>CM051833.1:2855000-3455000 GCA_028451465.1 Erethizon dorsatum | reverse complement strand
TCATTTTTGAAGAGAGTCATGAGAGACATGAAACTAAAAATATATATTGTTTCCCCAGCACCCTTTATTGAAGAGGTTGTTCTTTCTCCAGTGTGTGTTTTGGAAACTGTCAAAAATCAGTTGGCTCTAGGGGTGTGCACTTGTTTCTGTAGTTTCTGTTCTGTCCCATCAGACCAGGTGTCTGTTTTTACACTAAGGTCACTCTATTTCAGCTACTGGAGCTTTATAACATGTCTCGAGATAAGGTATTGTACTGCCTCCAGCTTTGTTCCTTTTGCTTAAGATTGGTTTAGCTATTTGGGTTTTCTTGTCATTTCTCATAAATTTTAGGATTGTTTTTTTCTATTTCTGTGAAGAACGCTATTGATATTATGATGGGGATTGCATTGAATCCATAAGTCACTTTGGGTAGAATGGACATTTTATCAATATAAATTCTTTCAATCCATGAACATGGGACACCTTTACATTTTTCAGTGTCCTCTTCTATTTCTTTCATCAATTCTTGTAATTTTTATTGCAGAGAGAATATACTTCCCTTGGTTAAATTTATTTCTAGAATTGTTTTTTGTGTGTGAATATTGCAGATGGGATTGTTTTCTTCTTTCTCAGCCAGTTCATCTTGGGGTTTAAAAATTCTCCTTATTATTTAATGTTGAATTTTTATACTGTAACTTTACTGAATTTGCTTATCCATTCTAACACCTTGGGTCGAGTCTTTAGCTTTTTTTTTTTAACATATAACATCATGTTGTCTGCAAACAGATTGACTCCCTCCTTTCCTACTTGAATGTCCTCTTTTTTTCCCTCTCTTGCCTTATTGCTCTGGCTAAGATGTTCACTACTAATAGGCATAACAGTGATCAAAGGGAACCTGTCTTGTTCCTGAGTTTTGTTTTTTTTTGGTTTTTTTGTGGGTACTGGGCATTGACCTCAGGACCTCGCTCGCCAGCAGGTGCCCGTGCTGCTGAGCGGTATCACCAGCCCTTTTCTCGTATGTGGGTTCCGGCAGTCGAACTCGGGCCCTCGCACTTGCCAGGCAGGCGCGTACGCCGCTGAGCCATCTCACCGGCCCTTGTTTTTGTTTTTGTTTTTAATGTGGGTATTGGGAGTCGACCTCAGGACCTCACGCTTGCGGCACTGAGCAATATCACCGGCCTTTTTTTTTTCCTTTATGTGGGTTCCGGGAGTTGAACTCAGGACTTTGTGCTTGCTGGGCAGGCGCTTTTGCTGCTGAGGTATCTCACTGGCCCATTGTTCCTGAGTTTTGAGGGAATTATTTAAGCTTTTCTCATCCAGTATGATGTGGGCTGTGAGTTTGTCGTGTGTAGCTTTTTTTGTATTGAAGAATTTTCTTCTTTACCTGATTTGTTGAGAGTATTTTCTAATCATGAAGGGACGTTAAATGTTATCAAGTATTTTCTTTTATTTGCTGAGATGATCATATGATTTTATGTCCTTCATACTATTATATATTATTTTTATTAATTTGTGTATGTTGGATCATTCTTGCAACTTTGGGATAAATCTCATTTGACCATAGTAGATAGTCTTTTTGGTGTGCTGTTAGACTTGGTTTGCTAGTATCTTGTTGAGAATAGTTATGCCTCTCCATTCATCAGGGACAATGGCCTGTAGTTTCATTTTCTTCCTACTTTGTTTTTGGCGTTATGTCCTTGTCTGAGTTTGTTATCAAGGTAACACTATACTAACGTGGATTTTCAAGGGCTCCTTTTTCAATTGGGGGGGTAGTTTGAGATTAATTGCATAGTTCTTCTTTGAATATTTGGCAAAATTCAGCAGTGAAGGCATCTCATTCTGGGTTTTCTTTGTTGGGAGATATTTCATTAGTGATTCAATCCTGATACTCATTATTGTGTGTTCATGTTTCCTATGTCTTCATGGTACATTTTTGCTAGGCTCTGTGTATCCAGAGATTTGTGCATTTCTTCTAGATTTTCCAATTTCTTGGCATGTGGTGTTTATAATAATGCCTACTGATCCTTTGTATTTCTAAAAATGTATCGGGTGTAATTTCTCCCTTTCATCTGTGATTTTATCTATTGGGGTATTTTCTCTTTTTTTCTTGGCTAGTCTATCTAAAGGTTTGTTGGTTTTGTTCCATTGATTTTTTTTGTTTGTTTTCTTTTTTTTGTGGGTACCGGGGGTCGACCTCAGGACCTTGCACGCCAGCAGGCGCCCATGCCGCTGAGCAATATCACCGGCCCCTTTCTTTTTGTATGTGGGTTCCAGGAGTCGAACTTGGGCCCTCACGCTTGCCAGGCAGGCGCTTATGCCGCTGAGCCATCTCACCAGTCCCATTCCATTGATTTTTTTTATGTTTGGGCTTTTTTTCTTTATTTCAGTTTTTCTGCTTTGATCTTTATTATTTTTTCCTTCTGCTTATTTTGGGTTTGGTCTGTTTTTGCTTTTCTAGTTCCTTGAGTTGCATTGTTAGGTTGAGTTGCATCTCTTTTGATGTGAGCAGTTACTGACATAAACTTCCCTCTTAGTACTGTTTTTTGCTACATCCCATAGGTTTTTGCATGTTGTGTTTCAATTTTCATTTGTTTCAAGAACTTTTTGATTTCCTTTTTGATTTCTTCATTGATCCATTGTTCATTCAAGAACATGTTTAATTTTCACGTATTTCTAGTTTCTTTTATTGATTTCTGGTTTTATTCCATTGTAATCGAAAAAGAGCTTCCATGTGATTTCAATTTTTTAAAACCTTGTTGACACGCATCTCATGCCTTCGCAGTCTGTCCTGGAGAACTCTGCAGCAGCTGGGTACGAGGCTCTACAAATGCTTGCTAGGTCCATTTGGTAACAGTATCTTTTAACCCTGATATCTTTCTTGAGTTTTTGGTCTGGATGCTCTACCTATGAAAGTGGTGTGTTAAAGTCCCCAACTCTTGTTGTGTTGGAGTTTATTTCTCCTTAGGTCTATTAATATTTCCCAATAAAGGGCAGGACCATGGTTTATTAGTCTTTATAACAATAAGTATATTGCAACATTGTGTAAAGACAAGTGAATATGAACAAAATGGATGAGGAAAAGTTATAGGGTGAAGCAATCCACTAGGAATTTGGTTTAAGGTGCTCTAATTTGTGGGTGCTCCTTCTCTTCAAATAGTTTTTTTTGAATTTCATTTGTTTGTTTTTTGAGTCACAGTCTCACTATGTTACCTAGGAGAGTTTCAAACTCATGGGCCCAAGTGATCCTCTTGACTCAGCCTCCCTTGTAGCTGGGACTACAGGTGTGCACCATCATACCTGGCTTACACCAACAGTGTTTTGATAAAAGCAATGTGATGTACATATAACTGATTTCTTAATATTGATGTAGACAACAGTTGTCAAAAATTTACATGTGTAATACAACTTATTACATTTTGCCCAAAGTTAAAAAAAAGACATACAAAAGAAAAAGAACAAGTAAGTGAAAAAAAAAAAAGCTAACATTTTTAAGTTCTTCCCAAGAATCCCAGAGTTTATCCCTCTTCATAAATGGCTTCTTGACTTACAGTAAATATCTCTAAGATCTGAAAGACAAGAAGCCAAAGAAAATGCCACACATTATCCCTGAAACATCATCTTTAAAAATAATTTTTTTGTTCTTCTTTTTTTGGTTAAGCAAGTTGAGTCTAATTCTGTGTGAAATGAGACTCATTGCTGGGCATCCCACACTGTGTGAGCCTGTGGTTTTGTTTGTCACTCTTAGAAGAAAGAATGGAAAAAAGAGTGAAATAGAGGAATCACATCCTCTCTGATACCAGAAAAGTTACTTGATCTCTCTGGCCTTGGTTTCCCCAAATGTGGGCTTTCATAAAGTTTTTACAAAAATTAACTTCCATCATAATTGCTAAGATTCCTGAGGGCCGGTCTTTTGTGAGCTGAAATAAAAGTTCATTCCTTTTCCTATGTTGTGCTAACCAGAGGTTACTCCTAAAATCTGGCTTTGCCTTTTGCAAGCCCTGAACCAGACCGCCTGATCACAGGGGAGGCACTTGCCCTGTGGAGGGGAATTCCAGGTGGCCTTTTACTGCCTACTCCTCACACCCTCCAATGAGTGGGTGACATCCGGAGCCAGACACGGATGGTGCTGTCCCAACACCAGACCGTGTTCCACTTGGAGCATGGATGGGAAGCAGAGAAAGTGGATTTTAACTATGGTTTCCCCTTCCTCGTCTACATGTGTGGTTCTGTCTCCTCCACCTACTTCCCAGCCCCACGGAAGGGGCAGAGTAGGAAATGTGATCTCTGGATGTCTCCCCACTGCCTCTTCCAAGGGCATCCACTTTGCCAGCTCCAACTAATCGAGTGGCTTTAAATCAAGCAGACAAAATTCACAGAACCTCATAAGAGGCATCACCTGGGCAATGTCTATTCATCTGCGTATTTGAGCAGTGTAGCCATCCCTAGGGAAGATGAACCAAGTGTGATGTGTCCATCAGAAGATGGTAGCACAGGTAAGTGGAGCAACTGGAAAGAAAGAGAGAGAGAGAAAGAAGAAGGAAAGAAAGAAAGAAAGAAAGAAAGAAAGAAAGAAAGAGAGAGAGAAAAAAGAGAGAGAGAGAGAGATGGAGAAAGAGAGAGAGAGTGTCAGTACCTGTGCTACATTAGCGACATGCCTAAAGTGCTTTAAAGAAGACACCAACCACTTTACTAGCTGTCAGCAGGGAGGGCCTTATGGAGGAGGTGATAATTAAACTGGGTTTTGCAGAGAACTAGAAGTTTTCTGGGCAGAAAATGGAAGGCAGAAGATTCTTGATAGAATTCCTGATGTGTGAAGATAGAAAGACAAAGAAGACAGATGTCCAGTGTTGGGATGGCCAGGCAGCAGAGTTCCACAAAAGACAGTACAGGAGAGAGAGAGAGAGAGAGAGAGTGTGTGTGTGTGTGTGTGTGTGTGTGTGGTGTGTAGTCCACTTAACCTTCAACCCTTAGACCCACTTCGCATTCTCCGAAGGAAGGTGACTCCGAGCTACGGGCACCCTGGCCTCCACACCCAGTTCTTCCTCTGGCCCCCAAACCCCTGACCCGTGCTGGGCTGTACCTTCTACACCTGGCTGAGCCTGGCTGTCTCAGAATCCCCTTCCAGTGTAGGTTTGGGATAGAGCTGGCCAGACGAGGAACTTGGGAAGGACCTGTGAAGCAGGAGGGAGGACCCGTGATGGTGACAAGAGGTGGCAGCCCTGTACCCTCCTGGCTCTAAGCCCTTTTGCTGACTGTGTGGGTTGCGATCCCAGTGGTCCCGGCCTTGGCCCTGATTCCTGTACAGACCTGGAGGGGCAGAGGTGCCACCTTCTCGAGATCATCACCAGGGCTACCTCTGTGGCTCTGCTTTGTTGGCTGGGCATGTGACCAGCTTCCCGGATCTCCTCCCAAGCCACCCTGGCCATCACAGCGGGACTCGGGAAAGCTGGCATGAGCCCTCTCCAACCTTCCCCTTCCCAGCCTCCTGCATGCGAGTGAGGTCCTGCTCCAGTGACGAGCACTTTGTCCCCATCATGTTCTGCAGCCCTGAGTTTGTGGCCCTGGAGTGACACGGCACTGTCCGGCCCGAGTTTGCCACTTCATCTCCATATCAAAGATGTGTTCTCCCCTTCCCCCTGGGCCTGGTTCCATTGCAGCCCCCAGTCAGGTCTGTTCACCCTATGGCGAGTCTGCCCACGGTTGGGACAGTGGCCACGTGCTCCTTAGCTCCCTGCAGAGATGCCACTGCAAAGCTCCCGGGAGGGAAGAGGACCTGAGCTTTTCAACCACACTCCCCTCATCCTCACTGCCCATGTGGTGTTGCTGCCACACTTGGGGTGTGCCCTGGAGCAGCCTGAGGCCCTGACCTCGTGTTTGTCCTTGGAGACTGGAAACTGTCCCATGTACCCTCGCTCTGACATTGTCTGTTTCCCCATCTGATTTTGGATAGGGGCAATTCATCTGTTGTAATGGTTATGTCTACATGTTCCTCAAAGCTTCTGAGAGGGGACTTGGGGAGGTGACTGGATCATGGGGGCCTGATACACACCAGTGGATCGTTTCCCTGATGAGTTTATAGCTTAATGTGATGCTGGGAGGTGAAGCCCAGTAGGAGGAGGTGGGTCGCTGGGGCGTGGCCTAGAAGGGTCCATCTCCCTCCTCCTCCCTTGATCCCTCTCTGGTCCTCACCACCATGCCATTGACTGTTTCTCCTCTGCCATGCCGCCCTACCTTGGAACCAGCTGACTATGGACTGAAACCTCACAAACTGAGCCAAAACAAACCTCTCCTCCTTTAACTTGTGGGTGTCAGGATTGTGTCCCAGTGATGAAAAAAGTAACTAGGCCACCTCTGTACCCTCAGAGACAGTTGCTGCTAACCATCTATTTAAGATGCAATATGGAGGGACAGGTGGTGAGGAAGGAAGAGGGCATGTGTGGGTGAGTCTGGCTGGAGGGGCCTCCAGGTGGGGAGGGAGGAAGCCAGGCAGCTGCAAGACCCCAACCTCAGCTCCACGCAAGAGCATGTTTTGTGTCCACACCCGGGACATCTTCCATGCATGGGCATAAGGAGGCTCTCAGGGTCCTTGTCCTCACCAGCCCAGGAGCTGTGGCCTACAGCACAGCCAGCTGGGATGAGCGTCCCCCAAGTGGCTGATGGAGGAAAACAACTCAGGCTCTTGCACATGCAGATGTGGGGTCATCTTCTGTCACTCATTTCGGACACGCCACAGAGCTGAGACTGCAGCAGTGTCCATCTCCGAAGGACATTGTGAGGTCAGAGTGCGAAGTGTGATGCCAGCACTGTCAGTTGTCACGATCTCTATAGCCCTTCCAGTCCTCCCATGTGCACCTGAGTTGCCTGGCACTGAGGGTCACCCTGTTCTAAATCTGCTGCCATTTGCAGCCTGAGAATTTACCCGGCTCACAGCTTTTCATCTTGGGGTGTCTTGGAGCTCTGTCCTCTTCCTGAGCAGAGTTTGTAGATGATGAACTGTGAGGAAGGACTGGTGTCATCACTACCAGGGCACTCTGCTGTGGTCTCACAGATGACTGGCACTGACCAAGCCTTCCAGGGGATGACTTAGGAAGGACACTTGCTCTCTGAGCCCCACATCTCTCTGAGGTTGTGGGCTGCGTTGTAGCTCAGTGGAACTACACTTGCCCAGCACACTTGGGGGCTTGAGTTCCCTTTTCAGCCTGTAAAATGAAACAACAAAACCGAAGGCCACATTGCTCTGGGTGTCATTCATTGTGCTCTCTGGGACCTGGCTCCTGTGATGATCAAATGAGGCTGGTGTGTTCAGGTTGGGCACCGGCCTATAGATGAGCTCCTGAGTGTTCCTGGTATGTGGCTGTCAGAGGGGAACGTGATGGGACAAGAAGCAGAATCCTCTTCAAGCTCCATCAGGCAGCGTCTGACGGAAGCCAGGCGGAGGTCTCTGGGGAGCGCAAAACTCTCAGCTCTCCTCAGGGCTCCTCCGCCTTTCCTTGTGCTCCTCTCTGTCCTGAGAGTCTCTGCTTCTTCCCTCTGCAGAACCGCGCTCTCCTTGCTCCCGACGGAACACATCCCAAACAACCACCAGCTTCCAGGGGCTGCAGGCATCAGGGTCGACCTGAACCTCCAGTTTCCGAGCTTCCAGTTTCTCCCGGGGAAAGACTGCGGCTGGCAGCCCAGCCCCCGCCCCCCTGCATCTCCTCCAGAGGCTGAGGCAGGGTGTGAGAGCACAACAACCAGCAACAGCGGGCCCTCACTGTGTGTCCCCGCGGGGCTGAGGCTCCAGCTCTCCGGGGACAGCTGACATCCCAGACAAGGTTACATTTAGATCTGAATGTCCCCCAAATTTCATGTGTTCAGAGGCAGGGCTTTGGGGAGGCAATTTGGATCATGGGGGTGCCGTGCCCATGAGTGGATTGGCCCATGATGAGGCCCCTGCTGTTAAGAGGTGGGGGCTGGTGGGAAGAGGAGCTCGACTGGGTGTGACGCGGAGGGGCGCATCTCCCTCCCTGGCTCCTCCCTTCTCTCTTTGCTTCCTGGTCCCCATGATATGAGCAGACCCCTCCGCCGTGCCTTCCTGCCTTGGAGCCAGCCAGTTACGGACTGAACTATGAGCCAAAATAAACCTTTCCCCCCTGACGTTGTGAATGTGGAGCGTTTTATCCCAGTGACAGGAAAGTGACTAAGACAGCGAGTCGCTGTAGCTAGGATGTCAGAGTGGGCCTTTGGCAACACAGGGCTTGTGCTTATGTCTCCCCAGGCTGGTGCATGTCGGGTTGGATCGTCAGCCCTAGACTGACCACAGATTCATGACAGGCCAGCTGCAGAGCTGAGCCCCAGCCTGACCTGCACTGGGGTCCAGTGCTTTTCCTATGAGGCAGCCGTGACCACAGGACCAGAAGTGGTCTGGCTGTGAGTGCAAGTCCGACCGTGGAAGCCAAGGGTGTTGCAGCTCCCCAGTAATGTTAGAGCCTTTAGACACCACTCCACCACCTCTGCTACCTCTGGGGTGCTCATCTGCAGCCAGAAACGAATTCTAGTTGCAAAATTGTGGCCAGTGCTGGAGGGAGCCAGCACTGGGCAACCCTGGAAGACCTTGCAGAGCCACAGATGTGCCTGTGTGAATGAGAGCTCAGCTCCCCTCTCTCCTGCTGCCTCTGCTGTCCCCGGGGATGCTGACAAAACTGGCGGCACCGTGACAGGTGTCTGCAGATCCCAGCAGGCTCTGGGGAAGCTCAGTGTGGATCTTCTTGGGTGAAAGGTAGGATGTCCTCCCTGTGCCCTAAGCCCTAGTTCCCCTGCAGGTCATGCCACCATGTCACCTGTCTGTACCCTGCTCCTACCACAGGTGAGAAGAATGTAGGGATCCCCCAGTTCAGGCGCCTCACGCAGAGAGGGGAGGGTTTTCTGCAGGACTGAGCTTGTGGCTGTGAACCTGAAACTTTGGTTCCGGTTGCTAGTTCTCCACAGTGAACCACCTCAAACTGAGTTGTGTAAAATAACCACTTCTTGGTGCTCATGAATTCTGGGTTAGGATGGATTCCAGGTGCCTCTGCCTCCTGGTGCTGGGGCTCCAGCTGGGAAGATGGGAATGACCAAAAGACACAAACAGCCAGGACCACAGGACCCTCCCTAGGTGGCTTCCTTCCTCATGGGACGCAGCACGGATGAGGCCTCTCTGTGTGGCTCAGGCTCTCGGAGCATGGCATCCTGGCTGGGAGTGGGCACGTCTACACAGAGATGCTTCGGGGACCTTCCTAACCAAGCCATGGCGGTCACATCTATCACTTACTTCCACCTCAAGCTGCTGGTTGCTGCAGCAGCAAGCATCCTCTGATGCAAGGGGAGGGACACTGACCTGTCACCCACATTAAAGAAAGCATCAGAGTGACCGATATTGTGACAGCCTTCTTGGGAAAATACAGCATCCCATATCCCAGAGGTAAGATTTTCTTCTGAGTTTCAGACCGTAGGGTTCAATCATGAGGGTGTCCCAGTCAAGGCAGGTGGCTGAGAAGACTGCTGTCCCCTGCTACTGTAGGGACAGGACAGGGAAGTGCAACTCTGACCTTTAGCACCAAGGAGGGCCCGGCAGAGTCTCATATTCCATGCCAATCCCTCCCCAACTGTAAGGTTTTGTAAACTTGCTCTGTCCCTTTCTGTGTGAGGAGACGGAAGGACAAAGAGCTGTAAAGCTCTTAAAGAGTAGGTATTTTGCCGGAGGAGGGGCAGATTGTTGCTTAAAATTCTCATAGATCACTGAGTCAGTTTTACCTAGGCATCAGATCAAGGTCTCATGTCACTGTGTCACCCCCTTGTGGCCGGCAGGAGTGTGTCTGGGGGTTGGTTGGTGGGGGTCTTTGGGGAATGGAGGTCCGGCCTTGAGGTGGTTGGGCACAGGGGAATCTTCACCTGCCACAGCTGCCCGCAATCCACGTCAGAGCTGCACCAAGGTCAGACCCTCAGGGGGCCGTGACACTGTCCCCTGGTTGCAGGTTGGTTCCCACTTGCTGGAGACCAAGGAGCAAGAAGTCAGATTCTTATTCCCCAGCCTCTTCCCTGAGACGCCATCCCCAGCTGGCCTGTATTGAAGGTGGGTTGGTGCCACATGGTGTGGGCAGATGAAAATGAGTTACGATGGCACTGCAGCCCCACCCAGAGTGACCCCACACGCGGATGCGGAAAGCCACCAGCCGGGCAGACTGTGCTCAGGGCGGGGCTCTTCACTTCGTATAGCAAGATGAGAGGCCCGTGGCACAGAGGCACGTGGAGGCCTGGCCTCGGAGACCAGTTTTGTTAGTAGGACAAGGCCTGGGAAGGTGGGGGACAAAGGAAGCTGGACAGGGTGATGCAGGGCACCTGTGGGCTTGGGAGAACAACATGGCACGTCTTTAGGCTTCGTGCCGAAACCCACAAGCACTGGGGCTCAGTACCGGCTGAGCAGGGTGGTTTGTACTGCAGACGTCAGCCTGCGCCTCTCCGTGGCTGTCTCCTGTGGCACTTTGACCTTCTGTGAATGGAGCTGTCACAGGAGCAGGGACAGCACTGCTGCACGAGCTCAACAGCACGAGCTCCCTCCCATCAAATTTCAACCAGCTGCAGCTGCAGCTTAGCAGCAGTGAGGCCAATGCTGGGGCTGTGGTTGATTCCTGCAGGAAACCAGAGGGCCCTTTGGTGAAGGGTGGATGACACTGCATGTTTCACACCCACGGGAGCATCGGTCAGCACCCACAAGAGATGGTACCCACTGTGATCTGGCTGAGTTGCCTTTCCTGCTTCCTCCAGCCTCCCAACCGAAGACTGATTCGTGTCATCCGGCACAATATTTCCTACCAAGCTTGTGGGTGGAACTGTGTCCTCTCAAAGGGCGTGTTGAAAGTGTAACCCCTGTACCTATCGATGTGATTTTATTTTGCTAGAAATAAAAATGGAGCCCTGCTCAATTAGGGAAGGGCCTGGTCAACTTGACCTTATAAGAAGTGATGAAAATCCTCAGACCCTCACAGGGGAGATGGCCACGACGTCACTGGCAGGTTGGACGGGTGGGTTTACACACCCAGAAACAACAGCCAGGGCTGAAACCCGTGGAAGGAGGAGAAAGGCTTAGAACCAGCTCTCCCTAAGAACCCCTCAAAGGAACTAATCCTGTAGACACCTGGACTCTGATTTTTTTTAATTTCAATTTTATTTTATTTTATATTTTTATTTTTATTTTTTTGTGGGTACCGGGGGTTGACCTCAGGACCTTGCGCACCAGCAGGCATCTGTGCCACTGAGCGATATCACTGGCCCTTTTTTCGTATGTGGGATCCAGGAGTCGAACTCGGGCCCTCGTGCTTGCCAGGCAGGCGCTTAAGCCACTGAGCCATCTCATCGGCCCTAATTTTTATTTTAAAGAGAAAAAATATAATAAAATTTCAAAACTGGACTCTGATATTTTAGCTCCAGAATTATGAGTGGATAAATTTTGCTTGGTTTGAATTATTCAGCTGTGCCTCTTTGTCATAACAATCCCAGGAAACTAATACACTAAGTGTTTTAGATTGAATACTTGTGCCCTTTCTTCCAAAATTCAGATGTTGAAGCCCTGGTCCTAATGTGATGGTGTACAGAGGGGGCCTTTGAGGGGGAGTAGGTCGTGAGGATGAGACCTTCATGATGGGGATGAGTGCCTGTCACTCTCTAGATATAAAATGCCCCCATCTGCGTTCAGAAGGAACTCACTGCATCAGTGGGTGAATCCATTTATGAAGTTACAGTGTGATCGTGGCATCGGGATGTGATGGAAACCGCAGGTGGGGACGTGTCGAGGAAGTGGGCGATGAGGGTGTAACTTTGGGGACTGTATCTTGTCCCCGGCCCCTTCCTCTGGTACTCTTCCTTTTTCTCTGCTTCCTGGCTGCCATGAGGTGAGCAGCTCACCTTGGTCACACCCTTCTACCATGGTATATTTGCCTTAGATCCTGCCAGCCATGGACTAAAACTTCCAAAACCATGAGCCAAAATAATCTTCAAGTTGTTTTTCTCAGGTATTTGGTCACAGTGATAAAAACTGTCTTAACACGGTGCCCCCACAACGGACAGTGACCTATGACCTCTGAACCAGGATGTAGAAGTGGATCCTCATCTGACACGGCACCTGTGGTGCCTTGACCTTGGGGCTTCTAGTCTCCAGAATTGCGAGAAATAAATTGCAGTTGTTTATAAGCCATCTAGCCTATGGTATTTTCTCATAGCAGCCAGAATAGATTAAGGCATCACGGAGCCCACGCAATAGCTAAATAAATGCAACAATAGGCACGTGACCATAGGGTCTTCCGATGTCACCGTGTGCCCTCCACACAGCAGCTGCGGGCCTGACAGGACAGAGGAATGGCCTGCAGAAGTCCACCCAAGGCCGCGCTCTGGGTTCACAGGGTGTTTTTCTGCAGGATTGGTCTCTGGCCTCCAACAGCTGGAGTAAAGCGAGGGTGATGGGTAGGGTTGGTCCTTCTCGCTGCTCTTCCAGGAACCTGAAAACACTGCTTCTTGTGTTCCCACACAGGTCCACCAGGGTTAGCGAGCTGCTTCCATGGGGACAGGACGCAGTAAAGTTTCTGTGCAGTTGCAAAGGAGAACTGGTCCTGTTGGCTTCCAGTGGTCTGGAAAGGGAAGCGAGACTGTCCTTTCCTTCTGCGTCCCCTGGTGTGGAGTTTGGGAGGAATGTGTCTGACGTGTTATCTGCCATGACAAGAGCTCAGCATGGAGGATGGGAGTTGGCAGGTAAATTCGTCTCCCTTGCTCTCCCTGGACAGACTCCTGAGACCAAGCGGAGCCACTTGGAAGGTGGCCGGCGGTGCAGGACACGGTTGCTCTCGATCCCACAGAGCAGCCGGTTTGCTCTGCACCTCTCGGTCCTGCCTCCTCCCGGCCTCGCCTAGCTCCTATCACTGCTGGATCCCTGTGCTCATCTTCCCTAATAGAGAATGACCTTGTAAGCATTGGCTTCAGCCTTGGTTCTCAGGACCCTGGCCAAAATGGTGGGGAATGGGGCATGAACACGTGAGGCGAGACACGGGCATAATGAGAAGGCCAGCAACTCGCATTCGCAAAATATTACACTTTCTTCACCCCATACTGCTCTCAGGTTTTAGCAGTGATGTTCTGAAGGGATGTCAAATTATTTGCTTGTTCATGTATCTTCCATTAGAGCTTGGCCTCTCCTCGCTTCCTGTCCCACCTGTCCCATGCCCCTTTCAGGACACTATTTCCAGCATAGACATTGTTAACACAGAGTCCCCAAAGTTATGGTGCAGATCTAAAATGTTCCCCCAAATTATCATGTGTGTGGAAGGTGGATGGATCATGGGGTGCTATTCTCATCAGTGGGGTCATCCATGCATGAGTCGAGTGGCTGAATATGCTGTTAGGAGGTGGGGCCTGGTCGGAAGAGGCGGTCACTGGGGACTGCAGTATGACCTGGAAGGGTCTGTCTCCCTGCCGGGCTCCTCCTTCTGTCTCTGCTTCCTGGCCACCATGATGTGAGCAGCTTTTCTCCTCTGGACCCCTTCCTGCCTTGGAGTAGTGGACTATGGACTGAATCCTCTAAAAACCCTCAGCCAAAACAAACCTCTCCTCCTTTAAGCTGTGGGTGTCTGCTATTCTGTCACAGTAGTGGGAAAGTGACTAAGACACCCCCGATCTGGAAGTTAACATGATCCTTCTTTAACAACACGTGAGCCAGGGACATTCTGTGGGAAATCCCACCCCGTGGGGACATCAAGGAGGGGAGACCTGCGGTGTCATGCCCACAATGCCACTCAGAGTCACAGCAGCCAGCATCTCTCCACACATCCCTGCAGCCACCTGCTTGAGCCAAAACTCCAGGAGAACGAGTTGTGGGTCCTTATTCCCCCAGACAACTTGGTTTATCTTATTCCAAAACTTATGATTTCATCTGTGGAAAGAATGCGACTTTGTAATCCAAACTTTCCGGGTTAGATCCAGCATCTGACCTTTATTAGCTGTGTGACCCTAGGCAAGTGCCTCACCCACTGCCGTTTCGGCAGCCTCCTCAGAGCTGATTTCAGTTTTGATGAGCCGATGTCTGCAGAGCACCTGGCGTACGCAGATCATTAGTAAACATTCATGTCTTTCCCCGGAGAGCAGTGGGGACTACTTGCTGATGGTACCTAGAGAGTGTGGCCAGAAATGAGGATGAATCTTCCCACATTACAAGGAGCGACCGAAATATATGGTGATTTTTTAATTTTTAAAAAAGTACTACAGTAAAAGACACATTGCCAAGAACAACAGGATGAGTGTGCTTGAAGCACGGGGAGGATTTTGAGGGGGAATAATGGAAATGTGTCTTTCAGTGTAATGATTTTTGAAATGTAAACACGCACCATATTTTGTGATCATGCTTCTGTCTTTCAAGGGCAGAGAAGTTCTTAAAGATGTTTCCGGGTTACTCTGGATTAGTTTTGTCAGGTGTGATAAGGCACATAGATGCAACAATAGCTGCCATGAGGGAAGAAGTGTGTTGCTTACAGTTCCCCACAAACAGGAAGCGGATCTGTGAACCAGGGCCACTCGGGAAACACCAGGGTGTTAGGAGCTGAGAGACTCAGGGGACGACATGGGCCAGGGCCTTCACTACGGCTTCCACAGGAAGCAGCAGGCGAGGCAGGACGAGCTGCTCAGGGCGGGCTGCTGTGAAAGACTCGGGCAGCTCTAGGACACAGGAGCCGTCCTGAGTCACCGGTACCTGGCCTTGGCAGGGGAGTTGCTTTGTGTGTGCGGGGAAAAATCCCACAGTCTGCTCCCAGAAAGGCTCTGCATTATGGGGCCCGAGAGGAAACAGTACTTTCTCCTGAAAGGCTGCTGAGAGGAGATGCCTCGGAACCTAGACAACATCACCGCTCTGTACTCACGGTTCTGGAGTCTGGGAAGTCCACCAGGAAGGAGTGGCCAGGTTTCTCTCAGGTCAGGTTTCTCTGGTCAGGGTTCCCTCAGTCACAGGTACGTCCTGCTTCCTGTGTCCTCACGTGGCCTTTCTTCTATGGAGAGAGAGAGAGAGAGAGAGGAAGGGAAGGGAAGGGAAAGGAATGCTCTGGTATCTTCTCTATTTCTTGTAAGAACAGAAACTGCTTTAAATGGCATCACCTCTGTGACTATATTTAACCTTAATTATTTCCCTCAGGGTTCTATTTCCACGCACGGTGACAGCACTGAGAGCTAAGGATCCAACTTGTTGGCGAGGCCCAACTCAGTCCATAACAATAAGCTTACAAGAAACTGTTCTCGATCCCAGGGTTATGTCATGCTGGTGGGTTGGACTCATTTTTTAGGTGTCAAAATTAGATACAAGTAATACATCAATGTTTGCAGATGGTTTACCAAAAAAAAGCAGACACAACAAAACTGGAACAGATTTAAGATTACCCCTTTCATGACATCCCTACTTACCTGCCTTTGGTTTCACTCTCTTGAGTTGCAGAGCTGCGCCTAACTCCAGTGCCCGAGGAACGCATGCTGTATGTAGATGTCGTCAGTCACATGCGTCCGGGTGGGTAAGTGACTGCAAACTGTTGGTTTAGGGGACCGTGAGCGCTGAGCATTTGGGGCTGAAACCGGTGTAAACTCGAGATAGCAGAGGGGCCAGATATCAGTGTCTATTTGTGCATATGGTGAGTAAGCCACTTGGATACTGTTGCGTTTGGGCAGAGTATTTCTCACAGGATGCTAATTGTCATTATTATTTTTGTCAATGTTTTGTTGGCAAAGGAAATAAAAAGGAAGAGAGATCTGAAATTGGACACAGCGTCAGTAAAAGCGCTGTGCGCGTTGGCAGGTGTGCCAGCGGGGCTTTCCAAGGGCTCTCTCTATGTACATTCCCTTGCCAAAGCAGCCCTTGGAGTAGGACGTATCCCGAGGGAACGTTTCCCAGAACCGCAGGGAGAAGCCCTGATCGATTCTAGCACGTGCAAACTAGATTCTGCCCCTTCCAACAGTTGTTTTGAATTAAACAGAGACTAACGTGCCAGCAAGATACCAATAAGTTTCTCTGGATTCCTGTCACTATTTTATATCCAGAAACAATCCGAATCTTTCACTTGTTTAGTTTTCCACTGCAATGTGCTGATATTGTATGCTGGCCAAAGTCCTCTTTGTTTAGGTTTTGCAGCTAGGAGCTAACTTTCCAGCTCCTAAGAGTACAACTAGGGCCATAGAAAACCTGTAAGATGAGGGCCTCGAGTTCCACCAAAAACGTAGAGCAGGAGTCTTACCCTCTCGAATCATGTTGGCCTCGTGTGTATTGGACAAATAATTCTGCTCACTCACTCACTCATGTATTTATTCCGGGAGTATTTATTGCATCGATTGATAACCCCCTGCCATCCATTTGTCTTCACCACAGCAATCTGTGAATCCTCCTCAGTGGGCAGTCGGCTTTTATCGTGAGATTCGGTCCCCTGCTGACTAATACTCTCATAAAGCACAATAGAAATGAATTGCTAAAGAAATGAAATAAGACATCTAACTGATAAAGCCAGGCTTTTTATTATTAGATTCAACAGACATAAAATTACATTTCAGTAAGTATAATTAGAATGAATGGAATGTAATTGCTTGGAAGGCTTCTGAATACGCACCGCTCGTCTCTGTGGTCCCCTGGTAACGACGCCTGGACCGGCCCTGGCCCGCACGGCGTGCTCTGCGTGGCGCGGCGTCGAGACCCTCCGTGCTTCACAGCAGTGGCACCCCGTGCTCCAGCTGGAGCCCGGGTATGTGTTTTGGTAAGTGTGGCTCTTCCTACTTGCTCCTAAATTCAAAGCGGGGGTAAAAGTTGGAGAGATTGCCAGTTACGAACCTCGCCCGGCTGCTTGCTGCGCTGGGTGTCGTTCGCTTTTGACTGCTTGCTGGAGAGTGTGGGTCGGCTGGTTGTACAGGCTGTGCGTCCCAGCTCTGCCTTCCACGTGGTCCCAGCACTATTCGTGCAGTTTCTCAGCAGGGATGAACGTGGGACAGAGGCTACCTCAAACATGTCCCCTCCCCCAAGTTTCTGTTGCATACTAAGGTATAGCACGCATGCCTACACCAGCTGGCCTATACAAGGTGTGATAAAAATACAGTGAATATTTACATGTTAAAAATGTATTACAGTGAAAGATTCATTGCTATGAATTCTCCTCAAACTCCTCCCCCTCGATTTAAACACACGCATCCCATCATTCTTGCCATTTTCTGCAGGACATCTTTGCCTTGGTGTCCTGAATTGATTCAGAACATTCACCTATTATGGCCATTTTGACTTTGGGGAAGAGACGGAAGTTACACAGTGCCAGATCCAGTGAATAAGGTGGATGACGGTGCGCTGTCATGTTTTTATTTCAAAATATTCCTGTAAACATAAACTGTAAACCACTTCAGAAAGTGGAAAGAACGGTGGGATAAGTGTACTCAAAGTGAGAAGGGGTGTTTTCAGGGATATTAACATCAATGTATCTTTTACCACAATAAATTTTAAAATTTGAAATATCCACATTTTCTCATATAATAACAAAGGAAAACATTGAGACAGCATAATTTTCAGAAATGATACTGTAACCCCCAAACCACATGTCCTATTCCATTTGTGCTGCTATCATTAAATACTTGAGATAAGATGGTTTATAAGCAACAGAAATTGATTGCTCACACTTCTGGAAGCTGGGACACCAGCACATCAGCATTCTATGAGGGCTGCTCCCTCCTTCTAAGATGGCTTCCTGCTGCTCCCCCTTCCAAGATGGCTTCTTGCCGCTTCCTCCCCCTTCCAAGATGGCTTCTTGCCGCTTCCTCCCTCTTCCAAGGTGGCTTCTTGCTGCTCCCTCCTTCGAAGATGGCTTCATGCTGCTCCCCCTTCCAAGATGGCTTCTTGCCACTTCCTCCCCCTTCCAAGATGGCTTCTTGCCGCTTCCTCCCTCTTCCAAGGTGGCTTCTTGCTGCTCCCTCCTTCTAAGATGGCTTCCTGCTCCTCCCTCCTTCCAAGATGGTGCCTTGCTGCCTCATCAGAAGTGGAAGGGCAAGGGAACACTGTCTAAGAGCCTTTAGGATTAGAGTATTAATCCATTGGGAAAGGAGGAACCTTCATGACTTAATCATCTCTTAAAGGCCTCGCCTCTTACATCTTCATGGTGGGGACTGCTTCAACACAAGGATTTCAGAGGACATTCACACTATACACCATAGCTTATTGTGTTTTCTCCTTTGCCTCCTCATTTAAAAAAAAAGCAAGATGGCTCAATGTGAATATGGAAACATAAATTCCAGGCACAGGTGGGTTAGCCCAGCTTCTACAACCTCATTGTCAAGATGAAGCTATTTGGATGAAGGGTTCTAGGAAAATAAGTGTTTATTTCTAAAACCATGATGAAGGCAGACACCCACAATATTTTTGGAGCACGCAGCCTGAAAGCTCATGCTTTCTGGGACAAGATTTCCCTCTCCTCAGTGTTTTCTTCTCATCTATAAGGCAGAGGGTTTCCTGCTGTGGATCTGAATTCACTTTTGCCACGTTACCAGTTGGACGTCATCTTGGAAGCTAACAGGAAAGATGTTATGGAGTCGCAGAAGTTGCTTGGGGCTCCTCCTCCACTCTCAAGGGGACAGTGACTTTTCACCCAAATTTGTTGGGTCTGCCTTTTCCTGGGGAACCCGAGGACGCAGCAGATGTGAGGTGAGTGGGACAGGCAGAGTGGACAGCGAGGGCTCAGTGGCATGGAACAGTTTTGTCACTTTAGAGACTCCATGTGACAGAAGGTAGAGCAAACGAGGGGAAAGGAAGATGTCCAATGCAATGGTCCAAAAATGGGACACAAAACTATGTCCTAAAAGGCAGGATGAGAAAACTGGGCTGAGCTGCACGTTATTTCACAGAGGGTTTGTGCCTTTGTCAGTCTCTCAGATATTAACTTCACACCAGGTGCTGGAAAGGTGAAGACATTTTCCAGGTAGGTGTCACCCAAGTGCCTCATACCCGAGAGAGCCACCCTCAAGCCTTATGAGTGCATCTGGGAGATGGGTGAGAAGAAAAGATGATACAGAAGAGGGATGGTGGAGTGTGCTATTTCCCATCCAGAAGTAGAGGGAGTCAATGACAAACTTTACGTGAAGTCACATCTAGTCCTTTAGACACAAAAGGGGATTTCATTGCTAAATCAGGTCAGCTGGAGACAGCTCTGGGGCAGAGTATGTAACCCATTACAGAAACAAAAATTCTGGCAAATACCCTTAAAGCTAGCACAATGATATTTAATTCAAATTAATTCTTTTTATCCCTCCGAAAGGCCTTTTGAAAAGAATTCAAGATTATACTTTAATAAAGAATGATTTGTGCTCCACAAAGAGCAGCATGACAATATTTTATGGATGCATTATTTTTCTTCCTTTATTTCAGTCTTGCTTAATCAGAATCAACGTGAAGAACGGAGTCTTGAGAATCCCATTCACCGGGGGTCATCTCCATCCCTTGCTTTGGGGGCCGGGCAAAGCGTCAGCTCTGGAAAACCTCTAGTGTCCCCTTCTGAGTGACAGGGACAATAATGGACCCATCCCGTTGGGATCTGGTGAGGGTCATAGGAGTCATGTGCAGTCCGTACCTACCACGTCCAACACTCTTCAGCTCTTACCATGAAGAAAAATCCAGCGAGGAGAGTTAGTTTGCTCTGGTTTTAAGATACATTCATGGCTCCTAGCTCTGAGGTCCAGGATTTGATCTCCTCACTAATATTCCTCTTCGCTTTTAGGAAGGGGGTGTGTCTAAATCCTGCTACATCATTATGAAAACACAGCTCGTGGAAGACTATGTGGGCGGCAGCCAGACACTGTGTCTTTGTTTGGTCGTTTAGTGATGTAACCCTTGAAAAATCTTCTCTCAGATAATTCTGTTGGGAACAGTTTCCAAGCCATTAAAATGTTATTCCTCCAAGTCCTCTTGCGTGGGCAGTCGAAGAACAGAGGCAAAGTGCACCATCATTGGGACTTTGCCTGAAGTGATTGCAACCCTCTGGGCAACACAGGGTGTGAAATCGATAATGAATTTCCTACAATCAGGGCAGTGATTGGCCGCTGGAGTCCCACAAACAAAGGTAGAGAAGTATCTCATTAGCACTGTTTCCACGCGTTTGGAACCAGAGCAATTTCAACTGAGGGCTGGGGAAGGTGATGACCGCCCCGGGGACCAGGACCAGGGGAAAAGATTTTCCAAGCAAATTAATGTCTTTTGATATTGCTATTTCAGAAGAAACGTTTACCTAGGAGAGTCAAGCATATGGGCAACATCCATTTACATAGAGGTAATCAGTAATTAATTGCAAATAATTCTTATCTGTTTTTCAAGAAGTTCCTCTGGGGTAAAAGGATTTTATATGAGGTTATTCTATGCACAGGATGGAAGTGGAGCCAGAAGAACAAACTAATCCGCCCTCCTAATTTGGCAGCCAAGGGGCAGCAGGGAAAGAAAGAGCCCTGCCTGGTTCACAGCAGCCCGCTTCTTCCCAGGGCCCAGGTTGGGAGAGCAGCAGAGGCTTCATCGCCACTGTGATGAAAAGGACATGACATGTCCCGTGGGCCAGGTGACACCAGGGCCACCATGGGGGCCACCTCTGGATCACTGTCTAGACTTCGGTGTTAGCCAGTTAGCATTTATTATACACCAGCTGTATGCTTTGTCTGTGAATCACAACACACACAGATATGAATCCACAGTGCGGCATAATCAAAGAATCTCTTCCCAGAGCTTCAATTTTACCTGGTGGTAGACAGTTTACCCATTAAGACAAATGGACTAGAGAGCCAACATCGTATCAGCTCTAATCAGAAAACATGAGGGTTTAGGGTCATTTTAACAGGTTGAGCTAGAGCACTTGCCTAGCATGTGCAAAGCCCTGGATTCAATCTCCAGAATTGCCAAAAATGAATAAATTTAAAAAAGGAATTTTGCTCTTTTTAAAAGAGGAGCACATAGCTCTAGACGCTGCCTCTGTGTTTCCCTGTATAAAGTACACTGGGGATATTTAGGAAGCAGAATTTGACTTCAGTGTATGTCCTGCGGAAGCAAGCACAAGGAAGAAGAATTTGAGGTAGATCCAGGGCGGGTAGAAAGCTTGGCTTGGGAGGGAGCTGAGGGTTGGGCTCAGACATCCTGGTGGCGGGAGGGCCACACGGGTCAGTGTGTGATGGACGGAAGTGCCGTCACGCAGAATCCAGGCTAAGGAAGGAAGAAGGGAAGAGGGAAGGGGGGAGGGCTGAGGACAGGGAAACCAGACCAGAAGGGTGGGCGATGCTGGGCTCTGCCTGCCATGAAGCAGCCACAACAGAGACAGAGATGATGTCGCAGGGGCTTGATAGGTATCTGTCGTGGAGGATTTTTTTTTTTTAACGCCTACCCAGGCTCTGGGAGCCCCAAAAGTACAGGGTTTGTTCAGCTGGAGAGTAGAGAAGACAGAAGCGGGAGTGATGTTGAAGTAAAAATTTTTTAATGTCACAAGGGACTGTCCAATGCCTGGCTGAACCCAAGGTGTTCTAAGCATTTCTCCAAATTACTCTAATTTTCCTCCACACCTTGCCCTCCCCCTTTGAGTGGCTTAAACACAACAGGTTTCACTGGGTCTGGGACACCATCAGAGCTGTGCCAGGGCCCCGTGTATGGGGCGCGCAGGTCCCTCTGCTGGGCTGGCGTGGGAGGCTGGGACACCTCAGGGCAAGGAATTCCACAACAGGAGGCAGGTCTGTCTGAGATGCTCCTCTGACCCCTGAGCTCTTTCCCACAGCTTCCGTGGGAGGAGCCAGGTGTCTCAGGAAGAGGGACAGCCAAGAACCTAAGGCCACTCAGATGAGCCAGAGGTGGGGTGGGACACACTGGAAGACGTGGATGGAGGGAAGAGAATAGCACCAACTCTGAGCGTTGCACTTAGAAGAGGGCTTGTTAAATTCTACTTTGCATCAAAATCCTTCAGGAGGCTTTGAAGGAGCTCAGATGCCAGCCACGGCCCCAAAACCCTGACTGGACAGCTCTGGGAATGCCTTTTTTCCCACTCTTTTTTTTTTTATGAAGTTTATTGCTACAGTTTAGATATACATAATGATCACATTCATCATAGGGAATTTGTACTTATATGTGATATATTTTGATTCCTCTTTTTCTCCCCTTCCCCAACCTCCCTTCAACTTTTCCCCTCCTTATTTACAAAGCTTTGTTTCCATTTTATCTTTCGTTTAACATTTTTTCTTTTCCCTTCTTTCCTTTTCCCCTCCCTAGTTTCTCTTTCCTTTTGAACAATTTCCTCCTATTTCACAATATCTATTGTATATTTTGGTTCTTATTTACACTTTCAGTTTCTCGCACCAGGGAGACAATGTGATATTTACATATGTGTGTCCAATTTGTTTCACTTAAGACTATGGTCTCAAGGTCCATCCATTTACCTAGAAATGTCTCAAGTTTATCTTTTTTATGGCTGAGTAGTACTCCAATGCATTAAAACATCACGTCTTTTTTATCCATTCCTCAGTTGATGGGCATTTGGGCTGTTTCCAAGATTTAGCTATTACAAACTCTGCTGCTATAAACACGGTGCACATATATCACTGTGCTATGATGTTTTTAATTCTCCCAGAAAGATGACCTGAAGGGGAATAGCTGGATCAAAATAGGACCTCTAATTCTAGTTTTATTGAGGAGTCTCCACATTGATTTTCACAGTGGTTGTACCAGTCTATACTCCCATCAACAGTGGAAAAGGGCTCCTTTTTCCCCACAGTCCCTCCAGCATTTGTTATTGCTTGATTTCTTGATAATAGCCATTCTTTCTGGAGTGAGATGGAATCTCAGTGTTGTTTTAATTTGCATCTCTCAAATGACCAGTGATGTTGAACATGTTTTTCATATATTTATTTGCTGTTTGTACTTCTTCCTCTGAGAAGTGTGTATTCATCTCAGATGCCCATTTTTGGATTCAGTCTTTAAATTTGGAGGGGTCTGATTTTTTTCAGTTCTCCTATGTTCTAGATATAAGTCCTTTGTCTGAGGGACAACTGGCTAAAATTTTTTCCCACTCTGCGCATTGTCTTTGCATTCTGTTGTTGACTTCTTTCGCTGTGTAAAAGCTTTTTAATAGGAGGAGATCCCAGTTGTTGATTCTTTGTAATATTTCCCATGCAATCAAGGTTTTGTTCATGAAATCCTTGCCTACACCTATGTCTTCAAGAATCCTGCTTATTCTCTCTTCCAGCAAATTTAGGGTTTCCATTTTAATATTTAGATCTTTGATCCACCTCAATTTTAGTTTAGGGCATGGTGAGAGATATGGGTCTAGTTTTAGTCTTTGGTATATGGAAAGCCAGTTTTTCCAGCACCATTTATTAAAGAGGCTATCATCTGTCCAGTGAATGTGTTTGGCCCCTTTGTCAAAGATAAGGTGGCTGATTGTGTTTGGAGTTGTTTCTGCATCTAATCTGTTCCATTGATCCTGAGCACTTTTTTTTTTTTTGCCTGTACCATGCTGTTTTTATAACATAGCTTTGTAGCATAATTTCAAGTCAGGGATTCTGATGCCCGCTGCCTTGCCTTTGTTGCTGAGAATTGTTTTTGCTATTCTAGGTCTCTTTTGGTTCCAAATCAATTTTAGGAATGTTTCCTCTAGTTCTGTGAGGTACGCTAATGGTCTTTTGATTGAGATTGCATTAAATCTGTATAATAATTTGGGGAGTATGGCCATTTTCACTATGTTGGTTCTTCCTACCCATGAGCAATATATTTCCATTTTCTGATATCCTCTTCAATCTCCTTTTTCAGAGTACTGTAATTTTCAGTGTATGGATCTTTTACAATTAAATGATAATGCCGATACAACATAATGGAACTTATGGGATGCAATGAAAGCAGTCCTATGAGGGAAATTTATAGCGGTGAATTCTCAAGTTAGGAAAACAGAATGAGCTCAAATAAACAACTTAATGTTGAACCTCAAACTTCTAGAAAAAGAAGTACAAATCAAACCCAAAGCTCATATGAGGGAGGAAATTATAAAGATAAGAGCAGAAATTAATGCAGTTGAGACCAAGAAAACAATACAAAGAATCAATGAATCAAGGAGTTGGTTCTTTGAAAGATTAAATAAAATTGATAAACCCTGATCCAACTTTATCAAAAAGTGGAAAGAAAAAACTCAAATTCATGCAATTAGGAATAAAAAGGGTGAAATCGCTATGTATCCTGTGAAAATCCAGAAAATCATCAATACCTACTTCAAGAATCTGTACTCTAATAAAATGGAAAACACAGAAGAAATGGATAGATTCCTAGATACATATGAATTTCCAAAATTGAGTCAAGAAAATATAAAAATTCTAAATAACCCAGTATCAGTCAATGAAATTAAAAACCCAATTAAAAACTTACCAACAAAGAAAACCCCAGTTCCTGATGGATTCATTGCTGAATTCTACAAGAAATTAGAGAAGATCTAATGCTGCTACTGATGAAACTCTTTAATGAAATTGAAAGGGAAGTGCCTAGTTACTTTCCTCCTTGCTGAGATAAAATACCTAACACACAAAGTTAAAGGAGGAAAGGTTTATTTAGCTCACAGTTTATAGAGGTTTCAGTCCATAATTGCCTGCTTCCAGGGCAGGGCGGTACATGTAAGAGGGGCAACAGTTCATGGTGGGAGAAGATAGCAAGAGCAATAAGAGCAAAGAGGTGAGACAAGTGTCTTTCTGTCCCTTATATTGTATACAGTCTGCGGGAATTAGGGTGGTGCCAATCCAATCAGTGGACTGATCCGGCAATTACCCACCCTTAATCCCAGAACCATTAATCCCAGCATTGCATTATGAATCAATCACACACTCTAGATTCAGCTACCTCTGAAAAAGCCCCATCAGGCTTTGGGGTAACATCTAGACACAAACCATAACAGGAAGCAATACTCCCAAAATCATTTCTGGAAGCAAGTACTACCTTGATACCAAAACCAGAGAAGGACCCCCCCCCAAAAAAAAAAAAAAAACACTACAGACCAATCTCCCTAATGAACACTGATGTAAAAATCCTCAGTAAGATACTGGCAAACGGAATGCACCAAATCAGCTAGAAGATTATACACCACTAACAAGTAGGATTCATCCCAGGGATGCATGGATGGTTCAACATATGCAAATCAATAAATGTAATACACCATATTAACAGAGCCAAGGACAACAAACATACAATCATCTCAATAGATGCAGAAAAAGCATTTGACAAAGTCCAGCACCCATTCATGATAAAAACCCTACAGAAAATTGGAATAGATGGTCTTTATCTCAATCTGATAAAAGCCATATGTGACAAACCAACAACCAACATCATACTAAATGGTCAAAAACTGAAAGCTTTCTCTCTAAAATCAGGAACAAGACAAGGATGTCCACTATCACCACTCCTATTCAATATAGTTCTGGAAATGTTAGCCAGAGCAATTAGACATGAAAAAGAAATAAAAGGAATAAAGATAGGAAAGGAAGAAGTTCAATTATCATTATTTGCAGATGACATGATACTGTACATAAAAGACCCCAAAAATCCACCAAAAGACTTCTAGATTTAATAACCAAATACTGTAATGTAGCTGGATACAAAGTCAACACTCAAAAATCAATAGCCTTCCTGTACACAAACAACAAACTCACTGAGAGAGAAATTAAGGAAACCACACCCTTCACAATAGCATCCAAGAAAATGAAATACTTAAGAATCAATCTAATATGGGAAGCACCTTTTAAAAACACTTTCAGGGGAGATTCAAATGTGCTGCAAGGACTAAGAACTGCTGTTGTGGGCTTCCCCAGCACCAGCTATGTCCACCTTCTCTTCCCACGCCAAGAGGGTGGCAACTGTGGGACACACAAGAGTCAGTGGGAGGCAGATGAGGGGGGACAGTCCAGCAGCTGGACACAGAGAGGCTGGGTGCCCTGTGCTGGGGTGCAAGGTGCCACCCACAGCCAATGTAACAGCCCAAGGGTCACCTGTCAGGAAGTCTGGGTGTGCAATGGTGCCACAGGGGACTCTGAGTGGTAGGGTGGGGACAGCAGGTCTCCTGCCCCATCCTCCTCCAGGCAGAAGCATTGGGTGTGGGAGGGCTGTCATTTCTAGTCACATGGAGCCACCAGGAAGTTGGGGACAGGAGCAGTGTGATGTTTCCTCTCGGAGAGAGAAAGAGACTGGGATTCATCCATAATGGCTTGATCTGTTGTTCTTCAGGGAAAGGAGCTAGGGGGATGGGGATGTAGCTAGATAGGATGGTGCATGAGTGGATGGATAGATAGATAGGGAAGGATAGACAGACAGAACAGGTAGAATAGGGTAGATAGGACAGACAGGACAGATGGATGCATGGATAAGATAGATAAGATACATAGGAAAGATAAGCTAGATGGATAAGACATAGACAAGATAGAATAAATGGATGGATAGATGGATGGATGGGTAGATAGATAGATGATAGATAAATAGATAGATGGATAGATGGATGGGTGGATGAATGGATGGATAGATAGAAGCATAGGTGGATAGATGAATAGATGGATGGAAGGATGGACAGATGGATGGAAACATGGATGAAGAGATGGAGAGATAGATGGATAGACAGATTGATGGATAGATGGATGGATAGGATCAACAGATGGACAGATAGATAGGATAAATATAGATGGTAGAAAGAGATAGATGATAGGTAAATAGATGATCAGTATGGATAGATAAATGGGAAGTACAGATAGATGATAGAGAGGGAGAGAGTTAGGCTAGGTAGATATAGATAATGGAGATAAGTGATAGGTAGATGATAGGTAGATAAATGGTTGATGATAGACAGGCAGATGATGTGTCACATGGCTCACACGACTGTTGGGGCTGGCCAGGCAGCACTGACATCCGTGGGACAGGTCTTTGGGAAGGGCAGGCTGAACATCCAGGGTAGGAGTCGTGGCTGCGGTCCACAGATGGGATTTCTTTGAACCTCCAGTCTGTTCCTAAGACTTTCTGCCAACTGGCCATGGCCCACCTGGGAAGCAGAGATGGCTCCTACCCAGAAAGTCACCCGTCTGCAGATGTGAATCCATTCAAGAAATACCCAAGAAATACCTTCCCAGCATCGCCGAAGCCGGTGCTGCACTGAGTATCAACACCCACGCCCAGCCAGGTGGAGGGAAACAACTCTCCCCAGAAGCACCTTCTTTTTGCCGGACCTCAGCTCTTCACCCCACTTCCTGGTGGTTCTTACAATGTTTCCCAGTCTCTGGACTGGTGTTCGATCAGCACTGCTTGTGGACCCACGCCGGGGGCTGAATTGTGACCCACACAGAGAACACCCATGGGAAAGTCAAACTGGAGTGGCCTCACAACCAGCAAGGCGCCTCTGATGGGGACCAAGGGAGGAACCAAGGAGAGCTTTCTCACAGGTTGAACCTCACAAAGATTCTTCCGGGTCAATGGCAACTTGTCAATGCAAGTCAACTTGTCAGTGGTCAGTGGGTGGATGTGGCACCTTGGTATGGCAGAGGGGGTGGCTGTGAGCAGGGGATGGTGTGGGGGAAGGTGCTGTCGCCTGGCTCACTCTGCTGTGGCAGGGAAGAGGCTGCATCTTCCAAAGGCATGGGTGTACGCATGGTGACAAAAGGTTGCTGACAAGTTGGTGAGTGGAAATCTCCAGGCTGTGGTGCTGAGTGCTGGGGTAGGGACAGAGAGAAAAATGTCACTTGGGTCCTTGGAAACTGAGCTGGCCATGTGACTAAAAGGGTGTGCCTGCATATAGGCATATACATACATGTATGTGTACAGGTTCATGCACACATGCTCGTGCATTTATATATATTCATGCAATGTCCATACATTTTGAACTATTCTACTTACTTTCTCACCTCTCACTGTCCCTAGCAATATGGAATGCACACATACCCCATTAGCTAGATCCTTGTTCATGCTCATGATTATTTCTCTAAGATGAAGCCCTCGTAATGGAATCTCTTGGTCTGGCCTTGAGCTGTGTGCAGTGATGTGCCCTGCCAATGGTCTCCCAGAAGGGCTGTGGAATTTACTTCCCCTTACCCATGGTGGGAGGGGTCGTTTCTTCACTTGTAGTAAAAAAGTATTTGCATTTTGTTCACAACATAGGCAAATAATACTTTATTAATTTTTAAATGATTTTTTAAAAATCACTAGTGTTGCTGGACACTCATTTTGGGCATCTATATTGTCTTTGTAATCCTATTTTTTTTATTAAGGGAAATATATTTAGTAAAAAAATGGAACGTAGATGGTGGTGTATGCATATAATCCCTGCACTCTGGGAAACTGAGGCAGGACAGTCACAAGTTTGAGCCCAGCTTAGGCAACTTATCTACTTAGCAAGGCCTTTCTTCAAAATAAAATTGAAAGGTCTGGGGATATAGCTCAGTGTGAAGGACCTAGGTTCAATCCTCACTACCATGAAAGAAAAATCTCTCCTCTCCTCTCCTCCCCTCTCCCCTCTCCTCCTTTCTCTCCTTTCCTCTCCCTTCTCCTCCTCTCTTCTCCTCTCCTTGCATCTCCTTTCCATCTCTTTGCATATTTTTGTTTCTGTTGTGTAGAAAACTTAGCAGGAAGTTAGGACTCTCCAGGGAATATCTGGAAAGTGCTTTATGATCTTTATGAAAATTCCCATGTTTACACAATTTTCTCATAACATTTAGCTGATGTTAAAACTATGTATACAAAAATACTCTGAGGGAGAGTGAGTGTTAGTTCAGATTTGTCAACTTCATTGGACTAAAAAATGTCTAGAAGATTGGTAGAGAGAGCATGCTCTTGGGTGTGTCTGGGTGGGTCATGGAGGTGTGACCTTGGAGCCTATATCTGGTCACTTTGGCCCCTTCCTCTTTGGCACTGTCCCTTGCTCTGCTTCCCAGCCACCATGAACTAAGCAGCTTTACTCCACCATGCACTTCTGCCATATTTCTGCCTTGGAACCTGCTGACCATGGACTGAATTCCCTGAAACCATGAGCCAAATTAATCCTCTCCTCCTTTTAGTTGTGTGGGGTGGGGGAAGAGAGAGGGAGGGAGAGATATCTGAGAAATGGGACAAAAAACCAAACCAATGTAGTCCTGGGCCATTTGACATGACTCTTGTAGAGCAGCGCCACTACAGCATTGATTTCTGGTTGGATTTGTGGAGATGAATATTCATTAGTCCTTGAATTCTACCTGACTGCTCTGGCATTTAAAATGCATCAAATGGGTCTGTAATGGCCTCAATACAAAAGCAAAAGTACGAGACACAGTTGAGCACAATTTACTTAAAGTGTTTTCTGTCCCTGGGGTTTTGGTTATGTGAATTAGAACTTTCAGAAAGAATATTCTCTCTGTTGATCCCAAGTGGCAGACACTGAGCAGTGACATTGCCAACTGCAGGGGAGGATGGAGAGTGTGGAAGAAATCTGAGTGGGTCATTTGCTAAATTATAAAAATATTTGCATAAAATCATCTGACTTCTACACTCTTCTCCAGAGCAACAATGTCTCTAGTGTATAATCTTAGGCAAGAATAGATTATGAAATGCCTCTGGGACCTGCTGCTTGTATTTTGGAACCCACGAGGGGAAAGGTTGTCAAGGGAGTGCTTGCATCCTTTTATTGAAATGAGACCCTTTCCTAACCAGGAATGGTAATGGTACTATTCTCATTACGAGCTGGCTTATTCATTCCAGTGATGGAACCTGTGAGCATCGTGAGCTTTTACAAAGAACACAGAGTCAAAGGCATGGGTGAAATAAAAGTGAAGAATTACATTGCTTCTCCCGTCTTCCTGAGAAGAAGGAGAATCCCGAGCAAGAGAGAAGCAAGCTTGGAGCTGTGGTCCAGACAGCCTGTGTGTCCTTCAGAAACTGGGTCATTCTCTGTGCATCCAAAGAGGAGCACCTCCTGCACTGGTGATCTTGGAGCTAAGTCTTGCTCTTCAGGATATGAGAGGAAGATGGGGTCTCCAGATTCTGACTCTTGTCCAGAAAGGCCATGAATCCAGAGCCAGGGACTCCAGCCTGCCATCTGTAAAGACAGAGCTAGGACACGTGGGGAAGCCAAGGCAGAGGTGGCTGTCTCCACTGTGATCTCTTTACACAGCCTCCAAAAAGAATGCAAATGCACAAGGCAGACAAAAGCACACAAATTCTACTTTGCATGTTTTTTTCAATATAACTGGAAGACAGAAAGCATGACTTCTTTTCACCTAAATGTTAAACAAAGCCTCAATTTCCCATATGTTATTCCCAGGTCCTGGGCTTGTGCCTAGGACTTTGTAGCAGAGAATCAGGTAGTCTAAAAAAAAAAAGACACAGAAGGGAAAACTAAGACTGAACTGAAGTCACCCTCCCCCCAAAAATGTCCACTTTAAGTACTAACACCACCAAACAAACAAACAGACTGCAGAAGAGCTCTGGTATGCCTGACCACTGACCTCAGAGAAAGGACTCAGGAGGGTGTGGGAGACCCCAGGAGAATGTCTTGGAAAGGTATCACTTCTGATGACAAGAGAGTAAAAAGAAAGAGAGAAGTAACCTAGGGAAACTGAGTTTTGAAGAGCAAAAGAAGGAAAAATTGGGAGAAAAATTGAATTCTGTAAAATAAAGCATAGTCTTTAAAAAAGTCAAAAGACATACAACCACTCTACCTTGGTTCTTTTAAAAAATAAAAGTAAATCATATTTTTCTACCCTGACTATGAAACGGTCTCAAGCTAGAATGATCCTAAACATCCAAACCAGCATCTTTGTCCACTAAATGGGGGAGGTGCAAGTGTTCTTCATCTATGTGAAGCCACTATAGCAGAAGATGGAAAAAGCGAATTAAATACTTCAGCTGGTGAGTATGCATCCCTCCACCAACACCTAATCCTGAAGCAGAAGAAAGTGTGAGTCAACATTCCAGACCAAATTCAGGTACCTATACCTACAGATATAGATGAATGTACAGATGTATTAATCCCCAAGTGTGTGTGTGTGTGTGTGTGCATGTGTGTGTGTGTGTATACATATGTACATACAAATCCATGCCTGAAATCAGAAATTCAAAGCTAAGAATATAAATGGACAATAATAGGAGGAAGCAAAAAAGAGCCCAAGATAGTAAATTTTTATGCATTTTAATTGTAGACCTAAGTCTATAACGCAGGTCTGGATAAGAGTAGATACATAATATATTGATGTTATATATTTTGACAATTAGAAATAATTCAGTTTTAAAAAATGGTATGAGAAGGGAGAGAAAGGGGGAAAAGGCAATAAGCTCATTGATTGGTTAATATGTAGAAGTTAAATGATTGATTGAAAGTGGATAAACCAGATAGTAAATGTAAAATTCAAAGGTACAAATCATCTTTTTAAACAATAAAAAAATTAAAAAATACAACTAAAAAAATCACAGAAAGAAAGAGAAAGTTTCTTATGTACTGAATTGTAACAAAAAATATGATAGAGTTGAGATCAAATACAACAATCATATTAACTTGAGAGGATTTAACTGACATTTAAAAACATTTTAAACTTGACTCACAAAACAAGACATGGCTGTGGCATAAAAGAAATTCACCTTACCCCAGGATAATTAGTGGCTCAGAAATGATTAAAAAAAAAAAACAGATGGGGGTGCCGGTGAGATAGCTCAGCAGCATAAGCACCTGCCTGGCAAGCGTGAGGTCCTGAGTTCGACTCCCAGTACCCGCATATGAAAAAGGGCTGGTGATATCGCTCAGCAGCACGGGTGCCTGCTGGCACACGAGGTCCTGAGGTTGACCCCTGGTACCTACAAAAAAAAATGGGGAAAATTATAACAGAATAAATGGAAACAAGAATACAAGAGATGCATACCACAGCGATATATGTGCACCCATGTTTATAGCAGCACAATTTGTAATAGCCAGATCTTGGAAACAACCCAAATGCCCATCAACTGAGGAATGGATAAGAAAGATGTGGTATTTTTATACAATGGAGTACTATTCAGCCATTAAGAAGGATAAACTGGAGACTTTTATAGGTAAATGGATGCAACTCGAGAAAATACTCATAAGTGAAATAAACCAGAAGCACATGTGTAAGCATCGTATTATCTCTCTAGTATGAGAAACTGAAAGAGTAAATAAGATCCAAAATGTACAATAGACATGGTGAATCAAAAAGAAACCGGTCAAAAAGAAAGAGAGACTGGAATAGGGAAAAGAAAGAAGGGAAAGGGAAAAAAAAATTGTATATATATATAAGATGGTTAAGATAGATACACTACGATTTTTACTTAGTTCATTGAAGAGTAAGGTTTGTGCCAATAATGTTTGGATAATTAAATGCTAATGTCTGGTGTCCTGAATAACTAACTTAAAGATAGTAATACGCAATGTATTAATCATTGTTACCCTCCTATTATGTTGTTTTGAAAATTTGTTCTTCTTTTGATTTGTTTTGTTTTTTCTTCTCTTTAAAATAAAATTAAAAAAAAAAAAAAAAAGAATACAAGAGATGCTATGCTGATGTCAGCAAAGTATTATTTGAGTCAAAAAATACAACCTAATTACAAAGGATAATTTTCTAATGCTAAATTCACAGAGAAGATAAAATGGCTATGAACATCTATGCACCAAGTAATATAGCAAACACTTTTACAAAGCAGACACTTTTGGAGATGCAAAAGTCACACGTTAAGTGTGTGTCTAGATGTCCCCCCAAAGCCTCATGTGGTTATAGGTAGGACTTTTTCAGAGGTGGCTGGATCTAGAGTGTGTGACACTGGGATTGATTCATGGTGCAATGGTAGGATCAAGGGTACTAGGGTTAGTGCTACCCACCCTAACTAGCTAAATAAACCTTTCCTCCCTTAACTTGTGGGTGTTGGGTATTTTGTCTCAGCAATGAGAAAAGGAACTAAGACAGAATTTGGTACCAGAGAAGAGGGGTCATTGCTGTGACTGTACCTGACCATGTGGTTTAGGAGCCTTAGGAGCTGGATTGTGGAAAGAGTTATGAAACTTTTGGAGATGCTGGTTGAAAAAGTGGAGCTGGAGGGCCGGTGAGATGGCTCAGCGGCTTAAGCGCCTGCCTGGCAAGCGCGAGGGCCCGAGTTCGACTCCCGGATCCCACATACGAAAAAGGGGCCGGTGATATCGCTCAGCGGCACGGGCGCCTGCGGGCGCGCGAGGTCCTGAGGTCGACCCCCCGGTACCCACAAAAAAAAAAAAAAAAAAAAAAAAAAAAAAGTGGAGCTGGAGTGCCTCAGGCTGTACTTGATGGTAGGTTCTGATCAGTGCTCATAAGACCAGAATGCTGACAGAAATGATGCTGGTAAAGACCAGTCTTGAGAGGTTTCTACTAGGAAGAAGAATTGCATTGGCTGTTGGACTCCAGACAATGTGTGTTGTGGCTTGGCAGAAAGTTTGTCTGCATTTTGCTCATGTCCAGAGACTTTGCCTGAGACTGAGATTAGGGGTGGCAGACTAATCTTGCAGAAGAAATTTCAAAGCAGTCTAATGTTGAAGCAGTGGCATGGCTACAGTTGGGGGCTTTTAGCCTGATTTGTGTTGAGAATTGAGAGCAAAGACCCCAGCAGAATGATTTAAAACATTTTGAGTTTGGCCAGAAAGGAAGCTCCAGTAAAGCTATGGGCTGCAAAGATAGAACAGAGGAGATCTTGATTGCTGAGAAGGAATGGGAGAGTAGAAAATATGGCCTGAGAGCATCACAGGAAGCAGCAGGACTCCAGCCTTTGCAGCCTCAAAATTGGAAAAGTAAAAGACCTTGCTTTGAGAAGAAAGCCCCAGAGCACCACGTTCCAGTGTGTTGGTGGCCTAGGGAAGTTGTTTCTCTGGACTTGGTTCATAGGCACTGGACTCCTACAGCCAAGAGAGAAAGAACCCTGGCTACTGCTTCAGCTGGCAACAGACCTTGGCGACATCTACATGGTGCTGGTTTTAGGCTCATGCAGAATGCAATAGTTGTGGGCTTAGGAAGGCTTCCACCCAGATTTCAGAAGAAGGCCTGGGAGGCCAGACAGTGTGCCCCTGAGAGGGAAGTGTGTGAAGCTGTGAGTGTGAAGCCAAAGGTGCAGTGGAGACCCCAGAAGGTTGGAGAAGCCAGGAACATGGATCATCTAAGGAAAGCTACATGGAGGGGGCAGAGCCAGCCAAAGAAAGAAGCCATGGGAGCTACAACCACCTAAAGTGCCATAGAGGTGGAGCCACCCAAACCTTTTGCAGTTCACAATTTGCCACAGATTGCTGAGGATGCTGAAAGTGGAACTGTGGGATTTAATGTTTGCCCTGCTAGACTTTGGACTTGCTTTGGTCCCATTCCTTTGTATCCCCCTCTTTGTAACTTTTGGGATGGAAATGTCTATCTTGTACCATTGAATATTGGAAGCATTTAACTTTCTATTCATTTGTACAGGGGCTTGCAGCTAAGAGTTTGCCTTACATCTCAGAGGAGTCTTTGGACTTGGACTTCTCAGCAGGGCTGAAACTGTTAGGCCTTTGGCAACTCTTAGAGATGGACTAAATGCCTTTTGTGTAAAGGCATGTGGATGAGTCTTTGGGGGGCCAAGGGTGGAACGTTATAGCTTGTGTCTAGATGTCCCCCCAAAGCCTTATGCAATCATAGGTGGGGCTTTTTCAGAGGTGACTGGATCTAGAATGTGTGACTCAGATTGATTCATGATGCAATGCTTGGATCAAGGGCATTAGGATTAAGGGTGTGAGTGCTCCCCATCCTAAGTAGCCTGGATAAGATATAAGGGATAGAAAAAGCTGTGGCGGACCCTTGTTTCTTTGCTACATTCTGCTTGGCACAAACTGTTTCTCCTCTATGATGCGGGTCTTCCAAGCCACCCTGCCTTGGAGCCAGCCGATTATGGACTGACACTTCTACAAAGTGTGAGCTTAATAAACCTGTCCTTCCTTAACTTGTGGGTGTTGGGTATTTTGTCTTAGCAACAAGAAAAGTAAGACACCATAGATGCACACTAAGAGGAGAGTGAAATACCCATTCCTCAACACAGCAGACCAAGTGGGCAATACATAGACAGGGCTACTGAAGGTCTAAATAAGGTGGATTATATAACTACATATCAACATTTATATGCTGATAAAATAATACAGCTTTTTAAAAGTGCACATACAACACTGACCAAAACTGATGATATATACACTATAAAGAAAGGATCAGGATACTCTATAAAGTAGAAACATTATAACACTCTCTGATCATAAGGCAATAAAATTAGAAATTAATCATATGTAAAGGCCCTTCCCTGGTCTTGGAGATTTTTTTAAAAAGAGCTATTAAACAACTATCGAGTGAAAGAGGAAATATAACAGAAGCCAAATATCTCCTAAAAATTAATAACAGTGAAACCAATACATACAATAATCTATATTCTATACTTAAGACAATAGTCAAAGGACAATCCAGTGCCTTACACACATTGATAAACATGAATGAATAAAACTAATTCATTAAATTTTCATCTCTGAAAGGCAGAAAAAGAAGACATAGTAAACTAAGTGAGAGCAAAAAGAAGATAAAATAAAGCTTGACGTTAATGAAGCAGAGAGTAGAAAAACAGTATATCTAATTAATAAGTCAAAACCCTGATGTTAAAAAAAAAAGAATGATATAAACCAAGCATTGGCTAATTTAAGCAATAAATAGGGGAAGTAGAAAGGAAAAATGTAGAAAATATGAAATGACAGGGGCATAGGAAATAGAAGGATTTTAAATAAGTAAAATGTTAATTTGTGAATTTCTTTGAAAATGTAGACGCATTCGTTAAATCCCAGTTGTAAAACTGGTTAATTACAGGAGGTGGGGACAGCGGGTGGCAGGGCAGTGTGCAGTGCGCAGGAGAGGCGGTAACATTTTCCAAATGTCCCCTTTTGTGTACTTCAGACTCCTGGAGCTATATTCATGTTCCACATACACCATAAGTAAAATAAAGTCAGCAGAGAGGTGGAAGGAACCCGAATATGTATACAAAGTGAAACAGATGTGCTTATCTTTATTTCAGAACCACATTGAAGGGGAAAAATAAACTAACTGAAGTGATTTTCGGATACAACATTTAGACTGTATGTCCCTAGGGCCTAGGCTAGAGACAAACAACTGTAAATAAATCAGAACTCTGAAGAGGAAGTTTAGCGTGTGTTAGCAATTCTGAAATTACTTTTTGTGTATTGTAGTTTATCCTAGGATTAAGCAATAAGTAAACATAGTGGATAATGGGAACCAGGTTTCTCACTGATGGAAAGGACAATGATAAGTGTGAATGTAGGGAAAGGTGATATTAGCCCTGTGTTTTTGCAATGTAATTGGTTATTGAAATAGAGTTGGGGCAATCGGTAAGAACTCGTGATATGTATTATCTCTTTTTCTTTGTATAAATGTTTTCCCAGCTCTATCCAGCAGTAGTAACACCTTAGCAGCAATGAACAAACCTCGCGCCAAGAGCTTGGCTTCCAAATACACTGTCTGTTACAAAGAAATGGCTCCTGGCATAAATAGGCTTATTCTAGGGAGACAAGATGAGTCCAGAACAGGGCGATTGATGAGGAAAGTAAGAAACTGCTCAAAGAATCATGGAGACTTTTAAAAAGGATGCAGAGCCAATTTTAAGGGATGCTACAGGCAAAGGCTGGGGCAAGTGAGCAGCAACATTAATACCATCAGCTGCGGATCATAACCTCTTGAGGATAATAAGATTCCGGCAACCCACACTCATAGAGATTAGTAGATAAAGGAATGAATGAATGAAAAGTCATTTTCCACAGAAAACCAACCAGTAAATGTATAAGGGTTGACGGAATTGGAAAATCACCACTAGGCAAAAATTGTAGTAATCATTGTTTCAGGAGAGAACCCTTAGTGTCTGAAGTGAATGAGTCACTGGGACTGGGACAAATTGCTACCCTGTGCCTCCTCAGAGGACATGCTGAGAAGAATGTGGGATCGCTGCCATGCTATTCCCACCAAAAAACTGCATGATTTGAGTCAAGCAGCAAGGACATATCATAAATCCACCCACGGTGTATTCTACAAGATAAATAATTTTATTTCTTTTCAAAATGTCTTTGCAATGAAACATAGATCCTGAGAAATTAAGATTAAGGGAGGTTAAAATGTGGTAACTATAAAACACAATAATCATGGATTAGATCCATGACTGGAGTATTTTTTCCTCATCTAAGCAAGAAGATTATTATGATGGTGAAATTTGAAGAAGAGCTATAAGATAGTAATATAGGATCCATGTGAATTTCTCAATCTTTCAGTTGTACTGTAGTTACACACATTATCCTCGTTTTTAAGAAATAAGCACTGAAATATTTAGGGGCTAAGTAAATGTATATTCTCAAGTGGTTCAAAAATAGGAAACAATAGAGCATTTATGGTACAATATCAACCTTTGGGGGTAAAAGATTTTATGAAAATTCTTTGTACTATTATAACTTTTCTGTAACTCTGAAATTATTTCAAATAGGAGAGTTTTTAAATGCCCCAAAGTGTTTGAAAGATATCATTATGACAACACAGAGTGGAAGAAGACATTTACAATGTATATAAGTGAAAAGTGGTTTGTATCTATAATATATAGAGACATCTTTCACATCAAAAAGAAAATTAACAATAATATAAAAAAAAAAGGTCAGGGACTTGAGGCTTTTCATGGGAGAAGCTCCCCATACAACCACTGAAAATATGGGAAAGAAAGCAATCTTGTCGGTGATGTGAGAAATGCAAATTAAAGCCCCACTAGAAGATCCCACTCTCTACCCAGAGAATTTGAAATCTTGTAGCACAGACTCAGATATTGTGGTGGAAGCAAATATGGGAAAAGCTAGCCTTGAAACCCTGACCCTACCTATGAATGCTGGGCATATATGTATTTTCTGATACCCCAATTCCACTTCTAAATATCCTATGGAAATGCATTTACATATTCACCAATAATGTATTGTTGTCCACCAGAAGGGTGTGTATTCTATGGGATTTGTAATCAATATAGTACTGGATAGCAATAAAAATAAACACACACACGCATTCTGGATGAATGTCACAGAGATATGAAGAAGTCAGATATAGAAGAATATGTGGTATATATCTACCTACCTATGTATCAGGCAAAATTACATAATTATATTCAGTTTGCGATAATTAATTAGGTTGAAATTTTTATCACCAATCCCTTCTTCTGTATATGTGACATGCAATAAGAAATTAAGAAACAGGGAAACAAGAGAGATACAACAGTAACAATAGTAAAAACAATTTTTAATTTTAAATAACATCAACCCCCAAAGCAAGCTGTAGAGAGACCATGCAGGTGATCAACCATTCAGTGTTATCTTAGGTTAGGGAGTAATTTGGGGACCAGGGGAAAATATGTTAATAATGACATTTGCTGGGGTTGATAGAGTCAAGCTCTACCTCGTGGTTTCCCACGATGGAGAGACAGCACCCAAATTCTTTACGTTTTCATGGCCTTATCGCTTTTGATTTTTCACTTGATGAAACTTGATTGAGTGCTGACTCTTTGATTTGTGAACATGTTTTAGTATGAATTTTTCCAGCAGAATCTAATGTTATTTACTCTGTATGCCGGTTTCACCTTCTCTAGAACAGAACAGTTTCCCAATCCCATCTGTCACGGTGAATTTAATTTTAATATTTTAAGCCACAGAAGAGTCATTTTTCACAGTCAATGGCTCATTGAATTTAATGATCTGTTTCTGTGCGCACCAGTGTTCCCCTACACCAGTCTTTTCCTCTGGGTTTTCTTTTGCTGCGCAAAGAAGAATGCTCTTAATTTGTTCTTGCAGGGAGCTGTAGGTGGTAGACTCCTTGTCTTTGAACATCAGAGAGGGGCTTTATGCTGCCTTTCCATTTGAAGAAAGATCGTGTTCAAAGTTCAAAGTGGACAATTATTTTTCCTTGGCACTTTGGGGATAATTTTCCATTATTGCTGCTTGGAAGTCTACTGGCAATTCGTTGTTTCTTTATGGAAATCTATCTTCTTTGCGTGTTAGCGTGAAGATGTCCTCCTTATTCTTGATAGTTGGCCATTTCATATCCAGAGTGGGATTGAGGTTTTATTTTCATTTACCATGATTATAACTCAGAATGACTCGTCTGAGAGATCAGGTTATTTACACAATCCTAAAAATTTTTCAGTAATTATCTCATAAACTAATTATTTCCTGTTACTCTCTTCACTCTCTTTTAATGAAACTCCTAAAAATATATCATCGTTTCTACATTTCTCCACTTCTCTTAACTGTTGTCTCATTCAAACAAAATCCTCCTCTGGTCTGAGTTATGGGTAAATTCTTTATTAGTAGCTTCCAACTCTCCAGTTTTCTCTTGTCATCTATTTGAGACTTCATTCCACTTTTTGACTTATTGAATTTTTAATGTCTGTATTATTCATTTCTAAGAAATTTTTCATCTACTGTTATTTTTTACTCTTTCTTTTTCTCCAGCTTGTCATTGTATAATTTACATTACTTGTTTTAAGTTTAGAATTTGACATACTTTTGATAATTGCGAAGTCTTCCTATTTAAAAACTTTTTATTAGTACACATTTGTGATGCACAATAATTACACTCATCTTGGGGAACTGGTTCATATACATATCACAGCTGGAACTGTTTTACTCCCCTCTCCCTCTTTCCCCAAATCCCCTTCCCATGTCCACAGAGTCTACCTTCCTGTTTCCCACCATCTCTCTCTTATGTTGCCCTTTAAATTATTTATACTTTGGGTTTCTCATATTAGATAAACCATGCAATATTTAACCTCTGTGTCTGATTATTACACTTAGTATTATGTTCTCAAGATCTATCCATTTTCTTCCAAATGGCTCATGTTCATTCTTCATTACAGTTCAGTAGTACTCCATTGTGTATATGTACCACATTTTCTTTACCCATTCATCTGTTGATGGGGGTAACATCTTATAACCATCCTCACAGTCAAGACCCTGAGCATTTCTGATACCCCAGGGGTTCCCTCATTCCCCTTTGCAGTCCATTCCCTTCCCAGACTGGACCTAGAGAACAACTCCGCTTTGTGTGACTAGTTTTTCCTAGTGTAGGGCTTGAAGTAGAAGGACTCACACAGTGTATGATATTTTGCTTTAAAGCGTCTCACTGGAATGATATTTCCTGACCTATCCATGTGGGTGCATCTGTCAGTGCTTTGTTTCTTCTCGTTGCTCAGCAGCATCATATGGTTTTCTGAAACTGTATTAGGCTAAGCACACTTAACACGAGACCTACCCCAACAGAGCTTTCAGCACGCGGTGCATTATTGCTGACTGTAGGGACAAAGCTGCATGGCAGGATCTGGAGCTCATACCTCTCGCTGAACTGGACTCTGTGTCCGTGAGTTGTAACTCCCCGCTCGCCACACTCCAGCCTCTGGTAGCCCCTGTTACACTTTCCTATGTTATGAGTTTGACTATTTTAGATACCACATTGCTATGGCTTTGATCTAAAATGTCCCCCCAAGGTCTCCTGTGTGTGGAAGGTGATGGATCATGGGGCGCTGTGCTCACCCGGGGATTCATCATGGGTGAGCTCAGGGCTGACTGTGCTGTTAGGAGGGGCCCTGCTTGGAGGTACACCCTGGGGTGTGACCTGGAAGGGTGCATCTCTCTCCACAGCTCCTCCCTTCTGTCTCTGCTTCCTGGCTACCAGGGGCGAGCACATATTTCTCCACTAGGCCCCCTTCCCATGCTGTTTCTACCTTGGAGCCGGCCAACCATAGACTGAAACCATGAGGCAAAATCAACCTCTCCTCCTTTAAGTTGTGGGTGTCATGAAAATGTGACTAAGCCACTCATAAATGGAATCATGCAGTTTGGTCTTTTCCAACTTATTTCACTGAGCACAGTAACTTCTGCGTTCATCCCTGCTATTTTGTGTGGCAAAATTTTCTTCTCTGAAGACCAAGTCATGTTCCATTATGTACCGGTACTATGTTTTCTTTATCCGCTCATCTACTGATGGACATGTGCAATGTTTCCACATCTTAGGTACAGTCAATACTTCTACCCTGTCCATAGGAGTGATAGCATCTCCTTTAGATCCAAATTATTTTGAACAAATGCCCAGAAGTGGGATTGAGAGTTCTATTTTTAGGAAGTCACTACACTGTTTTCCTTAGTGGTTGCACCATTTTCTATTCCCACCAACAGTGTGCAAGAATTCTAGTTTCTCTACATCCTTGTCGTCTTTTTGTTTTGTTTTTATAACAGCCATCCCAACAGACATGAGGTGTCTCAGTGAGGTTTTGATGGTCTGTGACATTTCTGTTTTATTTTTGGTCTATATGTTTGTCTTTATGTCAGTTTTGGACAACTCTGTTTCCTGTACATTTGTAATAATTTTTTAAATCAGGGAGTGTTACACGTCTGGATTTGTTCTTCCTTCTCAAGGTTAATTTGTTTATACGTGTTCTTTTGTGGTTCTACATGAATTGTGGTTCCATATGAGTTGTAAAGTTGTTTTTTCTATTTCTATAAAAATAATACTAGAATTTGAATTTTGATAAGGATTGTATTGAAACCATAGATCACTGTATGTAGTAAGTATATTTAAACCATGTGATATCTTTCAATCCATAAACATGAGGTGTCCTTCCATTTGTTTGTGTCATCATTAATTCCTTTCAACAATACATAATTTTCAGTATCCAAGTTTTTCAACTCCTCACTTCAGTTTACTCCTGAACATATTTTAATTTTGGGGGCTGCTGTAAATTAAGTTTTAAAGAAACCATACGTGATCAATGCCAAGAATAAACAACAGGAAAATGATAGTACCTTCAACAAATGTTAGGAAAACTGGATCTACATAAAAGAAATTGTACTGGACTTATACCATACATGAGGTTCAACAAAAAACAGATGAAAGCCAAAAAAACTGACACTATAAAACTCTTAGAAGAACACACTGAGGAAGAGTGTCACATCCTCAGCCTCGACAGTGGTTCCCTTGACATGACACCGAAAGCACAGATAGCAAAAATAAGAATAAATATCGCCCAGAATATTTATTCACTTGTTCATTCATCGACTGGCCTCTGGGACATTCCCAGTTCTTGGCTACTCTCACACACTTCTGTGAGTGTTCCTGTGAAAGTCTCCGCGTGAAATGTTTCATTTTTCTCAGCTAGTACCTTGCAGTGGGATTGCTGGATCACTGGTAAATGTGTGTCCTGCTGGACAAAACACTGCTACACTGTGTCGCAAAGTCGATGTTTCATTTTCCATCCCAGACAGAATATGTGAGCGTCCCACCTGCTCCACACCCTCGTCAGGCGCTGGATGTTGTGGCAGCCTCCTCTGTTCGTGTGGGACGGTTCCTCCTGCAGTTAGGGTTTCTATGTTTCCTTGATTCATAATGGTGTTGTAGCTGTTTTAATGTGTCTGTTAGTCATATATTCTGCATGTGAATCCTTTGCCAGATACATGTTTTTCAGATATTTTTCCCATTCTGTGGCTTGTCTTTTCACTTTCTGAACTCTGTTGAAGAGCAAAATTTGTGCATGTCTGTAATCCTAGGACTTGAGGCTGAGGCAGGAGGATTGAAAGTTTGAGTAATGCCTGGGCAATTTAGTGAGACTTTGTCTCAAAAATTTTAAAAAAGTGGTGGGGCTGAGATGTAGCTTAGTGTGGAAGCTCTGTGTTCAATTCCCAATACTGCCTCCCCACAAAAAAAAGACGCAAAGGAAGGGCAAAACTTGTAATTTTGAGTATGTTTATACCACTAAAATTTATTCCTATGGTTTCATTTTTTAAGTCTTGTTTAATTCGTCATTGCCTAATCCAAGGTCACAACAGTTTTTTTTGTATGTATTGTTCTGGATGTTTTGTAATTTAGCTGTTATATTTAGATCTAATATCAGTAATTTGTTACTTTTGTAACGTGATATGAGGTAAATGATGAGATTACTTTACTTTCACACATACATTCAGTTGTTCCAGCAACATTTTGTGTAAAGATGATCTTTCATGGGTAAAGTTGGCTGTACAGGTGGGCTTTTATTTCTGGGCACTCTCTCTTTGGACCTGTCTGTTTGCAAGTACAGTATGTCCCTCATCAGTGCCACACTGGCTCGAATCGTGTAGGTAAGTCTTGAAAGTCGATGGAAGTACTCTAGTTTTTTTCTCTTTAAAAATTAATAAACATGTGAAAAGATGCTCAACATCATCCCTCATTACGGAACTGCAATTTGAAGCAATAGGGAGGAAGGGGACCAAAGGACAGAGGGAGGAAGAAGGCAAAAGGAAGGGGCAGTATAATGAACGAAGATGTGGATGTGCTTTTCCAACTCCCCACAATGAGCATGATCATTTTGTGCTGCAAACATGGACTAATAAAAATAAAAACTTAACAACTCACAAAATAAAAAATATTAATAAAATAATGCCACTAGATACCTATAGAAAGGCCCAAATCCCAGACACTGACAACAGAAAGTGTGTGACGAAGATGTGAAGCAACCAGAACTCTCGCTCATTGCTGGTTGGGGGTGCAGAGGGTATGGCCATCTGGGGAGACATTTTGGTGGCTGTTTACAAAGCTAAACATACCGTGACTATTCAATCCAATGACTGTGCTCCTTGGTGTTCCCCACATGAATTGAGAGCTTATGTCCAAAGAAATTCAGCGTGTTAATGTTTGTAGCAGCTTTATTTATAATTGCCAAAGCTTGGAAGCAACCAAGACGTAGCTATTAGTCAGCTTTGGACACAATACTCAACACCCATGACTTAAAGGAGGACAGGTTGACTTTATCTCACAGTTTCAGGGGATTCAGTCCAAGGCAGGACCATCATGGCAGACAGGAGAACGGTGCCATAGAGAAAGGGGTCAGGAGCCAGATATGGACCCCAAGTTCACCCCTCCATGACCCATCCAGGCACCCAGAAGTGTGTTTTACCAACCCTCAGGCAGATTCCAAAGTTAACCTTTCCCTAACCATCGTGATGTCTTTTAGTAGATAAACGATGGCAAATCCAGAAAATGGAATATTACATCACCACTAAACAGAAATAAGCTATCAAGCCATGAAAAGACATGGAGGAAGCTTAAATGCACACCACTGCGTGAAAGAAACCAATCTGAAAAGGCTGCATATTATGTGATTCCTCCCATATGACATTCTGGAAAAGACAAAATCACGGAGACAATAACCACGTAAGTGGTCCTTAGGGGTTGAGAGAGAGAGGAGTGAATCAATAGAGTGTGAAAGCATTTAGGGCATCACCTCATCCGCACTTAATGACATATGCATGCCGTTACACGGGTGTTCAAACCAAGGGAATGCACAACGCTGAGTGCACTGCGGATGCTAATGAAGGGTCAGTGTAGCTTCATCCACTCTTAGGGATGAACGCCTCCCGTGGGGATGCCGACCTGTGTGGGATGGAGGTAGACGAGAAGTCTCTGTACTTTCTGCCCAATTTTGCCAAGACTCATTTACTGTTCTAAAAAATAAAATTTTAAACTGTAAAAAGAGTTATGGAGTTAAACAAAGGTAATATAATCTCATAAAAATACAAGTAAACCTGAAAAAACAATTTACTGAACAGTATTTCCATTGAAGTACAAGATACTTTAAAAAATCTTTTAACAGCTTCCAAAGGACAAGCTGTTAAAAAACATCAGAGCCGAAGATACGGTCCTGAGACCTCGCATTACGGGATATTTGTCCATCAGTTACTCACTTTTGGAGTCTGAGCTTTGAACAGTTACTAATCCATGTAACTGGAACATTTCCCAGCGTCTCCTTCCCACCCTTGTGTCTCGAGATGGTATTTGTTCCAGGTTTGTACTGAAATCCATATACACAGACCATCTACCAGTGTAAGAGCTGAATCAAAAAGTCAGAATCTTTCTTCCCTCTTCCCGAGTGGACCTATGGGGCCTGCCAATGATCACCACTTCATTTTCAAACACTAACTTACTATCTACATCATCCTCAGGAAATTGGAAGACCCCCTATTCCCAAGTGATTTCTACTATTGAGTGGATAGACAAACCTTATGTAATTAATTTTGTAGCCCTGACAGGACACATTCTATAATCACCAACTCATATTTGACAGTCCGTTTTGTTCCTTTTTTGTCATTGTTGAACATTTGTATCCTCCCACATCCAGCATATTTTCTATATACCCCGATTCCTTGGAACACACCAACAGGCTCAAGGGTGTTTTGGACATGCTCTGGGCTGATGCCTTGCTTACCTTTCTTTTATTACCTGCTGGCTTGATTTTAATTTCTTCTTCCCCATTTTATTTCTACCGCGTTTGAGGAGCTGAGTCCTGGTTGGATAAGTTGGACTGGAAAGAGAGTTAGAACCACTTCCTTCCTAATCATTAATGAGCACCCTTGAGCTCAAACCGTCAATGTACCCAGCCCTTCCATCTTGCTTGTTTTAAACCTAACTGGACCCCTGCACCGTACATACTCATCTGAAATACATGTCACTCATTTCCAAAATACACGCATCAGTTATGACCTGAGATTTTCTGATATCATATTTTCACACCTTTGTCCTTTAGAGGAGAAAGCACACCAGAATAGCGGTATGGATTCTATTCTTGGTTACGCCGCTTATTTGCTGTGTGAATCTGCAAAGTTGCTCTGCGTGTCTGACCCTCGGGATTCTGTTCTGTAATGTGGGTGGCATAGTAATGATGCTGGCTGCCTGGTGCTGAGCACGAGCACCAAAGCCAGGCCACAGAGATTAAGATGTCCTCCGAAAACTGTGAAGCACTAGAAAAATGTCCCGTGTTACTTTAGCAAAATCCTTACCATTATTCAAGTTGTTTAATGTAGAAGTTAGCATTCACAGAAGCGCATCACAGAAATAAGTGAGTCTGAATCCAATTAAAAGGCAACATTCTGTTGTCAGGATTTCTCTGCCCCTGAGGCCTGCAGGCATGTTAGCCGTTGGTTGGCATCCTTGGCGCCTCATGGACAGCTCTGTTCATGCTAAGCGTCACTGGGGATTATTTCAAAGGCACAGTATCATGGGAACTGCGCCAAATCGCTGGAAAACGTGGAGTTAGGAAAAGGAGGCAAGCATATTTTCTCAGTTTTACTTGGTCTACTTTTGCCCCTTTGATGAAGTGAGTCAGAAATTAGTAAATACAAAGTCCATTGTGGGCCATGAGATTTATTTTGCAATAACATTATTCTAAATAACACCTCAGATGTCCTACATGTGACGTTTAGAGCCATCTTTCTCTCCTCTCTTCTGAGGTGAAGGCGGAAGGAAATGTTTTCCTCATCAGCACGTCATTACAAGGTGTGGCCTTTCCAGACAAGAGCAGGTCATGTCCGCAGCTCCTTTCCTGAATTGAGACTCAAAACAGCCAAGTTGGTGTTTCTATGTTGGGCTCATTCTCTCGGCAGGCTACATTTTCAGCCGTTTCAGACAGTTCCTTTGGCTGGCTGGTCATTTCACCTGCAACTGGCCTCCCTTTCAAAATAGTTCTGCCGATTTTCACAAGTTTAATCTGTCTAATAATTTCCCCCTCTTTCACTCTAGCACTACACTTTTAGAGATGTGGCTTCTGTTTTTTTGTTTTTGTTTTTATTTTTTGTGTGTGTGTGTGTTTCTTATATGTACAATAGTCCAGCCTCAAAGAAATACAAGAGAATGAAAATCTGACACAGGCAATGTCCTTAAAGATCTGAGAAATAGTTGTAAAGTCTTCACAAATCCTCATTATCCTTGCTAGGACAGAATGATGGAAAAAATGACAAACAATTCTTCCCACCCTAAATGGATAATAAGCAGTTCTGTAAAATTACTTTCTCATCATCTCGTGCTTGCTAGAAATGCCAAAAACTCTATCCAAGGAATTCCAGTGAGATGTTTACCCATATATTTTGCTCTGAAACCAGTAAAAGACATTCCCACCGATGTAAATTGTTCTCCATCAAAATGTTCACATTTCGCTGATGCTGAGTCCGAATTTTTGATTCGGCTCCTCGGGTCCCATCCGGAGGCTGGCACTTGGGCATTTGCTGTGTGAACACGGGGTGTTTCCCAGCATTCGTCCCTGATGATAGCTTTGGTCTGTCTCCAGGTGCTGCTAACTCAGTTCTGCAGGCTGGGGATGTTATGAAGGAAAGAGATTTACTTTGGCTCGTGATTTGGAAGGGCCAAGGCTGCAGGGCTACGTCTGGCAATGGTAATCTTGCCAGCGGGGCCTTGAGGGGTGCAGGGCTTCCTGGTGTGAAGTCTGGGAACACAGGATAAAGCCACAGGGTTTGCTCCTGGGGCTCCACCCTCGTGCCTGTGACTAACCCTAATCACCACCCCGGGTCCCACGTATGAACACCATGCCAGATTAAGTTCCCATCCTCCAAATGCCTCACCGTGGCAGGGAATGTCAGCAGGAGGGTTCGGAGGGGACAGACAACATCAAATCTAGCTCCGACCCTGCAGACTGACTCCTAAAGTGGCCGTGTGATCTTCAGACTCTCAGACTACCTGGGTTGGAGTCCTGGCATCCCACGTGCACCCTCAGCCCAGCACTCAGCTTTTAGGACTGGCTGCAAGTGACATTGCATTTACAAAGGCAACACTGTGCCAGCCCCTTCCTTTACTGGTGTGGCCTGCGATTGCCTTTTGGGGCCTCAGACTCCTTGAGCCAAAGACGCTGTCAATAATGGCAACTGCAGTGCTGAGTTCCGCATGTTTACCTTTGCTGGGTGCAGTGTTTGAGCACTTCACACTGGCGCTCACTTTTTGCAATGCTGCAGAGGTCTATTTTGTCTTTGTTACTTTCTTCATCACTGGGACAAAATACCCAACCACCCATAACTTAAAGGAAGGGAGGCTTATTTTGGTTCATGGTTACAGTCTGTGGTCAGCTGGCTCCACGGCAGGAAGAGCAGGGTGGGAGGGCCTGGCGGAGGAGAGCTGCTCACCTCATGGAGGCCAGGAAGCAGAGAGAGAGGGAGGAGCCGGGGGGAGATGCACTCTTCCAGCTCACACCCCAGTGGCCCACCTCTTCCAAGCAGGCCTCCTCTCCTCACAGCACATTTAGCTGTGCATTCGTCAGTGGATAGGACCCCGTGATGCAATCACCTCCCAAAGGCTCTGCCTCTGAACACATGAGACTTCTCGGGGATCATTTTAGATCTAAACCATAATGTATTTCAATCCTGAAACATATGCCACCATAACTGTACATGGAACCTGACTGACCAAGACTTGCTGACCTCCCACAGCCTATGTACGGTGGGGTGGGCAGAGGTGGGGAGGAGTGCTGGAGAGCCAGTGTTCACAAGGGTGATCCCGTTCTGTGATTGAGAAAAGTGGCAGGTGTCAGTCTGTGGCCCAGGGATGGCAGACCAGGAAATCTAGTTTTCTGCTTTAGCAGTTCTCAATCCTGGCTGCACACTTCAGATTTCCTGGGGACATTCTTTCTGAGACCTGTGCCTGAGTCATCACAGACTCCTGGGATCTTGATCTCGGTGTGTGTTTTGGTGGGTGACATGGGGCGTCTGATATGTGGTCCAGGGAGAGAAGTCTAAGAGAAGGAGAATCAAGGAATAGGAACTGAGGCATTGGTGGGAAGACACAGACACTCACTGGTTTTCTAAATCATTCTTCATGCCAATTGCAAACACTTCTCTGTTTTCTCCAGAACATTATCAATTCTGTATTTCATGAGTTCATCGACTCTTTCTCTAATCCATCTGTGGTCCACACTTCATTCTATTTTCAGGGCTTATCTCTTCAGGACTTGGCTTACTATTTCATAAAACAAGGCAAGTCTTATTTTTCATTAAATATTAATGGCAGTGTAATTGAACCCAGCCATCGGAGTTTTTAATCATGCCACTTGTGATCATTAAATCCCATTTTTTTTATTGATGATGTCAATAAGCTGAAACATGAAAGGTACATTGCTACAGTTCCGGCTCACAAGAAAACTGCATGGTGCCGTGATTTCATCTCACGAGTTCCCCGGGTTTACGCATACATAGATCAATAGATCAGAGTACAGGTTTCTAGATGAAATGCTGTTAGGGGAATGTGGCAAATCTACCTTTGCAGCCTATCGCCTGTTACAAAATTAAATTTGTATTCGACCAGTGGAAACCAGTGACCGCATGTTCCGGTCAACCCAGGGTACATGTCTGAGTTAGCTTTCTGTTGCTGTGAGAAAATACCCGAGATAAATAGCTTAGAAAGCGGAAACATTCATTTCGGTTCATGGTTTCAAAGGTTTCGGTCCACAGTGAGTCTGCCCTGTTGCTTCTGGGCCTGTGGTGGGTGACAGATGTGTGAGGAAGAGGACACACTCCCAGTGTGGCCTCTAAGGGCAGCCTCGGTGACATGACTTCCTGTCAGCAGGTCCCACCCCCTAATGGCTCCACCTCCTTCCATGGTGCCATTGGCTGGGGACTGAGCCTTGGACTCATGGCCTTTGGGGGACATCCAATATCTAAACTCTACAGAGGGTGATCAAAATGTATGGTGAATATTTGAATTCTACAAATTGTATTACAGTAAAAGGCGCATTGCCATGAATCTCCCTCAAAATCCTCCCCCTCACTTTGAACACACTCATCCCATCATTCTTGCCACTTTCTGAAGCAGCTCTGGAAGTCCTCTTTCCTGAGTATCTTTATGAGGTGTGATCAAGAATATGGTGAATGCTGCTGCTGAGCACCATCCAACGGAAAGGCAGACTCATAAAAACACTAGTGTGTCCTCATCCACCTTAGTCAGCAGATCTGGCACTGTGTGACCCCTGGCTTTTCTCAAAGTCAGAGTGACCATGAAATGGAAACCATTTGGATCAATTCAGACATCAAAGCAGCCTCAACAGGGCAAATAAAGATACTCATGAAAGAGCACTTCTGGAGCTGCTTCAGAAAGGGGCAAGAATGATGGGATAAGTGTGTTTGAATCAAGGGGAAGTCTTTTGAGGGAGATTCATGGCAATGTGTCTTTTACTGCGGCACATTTTTAAAAAAATTAAACATTCACTGTATTTGTTGATCATACCGTGTAGCAGCACTTGCCTTTCTGAGTAGTACAGGCTTTGAGAAATCCTGAGGATTTCCATTTTAGAGTGTTTAAGAAAATCCAACAAAGAAGAAAATAAGATTAATTTTGTGGTACAAATTCAAAAGCCCTGAAACTTGTCTCCGATGCACAGTGTAGCCCAATCCACAAGGAGTCTGTCCAGAAGCTTCACCGGGAACTGTCCTTTGAGCCCAGGTGTGGACATTGTGGTCACCTCCATGACAAAGTGCCAGGCTTGTTCGGGTACCATTCATATTATACAAAGCCTTTCAGGTTTCAGGGTTTCCAGATTGTCCCAGAAAGCTCAGACAGTTACCCTCAGCCCAAAGATCATACCATCAAATGCCATCAAAATCCCATTTTCCCTCAATGATCCACCAGCCTGACCCAGGAAGCTGAGACAGGAAGCTGCTGTGACTGTGATGCACAGCATCAGAATCAGAGGTGACAGAAAACTTTTTAAATACCAAAGCAGAACAGATGCAAGTGACAAGCACTCTGGTTGCTTTGCAGAGGTTTTCTGTGGGTAATTAGGTGCTCCTTCAAGTTCCTTTGAAATCAAACTGCTTCTCTAGGAGTCAAAAGGGCGGGGTGGGACGGGGTGAAGGAAGAGATGGTGTCACAACTCAGTGACAGATGGATGCCGGATTTTCAAGTTGGAGAAAGTCACTTGTCAAAGGGTAAGGAAAAAGAAGAGAAAAATAGAAAAAGACTTTTTTTTAAAGAGACTAATCCCCAGGAGCTTGCCCTTCGCTGTGTAAACAGAGGCTAAGTTTTTAATGGTTTATCTCCAGAAAGGTTACGGGGAAGAGTAATATATCTTTGAGAATTCACAAGCTCAAAATATATTTTTACCCAATTTCACCCATAATTCTCCATTTGGTTAGTTAGAGAATCCTAGGTTGGAAAATAATTTGTCTCTAAAACTTTTAATAAAGATTTTATCAAGGTGATTCTATTAATGTACACTGAATATTAAGTGTAGCACTTGATGCTCATTTATAAAATATTCATGCTTATGGAGTAATTTCCCAAATCCACACCTGGAATATTACTAGTATCTCAAAGGCCACCCTGGTATCCCCTGTGGCTATAACCTCCCTCAAGGGGCAGCTTTATTCTCAGGATAGACCATAATTAGTTTTGCCTTATAGAAATTTCTATTGATGAGATCATGATAATAACTCTTTGTCTCAATAAATATTTGTGATGTTTGTTTCAGACCGTGCAGGTTGCTGTAGCAAAATGCCTTAGACCTCATGATCCTGAGGCCTCAGGACTCTCTGACGAATGTGCAGCGAATTCAGTGTCTGCTGAGGGTTTGCTCTCGGCTCCAGAGAGGGCGCCTTCTGGCTGCGTCTTCACAGAGAAACAGAGAGGCGGAGGGGCAGACGAGCTTCCCTGGTCTCTTTTAAGGGCACTAATCCCATTCTTGAGGGCTCCATCCCTGCCGTCAACACTCAAAGGCCTCACCTATTAGGTGTTTTGGGGTGACACTCACACTTTCAAACCACAGCAGTATCTACCCACGGTGCCGTGCTGTATTTACTCATTTTCTATGTGGTATATTTCATTGCATTTCCCAAGTTATACTTATCCACGCTCTCTTCGATGGACATTCCAGTTGCTTCCAGTGCCGGACTACAGTGAGCAGTGCTGTTAGGAACACTCTTGGACGTATCTTTTAGCGGCGGTTTGGCGTTTTTGTTATGTAGAGAACGAATGGAGGGAGTTTTGGATTATACAGTTGACAGCTTCAGCAGATGACCCAGTGGTCTTCCAAAGAGATTTTTTCAAGAGTTAAGAGGTGTTACGTGCACGTACCAACTCCCCATGATCAATGTAATCATTATGTACTGCAAACACGGACTAATGAAAATAAAAATTAAAAAAAAAATCAAAGTGATTTGCCAACTTGAATCTCTACCAGCAATGTGTAAGAGTTCCATTCTACTGAAACCAGATATTATTCCAGTTTTTAAAACCGTATCATTTTGATGGCGTTGTGTTCGATTCCACTGATGTTACTTTGCATTTTCCTGCTAATCAATAATGCCTAATCCCTTAACTTTAGAGATTGCTTATTTGGATAGCCCTTTTGTGAAGGATCCAGACAAAGCTTTTGCCCATTTTGCTTGGGTTGTCTATCTTGTGTGCCAGTGTGTGGTGGTGCATGGCAGCATCGCGTTGGTTATAGACTAGATGGCCGCATAGCTGTGGTCACTGTCCCCTTGGTGCAGTTTCTGTCTTTGCAGCCATCATACACTGCTCTCCCCAATGCGGCTTTAGAGAAGTCTTGCCGCCTGGCTGTGGAAGTGCTCCGACTGCGTTCTTCTTCTGCATGGTTGCCTCAGCTATTTCCAGCCCTTTGCATTCCTGCAGGAATTTTGGAATCGGCTCCTCTTATCACTTCCCACAGGAGTTGGGACATCAACTGAGATTCCACTCCATCAATAGGAAGAGGATTTACTTTGGTTTACTGTTTCAGACCTTGATGGTGGTAGAATTCATTGAACCTCAATATTTGTGAATTCTATATTGTTAAAGTCTTCTACTTACTAAAATTTATTTGTAACTTCCAGACCAATATTTGTGGTGCTTTTATGGCCACTGTGAGTATGTGTAGTGGTGACAGTTTTGAGCTGACTGACGTACCTGGTCCCAGCTAAGGTGGCACAAGATGACTCTCCGCTTTCTTGTGTCAGCACATGTATTTGTAGTAAATAAGTATCCTTTTGCATTCACTTAGTGCCATATTTTTCACATTTTTGTTGGTGAGTTTTCTATTTGAAATGGCCTATAAGTGTACATGTTATTTCTACAACTTTTACTGTAAATTTTCTTTAAACAGAAATAATATGAAGTAAGATTATGTATTGATCAGTTGATAAAATGTGATTAGTGGTAAGGAAAAAAATGCAAAAAGAAGGAAAACATGGAAACAAAGCTTTTATAAATAAGGAGGGGAAGAGGGGTTGGAGGGAGGGGAGGGGAATGGGAAAAAAAGAATCAAGATATATCAGGTACAGGTACAAATTCCCTATGATGAATGTGATCATTATGTATGCCTAAAATGTACCAATAAACTTAATTAATTTAAAAAGAAGAAGCGGACCTTCTATTTCCCCTAGGAGCAACAGTTAGTAATCATTAATTCAGTGTTAGTGTTGACTTTATAAGAACATAGCTACTGTGAATACAAAGAACTAATTGTACTTTCCTCTATAAATGGGCTCTTTGTTCTCTTAATAATCTTTAGTCTTTTTTTGTGTAGAGGTTTACAAAAATTTTTGTTAGATTTATTCCTAGGTGACTGGTGTTTTGGGGCTACTCAAAATTTAACTTTCTTTTTTATGTTGTTGCTACTATAGAGGGAAATATTTTATATTTGTACAATGATATTTTATCTGGTGACCTTAATAATTTTACACATTAATTATTAATAGCTAGATTATTTATGAATATCCCCACATATTATTGTACCATTTGTGAGTAACTGAAGTTTTAATTCTTTGCTTCCAACTCATATATCTTTTCCTTTTTTTCCTTGGCCTTTGTCATACTGGTTGGTTCTTCCCATAAAATATCAGACGTGAGTGTTGATAGATAGGTGACAGTTAATTGCACGTGTTAACTTGGCGAAGTCACTGTACCCTCATTCAGGTAAACACTGGCCCAGATGCTGCTGTGAGGGGTGCTATTTTTTAAATATGAGATTAATATTCAAATCAGTAGACTCTGAGGAGCATCTGTATTGTGTATAAATCCTATCATTCTTTTTCCCTGGAGAACTGCAATATAATGAATGCCCTCATCTTATTCCTGATGCCAAGGAGAAAGCTTTCAGTATTTTATGATTAACTATGATTTTTACTGTAAAGTTTTTTGAGGTTCTTTTTATCAGATTCATGAAGTTGTTTGCATTCTTAGCTTGCTGATTTCTTTTTAAATGAATTACTAATAGGTATTGATTATTAGCAAATATTTTATCAATTATGGCATCTGTATGACTTTTCTCCTCTCTTCTGTTAATCTGATGAATTATGATTGATTTCAAGTGAGAGAACATTTATTTTGGAGAACTTGTTCATGATATATTAGTCTTTTACATATATTGGTAGCTTTGACATTTTGCATCCTTGCATTTCTTTCTGTTCTCTAATCAGAAATTGTCTATTGACCTACCTTATTTTTCAATAATATTCTCTTCTGTATCTAATATGTTAAAACCTATCTACTGAATTATTTACTTTGTTTTTATATTTTTCAATTTACATTTTTCCACTGAATTCATTTCATTACATTTCAGCCTTTCGGTTAAAATTATTATTTAATCTATATTTGTTATCATAATCCTTATTATTTAAATTCTCTGTGCTCTCCTCACAACTGTCTCATGATTTTTTATTGAATATTGGACATTGTTTATAAAATAATATTGGGGCTCTGGAAGCTATTATACTTATCTAATTTTTTTCTGGATGATGGATAACATACAAGTGGTTCACTTTGAAATAGGTTGCCTAATTCCATATTTTCCTGTTCCCACTGTATTGCTCTCCTTGAGGCTTGTTGAAATCCTAGTGTGTTTATTCATGTTCTTTCTCCTTAGCCGGCCCTAGATTCCGAGTTTTTTCTCCCTAGCACCATAAGGCCTCCAAATTCTCTGCATAGACGTAGAAGCCATTGTTCTGGTTTGATCTGTTTTACCCCTAAAATGCACAGCTCAGGAGCTGACACAAATTTCCAATTGAGTTGGAAACTATGAGTACAATGTTAAGCTCATTTTTAAAAATTCCTGTAGTCTAGGAACCTGACCCCTAAAGTCATGATTTCTTTCAGCCTTAACTGTGGCAAGCCTTGGAGACAGTTTTTAACTGAGATTCTTTGCCCTGAGTTGCAAGGGAAAAGCTGCAGCAAGTGAGGCTCAACTATACCCTTTTTCTTCTAACAAAGATCCTGCTTTTTCAAGTGTTGGTCTTTTTCTATATTCTAGAAATTTCCGTAGGTGATTTTGGCTTTGATAGTTTTTTTGATAAGGGTATAAATAGGTGAGATAGTTAGTTTTAAGCCAGGCATTACAGATAGCGGTACAGTTCTAATGAATTTGGTGGAATTTGATCTTTTAGTCTCTGGCGTTGCTGTTAAAGAGTCTGTGCCATCTTGGTTCCTTTTGGAAGAAACATTTTTAGTTTCTAGTTTTCCACGTTTTGCTGTCTGATTGATACTGCGTCTACTGGTTTATCAATTTTTGAGGGTAGAATGATGGAATATCCAACTATGATTGAGAATGTGTCTCCTTCTCCCTTTGGTTCTGTCATATTTTTGCTTCATGCATTTTGAAACTATATTATTTTGTGTATAAGTGTTTAAGATGATTATGTCATTTCTAGGAATTTATCTCTCATCATTATATAATGTCTCATCTTTCCTTTTTAGTCCTATACCTATTTTATTTCATATTTTTTCATCCTATACCTACTTTAAAAATCCATGTCATGAGTATAAGTATGGTTACTCCATGCTTCTTATGATTAATAGTTGCATGGCTTATCCTTTCCCATCATTTTTTACTTTTAACACATCTGTGTCTTTACATTCAAAATGTGTTTCTTATATACAACATACAGTAGCATCTTGGGTTATTTTTCAGGCTTTATGAAGATATATAATGGACATGCATAAATTGCATATACTTACAGTATGCAACTTAAGGTTATGGTATATGTGTATATGGTGGAATGATTAAACAAAGAAGATTAATATAATATTTGGATTGTTAATCCTACTGACAATCTCTGACTTGTTGGAAACACAAATTCTTGGGACGTACTCTAGACCTGCTGAACTGGAAACTTCAAGTGAATTTAGTTTCTATTAAAGTTTGAGAACTACTGGCTTAAGGTTAATCACACATGTACTTATCTTATATGTTACCGTAACTGATTTTTCAATAATAGTGTGCCACTTTATATGTTATATAAGACTCTCATAAAAGTGTAATCCATTACCTTCGTCCTGTTCCTTATGTCGTTATACATTTTGCTTCTACATATTTACTTCTACATATTATCAATTCCAGAGACATTGCTATAACCTTTGCTTTAATAGTCAAATTTTTCATTGGTGTTTTGAGACAGGATATAACTATGTAGTTTAGGCTTAGCTCAAACTTGCTGCAATCCTCCTGCTTCAGCCTCCTGAGTGCTGAGATTATAGGTATGCAGTGCCATGCCTCACTCAGTCAATTAATTTTTAAGGATTTCTTTTCTTTTCTGTCTTTCTTTCTTCCCTCTCTTCTTTCCTCCTTCCATATCTTCCTTTGTGATGCTGACGATCAAATCTAAGGCCTCACAGATGGAAAACAAGAGAGCTCTATCACTGACCTATACTCACAGCCCTGAAGAATTTTTTAAGCCTGGGTTAGTGGTGCACACCTATAAGACCATCACTCTGGGAGGCTGAGGCAGGAGAATTGTAAGTTTGTGCAATTTAGTGACATAGTGAGACTATGTCTCAAAATAAAAAGAAAAGGGGCTGGGGAGGTAGCTCAGTACAAAGTCTCTGTCTTCAGTGACCAGCACCTCCCTGCACACAATATTTTTATTGAGAAAAAACTATTAAATGGGAAATAAGAGTTTTAGCATTTATTTTTGGTCAATCTGTATTTCTGTTTACAATCACTTTCACTCTATCCGAGGAATTCGGGTAAAAGTAGTGTGGGTCTGTAAGTAAGCAAATGCGTGTTTTGCCTGGCTGCAGAAGTCTTTTTTTCGCCTTCAGTTTTGAGATATATGCATATCAAATGTTGTATTCCAGGTTGGTAGATTTCTTTTTTCTTTAAGCATTTTAAAAACAATATTGTATCACCTTATGACTTGCATAGTTTTGGGCTAGAAATCCATAATAATTCTTATTTTATATATATATATATATAAAATATATATATATATATATTTCTGGGTGTTTCCAAGGCTTTTGTATGAATGGCTTCATCAGTTTAATCATGGGGGACTTGCGTGTATATGCATGCGTGTGTTGGCATATGTGTTTTTATCTAACTTCAGGTTGGTTGAGCTTTTCAGATCTATGGTGTATAGTTTTCATTAAATTGGGAAAAGTTTTGGCCACTGTATCTTCAACTATTTTTATATTCTCTTTTTTCTTTTCTCTTTCTGGAAATTCAGTGATTAGCAGTTAGGACATTTTTTCTTGTTCCACAGGTCACAGAAGCTGTTTTTCCTCCTTTTCTCCTTTTCTGTGTTATTTTCCTCCTTTTCGATCTTCTTTTTCTTATTTTTCCTCCCTTTCTACCTTCTTTTTCTTCTTTTTTCTCCTTTTCTATCTTCTCTTTCTTCTTTTGCCTCTTTGCTTTGTCTCAACAGTTTCTATTGCTATGCCTTGAAGTTCATTCAGCTTTATTTCTTCAGTGTTTAATTTGATTTAAATCTCATTTCATGATTTTTCTACTCCACATTTTAACTTTTTTCTCTCTAGATGCTCCATTTGGTTTACTTTTTATTTCTCATTCATTTATCTTTTCCAAATTATCTTCATTTAAAAAAAAATCTTTGAGCATATCTTTAAAATTTTATCATAGCTGTTTTAGGATTCTTGTCAATTATTTTTGGGGAGTCATTTCTGGTTCTGTTTCTATTGAACAGTTCTAGTGTAGTTTCTCTTTGCTACTTCATATGTGCACAGTTTTGTTTTCGGTTCCGGACACGTGCATTTGGGCGCCCCTTCAAGTTGTGCACGTTGGGGCGTCACCGCTGGACGTCTGTGTATTCATCAGGAACTCAGCCCTGGCTGGCGGGAGCCCATGCTGTGTGAGCTCAGGGAACTGTTCCGTTTGTAGCTTCCCATTTCTTCTCCTCATGGTTATTCTTCCCTGGCCTCCTGTGATTTCGCCTATGTGAATATGAATGAGAACTGAAACAAAAACTCAGGGGGATCCCCTGCCTCCACACTACTGACTCTTTCTCTACTTAGCTCTCCTCTTTCTGATTCTTGGCCTGCAAATTCTAGCAGCTCTTACTACCCCGCAGTTTCACCTGTTCTTCTGCTTGGTGAGATTTCCAGGCTGACTCGGTGCTTACTTCCTCCCTATGCTGCGGTTGGAAACCTCTCTCCACACAGACACTCAGGGCAGTTCTGGGATTTATTATCTTTCTCTTCCTTTTCCCAGGGATCATATGTCTGTGCTGCTTTAGACCAATTTCAAAATAAAAGGGTTTATACGTTTTTTCTAGTTTTATATTTGTTTATAATGAGAGAGTGCACCAGTCAGTCTTCCTCTTGCTGGACACAATACTCAACACTCACAACTGCAAGGAGAGGTATAATTTGGCTCATAGTGTGGATGATTCAGTCCATGGTCCACTGGCTCCAAGACAGTAATATCATGGCGGAAGGGTGTGGTGGAGCAAAGCCGCTCAGCTCATGGCAGCCAGGAAGCAGAGCAGGGGACAGTGCCAGAGAGGAAGGGGCCAGGGACCAGGCGTAGACCTACTGTCACACCTCCATGACCCACCCAGACACACCCAGGAGAGTGCTTTCCTATTCAGTTAAGTATTTCTTAACCCAGTGAAGGTGGCAGAAGAGGATTGATGGTCACGGGGTAGTGGGAGAGTCCCTCGTGTGGTGCTGTGCAGATTGGACTGTGATTTGACTGGTGTTAGTGAATGGATACCATTTCTTAACATGATTCAGCTCCTGTAAAAAATTCTTTTGTGCCATCGATGAACTTCCAGCGGACTTCAGAAAGAGAATTGTTTCAAGGGGCAAATCCTTCTAGGAGTAAGTACGCTCCGAGTCTTCAACCTGGTCTCCAGGACACAGTTCTGGGAGTCCCTGGATTCTGTGGCTGGGATCAGGTCCTAGCACGTGGCTGCAGGTCTGCAGGACTCTGATGGGCTCAGAGCTGGTCACGCTTGCCACTCCTCAAGCCCTATCTAGAGTGCAGCGCTGGAAGCAGAGCAGGAGAGGAGCTGAGAATGAAAACACAAGCATGAGTAGAAGGGGTGGACATGCTGGCAGACAAGCTGGTGGTGAGGGCAGCCAGGCAGTCCCATGAGAATGACCAAGGAAAGCCTCGTCTTCCTAAAGTCTCCATCTGCTCATCTTCAAAGGATTTGTAACAATCGGCTGATTTCTGGGGTCCCAAACTCTTTCATTTTCATGGTGGAGATTCTGTCTCAGAAACCCCTTGAGCTTTCTTCTGTTGGCTTAAGATGAAAGCCTGGCCCATGCGATCTTGCATATGGAAGATTTTTCCCACTGCTGTACAGAAGTCCCTCTCAACCACATTCTTTTTCTCCTTTTTTGAGATGGGATCTCACTATGTTGCCCAGGCTGGCTTTGAACATGTGATCCTTCTGCCTCAGCCTACGAAGTAGCTGGGATTATAGGTGTGCCACTGTGCCTGGCTCTCAACCATTTTTTTTTTTTTGGTACCAGGAATTGAACTCAGGACCTTGTGTTTGCCAGGCAGGCACTTGTGCCACTGAGCTATACCCCCGGCCTTCTCAACCGCTTTTTAAAAGGATTAGTATCTCCCTGTTCAGTGTTCTCTATTATTCTCACCATTTCATGGGGGCTCCAGGGGTGCATCACCAGCCCTTCAGTGTCTTATAATCACTTTTCCTAGCTCTGTCCTCAATACCTCTCCTTCACCTCTTTGGCTGCCTGAGGTTGAGTTCCGGGTTCAATGTCATTTATGTAGGAAGCTTTTCTTGAAAGAAAGAGTTCACAATGAGGCCCCCTTTAGGAGTCGCAACACCTCCCAAATGGATTTATTAATCTTTCCAGCTGTCAGGTTTAACGTGGGCATGATCACTAGACTGTGAGCTCTGTGAGGGACAGAAAGCAGGGGTTCTGTTCACAGATGGACCTGGGGCCTCGCCAGGTGCGCTGTACATATAGGACACTTGGTGAGTATTTAACATCTGAACGGATCAGCTAGATCACATTTCAGTGGTGCTATTTCATAGCTGCATGATGTGAGTGAGTTACTTACCCCTTCTCTGCCTCAGTTTCCTCACTTGTTAAAGGCACGCAAGAAGAATGTCTGTCCACGGAGGTGCCGTGGTATCCAGACAACTCCGCCTCCTATGTCCTGCAGTCCAGCGTAGGTGGCTGTCCAGCTGGAAGGAGCCCTGCTGGCCTTTGGGGTCCAGCAGCTCCAGCCTTAATTTCACACACTCCCTGTGTTTCTGTGAGGACGTCTGACATGGGCAGGTCCCTCGATTCTACGGTGGCCAGAATGTGTCAAGAAGCTGAAACCTTGGAACTTCACCCTACCTTATATTCATCCTTCCACTGAGCTGGGGCAACCACTGGCACAAACAGGCCTCCTCCCCCAGGCTGAGGCAGGGGTGGGTCAGTGCACAGGCTCGCACAGGACAAAGGAGCAGGTGACCCTGAGCGTCCCCTGGATACTGGGGCCCCAGGGTCACTTCACTTTAGCTCTAGCAGAAAAGTCTTTTCAACCATTCTTTCAAATATTGAAAATGCTTAGAGCCTTTTCCAGCGTACTTGTCAGCAGCGCATCCCGCTACACGAAGCTTCTCTATCCCTCGATGGTGGCTTGCTCCATCCCCACACTCAGCCCTGAACAGCTCCAGCTTTTCAGCCCTCTTCCCAATTGTGAGGAAGCATCAGCACGGTTTGACAGAAAGTCTGATTTTATGCTCTCGTCTCTGACAACGGCAAAAATTCCTAATTCATTTTCCACAGCAAGTTTCAAAGGTGCATTTTGAGAACACAGTCATTCAAGTACATTTGCTTTAAGATCCATAGCATAGCCGGGGCCATGAGTTGGCAGTGACTGCTCATCTAAACCTGCTTCAGTGAGAAGTGAGAGTGGCTGTCACAGAGCGTCAGGGTGCAATTTGATCTGAATGCTGTCTTTTTATTAGTATAGATAATGAAGGGTGCTGAAGATGGTTGAGCATATTTGGTTGGGGACAATTAAGATTCCAAAGGTTGTAGTTTTTAAAAGTTGCCTCTGCCTGGGAAGCAGAGGGGACAGGAAAATGTGAATGTTAGGCTTTCTTCAATTCTCTTTCCTACTTTTGCCCTCCTTCCCTCCCTCCTTCCACTTGCCTACTTGCTCCTCAACCAAGTGCAGAGTCCATGAGCTCTAATGCCAAACAGGGGCCGGGTGTGGAGAGGAGATGATTCCCCTTTTTAAGGAGCTTGGCCAAGGAACGCAGACAGATGAGAGAGAATTGGTGGAATGAAACGTGCTCGATGACCGAGATTGGTGCAAGACACCACCGCACTGAGGCACTGGGCCCTTCTGGGTGAGATCAGGAGTTGGGGAGGCTGCCTGGGAAGGGCCCTCCTGAGCGGAGGGGGGTCATCTGCTCTGCGTGATTTGTCTTCAGTGTACATAATCCCAGTACTCTGAGAGCCCAGACAGGAGGATTGCGAGTTTGAGCCTGGCCTGGGCAGCCTGGCCACGGTGATGCAGCTCAGCGCAAAAGCCCTGTGCTCTATTTCAAGTGTGGAAAAAAACGGGTAAGTCCAGGTTATGTCCTGCTTGGGTATGTTCAGGTGGGTGGGCCCTTACGCACCTCTACCATCTTTCTAAAACCGTGAGTATTTGCAGATTAACAGCAGGCATCCTGCTGACTTGGGAAATTTAAATAAAACCAGTTATAAGAGAAAGCAAGCCTCAGCCAACCTCAATCTCTCTCTCTCTCTCTCTCTCTCTCTCCATCTGCAGAATATAAACAAAGTCTATATTACAGCAAAATCCCTGATATGCCTTTCCTTCCATTAGTGTCACTCCACCTTTCTCTCTCCTTACCCTGAACATCCACTTACTCCATCCCTGGATCCTAATCAGAACCAATTGCTAGGAACGGCTCAGCCCAACTAATTCTTGCTCATGTGAATGGAACCAGTAAGATCTGATCATTCTCAGGGGCCGTTTTCACAGGCGCACAGAACCATTAAACCAAAACAAAACCACTAAACCATTAAACTCTACTTCTGTGAGTGGTACATCACAGTTTGGGAGAGGTCTTTGTTGTAAAGGAAGAGGGGCATCAGGAGAGCTGTCAGTCATGCTGGGACCCAGAAACCCCCCTGCATCGACTTCAGAATTCTGCAGTCAGTGAACTTTGAGTTGATGAAATTTCATGCCTGAAACAATTAGCATCCAAGCATTTTGTGGGGGGAGAGGTGGGAGAGTTTATGGCCCAAAGCTGAAATTTCTTTGAAATGTAGGGACAGCCTGCTGTGGGTGGTGATGAGGAATATGTTATCCCCAGAAAAGCAAAGTGCAGTTAGGCCAAGCCTAAAAGAGGCCCAAGAACTAAACTGGCTTAATCCAAGTGTAGCGGTTTTTATTCTTCATATTTATCACTTTCACCTGAATATTTTTTCGGTTGTTTTCAGTGGTACGGTGCAAATAACGGTTTGATTAATAGTGTTAAAAATTTAACTAGTGTGATCACTGATTGATTGTATCAATTTGAGAGGTTTAGTAAGAGAAATTTAACTAAATCAGCTCAGCAATTCCACACCCTAGGGTGTAGAAGACCCAGCCTAGGGTGGTTCGTCACCTGGATGGTATAAAGGGGAAATGAGGACGGACGGAGCTGCTTCCATTTTTCAGAGGAGCTCCAGTCTTCGCCTTCAGCTTGGACATCATCTCCTGGCTTCCAGTGCAGACTCTTCATCTTCTAGTGCAGACCCATCACCTCCTGATATGGACTTGCAGGGGACACTGCGTGAGCTCTAGACCTTGGACTGGATCCTTCAGTCTCCAGTGTGCAGACACCCTCTGCACGCTTCCTCATCCAACTCTGTAGGTGACCATCGTAAGCCAATCTTGTAATTTCTTATACATTTGTGTATCTCGTGTTATATCTGTTTCTCTAGTAAACACTGACTGATACAACTAGTATCTTTTTTTTTTTTAACTGGGGAAATAACTTGACTTTAAAACAAAACACTCATCTAGAAATGAGTTTCTGGAAGCTAAATTTCATTCTAAATAGTGGACTTTAATTAAACTTCTTCAAACAATCTAATCTTCAGTTTTTTTCCTTTTCTTAATTATTTATTGGTTTTTGAGACAGGATCTCTCTAGGTAGTCCAAGCTTGCCTTGAACTCATGGTAATACTCCTGCCTCAGCCTCCCTAGTGTTGGGATTTACAGGTGTGCACCTCCATGCCTGGCTTTTCTTTTCATTTTTAAGAGAAGCAATAATCCATTACATTTCAGGAGGAAAATCAGCAAGTATCTGTGTCCTAGATTAGAAAAAAGGGAACACAGTGGGTCTGAGAACTGAGAAATGAACCTATCTTCCCATTGCTGTGGTTTCTTTCCCATGCATCAGAAAGAAAAAGTTGTTTGCCATAGGGTTTTGCATGATGCGTTTTAGAATAAAACACACACTGGTTGTGTTAAAAGATGAACTGTTTAGTCCATCATCATTTGGAACTCACTCCTCAGTTTCACTCTAGGATTCATCCTCAGCAGGGACCTGCCAGTCAGAGGTCCTGTCCCTTGGAATGCCCATTCTTTCATGTCGTAAGAATTGGGTGTTTTCAAGCATTGGTACTTGTATGCAATTGAAAATAGTTTCCCCAGCTGCTGGTCTGCTGGGTCCTGCCGACCAGCTGTTTTCCACAACCACAGAACTGAAACATGACTCTGAGTGGGGACACGTCAGCCGGCTGATGGCAGCTGTGGAGCATCACTAAGCCATGTCTCGACCCTTGATGTGGTCAAGGCCAAGGGCAGCCTTGTTTGGAAGCCCTGGACAGGGCAGGCAGGCCCAGGAGCCCGTGCTGGAATGTCTGCTGTCGACCCCTGTTCTCCAATGGAGACCCGTGGAGAGTGAGGTCACACCAAAACCAGGTGGAAGCCAGGGAGGGTGAGTGGAGACCCTCACTTTAGAATGTGTCATCAGTGTTACCCATTTCATGGAATACATTCCAAAGTTGCATGTCAATAATACTGTTTGTCAGGAAGTAAATTTAATGATAATCGGTGAATTTTTTCTAAAGGAAACATATACTTTTTAAAAATTTTCATTAACATGTAATGTTTGTATATATTTATAGGGTACAGTGTGATAATTCAGTGCATGTGTACAATGTGTAGTTGTCAAATCAGTGTCAGTAGCATTTCCATCAACTGAAATATTCCTGTGTGTTTGGAGCTTTCAGACTTTTCTCCTCTGGCTATTTTGGACTATATCGTAGGTTATTTTAGACTATAGTTACCCTGCTTGCTATGGAATATTGGAACTAATTCTTGCTGCCACTTGGGAACCCCAAATTTGTCCCCCATGGATTTAGATTTGCTGTAGGATTTAGTCACAGGGTGATAAGAACAACTGAGTGGAAGTTGAGGCTACACATCTCCTCTCCATCCTTTGGTTCTGAAGTGTAAATGTGACCAGAAGGCCTAGCGCAAAAGCAACCAATGTGCAGGCGCAGGTGAGTGAAGGGCAGCCATTGGTGTGGGGGTCTCCTTGAGTCCCCGGATGCAAAAGGGCAAAGAGGTCATGGAGCCCTCTGGCTTCCGCTTCCGGCAGCTTCGTGAATGAGCAGAAGAGGCGGTGGAGCTTTTTTGTTTTTGCCTCTGCGTTGGCTGCTTCTGCTGGGCTGTGTGCAAAGGAATCTAGTGTAGGGGAGACTTGCACAGTCCCCACCCCACCTCACTGCAGGATTCTTTGGCTTCCTTCCCCTTGTTATTTTATGGACAGCACGCCTCCAGATTAGTAACTATTTCAGGGATTCCTACGCCCTCTCTTGACAAAGAGAAGCCTTCCAGGCATTTGCAGCTCTCAACGTAACAAAGGCACCAACCCCTTGGCTGTTATTTTATCTTTGGATTCAAGAATGTGGCCGTGTGTTGAGCAGCTGTGAACTCTGGCACATGCAAAGGAAGAAGGTTTGAATTACCCGGATTCCAGCTCCCTGTCTTCAAGTAGGGGACTAGAAGCTGGATGGCAGGCACGTGGCCGAGCCTGTTGGTGCTGCTGTACCCTTCTTGGATTCTCAAAAATATCTGACACTGTTTGGCTATAGTCATGGGCCCTCTACATCCCTCCTTCTAGACCCCTGAGGACAGTCAGGCCTCAGGAAGAAGTGCCGGGTGCTACGCGTGGGGCCCTCAGCCTCAGTCTTTTTCCTGTCTGTCCACAGATGTAGCACAGGCTCTCAGCCCTGGAGCCTCCTTACTCAGGAGAAAGGAACGATCAGACCTCCTATCTGCAGTGCACACCGCAGTGATGTAAAAGTGGCTAAGCCACTGGGCTCGGATATAGACAGCTTTGGTTCTGCAGGGCACAGCTTTGTCTTGGGTGGGGCAAGGGTGTTGTGATGTTGGACTGGATAGTATATGTGTATGGACTCTGAGCTAAGTGACCAGCAAGTGAAGGTGCCAATTAGCTATCGGCTCACATGCATTTCTTCAGCAAATATTATTGTGAGCCAAGTGGGTCACGCACCAGAAATATAGTAATGGACAAGATGAAGTCATGGTCCCATGGAGGAAGATGGATGATAAACAAACAAATCAGGAAAATTTCAGTTAGTGAAAGTACTATGAAGAACACATTGCAGGATGTTAGGAAGAGAGTGATTGCTTTGGAGGGAGCTACCCTAGTCTGTTTGAACATAATATAACAGAGAAATAAATATACCCATGGTATATTTATAAATAGTTTGATGTCATAAGCTATAAAGAAAACCTCAACAGTAAAAAAGAAAATCTTAACAGCCACTGTTTAACCAAAATGCAACAAAAGCTGAAATTAAGAAATAAAAGGAAAACAAACTAGTAAAAGCTATCCACTTGGAGATTTAGGAAAGAAGTGTTCTTAAAATTCTTGGAATAAAGGGGAATCAAAGTGGTATTACAGACTATTTAGTAATAAGCAACAATCAGGCAGTACATGTAACATGTACTTGCTTCTGGGAGCAAGAAGGGACAGGAAAATATATGTCCTTTTATAACCCAAAGTGTAAAAGAATGAAGACAAGTTAGCTAATTATTTAACTGTTATGGCTTGTGTCTAGATCCCCACCCCCCCACCCACCCCCGCAAAGCCTCATGCAGTCACAGGGCTTTTACAGAGATGGCTGAATCTAGAGTGTATGATACTAGGATTAAGGGTCTGTGATTAGTAAATAAGTCCATTGATTGTCTTGGCATCATTCTGGTAGGATTAAGGGCGTAAGTGCTACACCTGCCTGCATACAATATAAGGGACAGGAGGAGTCTAGTCTTGCCTTGTTGCTATTGACTGTTACCCACTGTCATGAATGGTTGCCCTTCTGCCATGTGCCACCCTGCCTTGGGGCCAGCAGATTATGGGCTGAAACCTCTACGAACTGTGAGCTAAATAAACCTTTCCTCCTTTAACTTTGGGTGTCAGATATTTTGTCTGAGCAAGGAGAAAAGTAACTAAGACAGAAATTAGTTACCAGAAGTGGGGTCATTTCTGTGACTGTACCTGACCATGTGGTTCAGGAACCTTTGGGAATGGCTTGTGGGAAGAGTTTGGAAAGGTTCAGAGATGCTGGCTGAAAAAAGTGGCACTGAAATGCCTTAGGCTATACTGTGTGGGAGAGTCTAGTCAGAGCTCAGAAGACCAGAGAGCCAGTAAGGACAAGGCTCAGGAGGTTCCTGGTAGAAGGACTGCATTGGCTGCTGGACTCCAGACAATGTGTGTTATGTCTTGGCAGAAAGTTTGTCTGCATTTTTCTTGTGTCAGGAGACTTTGCCTGAAAAAAAAAGGAGACTTTGCCTGAGACTGAGATTAAGGGTGGTGCACTAAATAATCTTGTAGAAGAAATTTTAATGCAGTCAAATGTTGAGATGGTGGCATGGCTACTGTTGGGATCTTTTAGCTAGATTTGTATTGAGAATCAAGAGCAAAGAGCTCCGCAGAATCATTTAAAATGTTTTGAGTTTGGCCAGAAAGGAAGATCCAGTGAAGCTATGAACTGCAAAGATAGAGCTGGGGATGTCTTGATTGCTGAGAAGAAACAGAATAGAAAAGATGGCCTGAGAACATCATAAGAAGCAGCAGGATTCCACCCTTTGCAGCCTCAAAACTGCAAAAGTGAAAGACTTTGCTTTGAGAAGAGAGCCCAGAGCACTGTGTTCAAGAATGGCAGAGGCCTAGAGAATTTGTTCTTTGGGATTGGGTGCAGAGTACTCCAGTGATCCAGGCTCTCAACCACTACAGTCAAGAGAGAAGGAAGCCTGGTTACTGCTCCAGCTGGTAGCAGACCTTGGTGTCTCCAGGTGGCACTGGTTTTAGGCACATGCAGAATGCAAGAGTTGTGGGGTCAGGAAGGCTTCCCAGATTTTAGAAGAAGGCCTGGAGGGCCAGGCAGTGTGCCCCTGAAAGGCCAGTGTGTGAAGATGTGAGTGTGAAACCAAAGGTGCAATAAAGAGCCGAGAAGTTTAGAGAAGCCAGGAACGTGGATCGTCTGAGGAAACCTGCAAGGAGGGAGCAGAGCAGGCCTAAGAGAGAAGCCATGGGAGCCACAACCACCCGCAGTGCCTTAGGGGCGGAGCCACCCAAACCCTTTGGAGTTCACACCTTGCCACAGGTTGCCTCGGATGCTGCACATGGAACTACAGGACTTAATGTTTGCCCTGCTGGATTTTGGACTTGCTTTGGACCCATTCCTTTGCATCCCCTGTTTGTACCTTTTGGAATGGAAATGTATATCTTGTGCCATTGAATGTTGGATGTGTTTAACTTTCTTTTAATTTGTACAAGGGCTCACAGCTAAGAGTTTGCTTTAAATCTCAAAGGAGACTTTGGATTTTGACTTGTCAGCTATGTTGAAACTGCTAGGGCTTTGACAACTCTTAGAGATGGACTAAATGCCTTTTGCATGAAGGGATGTGCATGAGTCTTTGGGGGACCAGGGGCAGAATGTTAGATGTCTCCCCAAATCATCATGGGGAGTCATGGAGCTTTTTCAGAGGTGGCTGAATCTAGAGTGTGTGATACTGGGATTAAGGGTGTGTGATTAGTAAGTAAGTATGCTGATTGGTTTGGCATAGTTCTGGCTAGGATTAATGGTGTGAGTGCTACACCCTCCTAGAGTGGGTAGCCTGCATACGATGTAAGGGACAGAAAGAGTCTTGTCTTCCCTTGTTGGTTTTGGCTGTCATCCACCACCATGAATGGTTGCCCCTTTGCCATGCCACCCTGCCTTGGAGCCAGCCAATAATGGACTGAAACCTTTACACACTGTGAGCTAAATAAACCTTTACTCTTTTAACTTTTTGTGTTGGGTATTTTGACTCAGCAATGAGAAATGTAACTAAGATACTAAAACAGTTATAAATATGAACAACAAACAAAATCAAAGTCAGATGTACATATTGGATTAGCTTCATCCTGCTATCACAAATCACCAGAGATAATTAACTTACAAGGAGTACGGTCTACATGGGCTCACAGTTCTGGACATTCCAGGGCACAATCTAGTGGCCTCATTGCTTTGAACCTTTACTGAGGGCAGGATATCAGGGTGGGAGGGTGACAGAACAAACCACTTAACCTCATGGTCCTGGAAACAGAGGAGAGAGACTGGGAGACAGGGCCACACATCCCCCTCCAAGGACACACCTCCAATTGTGTAAAGTTGTGCAAGCACCTCCCAGTAGGCCTCATTTCTTAAGGCTTCCACCACCTCTCAATTTTACAATCCTTAAAATGCACCTTTAATGCATGGGCCTTTGGGGATATTTAACATACAAACTATGGCACATGTAAAATGGGATAGAATAGTAAAAATATAGCAAAGTTGATAAAACTACATGTAGGCTCTTTGAAAAGCTTGATAAAATAGAAAATAAACCCTTGACAAATCTAATATACAATGAACAGAAGAATGGAAAGACAGGGAGAGGTAGAGAGGAATAGAGAGAAAATAAAAAACAGTGAATATCGATTGTATGGAAGGAGTTTTAGGTCAAGAGACAGCAAAGATTTCTGTAAAGAGCAAATACATTAGACGTGTGGGTCACATGCAATCTTTCTCAACTGTACCACTATGGCATCGTGACTCAAACACTGCCACAAACAATGCCAGTTGTGTGGTTCAGATCTAAAATAGTCCCCCAAATTCTCATGTGTGTGGAAAGTGACTGGGTCCGGGGCACTGTGCTAATGAAGCCACTGACGAATGTGCTGTTTAGAGGTCCGGTCTGGCCGGAAGAGGTGGTTTACTGGGGCTCAGTGTAGAAAGGGTGCATCTCCCTTCCCAGCTCCTGCCTGCTGTCTGCTTCCCGCCACCACGATGTGAGCGGCTGTCCTCCGCCATGTTGTTCTGCCTCAGAGCCAGCTGGCCCTGGACAGAATCCACTGAAACTAAGAGCCAAAATGAGCCTCTCCTCCTTTAAACTGGGGGCATTGGGTATTGCATTCAGCAACAAAAAAGTGACTGTGACATAAATGCATTGATTGACTACATCCCAATAAAACTTTATTTACAAAAGCAAGAGGTCTGCTAGATTTGGTGTGTGCACTACGGTTGCTGGTCATTTTTGGAGAGAGCAGGGATGTCCGGTCAGGACAGCTTTTGACACAACCCACTGTGCTCTAAATATGTAATCATGTAGGTAAAATACAAGAAAAAATATGACATTCAAGTTCAAACCAAGATAAACACGTCCATGAAGGTGGTGCGGGGGGCACAGGCAGCTAAGCAAAACCCTGCAGGACTGAGCAGGGCAGAAGTGGACAGCGCGACCTTCTCTGTATTCCAGAGCAAGCAGAAGTGACCTGGAAACCGGGGAATTCCAGCCTGGAGGTGGAACTGCTCCCCAGAAATGAGAGACCAGATGGTGCTGCCAAGGGAACTCTCTTCTTAGGACAGGAGTGTGGGATCTCCGCTGTTAGCCGGCCTGCCACTGCTTCTCAGAGCGTGGCACCTCCTGTGCGGCTTCTGGAAACATCAGGCTGCTCTGGTTGTCATTTGGACAGGGGAGGCCTTGTGGTCTTTGGGCAAGGTGGGCCAGCGAGCTCAGGCTGCCTGCACGGGGAGCAAGTGACTTGCTTTGACTGTCTGAGCAGACGATATTGCTTATACCTGTGAGCGAGTGGCACTTCAGAATGTGATGAATGGAATAGTTTTTAGAAGATATCATACACGATGCCCATCAACGTTGAGAAGATTGTTCTCAAAGGAGAAGTGTGCGTGGAACAAAAATATCATGTTCTTTTTTTAACCTGGTCTAAAAGTGCACAGGGTTCTATCTTCAATTTCACCTGGGCAGCACCCCTCACTGGGTGCTGCTACGTGTGGAGCCTTCTGCAGGACAGCAGCAGAGGCCAGCACTGCTCTTCCTGTCTCGCTCCTTCACCCACCCCTGCCAAGGTCTCCACAGGTAGAGGCAGCCAAGGCTCCTGAGAAGACGCCAGCTGAACAAAGCTTCCCTACCCTCTGCTGTGCGCTGTTGTTTGTATTTTGATAATTCCACATGCTTCGCACAGACTTTCCTTATTGAGAAAGTGCCGGATTAAGCAATAAGAAGTCACATGAGCGTTGGAGGGCTGATTTCCCGTCCTGGAGCTGGCCCAGCGCTGACAGTGCTGATGCGGGCGCTGGGACCGGCCCGGTGGAAGCAGCCTGGCACCTGCTCGTGGTTGTGAAACGCCGTGCTCCTCTACACAAAGTATTTGAGGTATTCTTTGTGATAGGTGCCATCACCTTTTAATTACCGCTAATTTGGCTTGGCAGTGCATCTTTGCTTGGCAGCTTGTGGAAGAAAAATATTTTTGCAAACTGGAAGGCAGACTGGCAGTTTAATTCTGCTTTGTAAAAAAAAAAAAAAACTGCGGTGCCCAGAGGGAAGTGATATTTCAAGCTTCCCACAATACACTGTGTTGCACGGGGACAGATATTTCTCCATGCCACCCTCCGGTCCATAGGGCATTGGCAAGTTGAGGGCACAAGGTGAGACTAGAGGTGTGTCTTCCAGTTGAACGAGGAAATTCAGGGAACGAGCAGTTTGTGCTAGCATCCATGGGCAAGAAGGAAAACCCTAAGGAGACCTTGATTCCCACTCGGTTGTCTCCCAAGCTGACGTGCTGGGAGGCTCACAGGGGCTTTTCCTCTTCTCCACCCCCTGCCAAGGACACCTGCACTGGCTGCTGCCTCCCTGCTCCACCTGGGCTGCCTGGACTCCGGAGCCTGTGAGAGCTTCGCAGTTGCCTTGCAGAGATAACATAAATAAGGCATTTCTGAAGCAGACACCCACTTGGGCAATGCTTTGAGAACGCTCAGTGCATGGTGTTCCAGTAAACTCTTGCATCAGCGGAGAACAACGTGAGCGCTAACTAGTGCAAAGGTACAAGTGTCCAGAAGTGAGTTTGGGCACAGGAGAGAGTGGCAGGACAGCGTCCCTGCTGTGCTCTTTCCTGCGGACGTGGCCAAGGGCAGGGTGGCAGCTGCTCATGGGCACGAGAGCCCGGGAGCACTTTAGAAGCCAATACCTCAGTCCGTGGGCAACTCTGCTTCTCCCAGGGCTGCAGCAAAGGACTGGACATTGGCCTGGGTGACTTTTACATTTTTGTTACTACATGTTTGCAGGACATAGTGTTTATATTCCTTGTGTGGAGTTGGCATGCGCATATAATACATACTAACTCCCTTTTTATCCCCTTTCTCTCCTCTCCCTTCCTCTCCCTCCATCTCTCAACCCCCTTCCCATTTAAGAGAGACATATCTCACTATTATTATTATATTCTCTATCTTTTATTTTGCTCTTTGTGTATATTTTGGGTTTCTCATATAAGAGAAACCATGCAATATTTAAGCTTGTGCATCTGATTTATTTCACTTGACACTGTGGTCTCAAGGTGCATCCATTTTCCTACAAATGACACAAGTTTATTCTTCATGGCAGAGTAGTACTCCATTGTGTGTAATGCCACAGTTCATCCATTTGTCTGTTGATGGACATACAGGCTGCTACCAAGGTTTAGTTGTTACAAATACTGCTGCTACAAAATACTTTTTAAAAAATCAAAATAAACTGAATTTGCTGCTACTCGGCCACCTCACCAGTAGCACGGGCTTGATAGAAAGTGCTCTGAAGAGGTCCTGAGTTTACCATGTGCTGACTCCAAGAAAGAGAAGGCAGTGACTCCCTCAGTAAGGACGCCAATCTTAGTGGCATGCATGGCTTATCCAGGACCCAACTGGGAGCGACAGAGCTAGGATCCAAGCCCAGGTGGGTGTGGCAGCTCAGGGCATTTCCCACCCTGTGTGGCTGGATGTGGCTGGGAAGTTGAGGCTGTGCCCCTGTCTGCGCTGCAGACTGTAAGTCCTGGAGGAAGGAAGCCCTTCTCTCACATGTTCTCGGCAAGTTTCATCCTGGGCTGACAGAGAAGATTAGGGTCTTTCCCTTTGAAAAATTCTCTAGTGGCTTTTATTCTGATGTTGGATAGATGACATTAATTTCTTGCTCTTTTAATGGAAAGAAACAGGTGGATAAGGAAGCACACGGCAAGCCCGAACCTCTTCAGGGCCTCCGTGGATCCTGCGGGTCTGCTGCTGGCTGTCTCCCGGTGGCTCGGGGCCCTCCAAGGAGCCACGAGTGGTGACCGAGTGTTGAGAACGTGGGTCTTGAGGTCACGCACTCAGAGCTGCTGCAGGACGCTGCCTGATCAGTGAGCCCCTCTCCTTGCTTACGAAATGTGAGCTGGAATAAGAGCACCCATGGGGAGGAGTTCCTGGGGGAATCACAGTGCTGGAACTTCCTGTGATTCTGCTAGTTCTGTGATCCCTGCTGTTAGCACTAAGAGAATCCACACCTGCATGGCCACAGGTGTCTACAGCATCACATCCCCACCTCTGAAAACTGAGAAGGAAATTCTGAGACTAAGACCAGCCAGGGACCCTCCTCAGGGCGCTAAGAATGACAATGGGAGGACCAAGGTCTGGGCCAAGGGCAGGGCAAAGACATGACCAGGGAAGGCCACCAAGCGCCCATAGTGACCCGCCAGCTCCGGTAGGCAGGGACTTCAGGAAAATTTCATCATACACTGGTCCACGGGTGCCTGGAAGCGCTCCATGGAAGGCCATGTGGGACCGACAGGGTCCCGGCTGGGACAGGAAAACCTGGTGGGCAGAGTCCAGGAGATCCCAGATCCCAGTTTGCTGGGGCCTTCGGAGGTCAGAGCCAGTGCTGGAAACTCGAGAGCAAAGGGCTGCTCAGGAGGAAGTTTTCCTGTAGGGAAAAAGGGTGTGGTGGGAAGACCTGGCTGACGGTGACACCTGCAGTGTGCAGCCTTGTGACTTGCACCAAAGACTGAAAGGAGAGATTGTGTGTTGTGTGACTCAGAAAGGACAAAAGCAACATTTATTCTGACCTCCCTGTCATGAAGGCAACTCAGTGAGAAGTCATAGGATGTTGGCAGAGAAAATACACTCTTTATTCTGTGAAAAAAATGAAAAGTTTCAGTGATGTCAACTCGCTGTTAAGGGAAGTCATTCTCTCTGTACACGCAGAGCTTGAGATACACACGACATGTTAACACCCACACCTCAGCACCCACAGTGTGTCCTTTCAGATGCTCACAGCCCCATGACTTTGGCCAACTCTGAAGAGGCAGTCTAAGAGAAAAACTAGGCTATCTTCTAACAGCAACTGTTCAGATGAGTGAGGGAAGGAATACGTGGTGTGAAGGAAAAATATGCTGAATGTTTAAATTAAAAAACGTATTACAGGAAAAGACATTGCCACAAATCCCTCTCAGAATGCTCCCTGTCACTTCAGACATGCTTATCCACGTCCTTTCCTCTTTCTGAAGCCACTCTGGAGTCCTCTTTCCAGAGTGTCATTAGTTGTGCTCTTGTGGCTGCCTGGATGTCCTGAAGTAATTTAAAACATTGACCTTTCCCTATCATTTTGACTTTAGGGAAGAGCCAGAAGTCACACAGTGCCAGATCTGGTAAATGAGGTGGATGAGGACACAGCGTCATGTTTTAACGAGCCTGCCTTTCTACTGGATGTCCCTTGGTACAACATTCACAGTATTTTTTTTTATCTCACCTTGTAAAGACAATCAGGAAAGAGGTCTTGTAGAACTGGTTCAAAAAGTGGCCAGAATGTGGGATGAATGTGTCCACAGCCAGGGGGAGGATTTAGAGGGGACTCATGGCAGAGTGTCTTTCACTAATGCATCATTTCATTTAAATATCCAGCGTATACGTTGATCGCACTGCCTGCTCCTCAGTGAAACAGTGTGAGCGTCGGGGCTTAGGGTCAGGTAATGATGGGCATTGATGCAAAGCCATTTTGAGGTTTGTTTTTTATCCGGGTCTTTTTTGGGTGTGCATATGTGTGAAGCTGCCCACATCTCTAGATAGAAACACACAGGTAAATGAATTTCCACTGTACCAGGAAACTTAGTAGAAGGTTAGCTAAGAACAGCTCGTTCCCTGAAAGGTCCCACTGTACTCTGACGCCCAGGCTGGGGGCCTCACTGTGGGACACAGGCACGAGGCTCGACTCCGCTAGTGGCTGTCTTCTCGGTAAGGCCCCTTGCTTGCAGGCAGCAGCACAAATCTCAGGTGGAAGAGGACATGGCGTGAGCCCCATGGGGGAGAACCCGCGCAGAGTGACAGTGAGTCTGGAGCACGAGCAGACACCTTTCATGGATGGCAGGAAACAGAGGGGAGTGAGGCTGCGCTGTGGGGGCTGCGGTGCTGTGACATGGTGGCAGTGGCAGGAGTTGAGGCAGGATGCTGCTCTCGCCGTGGCGAGGTGCCCTCGTCTAGTGTGAGGAGTCCAAGCCCGGTGGGGTGGGCTGGCCACGCCCTTCCGCTGGCCTCGGTCTGTGCCCTGGCAGCAGGAAGTGGAGAGTGTGGTTCTGCACTGGTTTTCAAAGCAGGGGGTCCCCTGTGTGCAGTACCTGAGGAAATGGGGAAGTGCTCGTGAGGGGTCAGAGGCTGTGAGCAAAAGCAACCAGCAAGAGGTCTTCACGCTCAGTGAGTCCAGAACGCAGGAGAGCGCGTGCTTCCTGAGCTGTGTGCCGGCCCAGCCGCCGTGTGGCTCTGCCTTTGTCATATTTTTAGACCGTGACTGCCAATGTTTCACCCTTTCCCTTGGTGAGTGAGAGGAAGCAGGACCCTGCTCACTCCCCGTTACCGCGGCAGGGACAGGGCTCCGGGGAGAGCAACATGTGTTCTAGAAGAGACGCCAGAGCTTTTCCCTTCGGGTAACATGGCAATCATTGTGCCCATCCCTGGATTTTACAAATAAGGGGCTGGAGACTTGAAATCTGTCCAAGGATTCACGGAGGCAGAATGACCCTCGGCCCCGCTTTCTCTCCCAGTGGACTTTTTGTATCTCAAAGAAGCGAACAACTTAGTCCCTGTTATAATAGATACCACAAGTCCTGGTTAACCTGTCTGCAGCAGCTTTGCACTTCGATAACTTCTGACTTCTCTCTCTCACAGCTTCTGAGTACTTCATCTTTGGCTTTCTGCAGTTTCACTGTGATTAGGAGTTCGCTTCCTTACTTTCCCGGCTGGTAATCCACTGGGCTTCTGCAGCAGGTGCATCAATGTCTGTACCAAGTAGAACTCCGTTCTTCCACCAAAATCCACGTCCACCTGCAACTTTGGACTGTGGTTTCATCTGGAAATAGAATCTTTGCAGATTAATGCAAAGAGGAGCTTGTCGTGGCTGCTTTGGGAACTTGTCACGTAGCTCAGCTCCACAAGCAAAGTGCTGAAGGCCCTGGTTTCTGCTTGCTGCCCAGAATAAAAAGTTGGAGGAAAGAGATCAACTGGTGAAGGAGCTGTTGAGTGAAACAAATGCTAAGGATTTGCAAGAACATCCGAGGGGAGGAGGAGGCGGGAGAATTCCTCACTGCAGCCTTTAGGGCAGAGCCCTACAGACGCTTTTCTTTTGAACTTGCAGCTTCCAGAAATCTGAGATCATAAATTTACATTGTTTTTAAGCCAAAAAGTTTGTGATCATTTGTTCTGGAAGCCTATGAAACTAACATAAAGCCTTTCAGCAGATTGGGAGAAGTTTCAGCCATTACCTCTTTAAATATTAATTCTACATCATTTTCTCTCTTTCCTGCTGGGATGCTAATGAAATATATTCATTCTTCCCCTCCCCTATTTTCCCCCTCCCCCCTTTCTCTCCAGTGCTGGGATTAAACCCATAGCTTCTCCCACGCTAAGTAAGCACTGGACATAGGTGCTGCACCCCCAGCCCCTCCCTCCCTTTTTATTTTGAGACAAGGTCTCCCTAAACTGCCCCGGCTGGCTCCAAGCTTGCAGTCCTCCTGCCTCAGCCCCCTGAGTAGCTAGGATTACGGGCCTGCGCCACCATGGCTGGCTCATCCCAATGTCCCTTACTCTCTCACTTAGGGTTGTTGGTTCAGTTAGGGATAGGGTCAGGTTTAGGATTAGTATTAGGATTAGGTTGTTTATCTGTATAATCTTATGATATTATTTCAGATTAAAGAAGAAGAGGGATGATGCTTCGAGTCCCCACCAGAGCTGGGCTTGTGCTGCCTGCTTTTGGTGCACTGTGGCCACCGCATAGGCATTGTCCTTCCACCGGTGCGGACGCTGCGGCTCAGGTGAGGGGATCCCAGGCCCGTGACTCCCACATGGTGCATCCTTGATGATCAGTCCCCCAAGGTTCAGAGAGAGCCTTTATGACTTGAGGCTTGGTGTCCCTGTGTCCCCCAAGGTTCCAAACCTCTTTGTGTATAGTGCTTCCCTTTCAGAGGTGGACTCAGCCCTCCTGTCCTCAAAAGAAGGACCCAGACCTCAAATCCTGCATGGGGGAGGAGGCAGTGGCAGGGAAGAGGCTGAGTGGCCACCCTGGTGACATGGGGGTGCTCTGGTGGACGAGGATTCAGACAGGGCCAGGCCAGGCCCCCAGTGGCACCACTCAGCACCCGTGTCCACCCTGGAGTCCTGCCTGGGGAGGCGATGCCTGGGATGGACAGGAAGACAGGTGTGGCCAGAGAGACCCAAAGCCATAGTGTGGGATGAAGATGGAGACTAGAGCCCGAAGGGCTGGCTGCTGGTCACTGAGTGGCCAGGCCGTACCTGCTACTGTGAATGGTGACAAGATACATGCGCACCTGCACGCGCAGAAGCTGTGCCTCTGTCCACCCACCAGCGCACACCTGAGCCGCTTCCACTGCTTGGTGTTGCGGATCCTGCAGCTATAAACACAGGTGCGTAAACCTGTTCAGTCTCTGCTTTCAGTTCTTTTGCACACATACCCAGCAGTGGAATTTCTGGATCATGCGGTAATTCTATTTGTAATTTTTTGAGGGGCTACCACACTATTTTCCAGAGTGGCTGCACTATTTTACATTCCCTCTAACAGGACATAGGTATTCTAATTCACCCACATGGAAAACATTTAAAAACATACAGTGAGGGCCGGTGAGATGGCTCAGCGGCGTAAGCGCCTGCCTTGCAAGCGCGAAGGCCCGAGTTCGACTCCCGGAACCCACATACGAAAAAGGGGCCGGTGATATCGCTCAGCGGCACGGGCACCTGTTGGCGCGCGAGGTCCTGAGGTCATTCCCCCGGTACCCACACACAAAAAAAAAAAACATACAGTGAATTATCTCCTTCCTTTTTCCCTTGTAACAGTAGGCACATAAGAAACACATACATTAGTCATATTTGTTCTACTTTGCAATTTTTTTTTCAATACTGGGGATTGAACCCAGGCCTTTGCATTGAGCTATATCTCCAGCCATTTTAATGTTTTTATTTTTAAGTAGGATCTTGCTAAATTGTCCAGGTGGGACTCGAACTTGTGACCCTCCTATCTCAACTTTCCTCAGCACTGAGATTACAGATGTGGCCACCACGCCAGGCTCGGCCTTGCAAATCTTAGCGTGTCTGTTTCCCTACTGCACCCAGTAAAGACCAACAAGTTTCAAATGATGCCTTAGACCATGTTAAGGTCTACAGTGGAGACGAGTCCCACCATGGCAGGCTTGCGCCCTGGATGTTCCAGCTCACTCTTCCATGAGTCCTTCTATGCGGAGTGTGGGGGACATTGTATACGATGGCCACCAACACTGAGCCAGACCGCAGGAAACTCTCTCAATGCCAATCTGCCCCTCTCAGATCCATGAACCAAAGCCAGGTCATAGTGACCCACATCATGTACTACTTTCAGTTATGGACTTTCCAAACCATTATGTGCTGAAGAATGTCATTTTCACGTAAAACTGGAGATGGATCGCCATTACTTAAACAGAAGAAAGAGGCTGCCATGATTCCCCAAAAGGTGAAGCAAGGTGGGGGTGGGAGAAACCCCCCCAGCTGGCTCCAAGCCAGCTGGGGAATTTCTTCAGAACGTAGTTTGGAAATGAGCACCCCGAATGCAGGCTTTACCAAGGCAGCGCACCACCTGCTTTGGTCATTAGAGCCTCATGGGAACCCAGCCATGGCCACAGGTCTGCATATGGCCCATGGCTTTCTTGGTGTAATGGCAGCACCAGGAATCATCCCAACGGGCCACATAACACTCACTGTGTAAATTATTTATTACCTGGCCATTTCCTTCCAAAGAACGGAGCTCCGCTGACAGAGAGACTCAGGTCTCTGTGATCATCAGGGATCAAGCTGTAGTTGTGTCCAGAGATGCAGTCCCCTAACTGTCCAGCAGGGGCACTGGAAGTCCTCCTGGGGACAGGAGAGAGCAGGATGAGGGTGGTGTCGGCAGGAGGCAGGAAACAGGAACCCTGGAGCGCGCATTTTTAAACTGATAGAAAGCTAAATGGAGGGAGAAGCAAGCAAACAAAAACCAGCATGTGAGTCTGTCCTTCATAGAAGTACGTATCCTCCATACGAGCAAATCTTTCAAATGGGAGGAACCAGGAGGGACTTGGGATTGGACTCGGCAAACACACAGAGAGCACATTTCAGCTTTCAGTAGCCTGATCTTTCTGACTTAATCGTTCCACCTACGATAAGCATTGTGGTCCCCGTAGCATTCCTTCAGTGACCCTAAAGCAGGTGGAAAATTGGAGCAGGGCTCTGCTCCTGGTTCCCAGTCTCCACCCAGCCACAGTGGATGATGCCAGAATGGAAAGATGTCAGCGCACGTCTGAAATGCATTGCAACCACATTCTGACGTCAGTGGCATTGAGGGGTTTATGATTCCACTAAGATTTTCACACTTCCAGTTTAAAAAAAAAAAACAAAAGACCCCACCAAGGATATTGCTACCCTGCTCCCGTTTGTTGAGGCTGACGATGTGCTTTTTGAAGTCTTTGGACTCAAAACTCTGCTGAGACCAAAGACCCTGCAAAGAAATCCAGACACAGCAGTGTCACTAACGTACGCACACCCTCGCTTGCTCTCCACATGTGATGATAATCCACGCAGTCTGTACTTTCCTCCGGTGTCCCACAGAGGGATAAATATGCTCCCTGGAGACAAAGAGGAACTCAAAAGTAATTTACTGTGCTATCACTCCTGGGCTACGTTCGGATTTTCTTCAGTGCTGTGTAATTAGTAGTTGCACACGCTTAGCAAATGGAGATTAGGGGAGAGGACCTAAGCGCTCCACAGCTGACAGAATGAATTACCCGTTCCTCCGTGCGTATGTGTGCTTGAACACGTATGACATTTCACCTGCAGTCTTGTGATGTTGCCCAGCGCTATAATGTAATGTGACACTGAGTTTAATTAGAGTGCAGCCAGGTCTTAAGGAAAACCCAGCCCAGCTGAATGCTTCTGCAGTAGGTTGCTTTTCGTAGGCAGCTGGTGGCTAGGATCCAAGGCCTGGCTGCGGCCCATACTGCTGGATCGGTCCGCTCATGTTGGTCCCCAGGGATAGGAGTCTCGGGGCAGTACATTGGCCACTTAGTGTCACCAAATGCCCAGGTTTAACCCGCATGTTGTCAGAGCCAAAGTGAAAGTTGAGGCCCATAAAGACAGGGGAGTGGCAGGGTCCGTGTCTGGGACCAAACCCTGAGCTGTCCCTTGGAATCTCGGACGCACGACCCTAGGGCTCTTGTGACATTGACCTCTAAATGACCTTGAAGGAGACTGAGGTCACACCCAGATTCTGCAGGCTGAGTGTGGTCGATGTGCGTCGCTGTTTTGTTTAGACCCCAAAGGACAGCAGAAATTACTGCCATATTTAGGGTTATGATGAATTGGTTCAAACAAATATCCTAAGCAAAATTTACTTTTCTCACATAATATTTTTAATACCTTTCCATTTACACAACATTTCAACACTGTTGCTGATAGCTGGTCTTTGATAGAGCTAAGCCATCACTTATTTCACCGATTTCCTATCACTGAGCATTTTCCCATTCATACATCACCACTAATACAAAATTCTGACAGAAAAAGAAATACTGAATCAATCGTATGCCCATTTTAAAGTTGAAATATACTTTCAAGTTGTGTATTTTAATAATTTATAATTGCACCAGGAGCTACATGAGATAATGCTCACCTCCCAATACTCTCAATTATATTAGTTATTATTATTATTATTATTATTTTGAGACAGGGTCTCATTACATTGACCAAGCTGGCTTTGAACTCCAGAATGCAAAATATCCTCCTGCCTCAGCCTCCTAGGTAGTGGGGACTACAGGTATATGCAACCACGTGTGGCTTGCCTTAGGTAATTTTGAAAGTGACACAGTGACAACACTGTTGCTTTAATTTGGATTTTTTGTAAACCCTTGAGAACCAACTTTTCGCTGGGGAAAACCACAGCCATGGTTGTATAAGACTTCCACTGTCAGCTGGCAAGACAGAGCCTTCTTCGATCTGCTGTCCCTCCATTGTCCTGGTCTTTGTGGTGTGGCTCCCACACCCAGCAGAGCGTCCCCACGAGCACATTGTCCCACATCCCCTGTCACAGTGGTGGCTTCCAGAGCCGGCTCTGACCTGGCTTCACTTGCCTCCTGCACAGGATCACTTTAAGGTCCAACACACAGCCCCAGCGCTCTGCACTTTCCAAGAACTGGGAGGTTGATATGTCCTGCTCTAGGCTGCCTGGGCAGCTCTGCTAGGAAGCTGCCAGGTGAAGCCCTAGCAGGCAGGGCTCTTCTGTCTTTGCCTTCTGGTCCTCTTCTTAGTAGCCTTGCGCTTCTCCAACCATTGCCTTCCCCCTGATGCACCAGAATTACCTGGAGATTTCCGTGCAGAACCAACATGCAGATGACTCCCACCCGGGCCCACGGACTCAGAACGCCTTGGCCCAGCGCCAGGGAATTTGCATTTTTAACGAGCTCCCTGGGTGATTCTAATGCAATTAAAGTGTGAGAGCTGCTGCCTTGTGCCCCACTGAGTCCCCTCACTCTGAGCCGACATAATTAAGCCTCTTAATTACACTTTTTGCCAAGAATTAACAGAGTCTTAATTATCTAAGACCACTGATTGACAATAAGAGGCATGAGATAGTTGGGTTTTTATTCTAATTGAAGGCAAGATGTGAACACCAGGGACAGTGGCACCTCCTGGAGAGACAGGAGGCTCTCGTGGGAGCTCAGGGCCTCTCTGAACCACGCCCGGTGACAGTTCTGCAGACCTCCAAGTGACTTCGTGAGCAGTTTCTTGTTCAGCTTGAAGCCTCTGGGTGCCTGTAGACCTCTCCGAGAGTCGTATGAGCTTCTAGCAGTTCCATCTGTGGGTCAGTCTGACCGCTAACTCTACAGGAACTACCCCTGGTGACAAAGGCTACTTTGACCTGTCACTCACTAAATGTGAAAGATCCCAGGCAGTTGTCGCAGTCTTTGCTTTACTGGTGTGGAAATGGAGGGACAGCGAGGTTGGCTGGTCTTTTAACAGGGTAAACATCGGAAGCCAGGCATTGGACCTGACTGGGGCCTATGGGTCATTTTCTGGTCCTCTATAGTCTCCACTGCTGTCAAGTACTGTGGACCTCACTCCAGGCCTCAAGGCCGAGCCGAACAAGAAGGAGGACGGTGGAAAACTGGGTTCTTGGGTTCTGCACTGAAAAGGTCCCGGTCCTGTGCAGAGCTGAAGCACCTGTCTGCATGTGCTCCCTGGCCCCAGCCAGTCCTGACTCAGCATCCCGCCTCAGCATCCCTGCCCGATGGGGGTCCTGGGCCTCGAGACGGCTGCTGAGATTCCCGGCAGCCACTGTGCCCCTGACTTGCTCTGTTCATCACTGTGTGCAATAAATCATCGTTCAAGCTTCGCCAGGATCGGGACAGAGAAAATTTGTTTAGATGAGAGCTGGGAAGAAAAAGGAAGGCACTGAGCTTTCTGGGTGTGATTGTGGGCAGGAGCCAGGCAGAGAAGGACAGGACGGGGTCGGAGCCAAAGTACACAGAAGCACAGAGGAGCGGGCTTGCTGTGGTTTACAGCAGGAATGCTCCCCAAATCCACTTGTGCTCATAGGCAGGGCTTTTGGAAGGTGCATGAATCAGGGAGGTGACAGAATGCACGGGCTGTTAGGAAATGGGTCTGGGGAAGAGGTGGTCTTTAGGGTGTGACCTGGAAGGTTCTCTCTCCCTCCCTGGCTCCTCCCTTCTCTCTCTGCTTCCTGGATACCATGTCGTGAGCAGCTCTCCTCTGCCAGATCCTCCCACCGTGCTCTTTCTGCATGGAGCCAGCAGACCAGGGACTGAAATTGTGAGACAAGATCAACCTCTTCTCTTTAAGCTGTGGGTGTCAGGTATTATGTCTCAGCAAGAAGAAAGTGACTAAGACAGGCTCAAATCCCATAACCCCCCTGACATCTACCTCCCTGCTTGCTACTTCTCCCTCCTTCCCAAGGCTGGGCACCTTGGGGCCCTCACGATGGCAGGAGTCACTGAACTTGGGGTACTCCTTCTCACAGTGGGACCAGGTGGCACCTTTAAGAAGTGATAGTGGATTTGTAATTAGCAGTTAATGGATCAATCCAGTCATGAGTTCATGGGTTAATGAGTTAATCGGTTATCTCAGCTGGGCATTTGAGGAAATCCCTGCAGAGCCTGGAGCATTCTCTCCATTCATTTCTCCTTCCTGAGCCCCAGGGGCCCTATTCTCCTGGGACTCTAACTCCTGGGGGGCACCCACCAGGCTCTGCTCATGCCTCCCTTCATCTCATCCCAGAAACTCCTGGTCAAGTGCAAGACTCATTTTCTTCTTTCCTTTCGGTCAGGAATCATTTAATTGCCAGAGGTGTAGCGTGCAGAAAGCCACTGTTTGGTGGATTAGCTTGTCTTTTCGTTGTTTTGTGCAAAGGAGACATCTATTCTCAGTCCATTTGCTTAGAAGTGTGTAGGACGTCATATTTGAATTTAACATGCAGGGCGGAACCGGAGTTCGTTATGTTACATGAAACAAACCAGGCACAGAAAGACAAGTGCTGTTCCATTGCAGCCCCGTGGGGAACCCGAAAGAGTAGATCTTAGAGGAGTCGAGAGTGGAGCAGTGGGTCCCAGAGGCTGGGGGAGCAGAAGGGGGAAGGCTGAGCCACAAGTACTAAGTTGGACTAGAGAGGGGCGAGAGTTTAGGTGACCACAGGGAGTGACAGTGTGCTGCGTATTTCAAAAAGCTCGAAGGAAGGATGTTGAATGTTTTTACCATAAGAATACTTATTTGAGGGTAAAGACAAGTGGAACACGATGCGAACATTATACAGTGTATAGATATATCGAAGCATCTCATAGTAGCCTGTACATATGTACAGTTTTGATATTTTTACAAATCAGCTAAAAATTTAAAAAGTGCATATTGAAATATAAACAATATGGAAGGTCAAACACATTAGTTAAATTGATAAATATAAATTAGCTCAACTCACCCAACAATAGAAAAAAATTATTAACTCGGCTGACAAAGCAAAATCCAACTCTGCTGTTTGTAAGACGGAACTGAAACTAACGATTCAGAAAGTTAAAAATAAAAACTTACGGACACTGATATGGTAGGTCAAAATAAATAACAAGAAAGCAGGAATTATTGCCATGGGGCTGAAGCAGATGTCAAAATGGTCAAAACACATCTGTAAGAGGAAACTTTTTCTCAGCCTGTGGCAGAGCAAGTAGACGAAACATTAAAGGAAGAACCTAAGAACTGAATCCGTGAGTGACGCTGGTCAGTGCACATGGGATTCAGACCAGGTTACAGAGAGAACAAACCTCCTTCCAAATGCAAATGGAATTTTCTTAAAAGCTGACCATATTTTTGAACTTACACAAAAATCTTCAATAGCTCCAAACCAAGTTACTCACAATGCTCATAGTCAAAATACAACAGAGTGAACATTAATTTCTAAAGAAACATCGGCAATTTAAACATAAGCTGAAAGCAGAAAAACTCACACAAAGCAGTTAGGCAGGGCAAATGTAGGGCTCACCTGCTGTTTTTTATATGATTATTTTATGTGATTTCGTCAAACAACTGTTGAGTATTAAACAACACGTGGCTCAAAGGGGAAAATGAAACAAAATTTCAGAACACCACAAAAATAGCAATAATAGAAATGCAATACAACAGACTATGAAATTCTAGCAATAATGAAATGCAATACAACAGAACATAAAATTCATAGCAGTAAACACTACAGTAAGAAAAAAATGAATAATTGGCCAAGTCAAAATGTTACAGAAAAATCAACAAAGCAAACTAAAGAAAAAAAAAAGCAAAAAGCAATCAAAGTATATTAAATAGAAGAAAAACTCAGCAGAACTAATAAGAAAATAGGAAACTCATTCTTTGAAAATAATGGTCATCTTAATTTAAAAAAAGGAGAGAAAAACACAAAACAGTACACGAAATAAAGAGTTGATGTGAAAATAACCCTTAGAAGAGAAGGAAAAAAAGGAAGTCACATATTTAGCAGAATGTTCTGGATAAACGTCACAGCCTAGATAAAATGGGTAACTGTTGAGGACAATGTAAGTCCCTAAAGGTGATCCCAGGAGACAGTGTTTAATCAGGACCAATTTCCATAAAAGAAGTAAAGTTGTGAGAATGTTAAGCACCATCGCCAGACGCATTCTTAGGGTAATTCTACCGAATCACTAAACATCAGAAAACCGCAGTGCTACCCAAAATATTCCAGAGTTTTCCAAAAGGAAGGCCACGAAGGGTCATATTATGCCACACATGATATGAAAAAGCAAGTATAGACCAATCTCACCTATTAATATCCATCCAACTGTACCAAATAAAATAATGGTGAGCAGAATCCAGCATCTTATTTAAACATGGGTTTATTGTGACCTAATGGTGCTTATTCCAGAAACGAAACGGTGATTCAAGACTAGGGAATGTATTAACATAATTCAGTATATTAAGATTCTAAGAAGAAAAATCCTGTTATCAATTTGATAGATAAAGATAGCATTTAACAGAATTCTATGCTTATTCAAGATTTACCAAAAAAAAAAAAAAAAAAAAGAAAAAACTTAATAAAAGAGAATGGATGGATTCTTTCTTTTTAAAAAATTATACGGCTCCTATTGAAAGCCACTACTTTCTTATAATAGAGAAACCTTACTGGTTTAACCATCACCAAAAAAGAAGACAAAGGAAGAGGAGGAATTGTGTATGGGAAGGAGCAGAGGCAGCAAAGATGGCTACAATCTGTACTCCTACCTTTTTTGTATTGGAGCATTAGACCAGTGCTCAGAGAAGCATAAAAATTGGAAAGGAAGAGATGAAACGATCTCTATTTACAAGTGATGTCACCGTATCTCCATAAAAGCAAAAGAATTGGTAAGGATTAGTGCTGTAAAGACCACAGTGACTTAAGGTAACATCAACAATCTTCATAGATAAAACTTCTAGCAGATACAATGGGACAGCAAATATGAATATAACAGCAAACATTTAATAAAATAAAGCTAGAAAAACCTAATTTTTTTAAAGAAAGGAAATCTATAAAATAAAAATAGATGGGCAAATGGGTATCTCTATCTCCATACATGTACATTATAAATTTTTCCCAAATTTTTTAAATAATGCATTGCTATCTCAATAAAAATACCACTTCTTTTCTGAAGTTAAGCTGGTTGATTTAAAAATCACTTAACAAGAATAAATGATCTAGCTGAGCAAGGATATCTTGAAAGTGAAGAGCTATTTTGAAGGACTAGTTCATCCATATATTGAGAGATAATAATAATTAGTAACCAACTCTCTAAACAAAACAATATTCCTATGAAAAGATTTGCAAGCCATCTTATATGATTATGGGCTTCCTTCCAGAATATAGAAATAACTCAAACTCACTAGTAAAAAATATTCAGTTAACAGTGGGCCAAACTTTCGAAGAGCTACTTCATCCAAGAAGATGTGCAGTTGGCAAATGGGCACTTGAAGGAATATCCAACATTATTCGTTACTATGAAAACATGAACTAAAAAGCACAATGAGCTATGTCCGCACACCTATTATGGCTGAAAATATAGAAGTCGAACTGTGAGGGTTAACTTCATGGGTCATTTGGGCTTGGCTTGGTGTCCGGCTGGGCACCAGACATTATTCCAGATGCTTGTGGATGAGTTCACATTTAAATGGGTGACTCTGATTACAGGAGATTGTCCTCCATGATGTGGGTGGGCTGTGCGTAATCAGAACAGAAGAAAAGAGGGACCCTCGCCTTAGTAAGAGGGAATTCAACAGCGGACAATGAAACAGGGAAATGAATACAATTGCATGTGGGTGTTTAGAAAGTTGGCCACAGAGTGGAAAAATGGACAGAATGAAGTTATTCTTGGTTGTTGTAGAACAAGTAGCAGCATTTGGGTGACGGGTTGGCCATGAGGACGAGTGACAGGGAGGTGTCCAGAATGCTCCTTGGCCCTCGCTCAGGGGACGGTGGCATGGCAGAGGTGATTCAGGGCACTCCACAGCTTAGTGCCCATTCTTCATGGCCGCTGGAACTCAGGGACGTGCTCTCCCTCTGTCTGTCTTGGTCATTTGTGTTGGCAAACTGGCGATTGAACTTGGGATCTCTGCACTGAGCTACATCCCCATCCCTTTTTATTTTTATTTTGAAACTGGCTCTTGCTAAGTTGCCCAAGCTGGGCTCAAACTTGTGATCATCCTGCCTCAACCTCCCAGAGTATTGGGATTACTGGCGTGCACCACCACGCCTGGTAAATAAAAGCTCTTTTATCATAGTTACAACATTATAATAAGAGCAATAAACTTCAGTGTGGTGTGATCTACAATTGTGTTAACTGTGTTGCTTTCACGGGGACCATGGGAAATCTTGTGACTTTGAGTTTATGATTCTTATTCATCTCTACGGCCTCCAGTGCTGGAGCTCTGCCTCAGCCATGCCTGGGACATCGTGGAGCGCGCGGTGCTGTGGTCAGCATCCAGAACTTCCCAGGACTTGGAGTTCACCTGGAAGCCCTCTTCCTCCCCTCCTCTCACTCGCTCTGATCCCAGGGGTCGCTTCCTAGTGCTTTGCTTTCTCCACACCGACCCCTCTCCCAACCTCTGTTCCCTAGGCAGAGGGATGCTCTGGGATTAATCCTGTCACTCTGTCTCAGTCGCTTTCTGTCTCTGGGTTAAAAACCCAACACCCACAGCTTAAGAAGGAGAGGTTTACTGTGGCTCCCAGCTGCAATCCCTGGTCTTCTGGCTTCAAGGCAGGAAGGGCCCAGTGGAGGAGAGCTGCTCACCTCATGGCAGCCAGGAAGCAGAGAGAGAAGCGAGGAGCTCGGGGTGAGAACGCACTTCCAGCCAGCACCGCCTCCCAACAGCACAGTGAGCCATGACCTCATCAATAGATGAACCCACCCAGAAGTACAGGGCCCTCTGATCGTCACTTCTCAAACCCCACCTCTCAGGACAGAAGGCTTCTGGGGACCTTCCAGCTCTCTGCCACAGTGCCCTCTGGAGAGACTCTGGTGGTTCCTGTGGCTTTGAAGACGAGGTCCCAGCCCATGGCTTGCAAAGCCCCAAGCGCTACTGCCTCACTTTCTGAAGTGTCCTGTCCTGCCCTGTTTTGCTCCTGTTCTGCTGACCCTCTCTGTCTAGCATGAGTGGCTGGTGTCACCTGTGAGGAGCTCTGTGGCTCAGACATCCCAGCTCCCTGGGGGACATCCCCTGCCCAGCCAGAAGTGGCCTCCTGCAGGTGCTGAGTTTAAGCGAGGAAGGACAGCTCTGCTTATGTGCATTCCTGCTCGGCTCTGCTTGAGACGTATTCTCTTCCCCCCTCATTCTCAAAGTCCCCTAAGGATCCCAGGGCTGAGGTGCTTGTCACATGGCCACAAAATTACTAATTAGAAACTTCTGGCATTTCCTTCCTGGTCCCTGGAAATCCCACACGACTGGAGAACCACTACCTTTGCAATACATATGTAACTCGTTCATATCACCTAATTTCTTTCTTTTTTTTTCTTGAAGTTGAGGCATTTCAGGCCCTTCACAGGAATAAAGGAGCTTGTTAAAACCTCACCGTACATGGCGTGCACTTCCCTTTTATGGTCTCATTCAGACAAGCGTGCTGATGGCACAGTAGACTCAGAGCTCTTTGGGCGTCCCTGGCCACATGCGTTATTTTGGAAGGGAGGGGAAGGGCGAGTATTGTAACTTTGGTCAGTGAGGGAAGGGGAGAGGCACCTCCTCTGCAGCAGCAATGTCAGAGGGAGAAGGAAGCTGGAAACTTCCAACAGGCATCAAAAATGATTTGAAGCTGTTCTATTTGGAGAAAGTACAAATTCACACTGAGCTCTGCTGTGCACTGGCCTTGCAGCTGCCTTCTGTGCCTTGGAAGAGCAACTTCGAGGTGATGTGCAGAGACCGTTTCCTCTGCCGTTCCGTCCTAGGCCTTCGGAAGGGGAAGGGTGCTCACTCTCCCCTTCCGGACCTTCTTTCTTTCCTTGCTCTCTTGGGGGAGGCCGACAGTGACGGCAGGGGCAGGAGGCAGGGAGAGCTCAGGTCTCCGCCCAGCCAGGCTGAGTTTTGGCAGCAGCTATGTTTCCATCTCAAAAGCCCCTCCCGGGTCCTGTCCAGTGGATCCTGCTGTGTGTGGAGCCCCTGCGGCAGTGTGCCTGTCTTTCCCTGGTCCTCATTCCAGTGGGTAAAGTGCCTCCTGGCTGCCGGCCCTGGGTCTGTCACAGGACCCCTTGCAGGTCTCCTGGGCCCGGCCTCTCCTCAGTAATAACGCAGTGTGAATGCTTCTTCTCACCCCCCTCCAAGCCAGCCGCTTGTTTCTGGGACTCAGGTGGAAGTAGCATCAAAGATGAGTCTACCTGGAAAGCACGGTTCTAGGATCCCAAGGCTTTAGAGAGTCACTGTCTCAGTGACTTTCCAGTCAAAACACTCAACGTTCAAGAGCTAAAGGAGCAGAGGTTTATTCTGGCTCAGTTTCAGTCCATGATCAGCTGGTTCCAAGGCAGGAACACCATGGCAGAGGGAAAGCTGCTCACCCCATGGCAGCCAGGAAGCAGAGGGAAGGGAGGAGCTGGGGACGAGAACTCACCCTTTCAGGTCACACCCCAGTGACAACCCCCAACCAGCCCAACCTCCTACAGTGCATTCAGCCCTGAACTCATCCATGATGAATCCACTGATGAGCACGGCACCCCGAGATCCAATCACCTTCCACACATAGGAAGGAGGCTTTGGGGACCTTCTAGATGTGCACCATGTTACCCACTCTACACTCCTTGCTTTGTGAGGAAGTGAGAGCAGCCCATGGCATGGGGACAGCCTGCCCATCCCACCCCCACGCAGCCACTGATTGTCACCCAGAGCCTGGACCAGGTGTCCTGCTCACTGCCAACATGGTCTCAGGAGGCCCTGGACAGTGGCTGCAGCTGGGGTCCTGCAGTGAGGACTGGAAACCCCACAAGATCCAGTGGCAGAGCCCCACCTCCCCCCAGCAATGCCTGGGATGCAGGGTGCATGTTGGGCCCCAAAAGATGATGCCAGGATGCATGGGGGGGAAAGGACCTTCCAGCCTTCAATGCAGTAACTGAGAAGCCACAATGGCAAGCAGAAACACCAAAAGAACACCCAGGATTTGGAGGAAGATTTATTTAAATCAACGAGCATTGATCAGGATCATTCCCAAAATATTAGGCCCTGGTCTCTGGTGGTCTAGGGCTTATATGGGGTAAGCAAGCAGGAATTACAGAGACGGAATGGCTTGTCAATTGGGGGTTGGTTTGTATAATTTGCATCATAGTGACCAGCTATGCATCACAGTGACCAGCCGTTTCTAAGAGACAGAAGCAACCAGAACTGCAACAGGAACTATTACCTGGGCTACTAACAAACTGAAGTATACTGGCTGGGGGGGCATTTTCTGCTACATTTCCCCCCTCTTGTAGTTTCCCCGGCAAATCTTTGCTGGGCATGTTACATGTGATCTTCTGAGACAAGGCCCAACTAGAAGCAGTAACATTAAGGTTGTCAGTGATCTTAGGATGGGCCCTAGCCAAGGTTCCCAAGACTGAAAATTCCCACCAGGAATTTGTGGTTTGTTTCCCTTATTATAGGGTTTCCCCCTAAGTTGACTCTGAAAGGGAGTGAAGGAGTTAATCTGATCTAGGAGACTGTCCAATGTGTCTTGGACGCTCATCAAATCTTGGTCAAGTGTTTGATTGACTGTTCTATTTTCTTGGGGCAACCATCCATAGAGTTTAAGGCAAAAAAATACAGCTAGCAGGGGGCGGGGAAGCAAGGCCTAGGGTAAGCAGAATCCAGGTCTCAGTATGGGTAGAGAATGGGAGGCCGGTGCCAGTGACACAGATGCTGAAGCCTGAGCTGGCTGCAGGGGTACGGGTGCCAGTGCTGTGGCTTGAGCTTGCAGAACAAACGGTGGGGGGCAGGTCTGGCTCTGATCTTCTGGGAATACAGGGTAAAGTTTTCTGGCTGGGGTTGACGTTTCAGTCAATTGGATCCCCAGAGGGGGCTTGGGCCTCTGAACTGGATTATTTTGTGTTGTTGGTGGCAGGTTTCCAAACAGCAGCAGGAAGCAGTTTGCTGTGAAGATCATCCCTACAGGAGAGTTTTGGCCAAAATAGCTTTGTCCAAGGTGACCACAGCATATCTAGCCTGTTGGACTCCATTCCTAACAGAGCTACTTCCATCCTTAAACAGGGTGCACTCAGCATCTGTCATGGGGTCCGTTTCTTAAGTCTGATCATCTTGAGAACAGTTTATCAGACAGTACCAGGCAGTCACGGTCTGTGGGTTAGGTCCAGCACAGCATGTGGCAGCCGGACTGTTAGGTTTCGGTCTAAGGTGAGCTCGTCAGCTTTCTTGATCAGAAGGACGTGGCTGTTAGAGCACAGAGGCCAAGGGGGGAGGCAACCCTTAGAGGCCACTGGGTGCTCCCAGGGACTGACAGTCTGAGTGAACATGTGGAACTGCAGTGATTCTAACCTCTGGGAGGTTGAGTCTGGGTCAGTTAACATTTGAGTTCAGAACTGAGGTCTTTGCTAAGAGGGGCTGACTGACAGGAGCCAACTGAAGGCAGAAGAAGGCGTCTTCCTCTCAGGGAAATGAGAGGGAGGCTAACTGGCTTGGTGAAAAGGAGACGGTTGCTTCTAACTTGAAGAGGAGGTCTCTTCCCAGAAACAGTATGGGGACTGGCTTACATAGGAGATGTCCTCCAGGTTGTAAGTTTGTGCCTGGCAGAAGGAGTGAGAGGCAGGGGTCCTGATCGTGGTACTATGGGCTCCTGGTGGCCCAGCTAAAGAAGGGCCTAGCTGAAGAAGGTCTGGCCTAGTCTGAGCCTGTCAGACTGATGAAAGGGTTGTCATCTGATCCGGGTTGAAGCTTTTGAGAGTTTTTTAAAAATATGAATGGGCATTTATTTTTTAGTGTCCATAGTCTTTATAACTCATAAGCCAGAGGATGTGGTGGTCTATCACACTGGATTTTCTTATGGACATCAGGTGCTTTTTTAATCAGGTTTCTGGGTAACAGTGGTTGATGGGCTTTTTGCCCCCACTTTTGATGTCTTTGAGAAGCGCTCGGCTGATTTTCTGGGCAAGGTGACCTTTAGGAAAGTCCATGGAGAGATCATTTAGATGCCCACCTGGCCGTGCCCCTTGCAGGGACTTAGGCACAACTTAGCTAAGGAGGTTGCAAGGCCTCCATTATGCCATATGTCGATCACCACAGAATCGCAGGTGAGGGCCCAATCAGCCACTGTGCCCAGTGCTTCCCAGTCTTGGTGCACAGATGGAGCAGCCTATTGCTTACGCTGTCTGTTCCACTCACTCACACATTCATTCAGCAGCACTCGGAGGTTAAACATTCCAAAGCCCTTCCCTTGAGGGTGGGTTTAACTAACAAGAGTTGATCAAGCTCTTCTTCTGCTCAAACTGAGCAGGACTGACAGACTGGTTAACCAGGGTGCATGCGGGAGTCTTCCTGGAATCAGGCAGGCAGGCAGACGGGTTGTGTCCTCCCTTTGGGGTCTGATGTGAGCCACTTGAGCAGGGAGCCAGGAATCCTCCTCCTCCACACCTCCAAGGGGACTCGAGAAATCTCAAGGGCGTGCCTTCCCATCGGGACCTGGAGAGGTCCTTGCTCCACCCGTGAGGGCCACGACTGGTAACCAAAGAGGTCAGCATGGTCGGTGTTCCTGGCCAATGCACCAGATGTAATGGCAAGCAGAAATAGTGAAACAACACCCAGGATTTGGAGGCAGATTTATTTACATCAATGGGCACTGATCAAGATCATTCCCAAAATATCAGGCCCCGATCTCTGATGGTCTAGGGCTTATATGGAATAAACAACCAGGAAGTACAGAGGCAGAATGGCCTGTCAATTGGGGATTGGTTTATACCATGTGCACCATAGTGACCAGCTATGCATCACAGTGACCAGGTGTTCCTAAGAGACAGGAGCAACCAGAACTGCAACAGGAACTATTACCTGGGCAACTAAGAAACTGAAGTACACTGGCTGGGGGGGGACAATTTTTTGCTACAAAGCAGATGACATTTCCTTCCTACTACAGCGTGGAAAATGCTCCAGCCTCCATCCTTAGGACAAGAGCTCCTCTTGGCCGTGGTGGACAGGGTGTCAGTGCCGGGCACCCCCAGTGTCGAGGTGCTCTGAGGAGAGGGACAGAGTGAGGCCACACAGCTGGGCCCCAGACTGGCGTCCTGGCTTTGGGGGGGACCGGCATGCCCAGGACCTCTGCCGGGCTGGCTCCTCTGTCTGTGCTGCAGGGAGCCTCAAGCCCTGGGCCTGGCAGGCGAGTGATACCTGCGGCTCTGGTGTGCAGGAGGGAAGAGGAAGGCAGCAAAGTGAACCACATCCAAGGAGAGGCAGCCACTGCTGGGCTTGCCCTGAACACCAACCCGTCCCCCTGCATGGCCTGCTGTGGCCACTGAGAACCCGCTGTGGCCGTCGTTGGTGCCTGTGCCCTGCTGAGTGCGTCCTCAGAGCCTGGGCTATAGCAGCAAGTCCAAGGTGACCACAGGGGCCCCATTGCTTCACTGTCCAGGTGGCCTCACCTCTGAGTCTCCTGCCCAGTCCCGCGTGCTAGCCCCATCTCAGCCAACTCCCGGTCCTCACTGCTGCACACTCCCTGCCTGGCTTGGACCTGGAAACGTCCAGGTCCCTCATGGCCACCAGGTCCCTGATACTTGGGGTCCTTCCCCAGATGTGGAGCTGCCTTGCATGGCAGCACCATTCTCCCTGCAGTTGGGCAGCTGCCTGGGAGCTGCAGCTGAGTTCAGCTTTGAGCTTAGAATTTCTTGCCAGTCTTGGTGCAATTCAACTCCCTTCCATGCAGGCCTGTCATTTGCCCATGTCCCCTGGCCAAAATCTCCCTCCATGAATACCATATAGCCTGTGGAGCTCCCTGTCACTAAGCTTAATGGGTTCCAGTGAGAAGTGACCACAGTGATGGGAGGTGTCCCCTTCCACAGGGCAGCGGATGGTTATGGAGGTCACTGGGCTTTGCAGGATGACTAGGAGTTCTACGCAAGACATGGAAGGGTGAATCCACAGAGTGTATTTGGGGAAACCAAGTTCAGCACCTTGGGGCGGGGGAATGAGGATCGCAAAGCTGAGCAGTAGCAGCAGCCTTGCAAGGCTGCTGCTGAATGAAGCGAGGGCCCACCAAGGCCACAGGTTCACACCCATTTGCCATGCACCTTGGGCAGGGTTTCTGCCTTCCATGGGTGGATGTTTCCACTAGGGTCAGCTCCAGTCTGCAGGTGCAGGTAGCCTGAAGTCACGGGAACAATTCCTGGGAAGCAGGGCATGGTGGTGCATGCCTGTCATCCCAGACTCTGGGAAGCTGAAGCAGCAACATCTCAAGGTTGAGCCCAGCCTGGTAACTTAGCAACTTAGCAAGACCTTGTCTCAAAAGTTCAAAAGGACTGGGGATGTCACTCAGTGCAAAGGCTCTTGGTTGAGTCCCATGAGTGAGTGAATGAATGAATAAAAAATAATCCCAAGGAGACTGTATGGGCAGGAAGGGCTGGGACAGAGGCTGCTGCTCTCTGGTGACTCACGAGTCCAGGCTTGGGGACTGGAGGGAGAGACCCTGGTGGCCACCACCAGGACCCAGCACCTCACACGGACAGGTGCCTCTGGTTCCAGGAAAGCCTGAGTCTACAGGGCAGGTCTGGGGGAGCGCGGCAGCCACAGTGCGGTTCTCTTCGCCATGTGGAGACGTTCTGTGTGAGGTAACGGTCCTCTCGTATTTTTTGTCTGTACTGGGGACTGAACCCAGGGCCTTCACACTGAGCGACATACCCAGCCCTTTTTATTTTTTATTTTGAGAAAGGGTTTTGCTAATTTGCCCAAGCTAAACTCAAACTCACAATTATCCTGCCTCAGCCTCCCAGAGTGCTTGCTGCTTGACTACACAAACCCTCCTCCCCTTCTGCAGGGGGCGTACCCAAACCGCGTCGTATGAAACCCACACAACAGCTATGATTCTATCTTCGTTTATTTGTGGCACTGAAAGAAACAGTAGACAGCGTGACTGAGAGCGACTGGTGGCAGCGACTCCTCACCTGGAACATTCAGCAACATTAGTGGTGGTGAGAAGTCCCGATCTGCCTGATCCCTGGGTCGGAAACAGCGACTAAACCTTTAAGTGATTTCACAAGGTAAGATTTTATTTCATGAGGTTCTTTTGATTTCTGACTCACTTGGTTTTGCTGCGCAGAACCAGAGTTTTGGAGACATATGTGGTTCAGCCCGGTTATCAATCTGGGGCCGAGCGCCACGTGCTCAGAGAAGACCATCTTACAGTACCAGAGTGGCCACTGGACCCGGAGGTGGCATCGAAATCGTGATTACAAAGCACAACTCTGGCCCCATCTCATCGACCTGCGGCCCTGCCACCCCTGCCCTTGGCCCCGGGCACATCCCGGAAGGCTCTGCAAAGGCACCCGGCTCCGTACACAGGCTCCAGGCGGGGACCTGCTGTACCTCACAGCCCACAGGGGCCGCTGTCCATGTGGGGCCCTGGCCAGCACTCCGGCATCCTCGTCACCTCTGGAGGACCCAGTGCAGAGCTCGGTTGGTCAAACTGCAGTCTGATAACTTCTGTGAGGTATCAGCCTCAAATGTTTGAGGAAAAAGAATCCAATAGTTTAATAAGCCAGCAAAGATCATCTTGGAAAAAGCCTCCTCTCTTCTTACTCCCCAAACACACAGCGGCAGGGAGCTGTGACACTGATTGTTTCTGTTGATTTGTGGTTTTTGCCCCCAGAATTAAGATTTTAAACAAGTAGATGATTTTAACCATCTCTAAGGGTCAAATCTCAGGGGGCCCAAGTCGCTCAAAGGCATCATGGCTCTCGCTGTGCCCAGATGTGTGGTTCAGGACGAGGGCCAGGCTCCGACCTGTGTGTCCCCTGCCACCTGCCAACAAGGATTGTCTATTGGCAACTTTATGTATTCAGAGGCAAAGCACGTTTATTTCCTTGGCACACAGTCGCCGGGCAAGGCCGCATTTCCCTGCCTTGGATCTTCATGCACACGTTTGGCCTGTAGACAAAGTTGCCCCAAATCTTGTTCCTCACCACATGGGGTCCTTGGGTGGTAATCATGGGGTCTTTGGGTGGGTTTCTGCCAGGTCCGGCCTCTCTCGGTGGTTCACACAAGCAAGGGCACCTACAACCAAGACAGACGCCGTTACTCAGGGCCGTTGGTGGCCGGGAGCTGTGTGCCCACCACCATGGTAAAGAGGATGTCGGAGATGGCTTGTTACTGCATTGGAGCAGGAAGAGCGTGTGGGTGTGGGCGCAGGCCCCTGCAGCCCTCCCAGTGCCACCTGCTGCCCCATCCCTTCTGCCCTTTCATTGTTCAGCCCTAGAAGGTCACCCAAAGTCCCCTGTGTGTGGAAGGTGAGGGATCCTGGGGCGCTGTGCTCATCTGTGGATTTGTCATGGGTAAATGCAGGGCTGCCTGTGCTCTAGGAGGCAGGGTGTGGCTGGAGGTGGTCACTGGGGTGTGACCGGGAAGGTGCATTCTTGTCCCCTGCTCCTCTCTTCTCTCTCTTCTGGCCACCATGGGGTGAGCAGCTGCCCTCCACCAGGCCCTTCCACCGTGCTGTTTCTGCCTTAGACCCAGCCAGCTATGAACCAAACCCTCTGAAACCATGAGCCCAAATAAACTTCTCTTCTCAGGTGTGGGTCTTGGGTATTTTGTCCTGGAGATGGGAAAGCTGACCAATCCACCCCACCCTGGCTGGACCCAGGCTTCCTGTCACTGTGGGAAGGGGCTCCAGGTGGCCGGCACCGTGGTGGATGCACACTCCACCCCAGCACATGAAGTCCCCGTGCAGAGCAAGTGCTGGGTGTGAGTGGGCGGATAAACCATGGGTCCTGCTCCGTCTCGGGGTTCTCGGGAAGCGAGGAGCAGGCCGGGGGAGCCCAGCGGAAGCAGGGAAAAAAAGGCACCAAAGGACCGAGTCTAGGGCCACAGGGAAGAAGGGCAGCGGGGACAGCGCCTGGGAACACTGCCCAGAGAGAGGGGCAAAGCGAAGGCAGGGAGCAGCTCGCCAGCAGCAGGCGCTGTGGGTCAGAGGCGGGACTGCCACTCGGCGTCCAGGTGTGTCTGCTACAGTGAGGGGCTCAGCCGGTGTCCCTCCCAACACCGCGCCCCTCGGCGGAGAGGCTCCTGTTGCTTATCTGAAGCCAGCACAGAAATTCACCACAGAATGCACAGAGGTCAAGGGGCAGGGAAACCTGTCTGTCCAGCCTCAGTTTACCGTCGGACTCCTGGCTTCATGAAGCCCATAGCGTAAGAATCCAGGTGCTGGGAGAGGCCGCCTCCACACAGGCTGGAGGAGAAAGGAGGAGAGACAGGGACAGGGTGACATGTGGAGGTCGAGGCAGCTACAGAGCTAAGGTACATGGGAGGCAGGAAGGATTTAAAGGTTACAGCGGGCAATGGTGGCATACGCCTACCATCCCAGCACTGAGTGAGGCTGAGGCAGGAGGATCACAAGTTCCAACTCAGCCTGCGCAACTTAGCAAGACCCTGCCTCAAAACAAAAGATAAAAAAGGGCTGGAGATGTAGCTCAGTGGTGGAACAACCCTGGGTTTGTTCTCTAGTACCTCAAAAAGAAAACCCTACAGTTACTGCTTACAACAGTACAACTGATGTGAAAAACTACACATAAAATATAAATAAAATGGCTATTGCACATGAATATAAGTCAAAGTCTTCCTCCCATCCTCCCTTCCTCCCTTCTTCCCTCAAAACCGTGATCAAGTTTGAGGAAGTTCTTTTCTATCTTTAGAGAGTTCTTTTTTAAAAATCAAATGGACACTGGACATCGCCGAATGCCCTTAATGTGACTGTTGATTCTATTCTCTAGGTTGTTAATTGTGAGGAAAGCACCGGTGTAGTGCCTAGCCCAGCCCTGCACTCTTAGGATAAGCCCCCTCTGGTCATTGTAGGGTATATTTTTTGTGTACTGTTTTCTTTCCCATAGTATCTGTGTCTGATTTTGGAACCAGGGATATTGGCCTCATGGAATGAGTTGGGATGTCCTCTGTCCTCATCAAGTTTTGGAATAAATGTTTGTGGGACTCACTGGGGAAGCCACCTGGGCCTGGAAGGGGGTGGGGAGGGGAGGAGAAAAGAGAGGAGAGGAGAGGGAGAGACTGGGACTGAACCCAGGGACTTTACAATGAGCTACATGCCCAGCCCTTTGATTTTGGGACAGGGTCTTGCTCATTTGCTAAGTTGCCCAGGCTGGACTTGAACTTGGGATCCTCCTGCCTCAGCCTCCCACAGTGCTGGGGCCACAAGTGTGTGTTACTACTTCCAGCTATGTATTTCTTCTCAAGTGGGCTTTGCACTTTTGTGGTTTTCGTAGTTTGCACTTTGTGGTTTAAGATAACTTGTCAATGTAATATGCAGTTAGGTTCATTTGCTTCTTTTGTATTCAACTTTAAATCTGCTTCCCCCATCATTCTATTTAATTTTTTAAAATATAGAAGTCATTTTCAAGGATGAAAAGGTAAAACTAGAAAGTTATACTCATCCTGTGCCTGTTTCTTCTACCCCATAGAGACAAACTCTTTCATTAGTTTCTGGTTTAGCCTCCACATTTTGTTTTTTAAATACAAGCACAGAGGCTTGAGAAACCTAAAAATGATCAGAAATGCAGAGAAATGGATGGCATTTTGTTCTGCCTTCTTAATGATTTAATTTGCTGCCGCAGTTCTATAGGATGAAATGAAAGTTTACATTTTCCAATGAAAAAATAAAATAAAATAAAATAAAATAAAGTAACCCGTTTGTTGCATAGAGCCACTCACGAAACCCCTTTTAACATCGGTAGAAGCAGTCGTGGCGTGGTCATCTCCTCCCTCTCGCGCCGCCATCTGTCTTCTGCTGTTTTCCCTGCGATATCTGACCACAGGCTTACGGATTTTATTGGTCTTGTTAAAGAGCAGCTTGTTCGTTTAACTGATTGTTCTTTACCGTTTTCCTCTTTTATTTCACGCTTTCCGCTCTGACCTTTGTTAGCTGTTCTTTTCTGCTTACTCTAGGTTTAGTTTTGCTCTTCTTTCTCTGGTTTTTGGAGGTGGAAGGGAGCTCTGTCTTTCGCTGGAACCACACAGCATTACGAAGTTCTCCACCAACACCCGCTTTTGCGGCGCGTGTATTTTATGTTAAGTTTACCTTCGTCTCAAAGTACTTTAATTTCCCTTGGGTTCCTTTCTTTCACCCGTGGGTTATTTAGAAGTGTGTTGTTTCAGTACTTGGGGTGTTTTCCGAGGCCAGCTTGCTGTTAATTTCTAGTTACACCCTGTTGTAACCACAGAACACCTTTGTTACTTGCAACTGTAAACATAGTCCCGGCAACTGGTTTAACCTCCTCAGATGCCAACTCCAGTGCCCAAAATCCTTTCAGAGCAGTTCTGATCCGTTTTCATAGTACCCCGCCCCCTTGTTTGCCTGACAATTTTCAGTTGGATGCCAGGCATCGTCGATTGTGCCTTGTCTTCCTACAGATATTTTTATTTTTCTGAAGGGCAGGAAATCAGTGTGGCCATGGTGGGAAGCCACCTGTCTCATAGCTGCTTCTTCCTCCCACTTTTTTTTTTTTTTTGTGGGTACCGGGGGTCGACCTCAGGACCTCGCGTGCCAGCAGGCGCCCGTGCCGCTGAGTGATATCACCGGCCCTTTTTTCATATGTGGGTTCCGAGAGTCGAACTCGGGCCCTCACGCTTGCCAGGCAGGCGCTTATGCCGCTGAACTATCTCACTGGCCCCCTTCCTCCCACTTTTGACAAATTCGGTTTAATATGCCCCATTTTGTTGTTGTATAGAAGATTGTTTCCTTCATTCTATTATGAAAAATCTCTCAGATAGTGAAAAGTTGAACTAACGCACAGAAAACAACCCCACCTCTCCCCCGAGAGCTGGGTTAACATCTCATCCACTTTGGTCTCCCGTCCGTCCCCCTTGCCATCTTCTGCCCGCCCACGCGGAATTTTGTCTTTTACGAATTTGAGGTACATGAACACCAATGCACACCACTCCTAAATAATTCAGTGCGTTTATCCCCGGAGTCTAATTTTTATAGTTGTTCCTCAGAAAAATGTTCATAGAGTGAAATAGATACGCCTTAAGCAAAACATTTCACGAGCTCAAAACCTATTTTACCATGAAGTCCTCGCCCACAGTGACTGCGGGTTCGATTTGGGGAAGCCTTAGAGGGAGAATAATGCAGAAGCAGGGGAGGTTGGTGGAAGATCCAGCTGTGCGTGCATGTCTGCGTGGCCACAGTGGGTGGCACTGGAACAAACACTGAAACCGTCCCCTCCTCAGAGGTCGCAGTCCCAGAGTGGCCCATGGCTGCGGTGCTGCATGCCAGGCAAACTGCTGACCACATGGTGGGGAAGCGGACAGGAAAACGCAGGGGATTTGAACCCCGCTGTCTCCTCCGAGGACCCCCGGCTCTCCCCTGACCAGAGACCTCGCAGCAGGCCACAGATTAGCGTTCCCCACCCTCAAGTGCCACAGGTCGGACCCAGCCAGGCTGGGACACATGTACTTAAGGCCGCTCAGGATCCAAGCTGCAGCACCCCCCCAGGGCCCTCCTTGGAGGTTGGAGGGCTCATTTAACAGGCAGCACCCTGGGGTCCACCTGTCCCGGAGGGCTGCTCTGCCTCACTGAGACGCACAGGGCTCGGCGATTAGTGGGCAGCCTGGGACAGTGGAGGAAGTAGGAGGCCGAGAGCCGTGGCTCTCACTGGCGGCAGCCCACCGGGTCTGGCTCAGCCGGCTGAGGGTCAGCCTCTCCCCAGTTGGGCTGGGCACAACTGATACAATAGGCAAGGTGCGGCCACTGCCCCGCCAAGCAATGCAATGGTGGGACCTGATCAGAAAGGTTCTCAGTGAAGGAAGAAAATTCTTAGAAGGGGGAAGCAGGATTCCTGAAACTTGGTCATAAAAAAGAGAAATTGCAGAACAGGATGGGAAAGATCTGGCCTGGCAAGAATTCCATTCAACCCAGGTATTCCCCTTCTAGGTATCTTCCTGCAAGAGTTAAAGACTTTGTATTTCGGGGCTCCATGCACACCGTGTTTATAGCAGCACAATCACAACGGCTTCATCTAGGAAGTGGCCAACATGTCCTTCAACGGATGAATGGATAAAGAAAATGCAGTATTTACACATGACAGAGTATTACTCTGCCACAAAGAAGGATAAATTTGAGTCATGTGTAGGAAAATGGATGCACCTTGAGACCACAATGTTAAGTGAAATAAATCAGGCACACAGACTTGAATATCCCCTGGCTTGTCTTATACAAGAAACCTAAATTATAAATAAAAAACAAAATAAAAGGTAGATAATAGCAAGTAGGGAGATAGATCTTGTGCAAATGAGAAGGGGATCAGAGATGGAGGGAGAGGGAGGGAGAAAAGGGGAAGGGGAGGACAAATGAATGAAGCTGTGTGATGGCCACACGCCAACTCCCCCCGATGAACGTCATTATCACGTACTGCAAACATGGACTTATAAAAATAAAAACTAAAAATATACTAGCTGTGTTTCTGTCCTCCCTGAGCTCACCTAAGTGACACACACAGCCTCCTAGACGTGAACGCGACCTTGGGAATCCGTCTCCCTCTCCAGCGGAGATGGAGAAAGCATGTTCGGTGTATGCACCGCTCTGCAAGGGAAGCCATCGCTACGCACTGCAAACGTGGATTAACGAAGATAAAATGTTTTAAAGGGAAAAGAAAGGCTGGCCCACAGAGGAGAGCTAGCGACAGACAGAGCGGACACCCGGAGGCACAAGGCCACGCTGATGCCCAGTAGTCAGCCCCAGCTCAGCCACACTGCTGTGTGACTGCCGCCTCCTCGGAGGCCGGGACCTTCTGCTGCCCGGGGCTGCGACCCTGACCAGTGGGCCAGCACTGCCAGGCGGGGCTGCACGAGGACTGGTGCTGCGGGTGTCGGGGAGGCCAGCTGCAAGGCACAGCCCCAACGGCCACACCAGAGGCTCCTTGGTGACCTCCGGCTCCTGGCTCCTATAGGGGTCTCGTTTCATTTTGCATGGACAAAAAGAAAAGCAGTGAAAGGTTCCCGGCTTTGCCATTAGACACCAATGGAGGAAGCTGGGAACATCTTTGAGTTTTATCTTGTTTCTTAGCCTAGGGAAAAATGAGCGTGGTGATGGGGAAAGGGCTTGGGCAAGGAAAGGTAGCTGCCGGTGGCAGCGAAAGCCCCAGTGGTTCCTCAGGATCCTGCCCAAGGCCCTGGGGATGTGGCTGGGCTCTGCAATGGAAGCCAGGAGATGCACAGGACTCATTTTCAGAAGGAAAGAAAGGAAAGGGAAGGTGCTTCCAGCTCCCCGGATTTCTGGAGCAGTCTGTAATGATCAGGAAATAGATGAGCTAAGAGCAGGGGGGTGGCCAGAGGCACTAAGAGCCAGGACACTGGCACACAGTGAGTCCCCGTGCCCTCTCTCCCTCCTGTAAGGTGTCCTGAGTGCCTGTGCTGTGCCAGGAGCCCCGGAAGAGTCGCCTACCGGTTGGGCAAGAAAGGAGAGGCAGAACTCAGAGCTCCGGTTTGCAGCAGGTGTGAAGGAAGAACTACATGATGCAGCACAGGGGGACAGAGCCAGCTTGTGGACCCCAGGAGGCTATTGGTGGACTTGGGGTTCACATGTGGCATGGGGGGCTGGGATGTGCCAGAGAAGTGTGGGAACCACGTCTGTGAGGCCCTAGGGTGGCACTGTATTTTGTGGCCCCAAGACTAGCTACCTGGTTCGGCTAGCAGACAAGAAAAGTGACTTGGGAGAGCTGCTACAGGAAAAAATGATCCTGCACAAAAGTCAGCCACAAGCTGGCCATGGTGGTGTAGGCCTGTCATCCCAGCACTCTGGGAGGCTGAGGCAGGAGGATCACAAGTTCCAGCCCAGCCTGGACAACTCAGCAACTTAGGGAGACCTAGTCTCAAAATAAAAAATTAAAAAGGGCTGGGGATGTAGCTCAGTGTGAAAGCCCTGGCTTTGATCCCTAGGACTGCAATTAGTCAATCAATTTAAAATTGAAAAAAGTCCGCAAAGACTAGACTGACCCCCTGCAGCTGGACGCCACTCCAATCAAAGCAGAAGGAAGACAGCGGAGGCTTCATAGCCAGTGTGTGGCCGGCGCGGCACAGCTGCGCCTGGCTCTGGGCGCTGACATGATCACTGCTGCCTGTCCCGGACTCTGCGTTCTCAAGGCTGGGGGCAGGTTTCTTGTTGTTCTCTTCCCTGGTCTGGGCTCTCCTCCTTCCTCAGGGCCCAAAGTCAAGGCCGAGTGCCGATGCCTGTCTGCACCCGCGGGGAGCTGTGTGGGAAATCAGCAGCTGCAGGCTGGGGCAGGCGGGGCTTGGCCCAGAACTGATAGGATGCCAGGCACAGGGTGGCGCTGCCCCAGAGAGGTGCCAGGCGGGGCATCTGAACATCTGCTCTCACCCGGGCATCTGGCACATGGAGGCTGCAGCGTCCACCCTGCTCCCTGCCGGATGAGACAGAGCATGCAGGGAGGTTTCAGTAGTTCTTTTTTCTTTCCCAGCACTGGGGACTGAACCCAGGGCCTTTGCACTGAGCTACACCCCCAACCCTTTTTTATTTTTGTTCTGAGACAAGGTCTTGCTGAGTTGCTGAGTTGTCTAAGCTGAGCTGGAACTTGCAATCCTCCTGACTCAGCCTCCCAGAGTGCTGGGATGATGGGTATGCATCACTTGGCCCAGCACATGGTCTAATTTTTATGAACCCTTTCTAGCCATTCCATCCAGTTTCTTCACTTTTCCCTCCTTCTACATCTGTACAGGGTTCCATAGAAAAGGGAGAACAGGAAGGAACCAGGACCCCTGCTGATGTTCAGCTGCAGCTTTTCCTGGGATAGAGCCTGGGCTTGTGCCTTCCCTGCCAGGAGACCTCAAACTGGGAGGCTTTCCCAGCACCGAGGGCTGGGGACCTGCTGTCCCCCCAGAGCAGCTCTCATCCTGCACCAGGATGTCTCAGTGCCTACTCACAGTTGGAACGAGCCTGGGTGTGACCAATGTCCCCTAGGTTGCTGGGAGGGCCACGAGTCCTGGGTGTCCCTGCTCCTGCCCAGGCATGGGGCTGGGTCCTCTGAGCCCACAGAGCCCTGCCAGGAAGGACGCCCTGCCCAGCCCTGAGCCCATGTCCTGCCCGCTTCTGTGGCTTCAGGGTCGGGGAGCTGTTTGCCTCGTTAGTGGCGGGAGCACCCGCCCTGCTAGTGTCCCCCACGTCCTCTCTACATAGCACACAGCTGGATCCAGTGACCAGCACCTTCTGTGCTGAGTCCCTTCCCCGCTGACCCACGCCTCGCCACCTGGCCCTTCCGAGCCATGTCCACATTAGGTACAGATGAGGACGCGCTCTGGTGCTGACCATTTCCGGAACAGACGCTTGGGAGGCGGGCAGAGCCTCAGGAAGCAGGGCGCTGGGCTCCCTGTCAGGGTTCCCCACCCAGCAGACAGCGGGACAGAGGCAGAGGCCACACGGAATCACTTCGCAGCTCAGCCACGGCATCGAGCCCACAAGCCCTCACACCTGTGCGTCTGACTGCAGGGCCACCTGCTCCCCCGGAGCCGGTGGCTGACAGAACGTGATGTGCGTCGTTCAGAAGGCCACAGGGAGAGGACAAGTGTGCCCTGCATGGAGACCTCAAAGCAGGGACAGTTGAGCACTGTGCTGCAGGGAGAGGGAAGGAGAGAAGAAGGGAGGGAGGAAAGAAGGGGAAAGGAAGGAAGAGGGAAAGGAAGGAGGGAAGAGGACGGCAGCTGGCTGCTGGCCGAGGCCCCTGCTGGGGACTGAGCCCCAGGGCCCCCTGTGTTCTCCCAGCCCGCTGTCCCTGCAGTGCCTGCTGTGGCTCCGGCACGATGTCCCCGCCTGCCCACTCCTGCCGCAGCACCCTCGCCACCCCGCTCACCTTCCTCAGCCTGGCAGCGCCCGAGCCAGAACGGATGGCGTCCAGCAGGGCCTGCCGCGCATCCACTGCATCACCGAGGGGCTGCGAGCCAAGCCCGTGTGCCGTCGTGGGTGCAGGAGGAGCCTGGGGGGCTGGCGGGGGCGGAGGGGCTTCGGGAGGCGCTGTGTCCTGGCAGCCCCGGAGCTCCGCAGAGGCTGAAGATGATACCTGGCAGCAAGACACTGGGGTGACCTTGGTGGTGGGGCTCAGGCCCTCAGCGTCACCTTGAAATCTTTCTGTGTGGCAGGGTCTCAGGGAAGGGGCCGGGTCAAGACAAGGGGCCCTAAGTGAGATCAGCTCCCCTTGAGAGACTTGGGGTCCTACCAGGAGAGGATGGGGGAAGGTGCCACCTGGGGACCAGGAAGGGCCTTGCTGGACCCCAAGCCTGCTGGCCCTGGCCTTGGGTTTTCGGCCTCCAAACTGTGAGGGTTCGACCCCTCTCTTATGAGCCACGAGTCTGCGGTGCTGTCACAGCCGTGGGACAGACTGGACAGTGACAATGTCCCCAGAGGTCCTTCCCAAGAACACCGCCCCCAGCTGGCCATCTTGCCCCAGCCTCCCGCTGCTCCTCCGCTGTGGGCACAGGATGTCTGTTGCCTCGAGCTTAGATACCTGTCCCCGAGCCACTGCTCACGGGTCACAGGGCCACACCACGCTGGGACTCGGATCTAACTTTCCCCAGCCCACGAGGACAGAAATGTCTGCTGGTTTTTGGAGACAGGAGACACCCAGCACCGCAGAGTGACGCGCAAGTCGCCTTAGCCCTCAGGTGCCACACACAAAAGCCCCAGAGGACACCATGCTGGCGCGAGGCCAGGTCATTCCCTGGCCCTGCGTCAGTGCAAAAGCCCGTGCCTGTCCCCCAGGGCCACCTGCCCCCAGCGCCACTGTGCCAGGCAGGTGTGGTACTTGCTCTGGTGACATTTGCCATCCCTCCAGAATGACAGAAGTGTCCGCAGCATCTGCCCAGCTGCGGGGAGAGGTGGGTGGCCCCGACCCTGTGTCCCATGAGCCCCTTACCTTCCGCAGGCTGCGGCTGCCACTGTGTCCCCGGATGGCCGCCAGCAGGGCCGAGCGCTCGCTGTCCACCTCCGCGTAGGACAGTGTCCGGGGCCCGCGCTCCGCGGGGTGCTCTGCCGTCTGAAAGGTAATGGGGTCGACTCAGTTTGCCGCAAAGACCCCCCCACCCGGCTCTAACATGCTCACCCTGAACCCCTGCTTTTCGCTGTCAGCACAGCTGTCTACAAATCACAGCAGCTGCTCGCCACCTTTTATAAAGTGGGGGCTGAGATGATGATTTTGCCCAGTCAGAAGCCACATCAGGGTTCCGAGGACGATCAAGGTAGTGCGCTGGGCTAGGTGTACAAAATGCTCTTCTCTTCTTCTCCTTCTTCTTCTCTCTCCTCTTCCTGTTCTTCCTCTTCCTCCTTCTCTCTTTTTTTTTTTTCCTGTAGTACTGGGATAGCACCTAGGGCCTTTGTACTGAGCTGTGTCTCCAGCACTTTTTGAAATTTTTTTTACTTTGAGAGAGGGTCTCACTAAGTCACTAGGCTGCCCAGACTGGGCTCAAATTTGTGATCCTCCTGCCTCAGCCTCCCAGAGTGTTGGAATAACATGTGTACTCCACACCCAGGAAAACTTGTTTTCGACCACTGATGTTTTCCCCTTTCTGTGGGCTCCCTGGGGTCTAACTGGACAGTGTGCTGAGGAGAGGCGAACAGCATCAGAGGTCATCATTCAGGGTCACACCAAGGCCACCTATCGGTGTCAGAGCGCCCTGCCCCTGTCCCAGAGCCCCACACTGTGTGTGCTGCGGTCCTGCAGACCTGGGTGAGCATCCTGAGTCCCTGTTATTACTGGGTGACTTTGGGCCAGGCCACTTGGCCTCACTGTGCCTCGGTTTCCACACCCTGATAGATGTTGGTTTAGCAGTGAGAGTTCTGCAGTATTAAATACATGGACAGGGAGTGTCATGAACTCGTCCTCTCATCACTGCAGAATCATAGGGTCCCCCACTGCAGAGTCACGAGCCGCAGGACTGGGTTGCAATCCTGGGCCACACGGGGACAGGGTCCCCTGAGACTGTAACGGGGCTGAGTGATTCCCGTCACCCGGGGACATCGTCATCCTCCCAAAGTGCTGTGGCTACGCATTCCCCACACGTCCCGGGGTGACCTTGGGGTGAATGGACCCCAGCTGTGGGGGCACAGAGAGCCCCACAGCACGAGGCTCTTGGGAAGGAGCCAGTGCTGCTGGCCTCGTATCCAGTACACTGCGCTTGCTAGGGTGGCGTGGGAGGGAATCCTAGTTACCGTAGGAAGGTCACCGCGCAGCGATGCCTCCTGTCTCCTGCGTCTCCTGACTGTGGTGAGGCCACACCGTGCCTCGACCCCCACTGTCTAGGTTCAGGTGGGTGCAGGCTCGGTGGCCACTGCCATGATGGAGTTGGCCAGTGACGTGGTCCCCGTCGTGCAGCCTCCCTTGACTGTGTGCTTTCCATTTCCTGTCTGCAGTGTGCTGCCCTTTGGGTCCCAAATGTCCCCAAGGCCTGAGTGCTGAGCTTGGTTCTCAGCTTGGTGACATGGGGAGGTGGGACTCTTCAGGAGGCATGGCCCAGGGGGAGGTCAGAGGTCATGGGGCAGTGACCTTGAAGGACAGTGGGGAGCTGGTCTCCCCCTCTTTCTGCTCCCTGGCCGTGGGGGTTTGGCTTGGCCACGAGCTCCCACTGTGTGCTGCCTCACCCTCGGCCTAGCCGGAATGATCTGAAACCTCCAAGCATGACCCAAGTAACGCTTTCTTCTTAGGTTGGCCAGCTCGGGCTCTTTGTTACAGTGCAGAAAGCTGACCGACACACACTTGCAGGCACCACGCCTGGCCTTTCCATCCTCTGGCCTCAGCCAGGGACGTTTACCCCTGACAGGCAGTTTACTTCTTTCCCACAGAGCAGCTGGCACAAGCCACATCCCACTCACCTCAGCCTTGCTAGTGGAAGGTTCGGGATGGGAATTCCAGTTACACAGGAAACCTGGGCATGGGCCCTGGCACCGTGCTCCACCTGTCCCTCTCCAGCCCTGAGCTCAGGGTCGAGGGCAGGTGGCGTGCTGGTCACGTCTCCCTTGCCCGCCCCCAGAGCCGCAGCCCGCTCACCTTGCGGAGCTTGTCCTTCCCACCGGCGGCGTGGATGGCCTCCATCAGGGCGCTGTGCAGGCACGTGTCCTTTGGGACTGGCCTCTGGACCACAGGTCTGAATTTTTTCTTTGGCCCAAAAATGCTGGGTGGGAAAGAGCCCTCTGTTTCACTCGCAGCCTCGGGGGATGAGCTGGGCCTGTCCTCTGTTTCCAGGACAATGTGGCTGTGGATGCTGGACACCTGAGGACAGTGCAGAGGCTCCAGGTCCCATGCAGAGCCATTGGCTAGCATCTTGCTGGGTGTCAGCACATTTGCCGGGTGTGTGGGGACGGGATGTACCCTGTCCAGGGTGCATGCGGGGTCGGAGACCAAGCTGGCCTCTAGGTCACGGGTACTGGGCTTCTCCTGGGGGCCACAGCTCCATCTCGTGGACACGGGCTCCCTCAAGGAAGCGTGGCTGGGTGTGGAGCAGGATTCTCTGTGGACAGCAGTGGGGCTGTCCTTGTCCCCAGCCAGCAGCATCTTCTGATGGCTGCCAGCCACCCTGCCAGGCTGGGTATTGCTGGGACCCAGGGTGCTGGGCTGCCATGTGTTGCAGCTCTGTGGCTCCGAGTCCCAGCCAGGAGCTGCAGCACGTCTGTCAGGGAAGGGCTGTCCAGGTGACCCTGGGCACCTGGCCTCGGGTCCCTTCTCAGTGTCACCGCGCTGCCTCACTGCATTGGCTGGGGCCGGCATAGAGCCTATCCGCCTGGCAATGGCCAAGGCCACGTGCTGGCTGGATGTCCTTCTGTGAGGCTTGAGGAACGGGACCTCTGCCGCGTTCACTGCTGGCACTTTCTCCTGACTTGCAACTGCCGAGGACGGCCGGCTCCGTCTGTCCTCCAGAGGCCTCCCACATACTTGGGGGACAGCCCACTGCTTGGGGGCAGCAGGCGTGGGGGCCGCTGGGACCATGCTGTCCTGCGATGGCTTTGCTGATGCTGTGGTGGGGGTGGGGGTAGCCATGGTGACAGTGGTGGTGGCCGCGGGGGTCCCCCTGGCTGCCAAGTGGGCCATGGGCTGGCTCAGGGGCTTCTCCATGGATCCGCGCCTCCAGAACTCTTTCACTTTCCCGAGGGGCTGAGCCTCTGTGTCAACCCCTGGTGATGAGGGCGTGAACACAGTCCTGCCACCGGCCCCAGGGGGACTCACCAGGTTCCCCAGCTCGTCGATCTTGATGGCGCCTGTGGACAGGGACACCCCGCGGTCATAACACGGCATCTGTGACCTGGGAGGGATGATCTTGTACGAGGTGAGGCCGTGCTTCAGCCCATAGCTTCCTGCTGCCGTGTGGCCTCGCTGACACCAGGCCGGGGGCCCTGGGATGCTGCTTGGCTCTCCAGTCCCCTTGTCCTCCGCTCTCCGTGAGGCCTGTGTCCTCTCTCCGGGAGCAGAGCCAGGCCCACTGCCCGGCTCCTTCACACTCGGGTCGGCCGTGGGAAGCTTCGCAGCCAGAGATGCCACCTTGGGTGCCGTCCCAGTCGCCTTTCCTCCCCGGTCTCCTCGGCTGGAGTCAGGGGGAGGGGTCCACCTCCCAGGGGGCTGGTCCCGCTCAGCCTCACATGAGGGCAGGCAGGGTCCCTTGCTGGTGACACCCCCCGTGTTGGATGAACCTGCGTTGTTGTTCCTGTTGGATGACAGCCCCAAGTCCACGGGATCGTCTGAGACCTCCCCGATGAACGTCACTGGGATGGTGTCCGTGTCAGCGATCACGCCATCTTGCACACAGTGGTTCCAAGCGCCATTTGCGGAGTTGGTCACGGAGCTGGAGTCTGTGTCATAGCTGTCCTCCACCTCTGCAAGGGACAAGCACAAGTCACCGCCGGCACTGCTCATAACTCCCACCCTGACAGCGAGCCCGCAGCTCCCGAGCTAACTTTCGTGTCCACTGTTGGACACCTGTGAACGGGTGGCTTCGGTTTTTTGTAATCGGCGTATCCCTGGGGCCAGAACCTCAGCTTTCATTATGCAACATGGGGTCCATTTGCAGACCAGTGAGGTGCCAGGGCTTGACCGATAGCCAATTCCTACTTTACGTTCACTGTGTGTCTTGCAGAATAGAGCATGGCTCCGTGGTTTGAAACATTTCCCACTTGTTTACTGAAATCATCTGCATCTGCTTTGGCCTTACAGTGTTATCCGCCCAAAATCGAGACTCACGTTGCTTGGGGTGCTCTGTCACAAATGGGTTTACTGTGGACAGGAGGTGTGTATTTCCCCTGGAGAGATGTGCCATACGCTAGCAAGTGAAGAGCTGCGAGTCTTCACAAAGACAGTTGTTTAAAGCCAGGCATGGTGGTACACTTGGGAGGCTGAGCCAGGATGATCAAGACTCCAAGACCAGCCTGAACTACATAGTAAGACCCTATATAAAAAAATGAAAAATAGGGGGCTGGTGATATAGCTCAGCGGCATAAGCGCCTGCATGGCAAGTGCAAGGTCCTGAGTTCGACTTCCGGTACCCGCATATAAAAAATTAAAAAAATTTAAAAAAAATTAAAAAAATAAAAAGACTTGCTTATCTTTGTGCCATTCTGTGTTTCTTTAACATGTGGGCATTCTAGAGCATTCTGTGATGTGCGTGAAATTCCTTTTAAGGTGCAAACTTAGTATTATTTTGAACCGAGGGCCTTCACACTGAGCTACATTCCCAACTCTTTTTTATTGTTTGAGACAGGGTCTAAATCGGTTGCCAAGTTGCCCAGGTTGGGCCCAAACTCGATCCTCCTGCCTCAGCCTCCCAGAGCGCTGCGATTGCAGGCTGCACCCCCTGCGGGGCTCGAGAGCGCGTTTGAAGCAGCTGCTCCGTCATCTCAGTGCTGCTGGGAGCCTGAGGGGAGAGACCGCCCGGCAGGAGCCACACTCTCTGAAACTCGGTCCTCGGTCCAGCCTCCAAGTCCGGGAGATCAAAGCGGAGGCCGATTCCTCCGGAGATGCTGCCCGTGCGGTTCCACAGAAGCGCGCGCAGAAAGAGGCCCTGCCGCATCAGTGCCCACGCTGCGGGACACCAAAGAGCAGGCCGCGCTCACCGTCCGGGCCTCCAGGGGGCGCTGCCAGGGCTCCGCGGAAGCGTGCGGCGATGAACAGGTCGTCGGTGGAGGTCACGGAGGCCTTCTCACCTCTGGGGAAAACCAAGGGGACAGGAAGGGCATTTACTGATTTCGCACTGCCTTAATGAGCCGCTTTCTGGAATGTCTGGGGAGGGGACTGCTCAGGTTCAGCTCAAGGACTTCCCCACTCAGCAGGACCCCCGTCCTCGGGACCACAGGGAGACCGTGTGTGTCTGAGTGTGCGGTGCACGTGTGTGTGTGTGGGGGGGGTGAAACTTCATGGTCACTGTGAGCTTGGGGAAGAGCGGGGAGTTGCACAGTGCCAGATCCAATGAATGAGGTGGCTGAGGACACAGCATCATGTTTTTATTTGACAGAAACTGCTGTGAACATTTTGAACTGATGCGGGACATCTAGGCAGCCACAAAAGACCCTCACAAAAGAGGCCTCCAGAGCTGCTTCGGAAAGTGGCAAGGATGATGGGATAAGTGTGTTCAAAGTGAGGGGGAGGATTTGGGGGCTTCGTGGCAATGTGCCTTTTGGTGTCATAAATTTCTTCTAAAATTTAAAATTTGCCTTATGTTTCGACCACACCCCATTCATGATGCATATGATGTGCGCATACGTGTGTGTTATACGTGGCAGCAGCGTTGTGTAAGTGATATATGGTGTGCCTGTGGTGTGTGTGCACGTGACCCTGAAGTGTCAGCCACACCAAACACACCTGCTGCCCGGCGGGGTTTATTTCTTCTCTGGGTTACAATGCACCTGGCACTTGGTAGCCACAGAGAGGCACCTGGAGCCCAGGCTGCACACGAGCATGACAGCCACGTCACTCCTGGACCCCGCAGTCAGTGTCTCTCAAGGCCCAATGACGAGGGCTGCAGGATCGGCCCAGGGCCCTGCTGTGAAGCCCGCACGGTTCAGAGAAAGGGAGTGTGCATGAGAGGAGGGTTTCTGTTCGCCATGCCGCCGGCTCCAGCTCACCCTGCATCAGCACCGCACCTTGGTGAACCTGTGCGGCTTGAACAGAAGTGTCCCCTGAGCCCCGAAGAGTGTGTCCTTGCCGATGAGCACCTTTAATGTGTGTGATCCGGGTTAATCCCTGCACTGGGCAGGTGATGGAGGGCACAGGGCCTCCAGGATCCAATCCTGCTGCCCGCAGAGCTGGGCCCCTGACCTATTTCCCTGGGAACATAAAGATGACGACGGAAGTGACAGCAACTACGAGAGACGCTGTGACAGTAAGGACAGCGCCCATTCCCGCTGTGCAGAGAGCCCGCAAGAGGAAGCCTGAAGACAAGGGCCTGCCCTGCCTCTGTGCCCGGCCCGAGCAGAGCGCTCGTGTACCGATCACCTTCTACTCACTCTCAGCGGTGCGCAAGGTGGGTTGTGTGGGTGCCATTGCTGCAGAGACAGGAAATCACGCACAGGGAAACCAACCGACCTGCGCAAGCTCCCACGGCGTCCAGAGCTAACCCCTCCCCAAAGCCCGCTCTAGGGCGAGCTCGTCAGCCTGGTCCCCTCTGTGGCCAGAAGCCAACGTGGCCCCGTGGCATGGGGTGTCCCAGGGGATGGCAGCCGCCCTCGAGAGAGCTGGCTCTGGCTTTACATGCATCCCAGGATGATGCCATCCGCGACACCACCGCCGCCAAAACCACCCAAAAGCTGCGTCTGTGAGGACGCTCGCCTGTGCTTTCCTGTTGGCAGGGAGCACGGCGCGGCGTCTCCAGCGCCTCTGTCTTTAGGGAGAGCTGAAGTTCTCCACCGCCGATTGTTACAACGGAGGACCGATATCCACGGCTGCTCGCCAGGCCCAGATGACGATGCAGGACTGCGCTGGGCACAAGGCCCTCCGATGTAGCGCGGTCATTACTCAGATAAATGCATCTTTCTCTCTTAGGGACCGTGTCCATTGGGAGCCAGGAAGTGGCCTCAGGATCTGTCCCTGCTAACGTCCTGTGACAGGCCAGACAAAGCGGCTATCTGAGGTTGCATGTGTGTGGGACCAATTGATGAGGACCATGGGGGCACATGATGGTCCTTCCAACCGCTTTGCCTTGGACTTGAATAGTGTGAATGCATTTTATGGAAGCCTTTTCTTTTTTATGGAATGTGGTGGTATAAATACATTTACATTGAAATATCTAATAAAATACATGGCACAGGAAAATATAGAAATTGACAGACAAAATAGTACTTGAGATGGAAAACAGAGAACTTGAAGAAATGTTTATCCTTGGTATTGGATGCGTAAAGCCCAGCCACAAATCAGACACATACTTTTACTTGAAAGTATTTGTCTTCTTTCCAAGGATGATGACCACATCACTCTAGGAGATGCTGGGAAGAAATATGAATTGAATCTCTGCTGTGGCTGTGTCTAGATGTCCCCCAAAGCCTCACGAAGTCCTAAGTGGGGCTTTTTCAAGTGTGCCTGCATCTAGAATATATGATGCTGGGATCAGGCTGTGAGCGCTGCCCATCCTGAGGGTGGGTACCTTTGATAAGACGTAAGGGACAGAAAGGGACTGCTCGGTCATCGCTTGTTGCTTGTTGGGTTGTTTGCTTGCTTTTGCTGTCTTCTGCCTGCCACAAACTCTTTCTCCTCTGTGACGTCCTCTGCCCTGCCACCCTGCCCTGGAACCAGCCGACTATGGACTGAAACCTCTGCAAACTGTGAGCTGCAATAACCCTTTCCTCCCTTAACTTGTGCGTGTTGGGAATTTCATCTCAGCAACGAGAGAAGTAACTAAGACAGACTCAAAACAGATTTAAGATGCAAGTTCCACCGATTTTGTAAATGTTTCACTAGAAATAAAATAAAATAATAAGAAATTACCCTGAACTGATGAAGATGTAATGAATTGGAAACATGGTTGCTACTGGCTTTAAGTAGAAAGCAGTGTGGAAACATTTATCAACAACAAAGGAACATCGCTGTATCTTTGTTAGCAACTTTGACGCCTCAGTCTCTATTTTCATAATTTATCTAATGAAAGGAAAAATATAAACATAGCAGCCTTCACTGTTTCTACATGAAGAAACCCTAGCAGTGGGCACAGCAATCAAAATCAATGCGTTTATGTGTAAAGTGCTTTCATATCAGTACCTATGATGATCATGAAGTGTGCCCAGAAAGACAGACTGACGCTTCATCTAACGTTATGTGAAGACATCAAGCCATGTAACTATAGATCAGATAATTAGGATGACAAAAAAGCACGCGGCACTCTGGGAGGCTGAGGCAGGAGGATTGTAAGTTTGGGCCCAGCCTGGGCACTTTACTAACTTAATGAGAACCTATCTCAAAATAAAAAATACCTTGAGACCATAAGGTTACGTGAAATATCAGACAAAGGGTTAAATATCATATGGTCTTTTACATGAGAAACCCAAAGTGTAAATAATTTAAAGAGCAAAATAAGAAGGAAATGACAAGAAACAGGGAGGGAGACCTTTGTAGATGGGAAGGGGGCCTCAGAATGGAGGAGGGTAATAGAACAGGAGAGAAAGGGGATAACAAGGACTAAGGCTGACAGGTGCACGTGCCAACTCCCCTCAGTGAATGTATTCATTATGTATTGCAAATATGTACTAATAAAAAATTTTTAAAAAATAATAGTGGGCTGGGGATGTAGCTCAGTGTAAATGCTCTGGGTTCAATCCCTAATACTGCTTAAAAAGAAAAGAGATGAGAAGAAACGAAATGAAAAGAAAAGGCCTGTGGACAAACAAAGCAATGTGACTTTCTGAAAAGGAAGAATGAAGTTGAAGACTTTCTCCTTTTATTTTAAAATTCTGTTTGTTTTAGTAAACATTTTGAATGGTAAAGCAATTTTTAGGAGCTACATTTAAGATACTATTTGTAGGGCCAGTGAGATAGCTCAGTGGCATAAGCACCTGCCTGGCAAGCGTGAGGTCCTGAGTTTGACTCCTGGTACCCACATTAAAAAAAAAAAAAAAAGAAAAGAAAAGATGCTATTCGCATCCTTTGACCAGTGGTCACTTGTGTTGCAAAGGAGTCTAGCTTCCCGTCACAGCCCGCGTGGCCCAGTCTCCTCACAAGAGCCCGCTGTGTCTGAGTGCAGAGGCCGCACAAGGACACCACAGCCGCCACCCCAGCTGGGCCTCCCTGAGCGTGGGGTCTCCAGCTGCCAGGCCCAGGGGCTCCAGCTGGTCCCCCACCCTTCAGGTCAGGCTGTCTGGGGATGCCATGCCTCATCCTGTCCCGTGTCTGCGTCCTCGCCTCTGTCTGCCTTGCTTGGCCCTGGCAAGCTGTCCCCAATGCCGTCACCCAGTCCTGGGTGCCGAGATCACAGCCCTGGTCCACCGCGGCCTCAGCCCTGGATCCAGCTGCGGAGTGGCTGGGGCACTCAAGGGAGGGCAGTGGGCCCTGTGCAGTCAGCAGCTCCTGCGGCAGGCACAGCCCCGGGCACTGTGCACTGTCCCGTTCTGGGCGCTGGGCTCCCGCACGCGGGTGATGGAGCCGGAGCTAGAGCCGGCGCATATCACGGCCTGTCTGTTCCGCCTTCCAGAATAAGGTGTGGAGAGGGTGGCAGCTCGTGACCTTTGCTCTTCCTCCTCACTTTGTGCCACTGTCCTCTTGCCAAAGCTCTCTGATGGCTTTCAGCCATTCCCCCCTCCCTCAAAGGCACCTAAATGGCACATGCAGTTCCTCGGCTGGAGGGCGGACCCTGTGTTCCCAGAGTCCCAAAGCTCGCTCTCCATCATCGTGCACAGGCCCCTCCTTTCTGTCCCTGGCACCCCTCCACCCCAGCGACACCCCAGCTTATACCTACACTTCGTGTTGTGGCCAAAGACCCAGAAAATAGAAGGGAAGCAGCCACAGGGCACTGCTTTGCCAGTTTCCTCAGGTGCTGGCGTGACTCTGCGGAGAAGGTGACAGTGTTCAGGCCTTGCTGCGCAGTGCTGGGGGCTCAAGCCACGGTGCCCAGTAGTGCAGCTGCCACCTCGGGCCACCTCCTTGGGGACTCCGAGTGGCCAGGCTGGGGGTGATGCCTCTCACCCAGCTGAGGGGCACAGGCCCTGCTCGCCCAGCTCCCGGCAGGAGGCAGGCAGGGAAGGGTTCTTCCAGTCAGTCCTGAGAGATCTTTGATTTTTTGTTTTCATTTGCTAAGAGAAAGAAAAGGGGGAATGGTGTGATTCTGACCCATCTGAAATGTGCAGAATCTATGCTATGCACATTAGGTCATGCTGGGTTTTTATGTAGCTAAAGGAATTTCTTATTGGATATGGTGGCACATGCCTACAGTCCCAGCATTCAGGAGGCTGAGGCAGGAGGATCACAGTGAGTTTGAGGCCAGCCTGAACTACATAGCGAGAACCTGTCTCAAAAAACAGTTTCTTCTTTAGCCAGAGCAATTAGACAAGAGAAAGAAATAAAAGGAATAATGATTAGAAAGGAAGAAGTTAAATTATCATTATTTGCAGACGACATGATACTCTACACAGAAGACCCCCAAAACTCCACTAAAAAACTGCTAGATTTAATAAGCAAATTCAGTAGTGTAGCTGGATACAAAGTCAACACTCAAAAATCAATAGCCTTTCTGTACACAAATAACAAACTCACTGAGAGAGAAATTAGGGAAACAACATCTTTCACAATCGCATCTAAAAAAATGAAATACCTAGGAATCAATCTCACAAAGGAAGTAAAAGACCTCTACACTGAAAACTACAGTACTCTGAAAAAGGAGATTGAAGAGGATATCAGAAAATGGAAAGATATCCCTTGCTCTTGGGTTGGAAGAACCAATATAGTGAAAATGGCCATACTTCCAAAATTGTTATACAGATTTAATGCAATTTCGATCAAAATTCCAACAGCATATCTCACAGAATTAGAGAAAACAATCCTAAACTTCATCCGGAACCAGAAGAGACCTAGAATAGCAAAGGCAATTCTGGGCAACAAAAGCAAAGCAGGGGGCATCACAATCCCTGATTTGAAACTATATTATAAAGCTACTGTGATAAAAACAGCGTGGTATTGGCAAAAAAAACAGACCCGAAGATCAATGGAATAGATTAGAAGATGCAGAAACAACTCCAGACATACTAAGCCACCTTATCTTTGACAAAGGTGCCAAACACATTCAGTGGAAGAAAGATAGCCTCTTTAATAAATGGTGCTGGAAAAATTGGCTCTACACATGCCAAAAATTAAAATTAGACCCATATCTTTCGCCGTGCACTAAACTAAATTCTAAATGGATCAAAGAATTAAATATTAAAACAGAAACATTAAATCTCTTGGAAAATAGAATAGGTAAAACTCTTGAAGACATTGGTGTAGGCAAAGACTTTATGAATAAACCCCCATTGCACAGGAAGTATCACAAAGAATCAACAACTGGGATCTCATCTTATTAAAAAGCTTTTGCACAGCAAGAGAAACCACCAACAGAGTGAAGAGACAACCCACAATGTGGGAAAAAATGTTTGCCAGCTGTTCCTCAGACAAAGGATTACTATCAAGAACATACAAAGAACTCAAAAAAATCAGACCTCCCAAATTTAAAGACCCACTCCAAAAATGGGCATCTGAGATGAATAAACACTTCTCAGATGAAGAAATATAAATAGCAAATAAATATATGAAAAAACGTTCAACATCACTAGTCATTCGAGAGGTGCAAATGAAAACAACACTGAGATACCATCTCACCCCAGAAAGAATGGCTGTTATCAAGAAGTCAACTAATAACAAATGTTGGAGGGGCTGTGGGGAAAAAGGAACCCTTCTCCACTGTTGGTGGGAGTGTCGACTGGTACAGCCACTGTGGAAATCAGTGTGGAGATTCCTCAAAAAACTAGGGTTGGAGGTCCCATTTGACCCAGCTATTCCCCTTCTGGGCATCTTCCCAGAAGAATTAAAAACATCATACCACAGCGATATATGTGCACCCATGTTTACAGCAACACAATTTGTAACAGCCAGATCTTGGAAACAACCCAAATGCCCATTAACCGAGGAATGGATAAAAAAGATGTGGTATTTTTATACAATGGAGTACTACTCGGCCATAAAGAAAGATAAACTGAAAACTTTTATAGGTAAATGGATGCAACTCGAGAAAATACTCATAAGTGAAATAAAGCGGACGCACATTTGTAAACATCGTGTTGTCTCCCTAGTATGAAAATGCAATTTCACTGTGACTATTCCATTCCTCAGTCTTCTATTTTTACCTAGCTTTTACATGGCTTAATCTTATACTGAGTAATATTTTTTTCCAAAAGGTATTTGTACATTCTCTAATGCTTGAGTTTGTTAATACATGAGAATGTTTACTTGTTGTCTTTAACAACAACAACAAAAAAAGCAGTTTCTTGAAGTAACGTATGCTGTGGCAGAGTTAATGAAAAAAGGAGATCTGAGAGGAGGCGATGCTACTTCCAGCTGATGCTAAGCAAACCTACCGCCGTGATTTCACGGTGATGTTGGGGTGATGGTCACGTACACGTCAGCCCCTTCCCCATTCCCGGGGTACACGCTCCTGAACTGACAGAGCGTCAGACCTCTAGCACAGTGACATTCAACACAATAGAAGCCGCACAATTTAAAATATTGTAATCACATTTAAAAAGTGAAATGAGGTAGGTAAAATTAATGTTAGTTAAATATTTTAACTACTTCTGCATATAGTTACTTAATGTATATTTTTTCTCTTCCTGGCAGATTCGGTGTGTATTTTACACTTCCGACACATCTCAGGTCTGCCCGGCCACCTGGCAAGGGCTCAGCAGCTACGGGGTTGGTGGCGGAGTCCTGGGCAGCACCTCTCGTTGTCCTCCTGTGAAAGCTCCGAAGTCTCAGGGCTTTAGAAGGGCGTGTACAATGCTCCCGAGGGCTCAGCCTCCCTAGGATTACAAAGTTGTAGGGTCCGGTGCAGAAAATGTTTCTAAATGCTCAGAATGAAGGCAGGCGATAGCCAGTTACAAAGCTTCTAGAATTACAAGGTTTCCAGCTCCTGGAGCCACGAGATACAATGTTGCAGTTACAACCTCTGCGGGCTCCAGAGGTTGGAGTGATAGAAATGCAGGGCCTGCATCCGCTTCCTGTCTCACCACCACCGACCTCCGTCTCCTAAGGCGAAGGGAGACCAGAGCCCAGCAGAAGGCGGCAGAGGTCCAGCAAGTGGGGGTGGGGAGAGCCTGGAGTCTCCAGGCAGAGGGCGGGGCCTGGGGATGCCACGGAGTCATCTCTGGGGGCTCTTCCTGGGGTTTCATTTTGGCTGCACTCAAGGAGGAGACAGAAGGGGGAAGGAAGAGGAGGGCAGGAGGAGGGGAATGAGGAGGAGTGGTTAAAGGAAGTGGAGGAGGAAGGAGAAAGGAGAAGGAAGCAGGAAGAAGAGGAGGAGGAGGGTTAGGAGCAGCGGTCTGAAACCACTCAGGCAATCTCATGCTCTGGCCTCTTCCCTGGACCCTGTGGAACTGACACAGCCCCAGGGCTCAGGGTCCCACAGAAAGACACCCAGGAAAGAAGACTCCAGAGCTGCTTCAGAAAGTGGCAAGAACGATGGGACAAGCGTGTTTGAAATGAGGAGGCGGCTTTGGAGGGGGATTCATGGCAATGTCCTTTTTACTATAATATTTTTAAAAATTTAAACATTCACCACATTTTCAATGACTGCCTGTAACTTTGTTGTGTGTAGGGAAGAGGGAAAGGAGACGTAGCCAAGGAAACGAGAACTGCACTAAGTGGACCTTACCTAGCTGGGCTTTCTCGGCTATTCCCAAACAGTGCTCCATTAATTTCCACCTAACAGGGAGAGGTAGCAGAAGGCTCTGGGTTGGACAGGCTGGAATTTGTGGGCAGCCTTCCTCTCCCGGTGGCCACCCCACAGCGGAGACCTTCCACTGTCAAGGGTGACTGTCACTGTCTCGATGTCCTCACAGCATACAGAGCCCACTCCTGGCTGAGACCTGGCCTGGGGATCATGTGAAGGGGGAGCTCTGTGCTGTGAGCCTGAGCCCCTGTGGTCTGGCATTTAGTGGGGACAGATCCAGAGAGGTCCCCCTTGCATCAGGGTCCTGAGCCGTTATTGTGATGAGGAGGAACACGCTCGGAAGGACACTCGTGGCCACCCTGGGATTCGCTGCAGAAACTGAATATGCAATATTCAGGGCAGAGCCGGAAGGCTGGGCTCAGGGGCTGCACCCTTGGGGTGCATCTGGGCGCAGCAAGAGGTAAGCCAGGCCTGGGCAGGGGCTCCACCATCCTCCTGGGAGGGTGCTTTGTCGGGATCCTCCTCCTGTCACAGCATCTCAGTCACTGTCCTCCACATGGGTGCTACCGTGCAAATTATGGTCCAGTGTTTCTGCTCAGGTGGCCAGGGTGACAGTCATGCCCTCCTGAGTAGCAGGGGTTCTACCTGCTTCCTGCATCGTTCTCAGGCATGGACCCTGACCACTCCTGGCTGGACATCAGGGACGGCCTGCTCCACCGCGCCTGCCTGCCCACCTTGCGCTTACTCGTCCGCTCCCTGCAGTCAGCCTGCCCTGCCCCAGCAGACTTCTCTCCTTTCCCAGCCCAGCTAGGTCTTCTGCAGGTGCAAACAGGAAGCTCCCCCAGGGAAGGCGCCATCCTCAGCAAAAGAGATGCGCTCTCCCCACACCCACGTAAGGGGTGTCGGCCACTGCCCTGAGGGTGACTCGTGGCAGGGATGACACAGAACGGCTTTTCCCAAAGAAAGTTTAGAGAGGCGCTCATCCGAAGGTGTGTGGAGAGCACTTTGCCTGTGGAACTTCCAAGGGCCTCGGCGATTTCACCAGGCCAAGAGGAGTGCGTGTGGCGCCTTCCCTAGTGCATTCCTGAGCAGACGGTTTCTGGGCAGCCCGGTATTCCACGGAGCGGAGGGGGGGCCTCAACCCTGCAGCCCGAGAGGGCGCCACTGGGAGCTGCTGCACCCGGCCTGCATGTGTCCAGTCTGCCCTAATGCTTGAGTTGGCTGCCCACGTTGAAAATTTGGGAGATAACATGTAAAAATCTAGATGTCTGGTTTCTCCTTAAAAATGAGCCACATGAAAGCTGGGCATGGTGGCACGGGCCTGTAATCCCAGCACAAGTTCCCAGCAGCATGGGCAACTTAATGACTTAGTGAGACCCTATCTCAAAAAAACAAAACGAAAAACAAGAACAAAAAGGTCCATGCTAGGTCTGAAATCCCCGGCAAAGTGGTGACTGGAAAGGGGAGGAAGGCAGCTCTCTTTCAGAGAAGGTCCAAGCTTTCCTCCCCTCCCAGTGGCCTCTCTTTACCTGCTGAGCCTCAGTTTCCCCTCCAGCCAGCCCAGAGCCCCCAGATCCCTGAGCCCCTGCCTGTAGGTCATCCTGAAATGCACTAAAAATCACATATTTGAGAATAAATTCACCCCCGCCATGCTGAGATCTCTGAGTATGTCTGATTTTTCCATTGAGATCACTCTTAAAATAAACCAACCTAAAATCCCCCCAAAACTAAACTTTTTCATTTCATGAAAAGTCACGGGCCGAGGCCTGACCTCAGGTCTTGGGTCACTAATTTAGTGCCACAGACCTGAGACAGCCACACAGCCTGCTGCTGCTGCTGGGACCCATGGTCCATCCTGTAGGTTCTGAGACCCCTTCTCCCCCAAGCCTCTGTCAAATTCAGGAACGCTCAGAGACGAGAGCAGAAAAGCAGCCCCGCACCCTGTTTGGGTAAAGCATCGGGGTCCAAAGAGTCAGTCACTGGCCGTGGCTGCAGACAGCATTTGCTCTCCTGTGCGGATGGAAATCTGCGAGTACACACCCAGCTCCAGTAAGGCGAAGGTGAGACCCGGGCCAGGTCCCCAGGCCATGATTAAAAATGTCTGATTGGCTTCCCATCGAGCCCAGGCGTGTGCGACCACATCAAACACGCAGAACAGCCTGGGGGGGCCTGGCAGAAGGAGATTTTCCTTCCTGGTACATGATGAAAAGAAAGTGACCTCATCTTTATCTGCTCTCGTGGCTGCAGGGGACTCGGCTCAGCTCTGCTAAAAACCTGAGGGCGCAGGGACCCGCACTGCCTGACTGCCTTCTGATGAAACGCACAGCTGGCCTTGGAACCGAATGTTCTTAAGACGGGAGAGTTATACTTACAATTATTAGGGAGTGTGTAACAACACAGGCACCATTAGGCAAAAATAAATCAGGACAAAATACAACGAGAGAGATCATGACATTAATCAGATGAAGATGTGTGCGTTCCTGTGGACAGGGTCAAAACAAAATGTGCAAAGTACAAAAGTGCTCGTTAATTCTGGTGATTCACTTATGAACTTAAAAAAAATCATTTTACCTTATTCCTATTAATGTTCCTATAATATTGTTTATCTGATTAGTTTTTTCCCCCCATGATACTACGGATGGGACCCCAGGCCTTTGCACTGAGCTATAGCCCCAGCTCTTTTCTTATTTTTGATTTTGAGACAAGGTCTTGCTAAGTCCCTAAAGTTGCCCAGATTGGGTTCAAAGTCGTGATCCTCCTGCCTCAGTCTCCCAGGGTGCTGGGATCACAGGTGTGCACCATCTTGCTCAGCTACAACTGCTTCTTGACGTTCTTTAAAAACTGACAGGCTAGGGGCTGGGGATATAGCTCAGCGGCACAGTGCCTGCCTGGCAAGCGCAAGGTTCCGGTACCAAAAAAAAAAAAAAAAAATTAAAAAAAAAAAACCCCAACAGGCTGAAGAGAACAAATGTGCCTTTTTATAGAAGAATGTAAAAAAAAAAAAAATATATATATATATATATATATATATTGAGGACAACGGGTTGTCTCAGAGGAGGAGAAATAAACAAGTCCAGTGCAAGCAACCACTGGAAGGGACCAAGGCTCATAGAGTCCTGATGTCAGGTGTGGGGAGGGGGAGCCAGGTGGGGGACAGATTTCTTATTCATACCCCACCCTAAAATACATCCCAGGGGGAGGAGAGCCCCAGTGATGGAAAACAACACTGAAACATTTACATGAGATTTAGATTCTCCGTAGTCCTTTAGGACGATGAGAAGATGCTCAGATACACATGGATCTTACACGTTGGAGAGACACAGCACACGTTCAATGACACGCACATTAAAAGCCAATTATTATACAATCAAAAACAAAGCTAAGTTCAGGCCACAGACTTAGAGACTCTGTGTGCAAATAACTGACAAAGGAGAGATTCATTATTTTAAAAAGATAAGCAATATACATTTTTTAAGATGGGCAAAGGCTATAAAAAAAGGCAATCTATAAAAAGAAACTCAAGCTATTAATAAACAGGCATATGTCACCCTTACTAATCAGAGGATTGTAAGTTAAAGCCGCATGAGATGCCATTTGACACCTCTAGGAGCTACGATGTCTGTTAACCTCAAGGGTTGGTGCAGATGTGGAAAAACAGATGTCACAGGCCACCGGAGGACCTTTAAACTGGACAAGCCTTTTGGAGAGCAAGTTGCTGATATCCCATAAGGTTGTAGATGACTTTTTCTGATGCTCTAATGATTTCTATTCTAGAAAACTCTCTATGTGTAAACAGACCTATGTACAACTTCCTGATAGTTTCCAGTCCTGAAAAACTGGACTCACCTACGCGCCCATTAGTAGAGAAATACATAAACAAATGAACAATACCTATAATCATGGATAAGTCCCGAAAACATGCTGAGAGGAAGGTATGCTGAGTATGGTACCATTTGCCATTTGTGTTCAGTGCCAAGACAAACGTGGCACAGTTATACATTATTTATAAGCACCTGGCTGTCTAGGACAGCATGAAGATTTGACTGTAGATAACCCCTAAATCAGAGTGTGGGCGCTGCACCCCGATATGAATGGATAGTAATTGGGTCGCCCTGATGCAGGACCCTCCTTAGAGCCTGGAATGGGGATCCCATCCCACCTGTCCACGACTCACCTCAGACATGAGTTCCCGGGGCCAGGTCTCTCCCACAAGGGGCTCTTCTGGGGTCCTAGTTCTGGGGTTCCAGCGAGGTCCTGGTCGCTACAGTCTTCCTGGTCTGTGGCCCACTTATCTTTGGACTTCAAGCTATCGTGCTGGGAGTCCAGAGAGACGATGTCAGACGGGGAGCTCATCACCCCCGAGTCCTCCGTCGTGTCCTCCGACGCGAAGCAGCTGCCCACAGAGACGGTCTCCTCAGCCTCGGAGGGCACCGCCGGGATGCCGTCCACACTGTCGTGGCTGCCGGGACTCAGGGGCAGGCTCACTGGACAGGACACAGCAAGGACAGGTGAGCACGAGCCACTCCCACCCAAAGCCACCTCCCAAAGCACATTCCACCAGACTGGCTCCTTTGGAATGTGGACGGCAGGGTGCTCCACGCACGCACGGAGGACCCCGTCTCCAGGACAAGGGCTTCATCCAGGGAGCCATATGTGCCTGTGTGGCTGAAAGTAAAGATGTCCCTCAAAGACTCAGAGTTTGATCAATTAGTCCTGTAACTGCGTATCCCTTATAAGACAGGAAAACATATTTAAATGTGCAATCTGACAACATGATGAATGCGATTGTTTCTAGTCTGAAGGGGTCACCTTGGTTTCACTGAAGTTGTTTTAAAATAAGTCCTTTTGTTAGCTGGGTGTGGTGGTACGTGACTGTAATCCCAGCACTCTGGGAGGCTGAGGCAGGAGCACTGCAAGTTTGAGCCCAACCTGGGCAGCTTCACGACTCATCGAGACCCCTTTTTCAAAATGAAAAGTGAGGGCCGGTGAGATGGCTCAGCAGCGTAAGCGCCTGCCCGGCAAGCGCGAGGGCCCGAGTTCGACTCCCGGATCCCATGTACGAAAAAGGGGCCGGTGATATCGCTCAGCGGCATGGGTGCCTGCTGGCGTGCGAGGTCCTGAGGTCGACCCCCGGTACCCACAAAAAAAAAAAAGTTAAAAGGATGGGGTTGTAGCACAGTGTGAAGGTCCCGAGTTCAAGCCCCAGTATCTCCAAAAAAACGTTCTTTTTAAAAATGAGGAAAAATTAGAGTTCTTAAAAATATAAAGAAATCTACAAGTAATCCTGGTGTGGGAACTTCTGACAAAGCGCGCGCTGCCTGGGAAACGTGCGCGCCGCTTCTCAGCACCTGGCTCGCCCCTAGTTTTCTAGGCGAGGCCGTGATTTGGGTGTTAATAAGAGCGGGCCGTGGAAAGAGAACTGTGGGGTAAAGTGCAGAAGCTGTCTGTCTGTGGCTGAGGTTCTCCGACTCCTGGGCACCAAGTGGGATTTGAGCAGCAGAAGCAAGGAGAGGTCAGGGCCGCAACTCCAATGCTGACTCAGAGAGGATGCTCGCTTAGACCTCTAAGCGTCTGCACACCCCTCCCGGAGACACGCGCCCCAAGGAGGGCGCGGTCTCCCTTCCAGGGCGCAGCTTCCCTGAAATCACAGGGCTAACACCGAAGGCACCGCGATCCTCCATGACACTCAGTGTCACCCGCTTTCCACCCAGACAGCGGACAGACAGCACGGCACGAACAAAACCAAGAGAAAGCCTCACGCTCCGGCTTGCACGAGATCCCCAACAATAAACACGAGGACAAGCGTTTGACAGAGCGCACGATTCACAGGAGAGCTCAGCGGAAAGAAGAGGCGAGCGGAGGAGCCGTGTGGATGTGCTGGATGCAGTGAGCCGTCCCAGGGCGAGCCCTGCCTGCTGTCACAGCCTGAGTGCCGAGGTCACCCAAGTCACACTTTCTAAAATTTCTGTCTGTGTTTCCTGTGGACAGTGTGCCTGCGTGAAAAAGATCGCATGGCTTTCAGGTCCCAGGGACTGGGGTTCGGATCCCAGCAGGGCCGCTTCCTGCCTGAGCCTGGACAGTGCAGTGACCATGCTGTGCCCCCCGGGGCTGCTCATTGTCCAGCAGCTGCAGGAGACACAGGCCCTGCGCTCAGGTCTGAGACGAGAGTTTCCAACCCGAGAACCTGGGTTGGCCAGTCATGCCACTCACGAGGAGGGGACAGACACGCACTCAAGAATGGCCATGCCACTGAAATGACACGTCTGGCAGGCAGGGCGGGCTGGTCTGAGGAGGGCGTGCACGCAGGAGGTGACACACAAATGCCAGTCCAGTTCACTCCCTGTCCTGCCTCTCCAGGGGCCATCCCTGGAATGTGCCACCTCCCTCCCAGCTGGTGCCCAGCGAGGCACGGGCTGTGGGCCCTGGTTGAGCATCCTTCCAGCCCCCACCCCGCTCAAGGGCTCCAGTGGAATGGGGTGCAGTGAGGTGGAGGTGGGCTGGGGAGGCTGGGGGTTGCCAGCCCACTTTCCCCGTTCTCCCTCCGGCTGTGTGGTCGTGGAGCTTGTCTGGGGGTTTGAGATCCCTCAGAAGTTCTGAGGTCAAAAACATCATAAAAAGACTGAGAGTCAATGGTGCAAATTAGGCCAAGCTCTTAAATCAACATGTTGTGAGAGGCCGAACACAGTATGTTTGAAAAACATTGTGAATGCTTAATTTTTTAAATATTTATTATAGTACAAGACACATTGCCACGAATCCCCCTCAGTTCCAACACACTCATCCCCCCATTCTTGCCACTTTCTGCAGCTGCTCCAGAGTCCTTTTTCCTGAGGGTCTTCAGCTGTGTCCTGGCTGCCTCGATATCCCGAATGAATTAAAAATGTTTGACTTTTGTGGCCATTTTGACTTTGGGGAAGAGCCAACAGGGCAACTGAAGACCTGCAGGAAAGAGGACTCCAGAGCTGCTGCAAAAAGTGGCAAGGAAGATAGGATGAGTGTGTTCAAAGTCAGGGGTTAGATTTTGAGGGGGATTCATAGTAATGTGGCTTTTACTGTAATACATTTTAAAAATTTTATTTTAAAAAAATTTAGTACATATTTCCAGTATATAATGTTACATTCCTCGTGAGGAGTTGGTACATGTACACAGCACATTGTTATTCTTCTTACATCCCCTTCCTCTCAATTTAAACACTCACTGTACTGTTCAATCACCTGTGTACCCTCAGGACACACACACAGAGCACTTACAAATGTGTAACATGGGGTGTGAGGCTGCAGCCCCCCTCCTGACTGGCCAGCCTGCAGCTCCCAGCCCCTGACAATCTTCCCACAGGCCCTGCTGGCTTGGCCTAGGGTCACAGCCACACTGGACCCCTTGAACCCACAAACAGAACATGGAGCTAATTCGGCCACCAGGTCAGGGGCTGTCTGGAAGGTCCCATGCCTTGCGCCCCCAAGTGCCCAGTTTCCACCCTCACCATAGCCCCTGGGGTCCCAGGACTCTGTGATCCTGGGGCCTCAGCCTGAAATTGGGGCAGCAGGAGGAGGGGGAGCACTGAATTAAGAATCCAAATCCCATACTCCAGCCCCAGTTCTGCTCTGAACTTCAGACAGCCTTTTCCCCTTCCTGTGAAATAAGCAAGTTGATCCTGATAAATTTTATTTATTTGTTTATTTAATTTTATTTTTTTTGTGTGTGGGTACTGGGGGTCGAACTCAGGACCTCACGTGTCAGCAGGCGCCCGTGCTGCTGAGCGATATCACCGGCCCTTTTATCGTGTGTGGGTACCTGGAGTTGAACTCAGGACCTCATGCTTGCCAGGCAGGCACTTACGCTGCTGAGCCATCTCACCGGCCCCTGATAAATTTTAGGATCCCTCATAGATCTAGAATGTTCTTTGAAATTTCGGATCAAGATACAGGAAGTAAACATTCCTGTGGAATTGATTGGTGACTAATTAGGAATTTTTAGAAGGCACACAGACAAGCTGGGCGTGGTGGTGCACACCTGTAATCTAGTATTCTAGGAATCTGAGGCAGGAAGATTGCCAAGTTTGAGCCCAGCCTGAGCAATTTAGCAACTTATTGAGACATTTCAAAACTACAAAAAACAGCCAAGATTGTAGTGCAGTGCAAAGGCCCTGTGTTCAATTCCTAGTACTGCCAAATAGATAGTAGATAGATGATAGATAGATAGATAGATAGATAGATAGATAGATAGATAGATAAATGGAACACACGAATCCCTTTGCCCTTTCTGATACCTTCCATCTGCCCAAAGGGAGTCAGTCATTATTTTTAAGTTAATTAATATGCTGACAAGTTTGCTTTTCTCTTAAGGTTTTCTTAAGTTCTTAAGGTTCTCTTAAGTTCTCTTTTTTGAACTCAAAAGTTATCACAGCAGGGTTTTTGAAAATGTGAAAGCACGTACCTATTTTGTCTTTAGTAGAAGCCTAATATAAATTCAAGATGAAACTCTGTTGCTACAGAGCTATGAAAGGGCTACGAACTCTTCCCTGGTTCCCCTACATTACAGAGCCCCAAGTTCAAACGCCTCTGTGTCTAAGTGGGGGCTCTGGAAAGTTCTCCAGATCCACTGCAAAGGGAAAAGCACGGAGCACCCCCTGTACCTCGCTTGGATGCACTCAGCTCCCTGTGAGTCCATCCCAAGGTTTTCTTTTACACAGTCACCAAAGGTAATTTCAAGCATTAAATACAAATATCTTCTAGGGACAGGCAGTCCCTGAATCACAAGGGCTTGGCTTACTGTCTTAGTCACTTTCCTGTCACTGGGACACCATACATGACACCCACAGCGTAAAGGAGGGGAGGTTGATTTTGGCTCATGGTTTCAGTCCAAGGCAGAAACAAGATGGCAGAGGGGCTTAGGTGAAGGAAAAGCTGCTCACCTCACAGCGGCCAGGAAGCAGAGAGAGAAGGGAGAAGGCGCGGAAGGAGATCCACCCTTCCGGGTCACACCCCAGTGACCACCTCTGCATCTAGACCCCACCTCCCAACAGCACCCCATTAATGGATTAACCCTGCTGAGTACAGTGTCTCATGATCCAATCATCTTCCAGAAAGCCCCGCCTCTGAACACAGGAGAGTTTTGAGCAATGTTCCAGATCTAAACCATAACACTTACAACTCTTCAAACCCATCATGGAGCAAAAATGGTAAACATTTATCAGAAACCTTATTTGGACTTCTGATCATGGCCGGGGCTGGCACCAATTGCGGTCTGATTTTTTCCCTTGGCTGGACATCGGCGGTGACCCGCAGCTCCCGGTGGGCCACGAGGTCAGAGGGGCAGCTCCGTTCCTCCGCAGCATGTCATGGAGCGGGGATGCAGGCAGGCTGGGCGTCCTAGGTGCATCCTGCCTGCGATGCTCCCAACTTAGCGTGCGTCTGTCGGGGTGTCAGCGCCTCGCACTCGGAGAAGCCGCTGTACGCTTCTAATGGATTCATTTTTATTGTTTTACTAAATACCAATTAAAGGTCTTGTATCCTATTACATTGTTTTTTTGCTGCTTATTATAAAAGGAGATTTCTTGAGAGTCCATTCCCCAGAGAGCATATTTCAAAGAAAGACAGAAAACCTTCGTGTCCCACAGCGACACGAGTGGGTTCGCAGGACACTAACAGCTGGCAAGCAATGCTTGTCCTTTATCCCGACCCGCGCTGGTCTCGCTCTGTGTTCCAGACCCGGGCCTGCACAGTACATGGACAGGATGCTTCTCAGTAAGTCTCCAAAGAATTTTGAACCATCGTGTTCCCTCTTCCATCTTTAATCAACATCTGAACATTTCCTTCATGAGTTCAATTGGTGTACAACAGATGAACAACATAAATATTCATGTTTTTATATAAATGTTTCATCACTTTCAAAGGTGTAATCCAAGGAATCCGATATCAGCATTTTCACACCAGCATATTAGGTCTGAAATCCCCGGCAAAGTGGTGACTGGAAAGGGGAGGAAGGCAGCTGTCTTTCAGGGAAGGCCTAAGCTTCCCTCCCCTCCCAGTGGCCTCTCTTTACCTGCTGAGCCTCAGTTTCCCCTCCAGCCCACCCCAGAGCCCTCAGGTTTGCAAGCTCCCCAGACCCTTGAGCCACTGCCTGTGAGCCATCCTGAAATGCACTAAAAATCACATATTTGAGAATAAATGCACCCCCCGCCATGCTGAGATCTCTGAGTATGTCTGATTTTTCCATTGAGATCACTCTTAAAATAAACCAACTTAAAATCCCCCCAGAACTAAACTTTTCATTTCTTGGGTCACTAATTTAGTGCCCCTGTAAAAATGCAATCAAGTCTTTCCTTGGACAGAATTTTCAACCATGTCTCCTCTTCCTTGAACTTATTTCCACCCTGACACCTGACAGAATCTCATCTTAACTGAAGTACTTTACACTTGATTTTTTTAGAAAATCAAATCTCCGTATAAAATATGTATATAAATTAAATTTTAATGTTTAATCTCCTTTCACCATAAGGTGGTAGTGTTAAATTCTCTTTGTATATTGAGTCATCATGACAATTTACACATATACATGTAATTTTTTGTGTGAATCTGGCGATTGAACCCAGGGTCTTGCATATGCTAGACAAGTGTTCTACCTGTGCACTGTACCCCCAGCAGCAGAAAAATGCCAGCAAACATGTAAAATGTCATTAGACATGCATTTTATAATGAGTAAACAAGTCTTCTTTTTAATTAATTCCTTAAAAAAGACTGGAATCTTTATTGCTAGGATAAGGCAGGGCTTGACATAACCTCACTCATACCTGCCATTCGTACAAGCTATAAGGACCAGGAGACCGTTCAGCAGGTAACTAGGGCTGAATTAAGGGAGTTTTGTTCTAGCTACATCATCCCACTCAATTTTTAAAACTCTTCCTCTGCTATAGGCCAAACTTTATTTAATTGATCTGTCACAAGGATGATGCTTAATGATCTATTATCTGACAATTCAGGTCCTTTGTTGATTTGGTTAAAAAGGAAAATTAGAAGATCACCCGGTGTTCAGGGGGATTTGCCACCAAGTCCCTGGAGTTCCTCATCTGCTCTGCCCATGCGACGTCTCCACTTGTCCTGTTTGGCTCTGGGAATGGATCTGTCCATCCCAGTGAGATCCCCAAAGCAAGACCGGTGCCCGTCTCTGGGAGGGAGCAGTGGGCGTTTGTCAGACTCAGCACTGGGGCCGGAGGCTTGGACTGATGCTGGCAAGTTCTGGGGGACAGCAGTTCTGGGAGGGACCTGTGTGGTGGAACAACCTCTGGAAGTGGACTCCCTTGGAAAGTCCTGGTGTTCTCCAGGGGACGCACACCTGGGTTAAAGCCACAGATGAACACAATATAGTTCCATAACATAAGAGCTGGGATGGTGGCATTCATGGGAGATACCACAGGAATACAGAAGTGGCGCCATCAGAAGAGACAGGAAGCTGCCTCTTGAACTACAGGACTTGGGCAGGCAGAGAAGGGAAGGTAGGTCAAAGAGGGCAAAGCATACACGCGTGGGGCTGCAGGGAAAGATCAGGTGTTAGAGAGATGCTGGGATCTCTGTGTCCCACGGTGAGCAACAGACTGTGTGCGCATGCACGTGTGCAAATGCTCAGGAGCTAGGGTGCAGAGACGGGGCTCAGGACCAGCCCTGGAGACACCTTCCGCCACCAGCACCACACGGGTTCTGCCCGACTGGTGGCTTGCTAGCTTCCTGCCCTCTAATTGAGCCCTCAGGCACGGTTTCTCGAATGGAGTTGAGTTGTGTATTATTCTTTAAAATCACACTCTTCAGAGTGATGGGCCCTAGTTAGTATTTTACATGAATGTGCTTATTGAAAAAAACCCACAGACATGGGCCCCCCAGAAACCAATAGTAGAAGTAACAGCACAACTAGCTGATCAGAGAACACCACTATGTTCATATTTGTATTTTAAGGCAAGATGATAAAGACTTAGAAAGCTTGTATAGATCTAAAAATCCACCTGGATTATTTTGGGAGTCCTGCATTGTATTCTATCCCTATTTCTCCACAGCCCAGACTATAACTCTGGTTATAAGTGGCTATTAGAATCTTGGGCAGAGAAAATTCCAGTGTACCCCATTGGAAGACAAAGCTGTGTTTGTACGGCTATTCTTTAAAAACATAGAGGAAATAGCTGCTGCTTTGACCTGTCCAGCACTGTCTCCCTCCCTGCTAGTGTCTGATGAATTCCATCATTTTGCAGGTGACCTGCTCCTCACTCACTGGGTGGGTGTATCCTGTCCTAACCATCCTCAGCCACAGATGGTGAGCAAGGGAGGAAGCAGAACATGACCACTTGGGAACCCATGGGTACAAGGACAAGCCCAGCAATGGGCAAATGTCCTAAGATGGGGCCATCAAACCATCTCAGGACCTTTCCTTAAAGCTACTGAGCAAGCTTATCTTGCTGGGCTGGAATAGTGGATTAGGGGTCACATAAATGGTGGCCATTTGAACTGACACATGGAGGCAGTTTTCCAGTGGTTGGAGAGGAACATAGCCCTAAGATACTATTTCAGTTCATGGAGACAAACAAAAGGTATCTAAATGTGTGTTTTTTAATGAATGACTCATTTAATTTCCAAGAATATTTTGATGTTCATTTGTTGTTTATTTATTTTTCAATAACAGTCTGCTCTTGTTTTGTGTATGTGATAATCCATTAAAATTTGCTGACTGAAAGTATTGTTTTATAGTTCTGCTTTATTTCCTAAATTCTAAGGAATTCTACTTCCTTTAGGGTTAGCACCTCCGATCAGTGTGCTGTTTCTCTTTGATGCACTGAAAACTGGCCCAGGGGCCCACGGGTTCGAGTCAGGGTGGTGGCAATGGGAGGGGACATGGGAACATCACTGTGACTTTACTTTGGGACAGGAAGCCTACTGACAGCCAGCAGCCCTGATGTGGCATGGGGACCAGAACTGGGCTAAGTGGATCTCCCTAGGGGCAGGGACAGAAGTTTGTTTGGGACAAAGCCTGCGTTTGCACAGATGGCCACAGTGACTGTGGTGGACACTGCTTGGACTTAGTCACTTGGATCTGAAGTTTCACACTGGGGCATTTTTGGCAAATCAGTAAACAGAGTTCTTCCTCTCTGCTAATGTCACAGCATCAAAAGTTGTCTAAAATGGTAATCTATTGGCTAATTATACCAGACAGCTCAGACAATGCTGCTATCAAACACCACAGGCTGAAAGTCAGGTTATGACAGTTAGCAGTGTTCAGATGGGGAAGCTGCCTCCCTCTCTCCACCTGCCCCCTTTATTCTTATTTTGCAAATTATAAAAGTAGCCCCACCAATGAATTACTTACCAGTGCCCAGAATTTATGTGGAAGAAACATACTCTGCTATGTTCATAAAAGGGGCAAGTCCATTCAAAATCACACACACACACACACACACACACACACACACTTTTGTCAGGGAAAAGTCAAATTAAGGTCCTTTCACACAGAAGACATGAACGGAATCTTACTTGGAATACTTGCATTTAAACGTTTAAACTTTCCTAAGCCAAAAGATTTTCTTTCATGTTCTGTGGAACAACACTTGATTCCGTTTGTCTAGGGGTTTCAATATATTTGAAACTATTTTTTAAGAAAAAAATGGTAGGGCCAGGGATACAGCTCAGCGGCACAACTGCCTGCCTGGCAAGCTCAAGGTCCTGAGTTCGATTCCCAGTACCAAAAAAAAGAAAAAAAATGATGCCAGGCATGGTGGCACACTTCTGTAATGCCACTTAGGGAGGCTGATGCAGGAGGATTGCAAAGGCTAAGTCCAGCCTACGCCACTTAGCAAGGCCCTGTCTCAAGATAAAAAATAAAAAAGGGCTGAGGTTGTATCTCAGTGTGAACGCCCTGGGTTCAACCTCCCCCAACAAACAAAAAACAACAGGAAAAAAACCCCTCAATCCTATCTTACCTTGGGGGCCTCCCCTCCGCAGGGAATAGGGCATGTGAGGCGTGGGTGGCCATCCCTGTGGACAGCAGCCACACTGGCACTTTCAGACTCAGATAGAAATCCTTGCTTGAGTCAGTATTCTCAGCCCCTGACTCCTAGCACACGGCCTCCCAGATGAGAACAACGGAGGCCCTGTCTCTGGGTGTCTCGTACAGCCGTCCCCAGCCTTTTGGTCACGGGGACCGGCTTCGTGGAAAACAATTGTACCCTGGGTAGGGGTGGTGGGGGACGGTTTTGGGAGGATTCAAATGCAGTGCATTTAGTGTGAATTTTATTTCTATTGCTACGCATTAGATTCTCATTCTCACAGAAGCGTGGGACCTGGACCCCCGCCCGTGCAGTTCCCAGCAGGGTCCGCATTCCGTGAGAATCTGATGCTGGTGAGACAGGAGGGGCTTGGCGGGGGTGGAACTGTGGGAGCAGAGAACGTGGGTTGGGAGCCTCCTGCTGTGTGGCCCAGTCCCCCACAGGTACCAGCCTGTGGCCCAGGGTTGGGGACCCTGGTCTAGTATATCAGAGCTTGTGAATTTTATTTAAGTAGCACCTCAGAAACCTTGACGTTCTGGGACTTGCTGTGCTGCCAAGCCACTCACCCTCAAATGGAGTCGAGTGATGCCAGGGCAGGCGAGTCCTCTGCCGCCACGAGCTAGGAGTCTGGGAAAGGTGCTGCCCACGTCTTCGGGGTTTTCCCTGAGTTCTGGCTGTTCTGTTGGTGGAGCTGAGACAGCCTGGTCTGCACCTCTCTCCTCAGGAGCCCGGCATCCTTCCTTCCCTCCTCTCCTCCTAAGCGCCTCTTTTCCTGGCTGGCCAGGTGTGGAAATCACACACACTGGGAACTTCAGGCTTCCCTGCCTCAGCCTCCCATTCCAGTGCAAAGAAGGTTGCCCTGCTGTCCTGGCTCAAAGCCGGGAGCAGCCAGAGGGGAACCAGGAGGGGAAGAGACCAGCAGAACCGGGGGGTACGGTGGCATCTGTTCCCTCCCCAGCCCTCCTCCAGCACAGCGCACAGGCCCGCACCTGGCGTCTGCTCCTCTAACCCCCTCGTCCATCCGTCAGCTGGACTCCCGCTCCCCAGGTCTCAGGCTGACGACCCGACGTGACCCAGGAAGAAGCCATCACGATCACCCCTGGGTGCGGGGCCCTGCCGGCTGTGGCTGCGGACACCCCACGTCTTTAGGACCCCGACGCCTGCCTCAGGATGCCCCAGAGGACACGTTAGTGGCCACAGTCGATCTGTTTTGGACCCTGAGAGTTCCTCCCTTAGCAAGGTGGATCCCCCTGCTCTCTGCAACGCTCCGGCTGGACAGGGGCAGGGCTTCCTCACACCCCTCAGGCTGGAAGGTCTCTGTCAGGTTTGCCTTGCAGGGTGTGCTAAAAATAAGAATGACAGAAGTGACGGGGCCTGGCTCCGATTCCCATCTGTGCCTCCACCTCTACCTTGACCCGCCAGCGCCATTCCTCTGCTGGCCATTTTATTATTTTTGCCTTATTCTTATATTTTCTGTAACAAATTTACTGCCTGCATTTTGGGATGGATGCCACAGCAGGAACTGGGAAGGCTTCAAGCTCTTCCAGGGTCTGGACTCATGTCTTTTCATGTTAAAAAGACATTTGAATGGGTGCTGGCTCCAAGACATGTTCCTCTCTACATAATTTTAGAAATCAGAAAATGCTGATATGCCATAAAACAGGAGTGGACAAAGCTAAGTGAGTAATAAGTATGCTCTTTGGACACACACACACACACACGCACACGCACACGCACACACACCCAGAGCAAATCCACTGCCCAGGGCACTCAAGTCTGGGAGCGCTGTTAGCCCAAAGACAATGAAAAGTCACACCCTGACTTTCCTGGGGAGCCCTGGCCCGAGGTCTGGCTGTGCTGGGGATGTGTATCTGCTTGTGACAGTGACAGGACCGGCTTTCATCCTTAGAGCCCATCATTTAGGGAAGCTGGGGTAGAGTCACTCACGGCCTTATGCAAGGCCAACAGACTACACAGCCAGTAAATTAGATGTTTCCCACACAAACCACCTGTCTAACTCACAATTATGGTGGCCTGAAATAACTTGCCTTCACTGCCTAAAAGCACTCACCTAAGCAAACCCCCAATACCCAAAGTAACCTCCACGAGAGGCTGAGGTCCCGTGCGGGCTCTCTGGCTCCGTGCTGGGACTTGAACCCACTTCCCTTCCTGTCTTTGAAGGATGCAGCTGCCAGCTCTGCCACTCCCCACAGGCTGAGACCTCTGCCTGATCACCTAATCCACCAGCGCTTTTCCACCAGGTTCTCCAGGTTTTAAAATAAAGTTCACCTTCCTCCTTTAGTTTACAAAGTCAAGCAAATACAAACAATTGGCATAAAAATAATGGCTCATTTCCAAAACATCTGTTATTGGTTGCATTTGGTTGCTTTTCCTTCTAATCTTTTCTTTTTAAAGAAGCCTGTAGGATACACATGTAATGAAATTTCTCATCTGTATGAGGAAAAACACGTACATCACCCACTATCATGTCACCTGCTCTCCTTACACGCGGTGCATTCAAGACAAGTTTCTACTACATCTTTTGTGTCACTTTAAACAGTGATGTCACCCTGTCCCAGTTCACTTGTGGCCTTTAGTGTGTCAGTCTTACAGGCTTTGACTTTGTCACCCTTAAAATGGGGACAAAAATAATAGTTATCACGCACGCAGGTGTGTGTGGTAACCAGAGTAAAGTTGGGGACAGTGTGTGGGGCACAGCCGCAGGAAGTGTGTGCTCTTCCGAGGAGCTGCATCACTGTTAGTCTCATCTGTTACTGGTTAGCAGATAGGTACGCTGGGCGGAATGAAAAACACAGTGAATGTTTAATTTTTTAAAACTTAATAAATAAAGGACACTTTGCCAAGAACAATGAGATAAGTGTGTTTGAAGCGAGGGGGAGGATTTGGGGGATTCATGGCAACATGTCTTTGATTGTAATAAAATTTTTAATTTAAACCTCCTGAGCCTTCTCCAGGTGCACATGCTGGGCCAAGAGTCAGACCATGGGGACCTCCCAGCTCTCTGGCCCCAGGCTGCTGAGCTCATAACACCAGTGTAGACGCACAGCCAGGCGTCCAAGGGCTCGCGTCTCCTGCAGGGTTATCGGAGCTGAGGCTCCCATCTGGAGGGGACCAGCTCGTGGAGAGAGAAGAGTCTCCCTTGCTTCTCCGAAGGTACCACCTGCACAGCCACAGAGTACCCTACCTTCGTCCAGTGTCCCACCCGAGGAGCTCGCTCTGTGGGGAGTGAGTGCCGCCGTGGGCTCACGCACAGGGGCCTCACTGGCCCTCAAGTTCTCTGCCGTCTCAAAGCTGCTGCTTTGGCAGAACGGTGTAGTGGCCTTTTAGACTCTGATGGTGCCAGCTGGTGGCAGTACCTTGCAGGGCTGGGTGAGGGTCTCCCAAGGCTGTTTGCGCTCTGAATCAGGGTCCAGGACATGGCACCGTTCCTCTCACAGCCAGGATCCACGAGTCTAGGAACCACGGGTGGAAATGGAGAGCTACCACTCCCCATCACTCCGGTGACCCACTAGAGTCAGTAGGCTGGCCTTTCCCACACCCATCCGCTGCAGGCCGGAGGCTCTTAGCTCCAGAGGGAGGAATCAGTCCGCTGTAGACATACCAATGCTGTCACTGAACTGGAAGTTCAGGCTGCGCCCGGCCACATTGGACTCCTTACGCGGCTGAGTCAACTGGGAGTTACGATGTCGGTGGTGTTGGGGGGGATGATGGCCCAGACCCCCACTGGGAAACGGCAGGGAAGGGAGGGTATGTCTGGAACCCAGAGATCCCTTAGAGCATCTCAGAATTATGCACTCTGTGACTAAGGTCAGGTGGAAACGACAGCAACCCGATGCAGGCAGGACTACGAGTGGCCCAGGCCCTTCAAGAATGAAGGTTTGGGTCATCTCACTGGGTAGGAACCAGGCCCGAGTGGGTTCTTTTTGAAGGCCAAGGGAACACAAAAAAGATGGGAGAAGAAGACAGTCATAAATACCAGCTATGAGCACATGGCCATTTACAGAAACAAGGACTGGAAACGTCATAGGCATCTCCTCCTCGTTTCATCATGAGCATGTTTGTGTGCACACACAAGTGTCACACACAGAGGATAAGTGCCTTTGTTTTTTTCCTCTCTCTCCCTTTACCACAGCTGACTGCACACCAGCATTTCCATTTAGATTTCACATCATAAAAGGTACAGGACATTGGGAAAGTACAACCTGCGTGTCCCCTCTGGGAGGGGTTCCTGTCCCTCCAGTGGTGTGCAGGACAGTGGTATCGTCTCACCTGGGATCATGGCCTCGTCCTCACCTTGGCTTGGAGACTGAGCTTTAAAGACAGATACGTGGGTGCCAAGTGACAAGGGTGGTCTCCTGGTGGTTATTTAACCTGACAACCTGGTGGCGCAAAGTAAGTGAGCGACTTCTGAGGGTTTCTGCAGGCGCTTTATGGAAGAGATTAGCGTTTAACTGGACAGATTATCCAATGATCTTCCGTGCCAGTCTGGGTCGGTGGGCATCATCCAGTCTCTCGAGGGTCCATAGAGAACGAGAAGGAGCAAGGAGACTGCGAGTTCTGTGTGAGCTGGGACATCCACCTGCCTTCAGACACAAGGGCGCTGGCATGGGGCATTGGGCGTAAGCTGAATCGCACCACTGACTCGCTGGGTCTCCAGCCTCAAAGGCAGATGATGGCCTTTCTTGGTCCCTACAGTGATGAGTCAATCTCTACCACAGGTCATTCTCTGTCTCTGTCTCTCTGTCTCACTGTCTCTGCCTCTCCCTCTCTCTATATATACAATTTTTTTTATGGTACCAGGAATCGAACTCAGGACCTCACACTTGCCAGGCAGGCACTGTGCTGCTGAGCTATCCCCCTGGCCACATAAATGATTTGTGACATGCAGTAGGCGTGTCCATGTCTATAGTTTCCAACTCTATGGATTCAACTGACCATGGATGAAAAATACATTACAAAATGTTATCTGTACTGAACATGTACAGTTTTTCTTGTCCTTATTCCCTAAACAATATAACAACTACACAGAGTAGCAAGTTATATCAAGATTCACGGGGCCGGTGAGATGGCTCAGCGGCGTAAGCGCCTGCCTTGCAAGCGCAAGGGCCCGAGTTCGACTCCCGGATCCCACATACGAAAAAGGGGCCGGTGATATCACTCAGTGGCACGGGTGCCTGTTGGCGCACGAGGTCCTGAGGTCGACCCCCCGGTACCCACAAAAAAAAAAAAAAAAAAAAAAAAAGATTCACGGTAACCTAGAGATGACTTCACATACACGGGAGGATTGGGGGGGTTATGTACAACGTGCACCTCATACGAGGTTCTTGGGGTCTCCTAGAGTGTGGGGGTCCGGGCACCCATCTCTCCTTGATCCTGAGGGAGGATTACATGTGCTATCAGGGCAAAAACTACAGTGAGAATTAAAATGTCCTTTATTTTAAATTCTTCATTATTCTTCTCCCACTTTGAGATTGTTCAGAACATGAAAACAATGCCTATAGTTAGCAACGGTCTAATTCCTCCTCTTTTTAGTGTGGAGGGGTGGAATGGCACCACACAGTGCCTTTCTGTTCCTTCCTTCTTCTCCTCCTCCCTCCGCACCTTTCCTTTCCTTTGCATTTGTCCTGGGCGAGGTGGCAGAATCCAACCCAAGCTCTGTAACCCAAGCTCCGGGTCAGACCTGGCCCTGATGTGACTGCAGGCTAAGGCCCTGGGCCACCCGTGAGACTCGAGAGCAGCTCCCAGTCAGCCAACACGTGGCCACTCCACGGGCCTCAACTGACCAGGCCGGTTTGGAAGCATTGACACTGGTGGAAGTGTCCCAGCGACACCAGGCCTCACAGACTGTTTCATACCATGCAGAGCACAGTGCCTGCTGGTCTGGGGCAGGAGGGGACATGGCTTTCCTCTGCCACCTGTGCCAGCTCTGAGCCTGTTACAGTGTCCTGCCTGGCCAGCCCTGGACACAAGGCTGAGGCCCTGGGACACCTGGGATGGCTTGGGCCCCGCTGAAGAAGGCACAGTAGTGTGGGACTTGTGGATATCACTGAGACTTTGGGAGGGAGGAAGCCCCCGTTCCAAGGCCCCCCAGAGGTGGAAGGCACCCCAAGGCCACTAGGGATCGCACCTCTACAAGCTGTGAAAGGCCACTCCTTATGAGCCCACTTGCTTAACAGTGATGTGCACGGTGACATAATATCCTAAGAAAAAGGAGGAAACAGCCCTGTGTCACTCAGGGGGAGATGGGAAGCAGAAAAGCAAGCATTTTAGTCAAAGCTTAATAATAGACTAATAACATTTTCTCTGATTTTTAAAGTGAGGGTTTGAGTTACTTCGTTTCTCCAGTTAAACTAAATCAGTGAACACAGACTCACACAGCTACAGAGGTCTGGGGCCATCCTACCATGACGTGAGCATGTGCACACACGCTGTGTGTTCACGTGTGTGTATGCATTTGTGTGTACATGTTATATGTACATGCAGCATGTTCACATGTGTGCATGTGTGTATGCATGGTCTTAGTCAATTTCCTGTGGCTGGGACACCTGCAATTGAAAGTAGAAGAGGTTTCTGTGGCTCACGGTTTCCCGTGGGGTCAGTCCATGGCCGGCTGGCTCCAAGGCAGAAACAGCACAGTGGAAGGGGCTGGAGGTGGAAAGTTGCTCATCCCACAGCAGCCAGGAAGCAGAGAGAGAACGGCAAGGTTGGGGACAGAAACACTTCCTTCCCTGGTCACACCCCAGTGACCGCCTCCTGCCAGGCCCGGCCTCCTAACAGCACAGTCAGCTACAGCATCCCCTGGTGCAGTCACCTACCTCACACACGAGAGTTTGGGGACCTTTGGAATCTAAACCATAGCAGCATGTAGAGGTATATCTATCACATGTACACGTATGACCCCAGGTATGTACGCACATAAATATGCATACTGTGTGCATCACGTTGTGTATGTGTGTACATGTGTGCACCCCTTGTCTACACATGCACCTGCACACTGTGTGTACTTATGTGCACAGGGACACTATGCTACACATGTATGTGTTTGTATGTATGTGCATGTGTATATGCACACACACCGTGTGTGTGCCAGGTATGTACATGGCTGTAGTGTGTGTGTGTGTGCATGGATGCATGGATCCTCTTGTCACCCAGCCAGCAAGGATGGAACGTCAGCCAGCCCGAGCCCAGACCCTACTTAGCTGCGGGGTTTGGGCCGAGTCTCCGGACTCTTCTGGCCTCGTGCTCCTCCTCTATTTGTGCACGGAGCAGGCTCAACCCTGTGACGGTCGTCACTCAGCCTGCTCTTTGTGTGACTGGCTGCACACAACACTGGCATAAAAGAAGCGACCTGATGTTTATTTTTTAATCTTTGTTTCCTTTCCCTGCCATGCTCTCCATCCATGGGGTAACCGGGGCTCCCCCTGGTGGTGCAGTGCAGGCAGCGGGACCAGGCAGGGTGGGAGCAGACTGCTGGCCAGAGCCGTCCTTGGCCTGGGGCTCCAGCGGCCCGCGACGAGGTGGCACCTGCTGCTTCCTCACCAGCGCACCAGCCGAGCTGCGGGGTCCTGCACAGGTGCGCTCGTGTCGCGACTGCAGGACAATGTCATGGCGTCTGCCATCCCCTCAAGCATCACGATGGCTATCAGTGCTAACACGTAGCACTCTACATTCAGACAGTCTCTGAGTTATAATGGAACTTGCCGTCTCCATTAATTTAGAATTTGTCACTATAGACTGCATTTTGCTAGCTAATTTTCCTATTAGATTTACAGTACTGTCGCAAGGTTTATATGTTTATATATAGTGCATAATATACAAGTGTTTTATATACAAGTGCATATATATGCATAATTTTGTGCATAAACACACATACACACAGATTAGAAACCATTATAAATGACAAATGGAAACCAGAGGGTGCTGAGCATGTCTATTACCTTGACTGTGGGTGACATGAGTAGGAAACCTTACTAAATTGCACGCTTTCTTGGTGTACAAGGTGTTTTGCGGTGTGTAAAGCTGTTGGAAGATACAAAATAAAACAAATCCCGCTTATTCCCATCTATCTTCCTACACTTCAACTTGCAGTATGAAATGAAGATTTGTAATTCCACTATTAGAGATTAAAAACCTCTTTTTAAAACCATCTATTAGCAGGGTATGGTGGCACAGGCCTGTAGTCCCAACATTCTTGGAGGCTGAGGCAGGAGGACTGCAGGTTGGAGTCCAGCCTGAGCAATTTAGCAAGACCTTGCGTGAAAATAAAATGTATAAAGGGTCTGAGGACGTAGCTCAGTACCACACAAGAAAAAAGAAAACCACCGTCTATTATTACTCTGTGTTCATTAACTTAGTTAACGCCGTCCTCACACAGAGGACAGACAGAACGTGTCTGTCAACGGGCCCAGCATCCTAAGGTGGGCCAGGTTTCCAGGGAGTGCCAGGTCGGGCTTAGCGCACCTGGGCGACCTCACTCTGTCCTTCCACGCGAGAGCTGCGATGCGAAGGGCAGAACGAGACCGGCATCCACGAAGGGGCGGCCCCGGCTCTGTCACGAGTGCCCTGCGCGCACAGCTTGGCAGCCTGCGTGTTCGGGGAAGCCCGAGCGGTGGGGAGCGTGCCCAGAGCGGCGGCCGGCAGCCCACGCGCGGAGGGGCCGGGGCGCAGCTCCCACGCCCGCCCGGGCCAGCCCGTCTCCAGCGGAGACTGCAGCTCTCGGTTTGGGCAACGTCTCCACTTCCGTCCACTCATTGTTGGCGGCCTGACCGTGACACACAACCACTTCTCAAGTGACAGCCTCTTACTGGACGCTAGCATCGATGTTGGGGCCACGGGGACCCCAGCGACACTCGCGGAGTCCCTGAAGGCTCGGGGGCCGGGGGCCGTCACCGGAGGAGGATCCTGCATTTCAGGCTCCGCGACCGGAGCTGGGCAGAGAGGTGCGTCCGCAGCAGACCCGCGCTCGTCGCCGAGCTTTGGCGGAGGGTCCGCGCGGTCGGAGGCACCTCTGAGGATGTGGCCACTCCTTAACTGCACCCCGAAACGCCCGCGAAGAGAGCAGGGCACACGGCGGCCTTCCGCTGTGACTCCGACCGCGCACAGGTCCGCTTTCCTCCCCCTCTCCTCCCCGGAAGGCCGTGCACATTTACCAACCTGAACAGCGTGTCCAGCCTGAAGAGTCTCAGAGCGCTGAGAACTTCCTGCCTTTTGTCTTTCTTTCTTTTTTCACTGAATACAGGTGGGAATGACCTTCTGAGTCTCACTCAGCTTCCTTCATAGTAATAAAAATTTACTATTTTCTTAAGGAGGGGGAAAAGGATAGAACAAAGAAGAAATGATAAATCTGAATCACCCAACTTCCAATGAAGAGTTATTCAGTCCGAGGGTTACCAGTTATGATGCTGGTGAGAAACAAAGTCTAAAACCCGAGACTACACAGATAATGCCGGCCTCACTGTATTTAGTATTTGGATCTTTATTTTCACTGAAGCACTTGGAATTTCTTGTTATTTTGCCATGGTGACTAGTAAGAGGAAAGCTATTCTTTCCCCTTGTTCCACATTCCTTGAGTATGAATGATAAGCAGTGACGCGCGCGCACACACACGCACACACGCACACCTCGGAGGGTACAGGAAGCTCGCAGTGGATCACCGCCTGGACCGGGCGACTTGTCACTTGTGTGACAAGGCGCCCTGAGCCTTCGGAAGCCCTCACCTCCTCTTGCTTTGTGCAAGACAAAATCCCATCCCTGCCACAAAAGCGTTGCTGTTATGAGAGATGAGTCTGTGTATGCAAATGTTTTTAATCCAGTTACATAAGCTATGAAAGTTGTGAACAAACTGTATCATACCGTGGATCCAAATTAACATGAAAACTGTGAAAATTAGCGCTGATAAGCATCCCAAACACAGATGCGATGTGTGATTGATTACAACGGAGGCTGCAGTGAAATACGAGGGAGTAAGCACACGGCACTGCTCGAGTTGCTTCATCTATAGAACTGAGAGCATTTCATGAAAATGAAAAAAAATTTAGAATCTTCACATGAAAAAGTCCAAAATACCGGTGAAGTAAGATGGCAAACATCATTATGAAGAGGACTACAGCTTAGGAATTACAGCGTGCACCACTGTCCACGGCCAACATGGTCTTTAATGGAAAAATGTAAGAATTTAACACAACTCTAGCTGAAAAGTAATGCACGGTGAATGTATCTTTCACCTTGGCATCTGGTAGGAACTTGTCTTTTTTTTTTTTTTTTTAATGTGGGTACCGGGAGTCGAACTCAGGACCTCATGCTTGCCGGCAGGCACTTGTGCCACTGAGCAATATCACCAGCCCTTTTTTTCCTTTATGTGGGTACTGGGAGTCGAACTCAGGACCTTGCGCTTGCCAGGCAGGCGCTCATGCCGCTGAACCATCTCACTGGCCCAGGAACTGGTCTTACCCAGGGAACGTTTCTGCCATGAACTTGCAGGAGTGCTGGGCAGCCCTGAGGACGGCTTGACCTGTGCGTCTCTTGTTGGGCACTATGAGCCATACCATCTTTTCTGAATAGAATGTGCAACCCCACAGAGAAAAGAAAGCCACTCTCTCCTGCTGGCTTCCCAGGAGAAGAAGGGGTCTACAGCAAGGCTTGGATTCTAGACTGAGTCAGAAATGGGGACCTTTGTGAAATGCTGTTGATTTGCAGAAGAAAAAAAATTAATTTGTCTGATTCCTACAGAAGTCTAACTCGTTAGCAGGGTGCTGGGTGCACATTAAATCTGCTTGGAATGTTGCACGTCAGGCCCTTGGGTGGCCTGTCACAGAGATAAGCCAGGTGTTGTCCAAGACCAGCCATCCACATCTCAGTGACCTTCACGATCAAGTCAATGGAGGCAACAGTCAAACTCCGTCTGTTAGGTATACTGATCGTGCTCTGTTGAATTTGGTTTTCCCCCTACATATCTGTAGCCTGTTTCTGATAGGATTTGATATATTTTTGGCATCGTACTTTCGCTTCTCTGACTAATAGTTCTGTGAGAAGCATTCCCTCCTGTGTCCTCATCTTGAGAGTTGATGCTGCCATCTTTCTTCTGCATAATAGCTACTCCTTGCACAAATGCTTACTGCTGGAATTACCTACAATCTTCTACAGTCTTTCATGTCTGGATCATAAATCCTGATGCTTTCCCCAACATTTAGGTAAACATTACCTTTTCTTGTTTAGGCTTTTGTCACTTAATGATGTGAAGTCAAATGATTGCTACTTGTCAGAAAAAGTCCTTTATTTCAATGAGAGAAAGAGAGAGAAACAGAGACAGAGAGAGAGAAAGATGCTTTCTAACTCACTCCTTGTGAGAGTCTTTTCTGTGACTTTCTGGTTTCCTACCAACATGTAGCGCTGAATTGGCTGTATGCAGCTCTGGCTTATATTTATTATCCATGCCAGTATCAGCTGTGGCCATTCTTGCATAAATCAACTAATGTTTCCACTGTGATCAACCAGACAACAATCCCAGAAATAAAAAATACCAATTGATTCTTTTTTTTTTTTTTCTTATTTTGAGCAGTAACATTTAAAAAAAAAAATTCTTTTGGAGAGGAACAAAAGAAGCTGGTCCAGTTTAGTGTCTTTGTGTACAGCGGAAGTTAATCACAGCAAACAAGAGCTATTCGTCTTATTTGCTAAGCCCTGGATCTTCCCCTATGACCGTTTTTATCTCCTCTGTGAGTCTCAGGGCGCTGGGTGAGTGGCACTCAGTACCAGGGCCATTTGTCTCCAACTGTGAGGATCGTGGAGCTGAGGATGACAATGGGCAGCCCCTGCGCAGACGTGGTAGTCATGCTGCAGGCACATTTAACAAGTACAAACCTCCGGACCAGCACTTACTAAGTGGAACCATCACTAGTTCTTTCCATGTGGGCGAGGAGGCACAACAAGTAGCATCTACACAGTTGCTGTTTATTCCTAGCCACCCTCCCCAAGTTAGAACCAGCCCAGCATCAAGTAAGTACTCTGTCAGGTTTGGTGAATACTTGAAGGAAGAATGAACAGGTGAAGTGAGATGCATCTTTCCGCTCTTTCTTTTTACTTTTTGTAAACTGCCTGGAGGCGGAGTACCAGGGGCCAGGAAACTGGAACACACAGAGGACTTGGGTGCTGCACCTCTCTCAGCAGGTGGCTGTCAGGGGACGGGGGTCCTGCAGTCTGCTTAGGGTTCATGAGTTTCACCCTTGGTGACAGAGTGTCCTAGCTCTACCATAATGACTACATGGTGTGCACCGGGCAAATGGAGACTAAATTCTTGAACAGAACAGACAGTAAGAAAATTGTGAATTTGCCATGATTTATAATGAAGTCCTGTTCTTCACTGGAACAGATCCACAGGTCAACGAAGGCCGGACAGGTCAATATTACCTACCCGGAATTTACATAAAGTGTCTCACTGCCTACAAAGAAACAGGAGCCTCAAACAGATCTCTGCAAAGTGTACATTTATATGTAAATTCCAAGGAACATAAATTGTGGGTGTAGAAATGAGCCCTTTTATCCCGAAAGGTGGAGAAGGACAGCAGCATCAGAGCGAGGACAGCAGAGCCCACGGGAAGTCGGGTCAGGAGGAGCCCGTCCGTCAGAGGTGTTTGCCATGGGAGGGGAAGGAGGCGCAGCAGTACACTGCGGAGGAGACAGACACAAACCGTGAGCCAAGAGGAGCAGGGTGTGGTTGTCACTGTCCTCATCCTCAACGCCTGAGGGTTAAGGGTACGCAGAGAGCAGGTGTGGCCACGTCACATGGCATTGTCCCCCATCTGCTTTTACTCTGTTTCCAGGCCTGTTGTTAAAAGGGTCTGTGGGTCCAACAAGGGGAATTCCACCTCCTGCGAGAACCGTGTCATAATCACCACTGGGCGTCCTGTAGGCCTTTCAGATAAAGATCTTTGGATTTGACACGAAACCTTAAAGTTCTTGCAAGCAGAGAAATCCATGGGCTGGTGGGTAAAAATCCCTATTTCCCCCTGGAGATGAAGTCTAGGTTACTGGTAGAACTCCAAGGGAAAGCAGGAAATACGGCTTCACAATGCCCTCAACTTCAGGTCGTGGGCCCCGCCTCGCTGCTGGGGTACAGGCAAGGCCTTAGTGTACACGCAGAGGTGCCCATTGGTTTCCTGAGGTGGAGATAGATACTAAGAGGACGTGGGGATCCAGATTTCAAGGAGCACAGCCCTCTCAAGTTCTGCTGCTTTCTCTGGTGCGGCCCGGCCCCTGAAATACAGGGCTGTCACATGAAAGGACCCGAGTCCCTGACTCCCTTAGGGGAGAAGGAATAACTTAGGGAATGGGTTCCTTGAATCTGCACCATCACATACAGACCCCGAGACATAGCAGATTATTGTCAGTCAGGGAATGCTTGCTGCACAAGCCCTATTTACTTTTCAACTGGTGAATGAAGTACTGGTACTTAACAAAAATTTGGAACCATTAAAAAAGATAATCAAGATGCCCACACCTTATTTCTGGGAAGACTTAAATTTGCATGAACCCAGAAAAAATTTCTCAAAATTAAATAAATTAAAATAAGTAAATGAATAAATAAATAAAAGATTTTTATGCCTAACTTGACTTTACATTGTCAATTAAAACTTCAAGAGACACAGACACCAGGAGTAATTATCTGTGTCATCCTAATGCTCGATTGACTTAGGAAATCAAAGACACACTTGTCCTCAGTTTAATTAAACAATTCTGCTTTCCAGCATTTCTATTTATATTTGTTACTCCTTTGCAGTGGTATGCTCGTAAATAGGTCCCAGCTCTCTGGAAACAAAAGGTATAAATAGAAGGTGTAAATTTTACTGATGTAAAAGACAGGAAGCACAAAATTATAAGTAATAAGAAAATATACAATCTTCTTTTTGTAAATTATATACTGTTTAATCAATGATTCCCACATAATGTTTTCATCAATTTTTGCCAATTTTGTAGCAAGCCTGTTATTACTATTGGCAAACAAGAGTAGTTTTGACTTGAATGCAGATTGACAATTTATGATAATGAATAAGATGAAAATAGAACCAGGAGGATGTAGATCAGTATCTTACTCATTTGTCAATCTTGTGAAGACTTTGGGAAATTGATAACTGGCCTTTGAAAAATAGAGGAATAGTTCTTCAATTTTGGGGGCAAGCATGCTGCATTAGCTACAAATATGACATGTTTTGAATATAGTTAATTTGAATCATTAACATGACTCAAACACTCTTTTATATATAGACAATTAAAAAACAATACGTTTAGATTTGTTTTGTAAACTTTGTCAATTACCATACTGTAAATACTTCACGGTTGATTTCTAGTATGGCTGTCAGTCACTGAAGTTAGTACCATGATATTATGTAACAGGAGGACACTGTTACAAAGTATTTTCACTGACACGGAGCGTGGAATTACACAGATCCAGGGCATGTGCATAATGTCAAGAATAGAGAGATGATAAAAATGTAAAGTAATTAGGAAGTGATGAATTTTTAGTGTTGCTGGCTTTGTTTTTAATATTACTTATTTAATTGTAAGTTTATATAATTTCCTTTTCTCTAATGGTTCTGTTTAACAATTGGCTTGAAAAATTCCCAAAATTTTAACATCCCGCTTTTGTAGGCTGGCCCAACACCAGTCTGTTCCATTGAGTTGTCACTGAGTTCTTTAATTTTCTTTAGAGTCATGGCATCCTGTCAATAAAGGCCTGAGAAGTAATTAGCAAGAAGAAACAAGTTTTGAAGCCTCTCTTTTCCCCTCTACTGCTATACATAGGTTGATTGTGATTCTCGTGGCTTCTCTTCTAAGCACCATCTAATCTTTAGCCTGTGCCAGGTGGAGGTGATGGGTTTCAAGGTATAAAAATAGCAGGCTACGCATTCAGCTCCACTTTTTCTCATGTTCTTCTGAGTAGGGACAGACTCTGCTCCCACACTCAACAATTTCCTGACATTTTATGGAAAGGGCCACCTGCTCACAGGCACTTCCTGTTTTCCCGGATGTGCGGCCTTTCCCAGGGCAGCAGGGGCAGCTGTGTGGTGGCTAGCTGGCCACGGGCAGGAAAGGGGACAGAAACACCCAAAATTGTCAGTCTGCGTGGGCTGGCTCTGCTCTCCACACATCTGCGGGGCTTCTAGGACGCTGCCCAGGACACACCAGACTCTCAGAACTGAACCTGTGAACAAGCTTCACGACAAACTGCTCTGTTTTGAAACAGGAAAAGTGTTTACTGTGGGCTCAAGTCGTAGAGTAAGGCACACATTAGGTGACTGTAGAGGTCCATATCGAAGGGCATCTGCCAAACTCCTATCTTCACCAGTTTGTCTCTGTTCAGACAGCCCTGGCTGCTCCTGAGCCAGAAGCCATAGCACGCATCTGGTACCGGAGTGCAGACTTGGGTCACGGACTCTGCCGGGAAAGCACCAGGGCGGGCCCAGGTCTTACTGGGTCTCAGGACCTCTGCAGGGTCACTTGCCAACATGTGAATGGTTGCTACCATTGTTAGTTTCGCATCAATCAAATCATCGTCTTCTAATGCAAGATGAGAGTTCTGTTTTCCAATCTTAATTCCCTATTTTAGAATTCCCTTAAAGATTTTAGAAAGGGACACCTTGTCACAAATTCAGGACCTTTCAGCTAGAAGTAATGTAATGGCTGTCATTGCTAGTGCTGAGGCCAGGAGAAAATAATATCTTTCATCCACGGCTTTACAATCCTTTGGCAATTACCCGCTGAATGCATAACCAAGGGAAGATTTACTCTCCATCTTGGTGTTGGAAAGTAGGTAAGAAAATGTGTATCCAGTCACTGGATAGCTCAGCTTTAAGAATTTAAAGCAAATTGAAGATGTACAATTTGAGATACACATGCATTGATCTTTGAATCCCCATGGTCTTCTAATTGGAATAAGTAATTAATAACTTAATAGCTTAATTATAAAGTCCCATAAATCTTGTAAACAGACAATTCAATGCAGCTAATGGGATAGGTTCGTTATTGTGGTACACAGTGAAATTTCAACTACCACCAAGTATTAGGGGAAGCAAGCTGGTTAGAGAGTTATGGGGGGCAAGGTCCAGATACGCATTCTTCTATTGGTTTAGCCGTGCATATAAAACCCTTCTGCACACAGTTAGGTATCTAAAGGTTAGTATGAGAGCCTATTAATAAGAAGCTAAACCATTAAAGAACAGAGCAGAAAACCATTACTCATTATGCAAAGAAACTTCACACAGCTCCAGAGCCCAGGGTAGGGTGACCTTTGTCCCACAGCTCTGAGGAGGGGCACAGCGTCATCATCCTTCTTGCACATACGTGGGAAATGCTCAGCAACCCCGAGTCTGCAAGCTGCCCTGAACGCGAAGAAGCCGGGAGCATGCATCACGCTCACGGGACCTCCGTGCAACACAAGGCGATGGCAGCCAGCAAGGGCGCGTTCTCGGGCCACGTACCGCAAGCTGCCTCTAAGAGCTGCATAGTGTTTACTGCAGACCCACCTTGGAAGACATGAAATCAGGCTTTCTACAGCTGAAGTAGTTTAAGGAGGTCCAGTATTCCTAAGTCTCACAAATTGAACACACAGTGTCGCCAACACGATTTTGCTCTCTTGCTGTTGCTAAGATATCCCAGAAACCACACCTTTCATCTCTGCATGCTGCGTGAGCACACAGTGGCTCCCCCTACCCAAGGTCCCAAGGCCTTCAGGGGTGCTGGAAACCACAGGCAGCAAACCCCAGAAACACACTTTCATTCTCACACACAGACTATAGCAATCCCGGCGCCTGAGGGGCCCCTTGTCTTAGTGAGAACTTTCCCTTTTCGGTTAAAAGAAGCACAGAGCAGTTGCCAGTGTCCCTGCTCTCCCGCACTGGGCCACGATGGCATCTCACACCGTGGGAGCCACCGAGATGGCTGCCCCTGAAGGAAGACGATTTGTCTCACGGTGACTCACCTTCGCCCTGCTTCCAAGTGTACGACACGAACAGCACTGGCTAGGAAAATGCTCTGTCCCCTCGACTGGCTTTAAGCAACACAAATGCATCTCGCTGAGTCGCTGATGTGTAGCCTTTGAAGCAAAGCGACAGCTCTGTGTGCCTCCCGCCTATAGCTCCTACTACTAAGCACGAGCTAGGCCGAGAGACGCCAAGCTGTCTGCTGGGATGGAGCTTCAAGAAAGAGGCATTGAGGTCCCAGGGCAGTAAAGGCCAGATGCCAGAGCTGAAGCAGCTGACCCAAAACACAATACTTCCTCAAACTGTGTTATGCAGATCCCTCTAGACTTAGAGGCTGCCTGTCACCTGAATCCGGTACTCTTTCTGCACACCTCTCTCCGCATATTGCAGAGGTGCCGTTGTGCCACCCACCTAGCCCAGCTCACAGTACTCACGTACTTCCCGCCATTCTCACAGTCACTCAACCCGAGCTGCTCCCCTCTTCACGAATGAATAAAACCTGGGTTCAGCCCTGGGTCGTGGCCTTTGTTCTGGTTAGCCATTGTTCCGACTGGACTTAGGACCCCCTTGGCTCCCCACAACTGCGGATATGTCTTCGTGTCTTTATTCTCGCCGTGGGTTGCGTTGGAAGTGGTAGATCGGAATTTACTTGCAAGAATTCGTATAACTTTTCCCTGGGATTACAGTTTATAAATTCCTCTGGACCACAGCGAAGTCCAGACAGGCTTCTATGTCGCACCAGCCATATCTATCCTGCCCAAGACATGAGCTAATCCCCAGCCGCCATGGGCACTGCCGGCTGTGTCCACAGCACACACCATCCGCCTTTCCCAACAGACAACGCTCTAGTGCAGACGGCAACTTCCATGTCCCGGGAGGGCAGGTCCCCCTCATCTGTGGGCCTGGCTTCTCTCGGGAGTCCCTTCTGGCCAGGGTCAAGATCAGTGAGACACAGGAGGAGCTTCATGCAGGTTTCCTTCTTCCTCCAAAGTGGTTAGAAGAGGCAGTCCTCCTTTTCCCTCCCGAATCCTGCTACCTGGATACGACCCTATCAGCGACAGTGTAAGCATTAAAATGGGAATGAGTTCGTGGTAGGCTGGCACGAGGCTGGCCTGGGGGGAGGGCTGGGAGCAGTAAAGGGGCGTCCCAGCAAAGGTCTCAGGAACAAGACAGGGTCAGAGTCCCACAGGGGTCAGGACAGGGGTGTGGGACCATCGGGGACAGATAGGCCCTGAGGGGGAGAGACCTGAACACAGAGGGGCGTGGTGTATGCATCCTCCTGTCTCAGCCTCCCAGAGTGCTGGGAGTATCGGCATGTGATGGATGCCTGGCTTATCTTTCTAACTGTTGTCTAACTAGCCCTTTCTGAGCTGTTGCATTCAGATGAGTGCAACCTCCAGATGCTCTAATGTACTTGAAGGTGGACAAGAGGCATTTGTGGGGAAAGATGAACGAAGCAGGCTGCTTTGCCTAGAGAAAGTGGATCAATAATCCAACAGTTCTCTTCTCTACCCGGAAGCTGAGACAGCTACTCCATCTTTTCCAAGGAACAGAAACAGGTGAGATGGCCCAACAGCAGAAAAGCAGGGCGCTGTGCACATGCAAATGGCTCCCCGTGGGTCACCAGGTTGCCATGGGTGGGGCCACCACCGTGCCTCAGGAATAGGCAGGCCAGGATGTGGCTCGCTTTATGAGGAAGCCACGCTGCATGGCTGAGATGCATGGAAGGGGACAGCATGGACCTGCAGAATGGGCGACGCCTTTGGAATAAACATGGCTGAAGGCACGAAGCTCCTACCCAGCTGGGGTGGGGATGCTCCATACGGTTCCCACTGAAGTCCAAAGGAAAGACCTCCCAAGGGACTGTGAGGACAAGGAATAGAGGCCAAACAGCACTGTAATTCCTACCTACTGCCAGACTCACACCAGACCATTTCTCCTTCTGGTTCCTCAGTTTCTCCAAGTGCCTGCCTGCAAAGTCTTGAGGCGGCTCAGCTGAGCGACTGTCACATCCTACAAATGTGCCGCAGGTGCCTCTCCTGAGAGGGAAGTACCTGTGACTATCTCCACCCAACAGGCTCTGCACCAGCTGAAGCCTCACCCGGACAGCTTCGATCCTGGTGGAGCCGATCCCTGGGACTCTACCTGCACCCGGGGTGCACGCCCTGGGAACCTGGGCTCACTGCATTGAGCATGGAGGAAGGAAGGACAGGAAGGAGGCACAGGGTCCACAGACAGCGACAGTAAGTCCAGAGAACCAGCCCTGCACCAGCCGTGACCAGCGAGGCCAACAGTCAACACACAGGAGTGGGGATGAGCGGCACCTACGTTTGGGTCTCAGCTCGGAGGCCTCGGAACCAGCACTTTCCCCAAGAGGGCTGAGGGGCTCCGCCTCGTCTGGGTCAGGCGGAGGGTAGGGTGGGGGTGGGGGCAGCACTAACTGGGGTGGGCCCCGAGCAGTGCCTCTCGGGGGCTTCTGTGGCACCTGCCGTCCAACACCTATGTGGAATCAATGAGGAGGGACTTCAGGTTAGGCCGAAGATTCCCTGACTTCCAGAGGAAGGCACGCTCCATCGCTTACCCGCACCAGATCCGACCACACCCAATGTCACGTCCACCCACAGGCAACACCAAACCAACCACACCCCACATCACACCCACACACACTGGACACCAAACCCAGCCACACCCCACATGGCACCCACCCACACTCAACACCAAACCCAGCCACACCCAACATCACACCCACCCACATTCAACACCAAACCCAGCCACACCCAACATCACACCCACCCACACTCAACATCAAACCCAGCCACACCCAACATCACACCCACCCACACTCAACAACAAACCCAGCCACACCCAACATCACACCCACCCACACTCAACACCAAACCCAGCCACACCCAACATCACACCCACCCACACTCAACACCAAACCCAGCCACACCCAACATCACACCCACCCACACTCAACACCAAACCCAGCCACACCCAACATCACACCCACCCACACGCAACACCAAACCCAGCCACACCCAACACGACATCCAGCCACGCCTAATGCTAAACTCAACCTCACTCTGCACAAATTCAAGTACATAAAAAAGCATCATATCCAACCCACCCTGCACCAAACCCAGACCCATCAACACTTACACCAAATGTGACTTTATCCACCACCAAATCCAAGCTCACCCACACCCCATCCAATCACGCATTTTACACACGCAGAGTTCTCTCATCCGACCAGTTTCGGAATCTGCCTGGTTGCAGTCTCTCTCGAAGGCATGACTACATCAACGCTGGTGCGGAAAACTGTTTTAAAAGCCCTCTAAACAGCCCTGTTGAGTTAAAATGAACCTCTTTTTCTGGCTCACAGATCTGTGTGTGAGCTGACTGCTGCTGCTCTCCACACCCACGGATAGATGAGCCGAGGTCTGGCACATCTGTGTGCACACAGCGTGCTGTCTGGGGATGGGACCCAGGTGTACATAGGAGACTCAGGTTTCACACACACCCCATCTAGACCCTGAGGGTCACTCACGCCCTGCTCTTAATAGTTCTGCACACAAAACAAAGTTTCACGGTGTGGGATTTCCTGCTGGCAGCATCACGATGGTCTCAGCAGGTTCCAGATCTTAGAGCGTTTCAGATTTCAGACTTCCAGATTACGGACGCTCAACCTCTATGAACCACCCAGGACCCAAGATGTTTTTCAAATGCCAGCTGCCTTTCAAAACAGCCTCCAGGGATGTCACCTTAGGAATTTATCTTCTCCCATCTGAGAGATACGTCACACAGTCACACATTCATCCTCGATCAGTCACCTTGCCCCCACTTTCCCACCACGTGCACCACCCGCCCTCCTCAACGCCCACACGATGCCCGTAAGACAATGCTAGTAAGAAAGGAAGTGAACTCGCAGCTGCCTACTCCCGGATGTCCCTCCTCGGCACAGCCATCTCTGCGAGCGTTAGTGGCGGTGCTAACATTCCGTGCAGCAGGCACCCCAGAGGCATGCAACGGTGAGCCCGGTCACTCACCCATGGTGCTCTTCCGGTTCTCCTCTTTGTCCTCCCTGCGGTTGGGGACCAGGGGGCTGGGTGGTGGTGGCTGTGGTGGAGGAGGTGCTGGTGCCCGCCGCTTCTTCTTCTGCAAGTCAACCTGTGACCCCAGAGACACCTAGGAAGTGCAAAGAGGGAGACAGTGGGGTCAGGGGGCTCTGTAAGGGCGAGATGTGCTAATGGGATGCAGGACCTTCAGAAGCGGGGTCCACATGTCACGGATCCTATGAGGAGGGCTGTCAGGTGCCCATCCCCATCCTGGGTCCTCAGAGGCAGATGGTGGAAACAGCAATGTGAGGCCCAGTGTGTTTCCCAAGCGTGGCCCAGAAGTGACACGGTGATGTTCACAGCATGGGACCTCATCTTTTCTAGGGATCCGGGTAAAACTGGACACCTGGTAAACTTCTGAGAGCACACCTTTAATTGATATGGAAGGATAAGGGGGCCACTGCAATTTGAGGTCGGAGAACAATTCGAGAGGGGCAGTCAGCAGCTTGCCTGGCCTGGTGCGGGCTGGCTCTCCTGTCCCTGCAGGTCTGCGTCCCAGAGCAGCTGGCCCTGACATCCACCACAGTGCCCACTCCATCTAGAAGCGCAACCCTGTGTCTGTGTATGGGACGTTAGATCATTTTATGGGGCGTGCCTGTCCCATCTAGAGCAGAAAGCCAGTTCTGCTCGAAGACTGTTCTGGTTTATACCTGATGTCCCCCTAAAGCCCATGCACTCCCAGGATGGACCTCTGGAAGATGACCGGTTATGGAGGCGTAGAGCTGACCTGCTGTGGGAGGTGGGGTCTGATAGGAACAGGTGGTCACTGGGGCGGGGCCCGGAAGGATCCGGCTTCTCCCTGGACTCTGATTCCCAACCGCCATGACCTGAGCAGCTCTTCTCCTCCACCAGACCCTCTGCCGAAACCTCTATAACCTGCGAGCTCAAGTAAACCTCGGCTGCTTTCAGCTGAGGGTGTCGGAACCATGTCTCAGTGACGGGAAAGTGACTGAGACAGACTCGAAAAGCAAAATCCTCAGCTCCTAAGGGAGCTGCTGGCACTGGGAGGGTCTCATGGTTGAAATGAAAACTGCTTTGTCTACAAGGACACTGGAACTTTGATGAAGACCTCACCGAATTTGTAGGTTTCTTCCAGTAGCATGGAAGTTTAGAAGAATATCATTTCTCTCAGTGCATGAACACTGCTCATCCCTCCACTTGTGCGTTCTCCAATCGCTGTCCCCAATGTTCTACGGTTTTCGGTGCGCGGATCTTCCCCTCCTTGAATACACTTTTACCCAAGCAAAAAGAGACAAATGGGTCGCACAAACTAAAAAGCTCCTCCCAGCAAAGGAGGCAACAAAGAGTAAAGGGGAAACTGTGGATGGGGACAACTTAGGTCAAACCCCAGCCTGGCGAAGGAATATGAAATACAAAAGGAATTCAAATGACTCAATAGCAAGAAAACAACCCAGCCCAACAATGGGCAAATGATTGGAACAGATGCTTCTCAGAGGAACACACAAATGACTAACACGTGCGCTAAATCTGGTCAGCATCTCGGATCCCCAGGGAAGTGCAATTAGCACCACAAGATACCACTTCACACCCAAAAGGTGAATGATAACAAGTGCTGGGGAGGATACAAAGAAAGGCAGCTCTGTACACTGTTGGAAGGAATGTAAATTAATATAGCCATTTCAGGAAATGGCACAGAGGTTCATAAAAAACTAAACTAAAAGCAGAATTACTACGTGATCCAGCCATTCCAGTGCTGGATATACATCCAAAGGAATGGGAATCAGCACGGTGAAGAGATGGCCACACTCTGTTATTCACTTCTGCATGACTCATAGCGGCAAAGCTGTGGAGACTGTCTACATCTGTCAATGGGTGAATGGTATAAAAAAATTGTGCTTATGTATACACGGTGGAATATTATACAGCCTTAACAAATGAGGGGAAATCCATCCTCCCCAACACACGGGTAGAACTCGAAGCCATCATTTTAAGTGAAATAAACCAGGCACAGCAAGATGGACCCTGTGTGACCTCATTACATGCAGACCCTAAACACGCAGATCTCGTGGGGACAGGATGCAGGTCTGGGTGTGGAGACGCTCCTCTAACTCCAGCTACTCAGGAGGCTGAGGCAGAAGGATTGAAAGTTTAGCGTTACTGTGGGCAAATTAGTGAGACCTTGTTTCAAAAAATAAAATAAAAAGGTTTGGGGAAATAACTCCACGGTGGAGCACTTGCTCGGCGTGTGCGAGGCCCTCAGCTCATCCCCAGTGCTGAAAAAGCCAATCAGAAAAATAGAAACCAGAGTGCGAAGGTGGATACAGACCTGAGGGGTGGAGAGGGATGGAGAGAGAGAGGATGTTAGCAAAAGGGCACCGGTTTCAGTTAAATGGAAGGAATAAGTATTCACAATCTCACTGCATGGTGACCACAGTTAACAGCACTGAAATGCATTACTCAGAAAATAAGATTTTAATCTTCTTTCCACAAAAACATGGGCCGGGGACATAGCTCAAAGGCACAGCACCTCCTGGTAAGTGTGAGGTCCTGAGTTCGATTCCTGGTACAAAAAAAAAAGAGAGAGAAAAGAAAACACATCCACAAAAACATAATAAAGTGGTGAGGTGATGAATACGTTAATTGGCTTGTTGGACTATTTCTACAATGTTTCAAATATCACATTGTACCCATAAAGATGCACAATTGCTTATCAATTAAAATGAATGAAAAATGAAGAAATAAAGATGTCACCACACCAAAAAAAAAAAAAAAAAAGCCAAGGGAGTTTATCATCACGAGGCTTGCATTACGAGGTCCGTGCGAGGGGTCCTTTAGTTTGCAATGAAAGGAACCTAAATAATAATATGGAAGCTAGCGGACTTTATAAAGCTGTCTGCTATGGCAAGTATAGAGACAAATGCTGAATCCTGAACACCATAATCATGGGGTGTACATCATTTTCATTTCTAGTGCAGAATTTAAAAGACGAAAGCTGAAAAATAAGTGTAAGCATCAAATTGTATTAATGGATACAAAATATAAAATGATGTAATTTGTGGCATCGATGACCAAGTGGGGAGGGACGCAGGAGAGCAGACTTCTATATGCCATTCAAGAGAAATCGATAGCGATTGAAAACAGATGGGTACAACTATAAGATGCTTTATGTAACCACCATGGTTAGTGCCGAGAAAATACCAACAGAAGATGCACAAAAGAAAATGGGAAACGAATCATATTCATCATTTAAAAAAAAACAGTGAATCCCCCAGGAGGCAGAAAGGGAGGGAGAAGAGAGCATGAGGCGCACAGACGAACAGGAAGAACGCGGTGCCAATGAGCCCTTTTCTGTCAGGGGCTGCTGAAGGGCAAGTTCACTAAACTCCCCAGTCAGAAGACACCGAGTGGCTGAAGGGGGGGTGACACTGAAAGCCATAAACTTTGGGCTACGGCACCTAGATACCCTCCTCCAGGATTGCATCCGGCCCCTGAATGAATTGTTACTATTCCAGTGCTATGGGTTTGCCTACTTGTGTGGCTTTTTGGTCCATAGTTCTAGCTCTCTTAAAATGCAGTGAGAAAGTCTGTTAACTGCTGTTATTTCACTTACTACTTCAACTAGCCAAAAGCAGGTGGAGAGTCCCCACTCTGTGATAGGACAACAAAGAAGCGCGAAGTTCCTGACTTCAAGCTTCCACAGGCTGACGAAGGAGAGAGAATTCTGTAACATCTATTTAATCTTCAATGTGTGAACTTTGCCCAAAAAGGAAACAACTCAGGGCTTGCCTGGGACCCTGGATTTTTCTGGTGAGTCCACGCTGGCTAACAGGAGTGCTCCGCACTCACTGCTGGCTATAATAACCACTAGCTCCAGAATCCTCTTGAGCCTCCCCACAAGCAGAGGGCAATCAGAAGGGAGCAGGGAAACATTTCTGGTTTTCCCTATTAGGAAAAGCACTCTCACCTGCTGAGAGACAGGTCTGGCTCGCTCCTCGTACACGATCTGAAGCTAAAACAAAGTCTGGAAGCCTCTGCCAAGTTGCCCACTCTCACCATAGGCGATTTTTCTGCCAAGTTAAGCACAGCGTTCAACAAACGCTCCTGGGACACCACACACCTTCCAGACGTGGAGCCACGCCCGGGGAAGTTAATGAGGGAGCCTGCTTGGGAAGTGTTTGGCAGGGGGCTGAGACTCCCCGGCGCAGATGAGAGCCGGTGGGCAACAGTGGCTTTCCGAAGCCACTCAAACAGGACTTCAAGAGGACGGGTTTGCAGACTTTAGGAAAACATCGTTAACATTTGGCAGCCAGAAAGATTCACCAGACTTACTGAAGGGGACAACTGGATCTCACATGACTATCTCAGGGTCCCCAGAAAGGTGATTTTCCTAGTTCTGCTGCGTAAAGAAACTGAGATGGAGGGAAGATGATGTGCCCAAGGTCACAGGGCAGATGAGTGACGCCGAGTCCCGGCGTGACTCTAAGCTGATGCCTTCCCCATCCATGCAAGCACAGGGTGCTCCGTGTCAACCTCCAAACATAAACGAGCCATGAAAAACTAAGCGAATTCCCCTTAAAACAGTGAAATTCATAGAATCAGAAAGCAGAATGGGCTGAGAGTAGAAGGAAGTGGGAAGCTGCAGTTTGATGGGGTAAAGTTTCATTCATGCGAGATGGAGAAGACCCAGCAAAGCTCTGGACACACTGCGCCCGCAGTCACACGAACTGAGCGGTGCACTGAAGTCTCAATAAGAGGGAAGGTCTCGCTGGAGATGCTCTTACTGCAATAAAGCAAAATGGTTTTAAATGTAATCTACGCTTCCACACTGGCCTTCGGGAAAGCTGTGTAAGTTTAGATTCTCATAAACTGCCTCTTCCCCCCATTCAACAATGGTGTTGATAAACATTCTTGTTTTTACCACAATAAGGGAAAAGTGTTCTAAATACTTTGAAAAATCTCCCTTGTTTTTAGTGCTATGAGTAGCAATTTTAGTGATTATTACTTATGTGTGTGTGCTGGTTACTTTTCTCATTGCTGAGACAAAATACCTGATGCCCAAAATTCAGGAAGGAAAGGTTTATTTAGTTCACAGTTTGTGGAGGTTTCAGTCCATAATCAGCTGGCTCCAAGGCAGGGTGGCATGGCAGAGGGCAACAGTTCACGGTGGCAGAAGACAGCAAAAGCAACAAGAGCCCAAAAGGGAGGAGCGCAAGAGAAGACTCTTTCTGTCCCTTACATTGCATGCAGGCTAGTCGCTCTAGGGTGCCCTACACCTATGGGTGTGTAGCACTTACACCTAATCCCAGCACTAGACAATGAACCGATCACAAACTCTAGATTCAGCCATCCCCAGGACTGCATGAGGCTTTGGGGGGACATCAGACACAAACCATAACAGAGTGTGTGTGTGAAGAGGGAATTAATTGTTTCCATCTTTTACATGTAATTTCCTTTAAACACACTTGTATTTTTAAGACTATGACCACAGAGAGCATGAGCCAGAGCAGCTTCAAAAAGTCCTTCAAGAGGTCAGAGGACAGCACGGTGGTATCACTCAGACCCTAGAGCCAGGGGGCCAGGATTACAATTTTTGTCCACTAGTAGCTGTGCAGCACTGGATAGAGTATGTAACCTGTCTGTACCTCAGTTTCCTCCTCTGTAAACCAGGGGTAAAAACAGTGGCTGCTGCTTCTGGTTACTGTGAGGATCCAAGGGGCACTGCGAAAAGAGAAAGGACAGGGCCCGCATGGGTGGGCTCACCTTGGAAACTTCAGGCCGTCGTCCCAGCCAAAAGCAGACGGCCTGTGGCCTGCAGGGAGCCTGGATCCGTGGTGTCACCAGCATCAGACCTGGCCTGACCTAAATCTCGCTTTCAGCTCCAGCAGAGGGGCAGGGACCTCAGAACTCCGAGCACGCTGCCTTTCCGGCTGGGTGTGATGGTTACGGTGATTGTCAGGTCGAGTGATGGAGCCATTTAGGGGGCTGGCAGAGCACACTTTGAGAGAGTCACAGTGGGCCGCGGCGGGGTGGCCTTGGGCTCTGTATCTGGTCTCCCACCCCTTCCTTTCTGGCTCTGTTCCCCTGCTCTACTTCTGGGCCACCAAGAACTAAGCACCTTTGCTCCTCTGTGCCCTTCTGCCGTGCCATTCCTGCCTCGGAGTCAGACCACACATCGCAGACCCACGCAGGGTGCAGAGAGCCTACATAATCTGCTACTGCTACTCAGTGTCACGATGCAGACCCAGAGCGCACCCGAAGACCCGCGTGTTCAGAGGAGGGGCTTGGGGAAGGTGATCTGACCGTGGGGTGCTCTGCTCACCAGCGGCCTAATGCGCTGAGGGATTCAGGCTGACTGTGCTGTAGGAGGCGGGGCCTGGCTGGAGGGGTCCCTGGGGTGTGACAGGGAATGGTGTGCTCCTGTCCCCGCTCCTCCCTTCTCTACTGGCTGCATTAGATTGAGCACCTTTCCCTCCCCAAACCTCTCCACCATGCTGTTACTGCTTTGGAGCCAGGCGACCGTGGACGAAACCACGAGCCCAGCGAACCTCTCAAGTGTGGGTGTTTTGTCCCAGCAAGGAGCAAAGTGACTGAGACACGCAGACGTGTTTTCTGTAGCAGAGGACCCGGCATCCATCCACTGTTGGGCCTGGGCTTCAGTCTCAGGCTTTTTTCAAACGCTGACGCCTAGGTCAACCGAAGAGAGCAAAGTTGTGGTGTAAGCACAGCCCTTGTGCCTGGTTGCGGTCAGAGCCCAGGAAAGGGGTCCTCAGGGGCTCCCCAGCTGGAGATGCGGACGGGGACAAGGAGGCCTCAGGCCTGGCTTCCTTTCTGGTCCCTGCTGGGTGCCACTGCAGTGAGCCTTTGTTAGGGTTATTATTATTTTTTTTCTGCTAAAATTGTCTTAGCTGGAAATAAGTGACAAGGTCTGTAATCTTTTTACAGTTGAAAATATGGGAATACACCAATTGTTGGTGTATTGTATTTGTATATAATATATATATATGATTGTTACGTATATTATTCCTGTAAGTGTAACAAACCCGACATGAACTCATTAGAACTTACTTTGTACAATTTTATGACTTTTTTTTTTTTTTGTGGGTACCGGGGGTCGACCTCAGGACCTTGCGCGCCAGCAGGCGCCTGTGCTGCTGAGCGATGTCACCGGCCCTTTTCTCGTATGTGGGTTCTGGGAGTTGAACTCGGGCCCTTGCGCTTGCCAGGCAGGCGCTTACGCCACTGAGCCATCTCACTGGCTCTTATGACTTTTAAAGAAGCTAAGAGAAGAAAGGAGAGCGAGAATATACTTAGGGATTTTGTTATTTTACACTTTTTATTGATCGTTGCTGGTTCTCCTCCTTTGCTCCTGTCGGTCCATATTACCACCAGTAGCTCTTTCCTTCCCGCTACAGAACTTGCCCTCTGCCCTCCTCCTCTGAGCAGTTATTGGTAGGTTTTTTAAATTCTGTGTTTGGGCCCAACCATATATAGATGCATACTGTTTTATACAATTGTTTTTTAAACCAATCAAGAGGAGAAAATGTGCATTTACACTATAATTACCTTTATACTGATCAAAAATAAATTAATTAATTAATTAATGAGAAAAGCCAGGCATAGTGGTGCATGCCTCTAATCCCAGGCTGAGACGAGGATCTCAAAGTGGAGCCCAGTCTGGCCAACTTCGTGAGATCCTGTCTCAAAATAAAAAAAGGGTTTTGGGATGTAGCTCAGTGAAAAGGTCCTGGGTTCAATTTCTAGTATCTCAAATAAATATATTAATTAATTAATCAAAAAATTGAAGAGGGCTGGAGATGTAACTCAGTGTGCTCTGGGTTCAATCTCCAGGGCTGTCAAAAAATAAATAAATAAAAGAGGAAACGTCCTTTCTCTCCAAAGGCGACCCAGTGGGCGTAGGAAGCCACACTGACTGGCAGAGATGAGGCAGACGAGCACCTCACCGCGCCGACCGCTGACCGCACCCAAGACTGGAGGACGCGCAGGCCTAGGAGGCTGGGAAGACCCGGCCGGCACTGGCAGACGGGGACCCAGGGGCTGCCCACTTAGGGACACAGCAGCCCGAAGCGGGATTCGAACCCACGGGGCCCCTCCTTCTCAACAGGGGTACGGCGTGCAGGGGAAGCACCGCCGAGGAAAAACCCCACACGCGCTTCCATCTCACGTCTCACAGAAATTACACGGCTGGCTGCCCGCGTTCCAGGGCACCTGGGGGCTCCCGGGGCGCCGTCAGGGTCGTGACTGTGTGTCTCTATCTAGGCGCGGCCTCCAGAACACCCGGAGAGTGGCTCGCAGTCGGGGCCTGGGACAGCCCCCAGCAGGGTCTGCAAACAGGAAATGGAAGATCTTCTATAAACGGGGAGAGGATCTGGTGTGGGGGCGGGGCAGCAAGAAGCGTGAAGCTGTGTTATGCACATGTGATGAGTGCAGCCGTTAGGTACTGCACGTATGGACTAAAAACGTTTTTTTTTTTAAGTAAGTGCAATTCTGAATGGGGACCCTGGGAAAAGCCTGTCGACATAATGGGATTTATTTCTATTATTCTTTTCACACTTATGCCACAGGCAGGTAAGGTAAAGCTTGTTCGTATTTAAACATTACATCAGGAAAGAGGAAAGGTTAAAGGTCAAAACCACTTGAAGGTGGTAAAAAGTGTAGAAAGAAATAAATACAAAGGAGGAGGAGAAATGTATTGGGGATGTACAGAAATTGATGAAAGCAAAATGAGAAAGACAACAGAGAAAACCAGGACCCCAAAGCTGTTTGCCTGAAACCATCAACCACATGGCCAGCTGCTCTTTAGGCTGATTAGGTAAAAAAGAGAGGGGCCACGAGGAAGACGCTCGCTGGGGAGCTGCGAAGGTGGGCAACGGCATCCTCCCCAGAAGGAAATCCAGTCCACCTGCCCCAGGACACACGCCCAGATCCAGCGGGCTTAGTGGCGCGCCTAGGATTTCAGGAGGGGTCTGTGTCCACCTTCACCAAACCCCCTCTGCATACTCTTGGGGACAATGCAAGGCTGCAAAAGTGTAATGAAAAATTAAAACGGAAAACAACTCCGGGAGGTGGATTACAAGCTACATTCTGCAGAGTTATTCCCTTGCTACGCATAAGCATGTTGATTCCAGTGTGTCTGTGACAGACTTGAACTGCTTTCCTGAACGTTCTGTAGGTTTCTTCTCCCTTAAAGAAAAATATTGTAATCAAAGATGACAGAACTTCTAAGGCACGGGGCATTTACAAATCTATAGCGTCATTACCATGAAACTTAAACCTACTTAAACCTACATGTTAACAGGACCGGATGTCCAGAGGTAACTCAGAAATGAGCAAGGAGCCAAGCACAGGGAGCCCGGCCTCCCCTACACTTCCTCTCAATCCTGATTATCCGGGTGTGGAAATGCAGTGTCCGTTTGTGCACACGGATCTCTTGGGAGTTTCTACCCACGCTTCCAGGGGCCAGAGTCTGACCAAGGGCTGGCGTCCTTTGCTCTTTAGGTCCTGTGACGGACCTCTTTCCTTTGTGCCTTTAGTGTCATCTGATTGCAAACTCTCCACAGGAGCCTTGCAAGAGAAAGCAGGCGCCCTGCTAGGTAAAGGCCACACGCAGTGGTCAGCACTATCCAGGCTGGACCTGGAGGTTCCTGGCTCTTATCCACATCTGATTAGAAGACAGCGACAGAGCCCCTCGACAATCCCCCAGCATAACACTCCTCATGGATGCACCGACCAAAATGAAGACACAAAGACTCCTAGGAGCAAAAGTGAATGAATTAGCGCTCCAGTTCTTCCACGAGATGTGGGAGAAGAGAGCGCTTCATTTTTCCCCTGGGAGTGCTAAAGACCCAGGGCGGGGCTGCTGGGTGCGCTGGCACAGGGCCCTCCTTGGGAGGTGCCGGATCCCCACATCAGGGAGCAGAGGCCCACAGGGATGACAGTGTGACACTTGGCCTCCAGCACAGGCCTTGTTAAGATGAGGCACTGGATTCCGGCGATATTCTTAAGAGACTGATGCGAGAAGATGTGTCAAGTAAAAAATGACACAGAGAATATATGAGAAGGAAATAAAATATGAGCCACATAAATAATGTGCCCTTAATCAGGCCTTATTGTTCTAACTACTATTAGAACTATGCGAGGAAAAGTAAGAGCTTTTGTGAACGACCGGTGCTATTGTTCGTAAAGTTCCCATGAGGAAAGCAGGCTCTGAATTTTGTCTCATTTCCATCCAATAATATTCTATCCTCTCTTACCAAACATCTTTGTTAAAAAGATTTTAGTGACAGGAAATTTTTATTGTCATCCAATTCCATGGGTTAAAATTGCTAAAGTAGTTCTTAGTGATTTGTTCCTTGGCAAATATAGAAGGCTAAATAGAAGACACACACACACACACACACACACACACACACACACACACACCCTAAAAAGGACATTGTGCCTCTTTTGCTGTTATTATGTCTACCAAAACAATAGAGTCTTGAAAAAAAGATTTTTTTCTGCGGTTGAATGGGTTCTTTTTAAAGAATTTGGTCCCCTTCAATATTATTTGGAGTAATTTCTCTTCCAAACCAGAAATGTGCTATTTGCCATTCTCAGCACTTTTTTAGTTTACTAGAAATGTTTTAGTTAACTAGAAACAGGAAACAAACTCGTGTTTGCTGGAACTAGGTGTGGTGTTACCCATATAACCCAGGGCTGCCTATTTTGTACTCACTGTCTAAAAGTAATCAGGGGTCTGTGATCGGGTGGAAACATTCCCATGTGACCTAAGTCTGCGCAAAGTCACTCTGCCCTCTTTAGTTGCAGGACAAGTGAGACGCCACTATCCTGAGGCTGACCTTTGTCTTGGTGGCATTTGTCAAAGGTGGGTCAATGAGAGAAGGTCCCCTGTGCCCTGGCTCTCTACGGCACCATCCCTTTCTCTCTGGTGTACACCACGAGGGTCCACCAGCTGGTTCCTCTGGGTTGCAAACCCAGCATGCGTTCCGAACAGAGCATTTAACGCAGCGACCTTTTCCTAACAAAATCTCAGACAGACAACGCTGAAGCAGCGCTGGTAGAATGCCATTTCCGGTGGAGTGCCTCGGGCTACAGAAGTATGTTTGCGAAGTTCATCTGAGTAGAGATGAGAAAGAATAAGTGCTGATGCGGGTCTTTCATGTAACATATGAGAAAAAGACTGAGGGAAAGCTCACCGGAAATCACCTTGCAAACGCTGCAGCCTCCTTTGCCTGCAGTTGAACCCCAATTTGGCTTGATGTTTAGCTTTTCACAGTGGCTTTGTCTGGAACTTGCTTTTCTCAGGTGGTCAGGTACACATTTCTCCCAAGCATTAGCCCTTGGCACAGGGATTTCTCCAACTTCAGAATCAAAATTCACTGCTTTCTTTCTTTCTTTCCTTCTTTCTTTCTTTCTTTTTGTTTTTGGTTTTGTTTTTTTGATAGAGTATTTTGCTGTGTAGTTATGTAGTTCAGGCTGGCCTTGAACTCACAGCAATCCTCCTTCCTCAGCCTCCAGAGTGCTGGGATTACAGGTGTGTGCCACCATACCCCACTTCTCTGCTCTCTTTCATCACTGTTAATCCCATCTCCAATTTCTTCTCCTCTATTTAGCATTATATTAATATTTTCTATTTCACCATTTGTTTCTACACCCCAGTGCCAGGTCCACCAAGCTCCTGCACGCTGCTCTGTGGTGGAAACATCTGCGATGCGCAGCTGAAAGGATTAAGTGCATGCAAACACTCACCATGACAGCCAGCACCTCCGTACTCAAAGGAGCAAGGACTTCGCGAGTCTCCCTGGCCAGGCACTTCCTGAGCATAAGCCCTTCGCAGTCTGCCAGCTCTCCTTACGATTTTACCTGTTGGCCTCAAATCAGGAGAAAAGGCCACGAGAGCTGATTCTCTGCCTGTGTCTGAATAATGTAATGATTCCTCGGGCTGCAAAATGCTGAGTTGCTGGAGACCGCCGGGCCCGTCCTCCCTCGACCCTGGACATGCTTCCCGAGGGACATTCCACCTGCCAGCCACGGAGCAGTCAGCCTGCCCGCGCTCGCTCCTGGCTTCGTTTTCTCCCATTTGCTTTTAACTAATCTATGTCTTTTTATTAAAATGAGTTTTTATTGTCAGCGGTTTATCCATCCTGACCAGCTCACCCTTTAACAGAGGGCTTAGGGCGTGCTCGGCGGTGGCATTAAAGTGGCTGGGTTAGGTACCCGTGGGCTACTTGTCTTCCGTTTGCTTCTCCCGTTTTTTCATTCATTTGTTCCCATTTTACTTTTGTACAGAAGTACCTCGGTTTATGAACTTAATTTGTTTTACAGTTCTGGGGAGGATGGCTGTGTCTGTGTTTGTGTGGGGAAGATGCCTGGAGTTCAAGAATGGAAGCAAAATTTTGCCAAATGCTTTTGTTTGTGACTTGAATTGTTTGCAAATAGAAGCATTTGTGAACCAAGGTTCACCATATTGTAGAAAAGGATCTACGGGCTTTTCAGCTGAGACCCCTTTCCCTATTCAATGTGCGACTGCTCTGAGGACTACAGTATGAGCCCTTCGTGGCCACAGTCCATTCTGTTCAAGCGTCGCAGCACCCGGACACTTGTTCCTTGCTTTGTTTTCGTTTTGTTTCTGACAGCAGGCTTCCTAGCGGTGTGAGGTCTGGTCCCGGCCCAGCCTCTTCCTAATGATCACTAGTGACGCGTACTTTTTCCTGTGCCACCGTCCTGTGTTTATTTTGGAGAAATGTCTACTCGCGTCTTTGCTCATGTTTTTTTTGTTGTTGTTGATATTGCGGAGTTGTAAGCTCTGCATACCCTCTGGATGTCCGTCCCGTATCCGACATGTGACTGACAAACATCTTGTCTGGTTCTGGAACTGCTTCTGTGACCTGTTGATTGTGTCCTTCATTGCAGGAAGTAAAAGTTCTCAGGGACTAAAACGGCATTCACCCGGGATCCGGAAATCAAAGTCTCAAAACACCAAGACCACGTTAGCCCCCTGATCCTGCAGCAGAGGGAGCAGCGCCCAGAAAGGAAGTTTGAGTCCGTTGCAGGGGAGCTCTGTGCTCAGCTTCAGCATCTGGAGTTGACGGCGCCCCCTGGAGAGGATCCGGGATATTTTTCTGAATATGCAGACATATCCCTAAATCCACTGTTCCAATTGCTATCAAGGTAACTGGAGAGCACCATGAAACTACGACATAAAGAGGCAAAATGTGGTGGTGCATGCCTGTCATTCCAGCACTCAGGAGGCTGAGGCAGGGGGATCGCTGCATGTTTTGAGGTCAGCCTGGGCTACATGGTGAGTTCAAGGACAGTCTGAACTATGTAGTGAGAACCTGCCTCAAAAATCCCTGAAATAAACAAACAAATAAAAAAAGGGGCAAGATGCCAAGGTAAGGGGGAAGCAATGGAATCAAGATTTCAGCCATTTACCTCTATCCTAAGCACTGTAACGGGTGACATGGTGGATGGGCAGAACCTCTGTGACAAAGATGACCAAGTCGAAGGACGCGAGGGATGCTGAAACAGCGGCTGCTGATGCAGTGTGACTGCAGCACAGAGCCTGGCCTCCCAACTCCTCCAGGCCACGGAGTGTCAGTGCCCAAGGGAGTGCTTATGTTCAGCTTTCCATTTCAGCACGCAAACAAAACCTCCACTTGGCTATTTAGTTCCAAAAGGAATGAATACAAATCCAAATAACTGTATTTTGCACTAGTTTGGCTTATTTACTAAAAATTCTTTCTTTTTGCCATAGTGGGAACTGAACTCCAGGGCCTTTGAACTGAGCTATATCCCCAGGCATTTTTTAATTTTTAATTTTGAGACAGGGTCTTGCTAAGTGCTACATTTTCTAGTCTGGGCTCAAAATTGTGGTTCTCCTGCCTCAGCCTCCCAGAATGCTGGGATTACAGGTGCGCACCTCCACACCTGACTAGAAAATTCTTTCTTCTATTCAACTAACACCACCTTCTCAGAGCCTGAGCTCCAGGCCATACATCACCCCAACGCTGCAGGACTGGAGTGTAAACATCTGAATGTAGCTCTTGTCCCTGGCAAATCTTTATTTTCTCAGCTAAAATACAGCTGTCCCTCCAGAGTTATGGGTTCTGCATCTGTGGGTTCAACAACTGTAGATCAAAAATATTAAGCAAAAAAAGCCTCAGCTCCGTACATGTGCAGGGTTTTCCCCTTGCATGTTCCCGACCTTTGTGGGGCCAGCTGCCGGCTGCACCCTGGTCATTTCCAAACACAAAACTGTGTGACTCAGGGAGCAGCGAGGAAGGGGACAGGCCTCTGCCAGGTCTGAGGGGACAGGGACGGCCCAGGTGGGACCTGCTTCAAGGTCACCTCACCATGCAGCTCCGTGTGGCCTGGGACTCAGTTTCCTCACCTCAGTGGAACAAGGGACACCACAATGGGCAAGTCCCCCAGTTTTCTAAAGCAAGTTATGGGAGGTGTTTTACCAGTGGCAACAGAGGTGGGACACACGCACGCACACATGCACACACACACAAGCACACACATACGCACGCACACATGTGCATGCACACTTGTGCACACACTTGCGGACACATGCACACACATACACATGCGTACACGCGCACACACGCATACATGTGGGTACACACATGCACGCACACATGCACGCACACATGCACACACATGCACACAAAGACAAACGTGCTGTTTTGAAGAAATGTGCAAATGTGGCTAAGCAGCACTGGAAGGAGAATCCCAAAGAAGGAAACCAAACCGGACATCCAGAAAGCAGAGAGCACAAAACCCCGGCAAGGCTGCGGAAGACTCCAGAATGAAGGGAGGAGGACAGAGCACTGGAAGCACAGGTGAGGGGCCTCCTGCGTGCCCACGCGTGCTATCCCAGGGTGGCCCGGTGCAGTCGGGTCCCAGAGCTGCACAGGCTGGGGCTAGGACAGGCAGCGTGGCACAGGGTAGGAGGGGACCATGTCTGTGACCCCAGGTGAGCATCCTGGGGGACCCCGTGAGAAGTGAGATTGACTTCCGGACTTTTACACGGAAGTTTAGGCCTCAACTTCCTCCACCGTAAGCTGCACCGTTGCACTCAGAATTCGAGGTAATGGGTCCCAGGACCTCCGAGGACACCAAAATCCACACATGCCGATGTCCCTTATATAAAAGGGCAGGTGGGAGTGGTGGCACATGCCTGTCATCCCAGCACTCTGGGAGGCTGAGGCAAGAGGATCATAAATTCAAGCCTAGCCTGGGCAATTTAGTGAGACTCTATCTCCAGATAGAAATAAAACTAAACGAAAAGGGCTGGGGATGTAGCTTAGTGCGAAGGCCCTGGATTCAATCCCCAGTATAAGAAAAGGAAAGAAAAGAAAAGGAAAGAAAAGAGTTAGAAAAATACTGACTCAGCGTCTGGCTCCTGGGTGTGGACGATGTCAAAAGCTCAGGGCAGGCGTGGGGCAGCCAAGTCCACAGAGAATGCTTCTCTCACCCTCCCCAGCCTGTGCCCACCCACATCCCACTTATAGCTCTGCAAACAGCTCGTCAAAGGGACCCAAGTGGATTTCCTAGGCTTTAACAACGCTGGGAAATTCTCTTTGAAAAATACTTTTTGAAATAATAAATACTCTTAATCAAATTATGTGCACATAATCAGGTAACAAACATTGATACAACTGTTACATTTTTCTTTAACTTTCAGGTGAACTGGAAGACGGCTAAAATTAATTCACCTTCAATAAGTAATTACTAAACTTTTCCACTTATTTGAGAAGGAAAGAAATCTTTAAGAATACCTAGGTTTGCTCATTTTCTTATAAATGAGTCCTGTCCTTAAAAATGAACCTTTCCCCTTTATTCAGGAGGACTGCACTAGTAACAGCTGCATATAAATAAAGTTTCCCAAACAAACATCTTATCTGTAAGTGGAAGGAAGTTCATGGAGAAGGAACTGACGTTTTCCCCCCAAACCAGGATGACAATACATTTTTGGGTTTCTTTCCCAGGAATCAGTTAATAACAAAATACCTTTCATTTAAAAAAAAATAGAAAAGAAAAGGCACTTTCATACCAAATGCTTCCATCTAATGCACACACCACTCATATGCTTAAAAAGGGAGATAGTTTCAATGTGCCAATTTCCCCACTGATTCTGTGCCAAATAAAACAGATTTCAGTGAAAAGCTTTTACTGCCTCTGAGGGAGCTCTGCTCATCTTACAGGGTGTAAAGCACCATCCAGTTTTCATTCAGAATTCCCAATTCTCTACTTACTGTTTGCTTCTCGACTCCAGCAGGCTGTAGCCAGGGTGGGTGAGTCCATTAGAGGTGGAGACACCCATCACAGTCTTCGAATGGAGGGCGTTTTTAAGACGCTGGTGCAGTTCAGCATCTCCATTCTACCACATTACGTAAATGTAAATCTTACTGGAAAGAAAGCTTACAGAACACTGACCCTTGAATTCATCATTTTCACCATTAAGGAAATAATCTATCCCAAGCAAAAGCAAAAGGCATCCCAGGGGCAGGTAATGGAAAACAGCCAATGCTACGGAAATGGTCTGTGTGTTAGGGAAAAGTTCAGAACCTTACCCAAGCACGTGAGTGGGACGCTTTATGGCCAATCATGGGAAATTGCCTCAGATCCATGTGCTTCGTGGACACCTCATGTCACGGTGCAGATGCACAACAAAATGAGGTGCTCTTTGGGGCTAGATTCCCTTTTATCAAAGCATAACTACAATGTCATGGGGAGTTCACAAATTATGAGTGGCATTATGAAATGTTTGAGACAAAAATCTAAATATTTTCTTCTAAAATACGTTGCATTACAGGCTTTGGTGACAAATTTTAAAGAGCACGGATGAAAAGGTCTGGACATGGGACCAGGGGGTGTTTTAGTCACCTGACATCCTCCACTTAAAGGAGAAGAGGTTGATTTGCGCTCACAGTTTCAGTACAAGGCAGGAAGAGTGTGGCGGAAGGGCGTGGAGGAGGAGAGCTGCTCACCCCATGGCAGCCAGGAAGCAGAGAGGGAAGGAAGGAGCTGGGGACAAGAACACACTCTTCCAGGTCACACCCCAGTGACACCTCCAGCCAGGCCCCACCTCCTACAGCACGGTCGGCCTTGAACTCATCCATGATGAATCCCCGGGTGAGCCCAGCGCCGCAGGACGCATCACCTTCCACACACGGGAAACTCTTGGGAGCACTTTTGGTCTAAAACCCTAAAATGAAGTCCATGAGACATGAAGTTAAGGACACCTCTGGGTGGACAGAGAAAGGCCACCAAGGGATCAGCTAGCCGAGCAAGATGGAGACAGACCGGCCCATGCGCAGACAGACAGTCAGACCGATAAGGATGTTGGGACCCGCCGCGGAGCCAGGCCGCTGCGACTCCTCACGAGATCCACGGTCCACGCCTCCGACTGCAGAGGTCCGGACTCAGTTTCTGGCATATTTTAAGGAAAAGTTATGTTACAAACAAACAAAAGAGGGTTGGAACTTAAAGACTAGCAAGGCTGTGATGTACCCAAACTTTGTGACAGCGACAGGTAAAGGGACACCGTGGTAGCAGGCAGCGGTCGGGAAGCTGCGTCCCTGCAGAGCAAAGGCGACCTCGCTGCGCCCCTGGTGTTGGTGTTCAGGCGCGCGGTCTCCCGGTGTGCTGGTGTGACCTGCGCTGGCCCCCAGAGCACGAGGGGTCCTTACCTCACGCTGTGGGACACAGACAGAGCTGCCCGCCTGATTGCCTTGGGCAATGCTGCTTCTCAGAGTCAAAAGCATCGCGCCGCCCTCCCTGCCAGCCCACGGCCCCTGCACACCTCTGCCATACCCCTCAGACGGGACGGGTTAGAGCAGTGAAGCTTCCTGTTTCTACAGTGCTCCCCTCTGTGTTGGGGAAAGAGGGGCAGCAGCTGTCTCCCTGTATGTACGGGGAGCACATTAGCCAGCCCCGAGCTGGTGCCCGGAATGGGACCAAACCTAACATAAGGACCCAGGATCAAGCGTCACCTTTCACTAATAAGAAGCCCTTGCCAGCTCGCCACTGCTTTATCCCAACTGCCAGCTTCATAGCTCTTGCACTCTGGGGCCACTTGGAAATGAAATTAGAGTTCCTTGCTCACAGCAAAGCAAGTTCACGACCATCAACCCTCCTCACAGAAATAGCTCCTGAGTGACTGACGGGCGCGTAGCACATGCAGCGTGGATGCGCTGGACCCAGGGATGATTTACATTCCAGGCAGGATGCATCCTGACTGCCAGAGATTTCAGGAGTGTGGAATTGAAAATTTATTATTTCTGGAATTTTCCAGTAAACATTTTTGGACTGCTGTTGACTGCAGGTAACTGAAGCTGTGAGAAAGAAAACCACAGTGCTGCCCAAGGGTGCTGAAACTGTGAAAAGAGAGGGGTCAGTGTTTCAAATCGTGTTTCCAGGCATCAGCAGGGAGCCCAGAGAAGCAGCCCAAGGGCAGAGCACTGGGTGACTCCAGCCAGCACCCAGGGACTCAGCTGCCTTCAGAGGCATTCAAGGGCTCTGGGGATACACTTGGAAAAGCAGCTGCTTAAATACACAAAACACACTTAGATCATACTGACAGCAGTGTAACAGGCGAAGACACCATCAGCTTTCCTGTGAGCCTGAATTATTGCGGTTCTACATTTACACGCTTCAGATTTCTTGAGGCACCTACCCTGTTTCTTATAAGCAATCACGTGGACACCCCCGAGTCTCAGTGCTCAGGTAAAATGCACGTTCATTAGCAAGTACACATCTTGAAGGACGAAGGCCTCAAAATACTTTCCTGTCTCCAATGACTGAAGTGGTGTGATATCTCGCCTTTGCTTGTAAATGAAGCTTATATGTTTACCCCGCACACTCCTGTTGCTAGAGCACAGCGTGAGGGGTTAAGGCGTTCGTGGGGAGCTATGGGAGTCAGGTGGGTCATTAAGGCCTCGTTGGCCCGCCCCGCCCCTACCTTTTCTGAGGTCTTGTCCTGGACCAGTGGCCCCAAGCCCGGAGGCGGCGGGGCCCGGCGCTTCTTCATCTCTGACTTCACTGACACTCCGGAGATGTTGCCCAGGGACAGGGATGGCCCCAAACTTAAGGAGCGCGGATGTGCAGACGGGGAGTTGGGCATGGTCAAGCAGCCCTGCAGGGAGAAGAGGAACATGAATGTCATCAGCGAGGCCACTTCTGTCCCAACGAACCTCTTATTTCTACTTTCTTGGGAAAGTTGGGGAGAACCCTGCCTTGCAGATTTATGCTCGAAGGGCTCTTTTCTTGATCATGATGGAAACGCAGACTTTCTGAACCTCTAAGCACGCTCTGCAGCGGGAATCGCTTAACGTTCCTGTCTAACCTGCAGGTGCAAATCAGCCTGCGTAAACTCTGCCTGTATGAGCCCTGCGGACAGTGACGAGCAAAAGGGAAGAGCATGAGGGCTTTGTCGCAGTGGGGAAGGCCACTCATCTTGGCCACCCGAGAAGCCCTGCGCTGCCCCTTCCTCCTGCTAACTTTCAGAGTTAGGAAAACATCACTGGCTCAGGACTAGCGGCGGCCTCCCGATAACCTGAAATAAACGTGACCCCCCCCAGCTTCTACACTCGGGGCACAGGCTAAGGGACGCGCGTGGTTTTGGGTCTCTCGTCTTCCTCTGTCTGCGGAGTGGAAATATGTCAGCACGCTCGGAGAACCTGTGCTCTAATTTCACATTTACACAAAAGCTGGCCGTGTCCTCCCCTGGTGCTCCTCGCCGCATTCACTCGTCCCGGTCGGCAGCACGTGTGACCCTGGCCTGGTCTACACTGCATCAGGAAAGAGAGGGCCCAAGCCACACCCCTGGGGACGCTGCCCACAGAGACTTCTGGCTTTGCTACCTGGGAGCCACACGACCTCGGGCAGGTGTGCAGCTCTCTCTCTCTATCAGCTTATCTCCTGTAACAGTGGCTCCCAACCTTTTTGGCACCAGGGACCGGTTTCATGGAAGACAATTTTTCCACTGATGGGGGAAGAAGAATGGTTTGAAGATGATTCAAAGGGGTCTCTGTTTCCTATTGTGTCTCTTTTATTTTGCTCCTCAAATCATCTATATTTGGGGGTTCTCATACAAGAGAACCCATACAATATTTAACTTTCTGTGTCTGATTTATTTCACTTAGTATTAGGGTGTCAAGATTCATCCATTTTCCTTACAAATGACTCAAGTTTATCCTTCTTCATAGCAGAGCCGTACTCCATTGTGTGTAAATATCACATTTTCTTTATCCATTCACCTTTATCCCTTCCATTCAAGGGGCATCTAGGCCTCTTCCGTGACTTTGCTACTGGGATGTGCTGCTGTTAAATCTTTTTGAGTTTACATGTGGAGGCCACAGGATGAAATGCTCCGGAAGGTTTCATGCTGTGTGAGCTCCTGCGTCCTTGCGGGATAGAGTTTCAGAGACACCCAGAGTTCCCAGCAGGGCAGGCGAGAGCCCGGCTCCAACACCGATTCAGGATTCTGTGGATGCCATCATCTCCCAGCCCTCAAGCTCTGCAGCCGTCGCACCCATCATAAAGCAGCTAAGTCCGAGCAGGAGGAGCGCCGAGACCTGTCTCCCGCTGTCGCATGTCTACCTCCGTAGCAACAGAGGATTCCTGGGGACAGAACGTGGCAACGCGGGGGCAGCTGGGTAAACGAAGTACGGGGAGCAACCTGTGAAGGGCCCTGCTTGTCCCAGACCGGAGCCTTCAAAGTGCTTCCCTGGGTGGCAGTGAGAACCGAAATCCCCAAACACCCGGGGAGGCTCCCCGCGTCCTCAGCCCTTGGCGCAACATGCATGGCTCACTGTCACGTGACACTGCTGTGATGTCGGCTCTGTCCCTTAGATGCCCGGGCCTGTGCCCAGCAGACCCCTCCTTGAAAGCATCTTGCAGGGCACCCATTTCACGTCGATTCCAAGTTTTAATTTTCCCCTCAGGAGCACGCTGACACCCTGGATGCCAGGTGAGGAGCGAGGACGGATCTCTTCGCAGGTTTGCCATCATTTAACATGCGGAGTCCCACTCACTCCACAGCTACGACAAGCGCTGCATGAGACCATGGGGGCACAGCACCACGGACTCTGATGCACGCGGTTCCTTCTCTTCTGCTAAGTGTTTCTGCTAAGAGCGACTCCGCAGGGCCACGATGCTATGGCCTTGGACAGCAGAGGCCCAGTGTGCCCCGCCTCACCCCCCAAGTTCTGCCGTCGATTTTCTCCAGGCAGGGCTTGTCCCACAATGCATTATCTGCACCTCTAGAACGGGACTGAATTTTAACGCTAAATCTGCTCAATATAACCTACAAACACATCTTCCCACCTGCACCAATATCCCGAGGGGGCCGATTTCAGCATCCAGCAGACACTGCCCACCAAACCCTCTCCTCAACTCTGCTACTCAAAAGAACCTCTCGTCAAATTCCAACCCAGTCCCTACACCTGCGGTTTAACTCCTCTCACGTCTTCTGCCCACCCTGGAATTTGCATGTGGAATTTAGAAAACTGACCAAGAGTAATGTGGGAGGAAAACATCATAAGTATTAGATGCCTCTCAAAATCCTAAGTCACAGCAGCACTAAAGAGAAGGGGAAAGCCCGGAGTTCATCCCACAGTCTGGAGTCAGCACGGCTCGGCCCCCTCCCTCTATTCTGATGTCCCCGGCCAGCTCCTGCATGGAGGCTAAGTCCAGTGAGGCCGGAGCACCCACCCTGCAGGAAGGATACAAATTCCTGTGCCTGTCCAAACTGGTCAGTACCATTTATTTTTTCTTGAGAAAGTCTTTCTGTTACAGCAGAAGCGAATCATTCCTTCCTCCCAAGGTCAGCACCAAAACTCAGCGTTTAGCTCTCAGAATCTTATCTGATTTTCCCAGGAGTTGCAGGTGCAGCCAGATGTCGCTAGAGAAAGGGATGGGTAACGCACACTGAACGAGAACAAGGCGAGCACAGCGTCTCTTTCAGGCTTTGCAGGACTTTGATTTGGAGGGATGCATGTCCACCAGGGAACAGGAGAGATGCCAATCAGACGCCACCCTCTGGAGATGACATGGAGATCTGCACCCAGTCTCCACACCGTGGATGGCTGAGGAATCACTCGGTACATCTTACTACACGGGCAGGAAATGTTGGTGACCGCATCCCATCCCGCATGAATGGGAGGGGCAGGGAGGAAGAAGAGGAAACTAACAGTTTCCAGCTCTGACTGTCACCTCAAAACGAGACCACTGCCACCTGTGACTGCTGATTTTTCCACACAATTTTAAATTACGACGCATACATGCATACATACAATTGATGTGCTGCTGGCAGGGACAAGAAGCCTTTGCAGGCAAGGCAATCCACATCTAGAGCCACACACACACACACACACACACACACACACACACACACAGAGCCTGGGCTTACCAAGGAGCCCCAAACCTCCCGCAAAAGCCCCGCGTCCCCGCGCAGCTGGTGGCTGACTCTGAGCTTGTCCTCTTCAGTCGGGGCTGCCATTCGGCCAGAGCCGGCCCCGGCAGCAGGGCCCACGGAGGCGCCCCAGGGCCCCGTGGAAGCTGGCCACGCTCGCGGGAGCTGGGTGCCATAGGTCGCTTTGAGATTCACAGGTGTGGCGGGGAGCAGGCTGCTCCCTCACTGCCGACTCATAATCAGGAGGGGACAGGAAGCTGCGTCCAAGTGACAGACAGTGCTGCCGTCCCTTAGCACAAGCCGCCCCTCTCTCTCTGGTGGCTCCACCTCTCCCTGTGACTGCACCCCGCCTGAGGGTGGCATCTGTCCCTCCCCACAGGTGACAAATGCCCACTGCAGTGCCCTTCCAGGGGTGGAAGTGCAGGTGCCGTACTGGAAAATGCTCTGCTTTGGATGCGCCGACTTCAGGATAACGAGGGCACAGGCATTTTGCTTCCGTTTCTGAAAACTGTCCTTTCTGGCACAACGACGATAACTTACGAGAACAAACCAGTTCTTCAAGGCTCCCAAAAGTCGCAGGGCTCTTTGGATGTGGCTATGGAGGGACGTAGAAGTAGGCTTCCGTGTAAAGCTTCAGGGCTCCGCGGCTTCTAGGCGGACCTGAGCCAGCCATCTGGGCGCGATGCGGAGTCCTGAGCAGGTGTCCTGATGTCAGCATGACACAGTGGGTCTGAGCCTGACTCAGTGACTGCACAGGGCTCGAGGGCTGCTCTCGGCCCTCCTTACACCACGCTGCCCCTTTGGAACAGCTCTGGGGTTTTCCATGCTTTGGCAATGGGCAGAAGAGCCTCGAGAAGAACCAGAAAAGCACTTGGCGGGGCCCAGCGATCCCAGTCCCGGTGGACACGTGTGGAGGGACAGTGCCCAGCTCCAAGCAGACACCCTGTGTGGGCCCCGTGTGGCTCTGGTCATGAGGGCAGGTGTGGAGCCACCTGAGTGTCCCTAGGGATGGACACAGAGAATGTGCTCTGTGGCCCTCAGCACAATGCAGACTGCAGTGCCTGAGAACTTGCTGGCTGTTTGATGATGAACTAGAAGGGGGTGGAGGGCTCCTAGCTACAAAGAATAATGACTGTGTGCAGAGACGGAGATGCTCATTGTCTCAACATGAGCATTAGACATTGTACATGTGTACTGAGTCACCACGCTGTGCCCTACGAATATGTACGTTATGTGTCAATTCAAAAGAAAAATAAAATGCCACTCATATTTTTTAAAAAAAGAACAGAAAATATGGGTTGGAGATGTCGCTCAGTGGTAGAGCACTTGCCTAGCATAAGCAAGGACCCCATGTTCAATCCCCAGTCCTACAAAGAAAGGGAAGGGAAAGAAAAGATGATCTTGGGCCGGTGAGATGGCTCAGCGGCGTAAGAGCCTGCCCGGCAAGCGCGAGGGCCCGAGTTCGACTCCCGGAACCCACATACGAAAAAGGGGCCGGTGATATCGCTCAGCGGCACGGGCGCCTGCTGGCGCGCGAGGTCCTGAGGTCGACCCCCGGTACCCACAAAAAAAAAAAAAGAAAGAAAAGATGATCTATATGCAGAATGGATATTCAGCCATAAAAAATAACGATATCCTGTTATTTGTGATAACATGGATAGAACAATAGGTCATTAAGTGAAATAAGCCGGGGGTGGACAGGCAAAGATCACCTAATCTCACTCGCGTGGACTCTAAAGACAAGCTGATCTCACGGAGGGAGCAATGTCATGTTTGCCAGACGCTGGGAGTAGAGGGGAGACGGAGGCTAGGAAGGTTGTCTTGGGTACCAAGAACAGCTGGACAGAGGGACAATCCCTGGTGTTCGGTCTCACCGTAGGGTGACTCCAGCTAACGGACATGTATTCTCTCAGAATGACGGGAGGACAGGATTTTCAATTTCACCACAAAGAAATTCTCAACGTGCGGCGCCGACGCTGACTTCACAGCCGCCCAGCGTGCGTGCGTCACGGGATCGCGCTGGGCAGTGAGCACGTGTCCGCCAAAATTAAAATTTACAAGGCAGACTTGGGTGGGGAGAAGACTCAGCTCAGAAACTGTGATCCCCGCCCTCGTCTTAGGATTTCCTTTGGCTGCGGCAAGAGCAGGGCGGGACAGCGGGACTCTGTTGAGGACAGTGACGCTTCACACCTGCAGGCTGCAGCACCGCGTCCTGCCTCCTGCAAGGCTGCCGAAAAGTGCCAGCGAGGGGTCCGGCCGAGCTCCCCTCCCGGCCTGCCCACGCCCCGCCAAAGCCGCCTCTGGCACCCTGGAAATCTTGCATCAGGTGTGGGAAAGGGGCGTTCCCTTCTGGCCACGTCCCGTGGGAGCTGGGAGGGACAGCAAGTTCCGGCTCTAGAAAAAGGGCAGGTGCGGGAACCACTGGTCGGGATACATAATTCAGCCATCAAAGTGCCGGTCACATCAGCGCCGATTGTCACAAGCTGAGTATCAGAGAGGAGTTTAGGGGTGCTTCTCTACTTGCAGGATCTTTTCCTAAAGTGAGCAAGGAGAGTGTCCAGCTGGTGTCATGAGTGGGCCATTCGCAGGCTTGGGGACTTCAGTTGACAATCACTGGTGAGCACACCCCAGGCCCTCACCGGGGCTCCCGGGCACCCGTGTGAGGAACTGCTGCTCAGCGCAGGGCGCTGATCCAATGCAGGTCCTGTGAGTGTGGGAGGAGCCACTGGGCATGCAAAGGGCAAGGCCATCCCCGGTCATCTTGTCACTCAGTCCCAGCTTCTCCCTGTCCCCTGGCCTGACCTTATGGGCCCAGATTCTGCGGTCTTCCTACCATGCACCTGCATTCTCCTACTAAGATCCCACATCTTGTTAGAAATATAAAGAGGGCACAGAGACAGGGGACAGCAGCAGAGCTGCGAGTGTCGGCATACAGGAGGTGACAGCAGCCCAGATTTCTAGGGAAGGACAGGAAACTGAACAAAGACCCTGTACAGAAGCTCCGGCTTCCTCCTCTGACGGGCGGGGACCCGGGGAGATGAAGGGAGACAAACAGTGCTGCATCTGTCTTCCGGCTCATCGGAAATGAGCAACACAGGACAGGAAAGAAACAAGCACCCCTGAAGTTACCAAGCAAAGGGACCCGAAGACAGGACAGGAAAGAAACAAGCACCCCTGAAGTTACCAAGCGAAGGAACCCGAAGACAGGACAGGAAAGAAACAAGCATCCCTGAGGTTACCAAGCGAAGGGACCTGAAGGCAGAGCCACTAAGTCCCTTGATGTGCCTGCTCCCAAGGAGCGTGCCAAGCCCCATCTTTCCTGCAAGGATAACACTGAGCTGGCAGATCCCCACTCAAGCCACCAGCAGTGGGACACGTGTTCCCTCTGGACCTAGGTCTCAGCAGGGCCGAGAGCCTCGGCCACTGCACCCCAGCACCAGCTCCACACCAGGGAGTGGGCGCTTTCCCGGGAAGACCAGAGGCAGCCAGCTCTCTGTCGCTGGCCCAGGGCTGTCCCTGAGCCCTGCTGAGGCCCAGCTCAGATGAGGCTTTGCCGTCATTGACGTGGTCATGAGAGGGCAGCTGGGGCAGCAACAGGGCTAAAACAGAGTTCTCTGTCTCTCTCTCTCTCCCTCTCCCTCCCTCTGTGTCTCTCTCTCCCTTCTTCTCCCCCTCTCTGTCTCTCTCCCTCTCCCTCTTTCTGTCTCTCTCTCCCTCTCTGTCTCCTCTCTCTCCCTCTCCCTCTCTCTCCCTTTCTCTGTCTCTGTCTCTCTCTGTCTCTCTCCCCTTTTTTTCTCCCTCCCTCTGCCTCTCTCTGTCTCTCTCTCTCCTCCTCTTTTCCTCCATCTCCCTCTCTCCTCCTCTCCCTCTCTCTCTTGCTCTCTGTCTCTCTCTCTTCCTCCCCTCCCCACCCCTTTGTCTTTTTCTTGGCAGTACCTGGAACTGAACCCAGGGCCTTCACACTGAGCTTGATTTGGGCATGACTCTGCCAGCACCCAACCTGTTTGCCAGCAAAGGCACTGTTCTCAGGAGAGACTCAGATCAGCACCAGTGCCCTTGGCAAGCACAGGATGTCGTAAAAGAGAGAAGACAGAACATGGAATCTTCCAAACACCGGGACATCTGAAGATACCCAAACATTTATACCAGATGCCTCGAGGACTTTGCCCACTGAGGCATGAGACATCCAGAGAATTTTGACTGCTGATGTTAACTAAGACCTTCCTGCCTAATGTCCCTTGCCTTCTTTCAAGCCCTATAAAAAATGCCCACTTCTCTTGGCTCCCTACAGATGGCCTTTTCGCCCTCTGTCTGCCTGCAGCCAGGCACAATAAATCCATGTCATATTGCCTTCACACAAGCCTGCTGGTCTCAGCTGGTCTCTGTCCCATGCCATTCCTTACAGTCCCCAACTTTTTATTTTTTATTTTGAGTCAGGGCCCTACTAAGTCCCTAAGTTGCCCAGGCCAGGCTTGAGCTTGAGATCCTCCTGCCTCAGCCCCCCAGAGTGCAGGGGTGAGGGGTGTGCGCCACCACGCGTGTCTTCTCTCCCGCTCAGTGTTCTTCTCAGAGCTGAAGCTGCAGTCGGGCTCCATTAGGATCAGATTCCCCCAGCTGACTCTAAGGGCACTGCCACGAGCTTTTCAGCCAAAGAGCAGGTGCTGAGCAGTGGCCCCCCCACCATGCGGGGGACCCCGTGGCCCACTGGAGCCCCAGGGCCCCTGGCCTGGGTTCTGTCCACAAGGTGAGCTCTGCCCTGGCCTCTCCTGCCTTCCACTGTGCCTGCCACATCCTCGAGCTTCCTACGGAAGTGCTTACCCCTCCCTCATTGGGCTCCACTTTCCCAGCCCACCCCAAGACCCCGCCTGGAGTGGCCCAGATGTGCCGGGAGGCAGGGAGGTGGCCGGCCAGGTGTGGGCTGCTCAGAGCCATGAGGGTCGACACCATCATTGGTGCCCACTGTCCCCTGTGCCCTGGTGAGTACCCGTCCACTGTCCCGTCTCCACACAGACACCTGGCAGCCAATTTCTAGGTTACCGTCCCAACTCCTGAGTCCAACATTGCCTTCCCAGGTCAGGGCCATCAGCCCTGCCGTGCCTGTGGGTCTCTTTCTTCCCCTAAATAGCCTCTTAGGACGATGCATTGCTCTGCCTCTTGGCGCGTGTGCACACACACACACACACACACACACATTTGCACACAAACACTCCAGCAGTCTCCAAGGCAACCAAGACAAGGAAGGGAGAGAGGAGGAAAGCCAGATTCTGCCAAGCTGCAGAAGGGAGTTCAGGCCTTGAGCTCGGTCATCTGCCAAGTACCCTGTGGACCCCACAGCTGCCTCTACAGGGTGACCTAGCCTTCTAGCCAGCCACGAAGCACTGGAATGCTAGTGTCCACTCCTTCCTTCAGCCAGCAGCAGACCAGGTGCATTTCTACCTTTCTGCTAAAGAATGTGGTTGTGTGCAAGCATCATAAAAGGCAGAAAAGTCACGGACCTGTCTCTTGCTCTCTGCCCACACCTGGACATTCATCACTAGTCAACCCCCGAAGCCTTGCCACCCAGCATAACAAGGAGCACCTCCGCAGCATGGTCACAGTCACTTTATGATGGACACGGCCCTCTTCTTATCATGTGAGAGGTTAATGCTTCCCTGGAGAACCTGCCCAAGACCAGGGATGCTCCAGTCCTCCGGGAGCAAGCAGAACCCCAGCTGGGCTACCTTTAGCCTGGACCATGAGGGTGACAAATCACTTGGCCACTGTCAGAAGCATGTGGACCATGAAGGAGATATGCTGGACACACAAAGCCACAGAGAAAGGGGAAGGAAACATCCAGCCACATCTAGCAATCCAGTGATTTTTTGGTCAAGAGGAAGCTACCAAGTTTGAAGACAACTGAAAAGCAATTGTGCTGGCAAAAATGAAAGGGGAGATGTCACAGATTTCTTGATTAGAACCAAATTCTGAGTCACCTCTTGAGGACCAGAGATGGGACACATGGGCTGCTCAGGCTGGGCCTGGTGACTCTCAGGGGAGCACGTGGGGACACGGCAGGGCCACCCCACCCCATCACTGAGGACCTGTGCCGCAATGGCCTGGGGTGATGCTTAACTCAGAGGTATTAAGGAGATGTTCCTCTCATCTGATGCTGGTTTAACAGCTCCAGGGCCGGGGGTTTAGCTCAGTGGTGCAGCGCCTGCCTGGCAAGCGCAAGGTCCTGAGTTTGATTCCCAGCACCAAAAAAAAAAAAAAAAAAAAAGCCACTTTCAGCTCATACATCTTACAATATCAGCATAAAATACACTCTTACTCAAAAAGTCATCATTTTCAACACCACGAGGCTCTAAAGATTTAAGCGGCATTGGAGGACAATGGGAAGCTCTATACCTCGGGGCTGGAAGAGCTGGCTATGCACAGAGGAGCCGAGTCTCCCAGACAGAGCTGCTCACTTCCGATTTAAGACAGAACTTATGAAGGGACCACTTGAAGCATAAGCAGATGATAATCACTTCCTCTGCAACACTAGGAAGTCCTCGTACGCGTAGCTCGTTCATTAGCAGCCTCGATTCCACCTCTCAGGTGACCCAGGTACTCGGCCACGGTCACTCTGCCCACCTGGCCTGGGCTTCTGACCCTCGCAGGCCACCTGCTGCGCCACTTCCGTTTGCAGGGCTGGCTGCTCTGAGTAGAGGCCATCTCACCAGCATCTCCTGGAGCATGTGTGACACCACAGGCAAGAGAAAGCCCCACCAGCAACAGACCATCAGTTCTCATTGTCAAGGGTAATGCAGTGCTTTCCCATCACTGGGACACAATGCTCAACACCCACCTCTTAGAGAGGGGACCTTCACTGGGCTCACGGTTTCAGTTCCATGCTCGGCTGCCTCCAACGTGGGAACAGAATGGCAGAGGGGCCTGGCGGAGGGAAAGGTGCTGACCCCATGGCGGCCAAGAAGCAGAGACAGAAGGGAGGAGTTGGGGACGAGAACTCATCCTTTCAGGTCACACCCCGGTGACCACCAACCAGGTCCCGCCTCCTACAGCACAGTCAGCCCTGAACTCGCCCATGATGAATCCATGGATGAGCACAGTGCCCCGTGATCCAATCACCCTCCACATGCAGGAGATGGGCACATTTTAGATCTAAACCGCAGCACAGGGTTAAGGAGGCTTCAGGAGCTTTTGCCCCAGGAAAGGCTTGGCCTCCCTGCTGACCATGCAGTACGCTCTTCCTTTTCCACTGGACATCAGGGCCATCACACCATGGCCACCAAATGCCATTCTCTTCTACACTGCCTTGCCATTCACAGAGCCAAGTCCTCAAGTTCTTTCCAGTAACACGGGAGTATAGAGGCAGTCATGAGACTCCTGAGCTGGCCTGAGAATCTCATCATGGACGTGTCCTTCCATGGTCACCTCCTCCAGCTGGCAGAGGGACAGATGACTGTAGTCATTCTGGAACTCGTGCTGCAGAAAGCTATTGTCTCCATCCCTGGTGAATGTACCATCAGAAGTGGTGTGAGAGAGCCCCGAGGTCTGATGCCGGCCTCCGAATGCCAAGGACTGGCTTCTCAGAGCACCAAACCCACCCTGACTGCAACGGTGGCTGCGGTGAAGCATCTGACTGCCACGAATCTCAGCCTAGAGGAGAGGGAAGCCACTGAGCTTTGAGCTGTGGCCCTGGTGGAGTCCGAGCCTGCGGGGAGGTGAGCTTCCCCACAGACCTGCCACCCTTTCTCCTAGGTGCAGCCCTCGCCTCCAGCTCTGTGGCACCCAAGGCCTCGGCCTCAGCCTTGGCAGCACAGCTCACTGCCGGGCCCCAGAGTCAGGCTCTGCGGAGGCCCTGGGGTGCGGTGTGTGGACTTGGAGCAGAACCGTGAGTGTCCCTGGGCAGGGTCTTCTTGGGGACCTGGGCTGGGCACAGCCGGCTGTGTTCCCTGTATGACTACAGGACAAGTCAGTTGGTGGAGCTGGGAATGGTGGTGCGCACCTATAATCCCAGCACTTGGAGGCTGAGGTGAGCGGATCCCGAGTTCAAGGCCAGCCTGGGATACACAGCCAGCCCCTCCCCAAAAAACTCAACCAGTGAGTGCAGCAAGCAGCTCTGGGCCCCAGCCTGGGCAGGGGAGGAGAGATGGGGCCGCTCACACTGCTCCACAGGCCCGGCCCTCTGCCCTCTCTCGCTGTCGTTACTCCCTCCTCCCTCTCCCTCATCTGTTTCCTCCCTATTTACCAGCCCATTATCCCAGCACTGGGGAGGCTGTGGTCCTGCGTGGAAGGTCTGCGAAGGCTGATCACTGCTCCATGGAAAGGGCGAGGGAAGAATGTGGGCCGACATGGGACATGTTCAAGACGGGAAGACGGGAAAAGTCAAGGAAACAGGACTTCTCCCAGGAAGATGGGTGAAGGCCACACCGGACAGAGACAAAACACAGGGGATGAGGAGAACAGCTTTAGGGGCCCCAGGGCCTCCGGGAGATGTGTCCCAGAGGGGACCGGGTTCACGGCCAGAAGGGGGGACAGCGCACAGGCAGGACGCAAATCCTGTGCAGCTCTGCAGAAGGAAGGACGGCGCCCGACAGCAGGAGAGGAGCCGAGGACGAACTCAGAGCCCGCTCTCATCACCGGACTGGCCCAGGAGAGGAGCACCGCGGCCTAGCACGGCCGCTGTGTCCACATCGCCGTGGACATTCTCAGGGCATGAGTGACAACACAGCCAGAGCTGGGATGGGGCATCGAGGGACAGCAGCCGCTGTGGGGCAGGTGGAGAGAACGCTCCAGGCACCTGGAAGGCCATGTAGGGAAGCACAGAGCGGCCCCACAGCGCCTTTCTCACCCGTCGCATAAGGACAGGGGTAGTGCACATCGCAGCAAGGAGGGACCAAGCGAGGAGGACACACAGGCAGGAGGTCCAGGGGCCCCTGCATCCTGACTGGCCAGGACAGGTGGCCATGCTCTGCTGTGAGGGGACAGGCCAGCTGTGTGCCATCAGGAGGCCTGGACAGGGTGACAGCCAAGGGATGCGGTGGCCGATGGGATCCTGGAGCTTCCTGAGGCCACAATGTCACCTGATGATGGCTGCAGGTGGGGTGGGAGACAGCAGAGGGGACCCCGGGGTGTGAGGGCAGGCAAAGGGCTCCCAGGGACCCACATTTCTGCTTGTCTGTCCCCAAGGCTGAAAGGTGAAGGCCTGGCTGCCAGCCTGTGGTGCTCCAGGGAGGCAGCAGGGTCACTGGGGCCACTCTTGAAAGCGAGTTCAGGCTCTAGCACCTTCTCTCTGCCTCCCAGCTGCCCCATGATGAACAGCCATCCTTCTCAGGAAGTTTCGAATTTTGGAGTATTTCGGATTCTGGATTTTCACATTAGGGATTCTTGACTGATAAAATCCATGCAAATATTCCAGTACACAAAATTTCCAGAATCAGAGGTGCTTCTGGTCTAAAGGGCTTTGGGCTAGGGACACTGACCTGTATTCTCCTTGTAAGAATCAAGTGCTTTGGGAAAAAGTTCATCAAAGCATTAAGCACAGAGCTTACCTCTGGTTGTTCCCAATTTGCCTGGCGAGAGTGTGCCATGACCATTTTAACCACTACTTCTAGTGGCCACGCAGGGATGCACAGAGCCCGAGTGCAGCTTTCCCTGACTGCACACTGCAGTCCCTTCCCAGGAATCAGAGATGCAAGCTGGCACCCTCGAGGGTCCTGCTGCGTGCGGCCGGCTGCACAGCCTTTCCCGGGAGCATGGTGCCGTGCTGCCAGACTGGAGCGAAAGCCCTGATGTTTCCAGAGCTCAGGTCCACTGATGCCTTTCCAGGGCTGGTCCACAGAGAAGATGCCCAAGTGAAATATGCAAAGCTCCAGGGACAAAGGTGGCCCTGTTGTCCCTTATAGCATCAGAGAGAGAAGCAGCCACAAGGGCAGAGAAAACCTGTTCTTCAAGTGGTGAGGATGGGGCTGCGTGCTGTGGGCTTGGACTCATCAGTGCCACACAGTCCTCCCGGACTCAGGCAGGGAGGCTGTGACAGCACTGTCCCCAGGGCGAGGACTCGGGTGTCTGGGCGGTCACAGTTGTCAGTTCTTAAGTCAGGATAGAAACTGCAGGAAGCAACCAGCAGACTGCGTGTGTGCATGTGTGTGTGCATGTGCACATGTGAGTGTGCACACAAGTGTGCACGTGTGCATGCAATGCTGGGGAAGTAGCCCAGGGCCTCACACAGCCAAGCTCTCTACCACCCAGCTACACCCTGCTTCCCTCTCGTGGCGACCCCCAGCCTTGCACCGGCGCCAGCGCAGAGGGATGTGTTTGACGACTCGGTGCTGCAGGACTGAGCCGCGCTCTCTGATGTGCAGGGTGGGTGCACTCGCTGCAGGAGGCTCACGTCACCAGAAACTGGGGAGACCACGTGGGCAGTGAGATCCCCAGAGCACCCCTGAAGCTTCCCATGTGCTCCTTATTGTATAATCTTGAACAAAAAGACTTCCTAGCAATCCAAGCCATACTTGTGAAGCAGCCCTGCAAAGCTGATTTCTACAGGAACTAGCTCTGTCCCAGCGGCACACAGCCAACCTCGGGGCCTGTCTTCCAGCCCCCTTTTGTGAGCTTTCCGAAGGCCCAGGGGTTTGGTTTGTGCTTTTCCTGCCAGGGTGCAGCCACTTGGGGTCCTCATGAGCCTCTCAGAGCAGGGCCCTGGGCAGCGGAGATGCGGGGTTCCCTTACAAGGTGCTCTTCAGCCTCTTCTCCCGAAGGTGACCATCCCTAGTCGTGGCTTCCTTCTCCACTCCTGGGGTCCTGACTGTTTCCACCACAGCCAGAACAGGGCAAATGCACAAAACACCTCCAGATAAATCCATTTTTTACAGAGGCAGTAATTTTAAAAACTCATTTACCAAGATTTTATGGCAGCAAGCAAGGCAATGGTAACTGAGGTAGCTCATGTGAAGAAACTGTAGGTTGACCACATTTATAGAATTTATTTTTAACCCAGGGATGGGCCCAGAAAAGGCCAATGATTTCCCATAGTGAATTCTAGAAAAAGCCAACAATGACTGACCCCCCCCCCACACACACACAGTTTCCTGCAGGACACAGAGCACCTGGGTATGGAGCTGCAGCCTGTAGTTGCTCAGGGAGGCTGAGGCAGGAGACTGGGGCAAATTCGAGCCCTGCCTGGTCAACTCAGGGAGAGCCTGTCTCAAAATTTAAAAGGGTGGGGGGCGCTGGAGATGTAGCTCAATGCAAAGGCTCTGGGTTCAATCCCCAGTACAGGAAAAAAAAAGTACAAAATAGTTTCCTGGAAAAATGTAAAAAATGTAAAATTCCAGAAAATCACTTGAAATTACTTGGAAGGAGAATATATTTACTATGTTTCGGGCACCGTTTGTTTATGGAAATGAAGAAATACCTTTATGACTAATTTCCAGGAAATTAGCCTTTCCAGGCAAGATCTGATTACTTGGGCCATCTCTATGAGAATACATTTCTAACGCAAATCTGTTCCCACAGAGACTAGATAAGCCACTTGAACTTTCTCAAGAAAACAATAACAGCTGCAAACTTTCTACTAAAGCTCTGGTCTTGTCCCTGACTACCGCAGGCAGCTTCCTGTGGGTGCCAGGTGAGCCCCGTCCCTGCTGTCCTTAGCAGGGTCTTGCAGGGAGGAGGTTCAGGGGGAGAAGTGAAGGCACAGCGCCCCCTGCTGGGCTGGCATGGAAGCTCCTTTCAGGCATCTGCCTGTGCTTGGCACCCCGGGGAACCTCAGGGTGCTGCGCAGCTCCCAGTGACTTGGGACTCAGAGACAAAGTCCGCAGCAGCCTGGCAGCAGGTGGGAACAATAGAGAGGAGCAAGGTCATCCCTGCAGCAGCTCGGTCCTCTGGCTCCAAGGGAGGAAGAGATTCACGTGGAGCGGAGCTGGTTACACCGAGCCAGGATCTACACACCAGTCATCCTTCCTCTGTCCCCACGGGACAACTGGGCGGAAGAGCCCCCCAGATCCCTCCACACCAGATGTTCACAGCTCCAAAAGGCTCCGGGACCCATGCTTGCTGATGCTGCTCATCCTACCCGCCGATCAGGTTAAGAGTATCTTGGCCTCAGAACTTGTGGACTGGAAGTCGCTGGGAGATTTTTAAAATGAACAGCAGTGTGCTTGCAAAATCTTCCATTGCCAGCATGATTGATAGCAGAGATTCATATTAAACGTACGGAAGGGAATCAACAAAATCGATCCACCGATCATCCTCCGGAAGGTGGACGCTCCCTGTGCCTTTGTAAGGAAGACCACAGGTGACCGCAGCCCTACAGCTAAGCACAGCCCCTGTGAGAGCCAGGACTGGAGTGGCAGCTAAGGTCATCAGCAGCAACCATCATTATTTTATTAAGTGTTTTCCTACCCGAGGGCTTGAAACCAGTAAATTCTGACTTCCAAGTCAATTACTAATCTACCACATTGGAGCCTGATGTATGGACTCTGGTTTATAGCAAAAGACACCCTTAATTTTTTTTAATGGCATGACATACCACATCAGTGTGTAATCATCTTCCTTCTCCCTTTCTCAGTGCGGCAGTGCCACAGTGCAGTCTACGGCCCCCCACCCAGGGCCATGTGGGTGGCACTGAGCAGTCTTCCCGTGGATCATTTCACACTGTGGCTGTGAGTGCCGACAGATTTCTGACAGTAGAAGTTGCAGGGTCATAGAGTAAATGCATGTGTAGTTTGGCTAGATATTGTCAAATTCCCTGCCATAATGTCGGAGCTGTACAGCGCTCATCCTGCTCCACAGCTTAGCTGACACGGTTTACTGACAAAGTTTTGGATCTCTGCCAATCTAATACAGATAGCACAGCTGGGGCGGATGAGCCACGCCCCTCCTCAGCTCTACCTGGGCAACGCCCCTGGGCCAACTACCTCAGTCCTAAGGCCTACTATCAGGAGGCAGAGTAAGAAAAAGAGCCTTGGAAATTCTGAAGTCCCGTCCCAGGACACATGCTGCCACAGTCTCCTGCATGACCTACAGTAAGCTTTCTTCACTCTCGGCTCATCGAAAGTTCATGCGTATGGACTGCATCTCACACATCCAATCGTAACAGTGCATTGCGGGAAAGGACACGTGCAGCTGACACGGCTGGCCTGCCTCAGCGCCTGTCAATCACACTGTCAGTCACGCTCTGGGAGACCAGTGGGAGGTGCCCCAGACCTGTGCAGCGCTCTGAAGTCTTAAGCCCACTGCCTTGAGCACTCCTGCCATTTTCTTTTCCACCAGTGGGAGTGAGCTCACTGTTGCCTGATTAAAACTACACTGCTTTTTCCTTACTGTCATGTGCCAACTTTTTGGAACATAGAAACCCATCCTGGACTCCATCACCCATGGCAACAGTCTAATGGATGCTGTTTGACTTGAATTTCTCTGCATGTAAAACAATACAATATCTCTCTCTCCGGTTCCTAGACAGACTAAATGGGGCTGCACTTAGCACGGTAACCCAAAGAATCAATAGTTAGAAAAGCAAAATAAAAGGCAGACCACAGGAAACGGGGAGCTGGATCTTTTGCAAACGGGAAAGGGATCTAGAGATGGAGGGAGTGGGGAGGAGGGGGAAGGAAGAAGAATTAAGATGTGTCATGTAACACACCAGCTCCCTGGGTTCAATCCCCAGCACTTAAAACAAAAACAAAGTGAAAAATGCATCTGATACTATAATTTCAAGTAATTTTGACAGAAGAGGAGAAGGCCAGGAGAGGAGGAGGAGGGAGAGGAGGGGAGGTCTCCTGTAGAGAGATTTCTACTCAGCGAGGACTGCCGAAGGACACAGAGAGGGCGAGAGAACACGCGTCTGCGGTAAATACGAGGTGACAAGCTGCCGTGGGCGTCGGGACAGGCAAGGAGCATATGCCCGGCATTCCTGGGACGGAGTCCCCTCCGCCGCTGGCCTCAGAGCCCTCAGACGGCAGCCTGTTCCGTCTGCACTGCCAGCGCAAAGCCACACACTCAATGGTTTTGTCTTTTTCCATCTCATTTATTAGTAAGGAAACAGCAGCAGGTATCGCTAATACACGGGGTGATCGAAGTACGTGGTTACTGTTTACATTGAAAACATTTATTACAGTGAAAGACATATTGCCATGAATCCTTCTCAGAATACCCCACTTTGAACACTCTTCTCCCATCATTCTTGCTGCTTTCTGAAGCAGCTCTGGAGTCCTCTTTCCTGAGTGTCTTTATGAGGTGTGATCAGAAACACCGTGAATGCTGCTGCTGAGTGCCATCCAACAGAAAGGCAGCTTGTAAAAACATGACGCTGTGGCCTCATCCACCTTAGTCACCGGATCTGGCACTTTGTGACCTCTGGCTCTTCCCCAAAATCACAATGACCATGAAAGGAAATGTTCTGAACAGATTCAGGACATTGAGGCAGTCACAACAGTGCAACTAAAGACACTCAGGAAAGAGGACTCCAGAGCTGCTGCAGAAAGCGGCAGAGAGGTGGGATGAGCGAGTTTGAACTGAGGGGAGGGTTCTGAGGGTTGTTAATGGCAATGCATCTTTTACTGTAATAAATTCTTAAAAATTTAAACATTCACCGTATTTTTCTATCACACTCTGTGTATGCCTGCTAAACGAATAGGTTAAGGATAACAAGCATGCTCTTTTCTGAATAGTTAAGAGGAATTTATAGTTTTTGGACTCATAACAAATTATAAAAAATTCTTTATTTTTACTCTTTGTACTAGGAGTTTAAATTATTCTGTAACATTAAATCAAAAATATGACTTCAAAGTTTTATTTCCTGAAGGGTAACAGTGTCAGCAAAGCCGACTTCTCTTGTGGTCTATTCCCTGACCCCGTTAGAGAGAGCTGAGGACATCTGACCCTCAGCAGGGAAGGCACCAGGTTGGCACACAGCCTTTCACAGTTCCCCCGCCTCTTGTTCGGGGCTTCAAAGGTGACAGCATTTGTAGGGATGCAGAGTACTGGTTTTGTTTTTTTTTTTGAGACAGGGTCTCGCTGTGTAGTTCAGGCTGGCCATGAACTCATCACATAGCCCACGCTGGCCTCAAACTCGCAGTGATCCTCCTGCCTCAGCACCCCCCAGCGCTGGGATTAGAGACACGCACCACCTCCCCACCCCAGCAGGACTATTGTATTTAAAACTGCACTGATTCATCCATCCACAGGCGATGTACTGAGTGTCAAGCACCCGCCAGGTTGGCCCATGCACCTGATCCCCGCCCTGGCCTGGACCCCACATCTCCGCGTTCTACTGCAAAGGAAACACCTTCACCCAAGAAAATTAACTGCTTCAGGGTCAAGCATGGAGATGCAAAGTCGGGCAGCTCTGTGCACTCCTCTTACCTGAAGGAATTCATATTCCTAAGCACAGTTATTCAGAAAAATTCCAAGACACGTTCAGTACAAGCATCTCAAGAAACCGTTTTATGCAACGCAAAACCGTATGTATATGTAGTCCATTACCTTACTACTGCTTCTTTTATTAACTTTGAAAAATCCCAGAAATTTTTTCTTCTCTTTATCTGTCTCATCGTTGCCAAGTGATGATTTTCTAAACGTTTCTGGAAAAAAAGAGTAACCAAGTTACTTCTCAGCATTTGAAAGAAGACATTAAATATTTCACTTTAAAAAAAAAACTGCAATAAATGAATCTTTTACTCTTACACTGGCAGTAGTTCTTCTAAAAGGGAAACCACCAGCTGTTTCTTTCACAGTTTTGCAGCTACCTGAAAGCCTCGGGCGCACATAGGAAATGACAGGAAGTACTTAAGCAGTCTCTAGGGTTGAGACTGCGTTCTCTCCGGTGTGGACGTTCCCATTTGGAGAATGAAAAGCCAAATAAATCAATGAGAGTTCAAGGGCCAGGCTGTGCAAGAGAAAGCTAATGCAAGCCACTGTGCAATGTTTTATTTGATAGCAGCTGCATTTAAATATCCAGGTGAGAGGGATTTCAATTATAATTTTATACAACCCGATATATCCCAAAAGTGTTCCATCACGTAATCAGTGTAAATGTTACTGATGTTTTACGTTTGTTTTGGTGCTAAGTCTTCAAAATGCAGCACTCGCCTGGGGTGGACAGCGCGTCTCCGCTCAGACAGGTCACCTGAGGGGCCCTGGCCACACATGGCCTGCACTGACTCTCGGAGTAGCAGGGCTCAAAAACTGTGTCCTCAGCTGAGACGCCAGTTTAAAGGCCCATGAATGAGCTGGGCGTGGTGGTGCATGCCTGTAATCGCAGCACTCTGGGAGGCTGAAGCAGGAAGAATGCAAATTCTAGTCCCACTTGGGCAACTCAGCAATTTAGTGAGGCCCTGCCTCACAATGAAAAATGTAAAAAGGGCTGGGGATGCAGCTCAGTACAAAGACCCTGGGTTCAATCCCCGGTACCATAAAAAAACAAGAATCAGGGATGAGGTGCAATTGTTAACGCGCTTTCCTGCTCATTTCTAGGACACAGAGGGACAGCCACGGGTTGCCCAGCTGGTGCTGGAAACCGGCACATCCGATCTTTGGGCCTTCTTTCCCTTTCTCTCTCTCCCACCACAGCCAGAATGTTTGCCTTTTTGGTTACAGCCTCTAGAGGGCGATGCTTCACTCCCTGTTCCTTTCCTTCTTGCTTTCTTTAGTGCTGAGCTCACAGACCTGAGTTGCCTTTCCTGCTTTCTCCTCGACTGCTGCCTTGGTGGTGACACCCGTGGCACTGGCCCCGTGGGGACCTGAGAGAGTCGCGATCCCAGGGCTGTCTGGACCCTGGAGCTGGAAACCCCAGGCGAGTCCTGACTCAGTTCACCCTGGGGACATATGAGGCGCCCGCATGTGCGGCACACTGCTCAGCCCTCTGAGCCTCAGTTTCTCCACCTGTGGGTGGGGGTGGTGCCCATGGCACACGCGGCCCCAGCTGGATCCCTGGTTATTATTGTTCATTTATTTGCACACAAAGGCCACTCCAGGCCTGGGCCATTCACTCATCTCATCCTTCTCTCCCAAGGTAGGAACCCAGCCAGGGCAAGAGGGTGGAAACAGCCGTCCTGGAGGATGGGACGTTGAAGTCACCATCACCTGCTGGACAGCCAGCCCTCCAGTCCATCCATGGAAAAGTCACTGCCGGAATTTCACAAACTTTTCTGTCAGTATTTCAACCCGAACATGCCAAACACCCGTGAGCATCTCAGGCTGCTAACGTAGGACTTTGCATTTGAGTTAGAGACCGGGCACCTGTCAGCGCATTAGTAAGCTCATGACACTGCAAAAACTGTCTGCCCAGAAAAGCAACACCCGGGCACGCACAGCGCAGGGACGAACGCTTGGGTCGGGTCACATGCAGGGGAGGTTAGTGGGGTCCACGCCACACCACGTCCAAACCGGAGGACCCACCGGCCACCATGCAGCCACACAGACACACGCGTGCGCACACTTTCGAGTGAGTCACACCAGAACCCTCTGCTACAGGCAGAGCTGTAGAGTGCAGCGTAGCGACAGCGCCACATCTGAGCTCCAGCTCGCTCGGGTCTGTGCTTTCAGCCTGCACCGTGACTGTGCTGATGGTGTGTCCTGGGCATGGGTGTGTGTGTCGTGTCTGCATGTACCGACGTGGGTGACGCTGAGACGGGCCGCCTTCCCGCACACAGCCCACTGCACCAGGCACCAAATGCAGAGCTTGGGCGGGAAGGCTGCAGCGAAGCTGAGCCTGTGTTTCTCTCCCCGAGCTGGGACAGCACATGGTCACAGGACAGAGTCTCCCTGCCGAGGAGGGCGCAGGTCCAGCGCAGACCCATGGGAGTTGGGGCGCTGTACACTTGTGATGCAAAGCCCGCAGCTGTCTGGGGGAGGCCGGGGCCCCCATCTCACAGCCCAAGTAGGGGCTCGCAGCAGAAGCCCGTTCCAGCACAGGGCAAGCTGTGCCGCTGGCCTGGGTGGACTTGGGGCGGGACTCAGACGGGGCCGGGGCCACGTGAGCACCAACAAGAGAAGTCCGTGGTGGCTTCAGACAAAACCTGCAGGAACAGCCGCTGTCTTGTCACAGCTGCAGGAGCAGCTGCAGTTGGCCCTGGAGAACACACATCCCCGATTGGGACTCTGCGCCGGAGGGTCCGAGGAGCGAGGGTTGATTGTATTCAGATTCACTCTAGTTTATAGAAGTTAATTACTGATGAGAGCTTTTTCAGGGGCCACATGTAGTGGAGCTCTTCCTTCTTTGGCAGCATCAAAATGACTTAGTCATTAAAATGATCTAGAGGTGCACGGCCGTAATCCCAGCACTCCGGAGGGCTGAGGCGGGAGGATTACAAGTTCGAGTCCAGCCTGGATAACTTAAGAATTTAGAGACATTGTGTCTCAAACAATGATAACAGTAATAATAATGATGACGATGTGGCTGGCGATGTAGTTCGTGTGAAGCTCCTGGGTTTTATCCCTAGTACCACAAAATAAAACAAATCAAATCGAATCAAACGATTTTGAAAATGATGAAGATGGACGGTGAGAGACAGAGGAAGTTGAAGGGACCCTGAAAGGCCAGCTGGGCCAAAGCATTTGCTTCTCAAGAAAAACTGCAAACCAAGGCAGCACGTAAGGAAGACTGGGGACGCCGAGCCAGCCGCATTTACACGGGCTCGGCTGGGACCCGGTCCCGGTGTGGTTCCGAGCAGCCACCGCCAGCGACCCAGACACGGGCGGTGAAGGGGCCACCGCTGTCCTGCCTCTGCTGTCCCGACCCGGCCAGAGCCACAGAGCAGCTGCAGGCCTCTCTAGTGCGGTCCCACCCAGCACGCCGCCTCCTCGGGGCGCCGCGAGGGCAGTGCCGCCCTGTCCACGCGCAGGCCGCACGGCTCAGAGCACCGGGGCCACCAGCCGTGGCTCCCTTGGGTGCACTTGTCCAGGCCCGGCTCCACATCGAGGCCCAGGCTTCCTTCAGCAATGTGTGCGATGAAATGAAATCTAGTGTTAAGAATTTAACAAATGTGGACAAAGCTTTTGGTAGCATGCGAGACTCGCTGGTGTCTTCGTGAAGCTTCTAGCGTGTGTGTGTGCCTTAAAGAGCTCATGAAAATCCCAGTGTTTATGTGTGGGAACAGATGTGTATACGGATATGGTCATGTGTGCAGGTGTAAACACACCCGGGCAAGTACACAGATCTTCCTTCTCCCGCTCCCTCTCCCTGCTTCTCTCTCTCTGCATTCTGTACCTGAGACACAGCCTGCTCTCTCTGTAGACAGAATATGGGCATTCTGCGTGTACAGAGGGCTGGGACACGCGTGTCAGGGCACACACTGAGTCTGGAGTGGTGTTAGTCTCGTGTCTACAACAGGGAAGGTGACATCTCAAGGGCCCCTGCCCCAGGTCCACCCTGTGCTGTGTGTGTGCAGTTGGGCGGGTAGCTGCAGCAGGCTCGGCCTGCAGAGGTGAGAAGGAGCCGGTGCTATCTTCACTCCCTTCCACTCCACCAACACTGTGGGCAGCAGTGCTGGTCTCCTCGGCCTCTCCCCCATTCTCCAGGGCCTCACACAGCGGCACCAAGAAAGCAACCTACCCGCCAGCGCCGCAAGCCACACCCAGAGTGCACAGGTCTGGCACCCCAGCGTCCCCCAGCCATGCAGAGTGCAGCCTGCGGCGCACAGTACCTCGGCAGCTCAGGGATGGCTCGGACTGCGTTTTGGTCAGAACTGGAAAAGGCAGGCAGGACAGTGAGGACAACTTCGAGACCCATAGCCACTGCCCACCCCCACCCTTGGGTGGGGTCTGTGTGTCCCTAGCAGGGATGCAGCCCCCTGCAGAGCTACCCAGCACATGGCCTCCCAGGGCCCCTGCACTGCAGGCTGCTGGGCCTCGCATCACTGGCAGGTGGCAGCTGAGCCCGTGTTTCCATGATGCCCCTGCCAGGATTGCAGTGAGCACTCTGCCCATAGCCGCTTCCTTGGGCCCTGAGGCAGCAGGGCTGGGGAGGGGACGGCAAGCCCCACCCCGGGTGTCAATCGGCGTGGTTGGCTGCAACAGAGGGACTGGGGGCTTGGGAGCTGCTGTTCCCAGCCTCATACATTGGCCACACTCTGTTGGGGTGGGCTGGATGGAGACAGCCGCGCTTGGCTTCACTCTGAAGGCTGTGGCCCCTGTGGGCCACCATAGGCTGGCCAGGTCCTGCTGTTCTCCTGGGCAGCTTCTCTGGGGACCGGGAGTGACACAGCCTGCTCCACACAGATGCAAGTGTGTGCACGCAATGTGAGCATGCCTCGGTGCTTGGATCCAGAGCTGCTTTCCTGTCTTCTCTTCCACTGGTCTTACTGACTTAAAGCTGTGTTTCCAGGGACTCAAACAAATCATGTTTAAACAGGGTGGAAATGCATCCACAGCACCGGGGCTGTGAGGGAGGGTGCTGAGGACAGGACTGAGTTACAATGACCCCGGGCAGGTTAGCATGGGCGAGGCCCTGGGTTCAAGCCCTGCACTGGAAGTAAAAACACAAGCTGCTGGACAGAACACAAGATGCATTTTTCTTGAAGGTCAGAGAAGTGTTTGGGAGGCCATAAATAGTCCATGGAACCCCTACGCCATGGAGCTAAACCTTCTCTCTTGATTGTCAACCGAAACCGAGGCCCCGAGGCCCAGGAGGGGTGCACTGACCTTTGGGAATTGTACACAGGGTGGGGGTCGCACCATGACCACTGAGCACACAACACAATGGTAACAGGAAAAAGGGCATTTCGGGCTGGTGAGACGGCTCAGTGGCGTAAGCGCCTGCCTGGCAAGCGTGAGGGCCCGAGTTCGACTCCCGGAATACACATATGAAAAAAGGGCCGGTGATATCGCTCAGCAGCATGGGCGCCTGCTGGCACGCGAGGTCCTGAGGTCGACCCCCGGTACCCACAAAAAAAGAAAAAGGGCATTTTATTAGAAGAATTTCCAAAAAAGCTATAGAAAAGCTTCAATGTGCTTATATTTTAAAAACCCATCCCACTCCGTGTTTGTGGAATGAATAAAATAGGCAACAGTTATTGAATGAGGCTCCTTAGAGGAGAAACTTCTGGGAGGTCCACTGTAACGATTCTAAGGTCAAGGGGTGCAATCACCCCTCTGCCTGACAGCTGTGCGGCTCCACGGCCAGCCGTGCCTGCTCACACCACGTCAGTCTCTGGGCCAACCGCAGCGAGGAGGCCGAGGTGGTGCCTAAGTTGTCCCCAGGGATGGATCTGTGGCCCCGCAAGGTGGCCAGCATTGGAGGACAGCTAGAGGTGAGTCTGACTCTGGTCTTGGAGAAAAGCGGCATCTTCGGACCCAGAAGCAGTGCTGAGAACTGAGAAGGAAAATCCAGAGAATCCTGCGCATGGTTTCTGAGTGGTTAGAGCAGAAAGTTTAATTTCTTCCCTTTTCTTGCCTGTTACCTAACGAAGCTCACAAGGAGACAGAAGGCAACAGCCGCGTTCAGAACTGGGAGGAAAGAGGCGTCGTTATGATCAAGAGGAGTGACCATGAGCCAGGTTTCCTCCCTGCCTACTTCAACCCTGGACAAACTCTGAGATGCCTGAAAATCCACATCCAAGACACCAGTGCTGGGAGGACAGCAAGGTGCACGTGCATGTGTGTGTACGTGTGCATATGCGTGTGTCACCTGTGTCCGCCAGGGTGGGGTGGGCAGAAGGATGCCCACCGCAGGGCCTCACCTCGCCTGTTGTCCCACGCATACAGCTCCTTTATCCCCAGCTCACTGAGGGACTTGGACAGCTCCAGCTCCTCACCAGCAGCGCTGTCGCGGAGCAGGACCACGTGTTCCGGGCTGACCTCACACTTGGCGCAGATGAGCGGCAGGATGCTCTGCAGCGGCACGTCGGGGCTCACGCGCACAACTGCTTTCTGCGTCCGCAGGTAGTTCACCACCAGGCGCACCGACTTCTGCAAGGCACAGAGCAGAGCTCCCTGAGCGCGCCCTCCAGAGCCCCGGCTTCTGCCGGAATGAAGAATGGGGAGGGGCGGGGTGCAGGCCTCCTCCCCACACGAGCTCTGCAAGTCACGGGGCAGTGGCAGGATGAAAATCAGGGTCCAGAGTCACAGCTCGAGCTTAGCCTCCCACCTCCTAAGGGACAAGCTGCTCCACACAGGGCGACAGACAACAGGGAGGGCTGTGAATTTAACACCCAACACACATGCAGCCTTTCTGGATGTTTGGGACATTTTCTAAAGGAAAATAATTTGGGTGTAATATGAAGAACTTCATTAAGAAAAACCCTCCAAACAAAACATCAAATTTTTGTTTAAGTCAAAATATCCATGTAGGTATGTGAATATTTACACATATGTATCTACATGAATGCACACAGGGTATTTTATGTATGTATATAATACACATACAGAGAATATACACAGACATATAATTTTTTCAGTACTGGTGATTGAACCTAGGGTCTTCACACTGAACTACATCTTAATCCTTTTTTTATATTTTTATGTTGAGACAGGGTCTCACTAAGTCAGTAAGTTGCCCAGGCTGAGCTTGAACTCTACATCCTCCTGCCTCAGCCTCACAGAGAGCTGGAATTACAGGTGTGCGCACCACCATGACCAGCTTGAATTTATATATACATACTGCACACATACATTATAAGTTAGAAATATATTTTATCTTTTTCAAATACCAGACACATAATAGAAAGAGAAATAATCAATTTCACTAAGGTTGACCCTGCATGCCAAAAGATACAGGAGCTGCCAAAACCTGTAGTGTTCACAGTTTCAGCCAGTCTCCTTGAATTCAGCATTACTGATCACCATGTGATGCTAAGACATTCAGAGGTGGACAGAGTATATCCATGGGTCACTTCAAGAGTGACTGAGACAGGTCTTGGGCTCTCTTCGGATCTCGGAGGTGGGACTTGGTAGCCATGGCAATGACAGAGCTTCTAAGGGAAGATGGACCCCTGCTCCCTGGCCAGTCTTCTTGGAGAAGAGCCATGCCCAGAAGGGGCCAGGAAGTGAAGGGAAGTCAGCGGGAAGGAAGAGCTGTCGTTTTCCTCGAATGAGGATTATATTTGAACAATGAGGGAAAGCATCTGCGGTGGATGTGACATGGAAGGCAACAATTAGAATCTGTCAGTCACTGAAACACAATCATGGGAGACAAACTGCCGACTGATTTCTCATTTTAAAAAGCAGCACAATTTTGTATAGCTTACAAGAATCTAAGAGTAAACCCCACTTCTTTTAATGGAACCAAAAGATCTAGCTCACAGCCTTCTTAGAAAGCACAGTAAGAAGTTGCAATTAATTTTCATCACCAATAAAAAGCCTGAAATAAAGCTATCGGACACTCCTCAAATGCAACACGTAAATGTTTCTGACACCAATTTTTCAAAAAGACTCCCCCCATCTTTCTCTCTCTCGAGGAAGAAGGTAAAATCTTGTCTGGATCCCAGCTGCTTTCGGGGGCTGGAAGAAGTCCCAACTGCCCAATCGACAAGGGCAGACACTAGCCAGTTAATTCAGAGTCAGTGAAGTTGGAAAGTCACTTGTTCCTTCATAGCAGCCACATTTCCAGTGCTGAACAGTGCCTGTGAGTGGTGGCTGCCATAGTGGGAAGGGTAGAACTATGGACCACTTCCGTTTCCATATTGGGAAGGGAAGAACTGTGGACCACTCCCATTTCCATAATGGGAAGGGTAGAACTGGACCACTTCCACTTCCATATTGGGAAGAGTAGAACTGTGGACCACTCCCATTTTCATATTGGGAAGGGTAGAACTGGACCACTCCCATTTCCATATTGGGAAGGGTAGAACTGGACCACTTCCATTTTCATAATGGGAAGGGTAGAAATGGACCACTTCCTTTTCCATATTGAGAAGGGTAGAACTGGATCACTCCCATTTCCATAATGGTAAAGGTAGAACTGGACCACTTTCATTTCCATATTGGGAAGGGTAGAACTGTGGACCACTTTCATTTCCATATTGGGAAGGCTAGAACTGTGGACCACTTCCGTTTCCATATTGGGAAGGGTAGAACTGTGGACCACTTCCGTTTCCATATTGGGAAGGGTAGAACTGTGGACCACTTCCGTTTCCATATTGGGAAGGGTAGAACTGTGGACCACTTCCGTTTCCATATTGGAAAGGGTAGAGCTGTGGACCACTCCCATTTCCAAACAGTCTGGGTGGGCAACTCTGCTCTGCAATGACTCCCTTTCTACAGCAGTGAACATGGGTGCATTCTAAAAGTCTGCCACGCTCACAAAGCCAGCTTAGTGCCTAAGTTCCCCCAGCCCGCAGGAGCCACTGCCCGCCTGTACCTCCCTCGCACACAGGCACCATCCATGGGCATCGTCAGATGACTCACAGCTGTGCACTGACCTCAGGCACCTTGCGGGGGCCAGGCTTCACCTTCTCTTCTGGAATTTTCTCTTTCAGAAACACAGTGTGCACATTCAAGGTCCCCACCAAAGTATTTGGCTTAAAACTCAAAGGCTGTTGGGTTTCCGACGACTGGATCTCCAGCGCATGGTGGGAAGGATTCAGATGATTCTGCAGGCAGAGTTCAACCAGCAGATCCATCATTGCGTGGCTGAAAGAGGGAAAGCAAATCACGAGCATTAGGAGGGTCTGTGCTCTCTCTTCTCTTCAGCTCAGTAAGCACAGAACAAGACGTGCATGCGTGGATGAATGAGAAGATTAGATGTGCTATGAAGAAAGACGACAGAAGCTCATTAATTTCTTCTGCATGGTTGTATGGCATCATCTTAGCTTTTTCGGTGCTAGTAAACAACATTGCTAAAAGAGCAAAATCATCCTGGCTGGGAAAAACAATTAAACCCATGGGTATGTTGAAATGATACTTCTTATGGTCTTAGTACATGTTCAGTTATTTGTAGAACATATTGTAAAAACTAAGTTTTAAATTGAAGGTAACAGGCCCTGTTAGGAACGATCATGCACCAGCAAATTAGGTGACCTAGAAGAAGAAAACTTCTAGGCACATTCAACCCAACGAAGCTGAGCCAGAAGAACCCGCACCAGATCAAAAAGGAATGGAGACTGATTCAGTGTTTAACCCTCACTACAAAGAGAAGCCCAGAGCCACATGTGGTCAGCAGAAAATTCTACCAAATATGCAAAGAATCATACTCAAGTTCTCAAGCTCTTACACAAAATGGAAGCGGGAACATTCCAAACACCATTTATGAGACCAGCATCAAAGACAGGACATTGAACAAGAAAAGAAAACCATCGGCCAATATCTCTGATGAACATGAATGCAAAAATCTTCAGTAAAATAATAGCAAGCCAAGCTCAGTAGCGTACTTGAAAGATTATTTGCCACGTTCGAGTGGGCTCCATCCCCAGGAAGCAAAGATGGTTCGGCGTATGCAAATTAGCCAATGTGGTGCATCTTAGTAACATCATGAATCATAAAAATCCACATAAGTGTCTTGATTGATACAGAAAAAGCATCCAATAAAACTCAACGTCCATTAATGATTTTTAAAAAATTAGCTTGTCATGATGGCGCATGCCTATAATCCCAGCACTCTGGGAGGCTTCGGCAGGAAGATTACAAATTTACAAATTCAAGCCCAGCCTGGGCAATTTAGTGACTTAGCAAGACCCTGTCTCAGAATAAAAATTTAAAGAGGGCTGGGAATGTAGCTCAGTGCAAAGGCCCTGGATTTAATCCCCAGTACCGCTCCCCAAATCCCAAAGTGCTCCATTTCTTATTGAACTGCTGCAAGTGACAGCTACTGACCACGTGTGGATGGACCCGGAGCAACGTGTCAGCTGTCTCCAGGACAAAAGTCATGCTCCCTGGAAGACCCTAAGTACACCCTGTGCCCCCAGGAACCCTAGAAGCTGGCGCGCTGTCATTTGTGGGGTGTTTGGAGGAACCAGAGCCATGCAAGCTCACACACACCAGAGAGCAAGTGCTGCGCAGGCTGATCCACTTCGTGCAGCTCCCTGTCAAAAAGCAGATCAAGGGGCGGATTGGAACAAAGCAGGGCGTGCCGTTCCTGCACATGCAAGGCAGGATATACCACTGAAAGGCCCTGTGCAGCAAGCAGACTTTGAGGGGCAGGGGGTGCTGAGGACTGAGCTGCACCCACAGCCTCCATTTTTGAAATGTTTTGTGACAGGGTCTCACCAAATCGCTAAGTTACCCAGGCTGGGCTTGAACTTGTGATCCTCCTGCCTCAGCCTCCCAGAGTGCTGATGACAGGCTTTGCAGCTATGTTTTCAACAGATGAAGTAGTTGATCACTAATCTCCCTGCTCCAATTTACTATTGAACTGGGGGAGGGCAAAAACAAAGAAAACTGTCCCGACACGGTGAGAACATGAAGAGAGAGCAGACCCGGGTTCCCACGCACATTTGGCTGCTAGTTCAGAGCTGCACTAATTCAGCCTGGGGAGCAAGGACCTGGCCCCTCCCTGGGGCCTGGAAGCCCCGCCCAGACAGAGCGGTTTCTATGGGAACCTGAGGAGGTCTGGGAGGGGCTCTGGTCACCAGTTTGCCCTGCGACACCTCTAGCTGTGCGCAGTGGTAGGCACGGCTCCCCAGCGAGGGCAGAGTTTGTGGATGCGTTAGTTAAAAGACAACTTTCACTTATAATTTAAAACTAAAAATGAAGAAAGACTGAAGATATACTCTGCACAGGCCCTGGGTTCAGTCCCTAGGACCAGGCCTGAGCTGTCTGCGCTGTGCCGCTTCCGCGTAAAACGCCGGACCCCACGCTGCCGCCACAGGCCAGGTCTCCCAAGGTTCCCTGGAGCCACTGGTGAAGCCACCAGGAAGAGGGAGGTGGCCCTCGGCCCTGCAGTGTCGGGCGGCACCGGAGTTCCTGTGGGCTCCTCCAGGGTCCTGTTTCCTAAGAGCAAAGGGCCGGTAACTCCCTCGCTGGGTGTCGTGTGGCACCTGGGTGGCTCTGACACGTGATCCCCACTCCTGGTCTGCAGCCTGCCCGGGTGGAGACTGCCTCTCTGTGCCTCAGTTTCCCATGGTGAAGGCACGATGGCACAGCATCTCTGGAGTCTCTCATCAGCTAGCTGAGCACAGCGCCAGGCTCAGTGGCAGCCACAGAGTTAGCGTCTGCTAAGCGGGCCGGTTCGTTTGTGGCTGTCTTTCCTGGTTTGAGTGAGATGCAGGAAGACGTCACTGGCTCGGCCTCGCCGGTGTGTGTTTGGCTGGACACTGCCCTGCTCTCAGCAGGCAAGAGTGGAGACCCTCTCCGTGACACCTGGGGGCACAGGGGGACAATCCCCCCCTCACAAGGGACGCACTGAGACAGCGAGACGCTGAGCATCACAGGGAAAGGCAGGCAAGGCAGGAAGTGGCCGGGCTGAGGACCTCCCTGCCTCAGTGACATCCTGTAGGGACATCGCTGTCAGTACAGGGACAACCGGGAACGTGTGCATGTATGTGCATGTATGTGTGCACAGGTGTGTGCATGTGTGTGCATGTGCATGTGTGTCTATGTCCCTCCATCCATGTTCTGGTTAAATCCCAGTTTTAGCAGAACAGCAGACGGAAGTAAGGGGACTGAGGGCTCCGAGCCCAGTGAGCAGGCGGGCGTCTTGAGAACAGATCTCTTTCCTCCCCACTTGTCTTCAATACCCTTGTTTTCTTCCAGCTTCACCACTCTGTTCCTCAAATGTCTTAAGTGCTCATAATTTAGAAGTGAAATTTAATGTGGGGCATTTGTTGCTGACCTCTGTTTTTAAATTTTAAAAGTGGATAGAATTTCTGTATTTCTTTCTTTGAAAAACACTGCTTTCTAAATGTGTACAGGCTTCAAAAACCATTTTTGTGTGACTGGGTGACTTTGATAAGACACTGAACTTTCACCTGCGACTCTCCGAAGTCCTGGCAGAGAGCTGGACGGAAAGGAGGAGCCTGTGCCCAAATCCCTTCCCAGGGCACTGGGGACACTCAGGGGGCGGGGTGCTTGGGGACCACGCCCTGGGGATACGGACGTCGGGAGGCCATGCCCTGCGTCTGTCAGCCCGCTGGTTAAAGGGCTGTCCCTGCTGACGAGGAACTGCTCTACGTCACAGCCTGCTGTCCTGCCGATGCGCAGACATCTTGGAGACGGACCACAAACGGCCCTCAACTGTGGGGACAAAGCCGACCGTCTTGGCCTGTGTTGCTCCTCCATCCTGCAGTCCCTGCCCTTGTGCACAGGAACAAGTGACTGGCGAGGCCCTGGTCACTGTCTGGACCTTGTGCTGGCACAGGCAGAGCCAGGCATGCACCCAGCCAGGGGCCAAAAGGCGGCCAGGAACCAGAAGCCCTGGGCGTGGAGGAACAGGCTGCACCGCTCCACCCCAGGCTCAGGCCCGGCGGGCCAGGTGGGGCCGGACATCGTCCTTTCCAGGTGACCCACAGCGCAGGCCCAGGGGCCCCACTTAGATCCACTGGGCTCTGAGCACCCAAGTGGAGGATTCGCCGCCGCCACGCAGAAATCTTCCCCGCGCTCCCAGGGGAGCTGGTTTCCTGTGTGGTCCCAGGCCAGCAGGTGGCCCTGAGCTCAGGTGGGGCATGTGCTGGAGGCACGGAGTCTGGCTCAGGCTGGCGAGAGGCGGCTCCCACAGCAGGGCCAGAAGGTTTGTGTGACCCGGAGCCTTCAGGGAGCTCCTGGGCAGCACATGCTAGTCTGTGACCAGCAGGGGGCGCCAGGGAGCCCAGAGCCACAGGGGCTGAGGCCAGAGCCGATTCCGGGTGTGAGGCTGTTTTCTGCAGGAATCCAGTTTTTGGAGGCCTGGGTCCTGACGAAGCACAGTGACAATCAGGTGAAGGGTGCGGACCTCAGACGTCCGCCGGCACAGAAGTGACCCTGTGAGACAGGTTAACTGGACAGGAGATGGCACACGAGGTCCAGCACCAAAGGCACCAGAAATGGTGCCCTTCCTGTGCCCTGGCCCTCTCTGACCCGCCCCTCGGAGGCCCCTAGGGAACCCAGAGCTGCCTGCGTCAGGCCAAGCAGAGGTCTAGTGTTTGCTCCTTGGGTCCCAGCGCCCCCAGGGGCCCCGGACATGGTCCGGTCACTGTCGACACCACTCACTAGTGAGTTCACATCAGTGTCGACTGCCCTCCAGGAGACCGGCCAGCGCCGAGGTCCCTATCTGCCCAGCCTGTGCATCTGGGAGCAGGCAGTGCACACCTGTCCCCAAGCATCCCACGCTGCTGCTGTATAAAGGGCGCAATGCCCCCGCAGGCGGAACTGCAGGACCCAACACTGGGGAGATTTCACCTGGTCTCTCCCTGCCCAGCCCCTCAGCTATGTGAAGCACCACAGACGTGGCCGTGGACAGGGACCTAGCCCAACACTCCAAACGTGGGACCCCCTCTTTCCAGCCTCCCTCTGGCCAAGGGCAGCGGCTCTTCCAAGGCCTCCTCTTTCCTTGGCCCCCAAGTGAAGCAATGGGACCAGTGGCCTCCTTCCGGCTGCGGTCAACAGCGCCTGGACATCGCACACCTCTGCTTCAGCACAGCCCAGAGCCTTGACTCTCGTGTCTCAGTACAGAGATGCTCAAAAATGAAGAAAAATCGATGATTGCGGCCTGCCACCGTGAGTGTCCAATTGCTAACACATTTCCTTTATGAGGATCTTGACATGTGATTCACCGAAATCACACTTTACGCAGGAGTGAAAACACATGGGGAATAACACGAGCAGGTCTGTTAGGAATCTGGCTTCGGCCTGCTCTTGTATTACTAAAGAGCGTTACACATTAAACCAATTCCCCAAGCGCAGGTGTCTAGAGGAACCTGGGACCCTGCTCTGCCTGTAACTCTGCAGCCGCCAATGGGGACGGGATCCTACCTCACTCGAGATAGGAAAAAGCTGCCCTAAGCTCAGCCTCCGCGGTCGCTCCTGGTCCCAGGGACTACCTCACCCAGCTGCGTGCTGGTGACTTCTGCTTTATCAGGGAAAAAAGAAGGAGTCTAAAGATGTGTTCCTGTAAAAGCATATTTCAAAAATCATTTTTCCTTTCCAGACAAGTGGTCCATCTTTCCCCCCACAGCTAGAGGAGTTATCCGGTTATTACGCTCTAAGACAGGAGCTACTCTAACATTTTCTTAAAAAAAAGTATGTACTCGGAATTGGGCCCACATATAGGAATGGTGAACAGACCATAATACATTCACTGGCAACATTTCTTGCATTCTTGCGTATTCTAGAACGTTTTAAGGCTGTGATATTGCCATGGCGTACTTCTTAGGTTATAAGGAAAGCTAGGTGGGAGATGTCACTACAGTGCTGAGGACTCTAAGACAAAGAAACGCAGGGCCTCTCACAGTCCGACAGCCTGGTGCACAGACCCAGGCCTGCAAAATGCCACAGGCGCTGGCCTCAAGCCTGGCACCCGCCACGCTGGCCCTGGGTGGGTCTTGGGTGTCTTCCTGGACTGCGCCCCACTGCAGGGGTGAAGCTACAAGCAGGATCCCACGCACTGGAGAGCAGCCCCTGCCACCACACTGGTGTTGCCACCCAAGAGAGCGGGTGGCCTGAGTACAGGGGAAAACGTGGCATCCCTCGAGGCCACAGTGGCAACCCCGGGCAGGCAGAGGCTGGAGCAGTGCTCCTCCCTTCCGCTCACGTAGCCTATGAAGTGATTTTCAGTGTATGCACCCCTTTTCCGGTTAGACCATCACCTGGGGGTGTGGCTCAGCTGGAGAGCTCTATCCCGAAGGGCAAGGTGAGCCCAGCTGGCCAGGTATCACACACGCATTCTGGGGACAGCTCAGGTCATCTCCCACTGTCCCCAAGGCCCAGATTCACATCCCTGTGGCCTTTGCTGGGATCAGCTCCCACGTGGCAGAATGGGGCAACCCATATACACTGTCCAGCTCTCTCCTTGCCCTTGGCTCGGGGCGCAGTGACCCCGGCACCTGTCCTTACCTCCCGCTGACCACGCTCTGCTTCTCCAGCCCACTGGGCAGGACCACGGTGACATCCAGGGTGCTGTTGCGCAGCGTCTCCTGCTGGTGGATCAGGTTCTGGTGGCAGCCAACCGCCGTGTCTCGGGGAGGCTTCTGTTCTGTGGGGACTCTCGGCAGGGCGGGCTTTCCAGGAGGCGGGGGAGCGCGGGCCTTCATCCTCCTCCTGGGAAGGACGGACAGCAGCACTGGGTGACGACATGCACACTTCACACCTGCCCCAACAGCCCGTTCTCACGAGCATTCCCCTCACTCTTCAGAAATACCCTTCGAGTTCCATGGTCTTCTAAAAGTCAGCATAGGAGGTATGATCGAACAATATCAAGGACGTTTAAATAAAAAATTATTACAGCAAAAGAAGCACTGCCATTAACCCCCTCAGAATACTCCTCCCACACACACACTTCGAACACACTTATCCCATGGCTCTTGCCGCATTGTGAAGCAGTTCTGGAATCCTCTTTCCCGAGAGTCTTGGCGAGGTGTGATCAGATACACGGTGAGTGCTGCTGCCAAGCGCCATCCAACAGAAAGGCAGCTCCTAGAAACATGACGCTGTGTCCTCATCCACCTTAGTCACCAGATGGGAGACCTCTGGCTCTTCGCCAGGGTCAAACGCCAGGGTCAAAATGACCATGAAAGGGAAATGTTTTTAATCAATTCAGGGCCTCGAGGCAGAAATGCAGGGGAACTGAAGACACTCAGGAAAGAGGTCTTTCAAAGCTGCTTCAGAAAGTGGCAAGAACCATGGGACGACTGTGTTTGAAGAGTGGGGGAGTGTGTCACAGATTAATGGCAATGTGTCTTTCACTGTAGTAAATCTTTTTTTATTTAAACATTCACTGTATTTTTGGGCACAGTTTTCTTCAGCACTCTACAATGCTGACAGATAATACTCTCCCTAAAAAAGGAAAAACTAAACCCATTAAAAAAAAAAAATAAAGGAAGTGGTATACATGAAAGGAAGAGTTCCTGGGAAAAAACACCCTAAAAATACAGTCACCGTGGGGAGCAGCACCATCCTATTATTTCCCACAAGTCCCTGGTGGAGGCGTTGGGGGCGGGGCCTCCCACAGCCCTCCGCAAGGGTCACGGTCAATCCCGCCTGCTCCACAGTCAGGACCAGCTCTGGGGATCGGGGATCCACGAATCCATGACTCCGGATGCTCTGGGGCCACGTCAAGCCACACTTAAGCCAGAAAGTCCTCAGTCGGGCACCCATGGACACAGCCACCGGCCCGGCTTGGGGCTGTTCAGCGGCTGAAGGACGTGGCCGGTGGTCTCTTAACCCACCGGCCTTCACCTGTCCTCGCCTGGCTCCTGACCGTGCCTGGGACCCCCACCCACTTGTAGGAGAGTTCTGACAGCCTCCCGCCCAGGCCCTCCTGATGAGGATTCTCGCATGTTCTTGCTTCCTCCAGATTAGTAAGGGAAGGCAAGCGATGCTACATTCTGTATGGGCTTTATTTTATATATAGACTGCATATTATACACATATATGTATTTCTGTATGTATATACACGTCTACATGCACACATGTGTATGTATAAATGTATACATACATAAACACATGTAAATGAGTGCACATGTACCTATATTCATTTATATACAAGGACTTCGTGTTATATCGATCCTGGGTATTTTATTACAGCAGCAGCTGGTAGGTGCTCAGCGCCTGTCGTTCAGCAGGAGGGACTATGCTCTGAGGACCCTACTTATCTATGCACCGCCTCGTCCACAGTCGCTGCCTGCAGCCCTCAAAGCGTTCCGCAGCTGGACACGCGAGTGTCGCAGGGCTCTGGAGCTCCTACTATAACGGGGTGTTGTTTGGACACAGAAACTGGATCCCAGCGACTCCCGAGGGCGAGGGCGGGCTCTGCCCCTCCTCCCCTGCCCGCCCTGGCTGAGGCTTGAGGTGCAGATACGGAAGGTTCTGTCTCTAGAAGGTGTCCTAAAGAAACGACCCCTCAAGCTGTGCTCTAGAAAGTTCGAAGACAGACGCTCATTACAGCAGATTTCTGATGGTCAGCAAATATAAGTAAAGAGCCAAACATTAGTAAGTACACCAAATAAATAATCTAATTAGACATCAGTGAAAGACAACGTCAATCAGTTACAGTACAATGTTATGTTGGCACTAGTTAAATATGTTTAAAATTATGTAATTCAATGAGCAAAGATGCTCAACAGATTTTCGGAAAAAGAAGCTCCAAAACATTACTTGTTTAGGAAAATTCCATTTTTAAAAAGAGGCCTACATTATAGCAACGGATCATGACACAGACTGGAAAAGTCAGTAAAGAATTGGTGAGGCCTCACATGTGCTTTGTTACTTTTACTTGCACACATTTCTTGATTTTTTTCTCCAATATCTCCTGCATGTGTGCTGCTTTTGAAATGAAAGACGTCATTTAGAAATGGGGAAATCAGTGAATGGGAGGCAGAAGAGGCAGGGAGCTTGCCGATGCTTATTCCCTTGGTCAACAGAAAGCGGGAGTGACTTCCTCGGCTGGTGTAAAGTAATTCTCTTCTGTTTTCTTGTTAAAAGACTTACACCTCTACCCTAATATTTATAAACTTATGCCGTACCCTTACCCATTATGTCCTTCCTTTCATTTTATAAAATTAAAAACAACATAGTCGACACACCGTCCGCTAAGGGACGGCCTAGCTATTTACTCATTCGTGTATTCCTCTCGGTACCACCGCCCTCCCTAATTTGTAGCTAAGAAATGTGGGCGCACATTTGCTACATCAAAGACAGGAGCTCATGTCAAACCTGGGGGATTTAATTTCAGAGCCTAAATTTTAACGACGACATCATTCAGTGCCTAGTAGGAAGGACAGACATCGCCTCATTTTAGAGTTAAAAGCAAGACAGACACAGGTTATGGAATCTTTCATTAATCAAGCAAGGGCCCAGGGCTGGAAACCTAGTCCCACATCGCTGCTCAAAAGTGCTCTCGGAAAAAAGACTGTGTTTCTCTGGCAGGTTTTTGAAATAAATATATACAAGGGCTGATCAAAAAATACGTGTTTAATTTTTTAAAAATTACAGTAAAAGACATATTGCTGTCCACTCCCCTCAAAATCTTCCCCTTCACTTCAAACACTCATCCCATCATTCTAGCAGCTTTCTGCGGCAGCTCCGGAGTCCTCTTTCCTGAGTGTCCTTATGACGTGTGACAAAAATCATGGTGAGTGCTGCTGCCGAGTGCCATCCAGCAGAAAGGCAGGCTCATAAAAACGCAATGGTGCGGTGTCCTCACCCACCTTATCCGCTGGATCTGGCACCGTGCAATTCCTGGCTCTTCCCCGAAGTCAAAATGACCATGAAAGGGCAACATTTTAAATTGATTCAGGACATTGAAGCAGCCAGAGCAGCACAACTAAAGACACTCAGGGAAGAGGACTCCAGAGCTGCTGCAGAAAGTGGCGAGAGCAGCGGATGAGTGTGTTCAGAGAGAGGGGAGGATTCTGAGGGCGATGAATGAGCACACAGCCAGGCAGGAAGCAGCTACTGACCCTCGCGTGTGCGCAGCCAGCTCTGCAACAGGACCAAGGAGCCGGAGAGGGCTGTTATCCAGATAAACCTCCTGTCCCCAAGCACCGGAGTTGCCTTGTGATACCGTCCTCTCTCCACCCACTGGGCAGGGGTCCGAGTCCCCATCGCTAGGGTGGCACACGCACAGGAAGCTGCAGCCCACGCCCCACACAGCAGCCTCTCTGCCAGCCCTGCCACCGCATGGGCCCTTTCCTCCCACACCCTGGTCCTCACGCTCCCCTTGCACGCAGCGCCCCACAGCACGCGTGGCAGGGCCAGGGACTGCAGTCCACACTGCAGCTCAGCAGGTGGCGAGACCCAGGGGAAAGGCGTTTGTGGAGCGCATGGTTTGTGTGTGCATGGTGTGCGTGCATGAGTGTGCGTGCACACACAGGCAATGAGCAAACATTTCTCAAAACAGAGCATTTCACATTCATGAAATACATTTCTGAAATCATCCATGTGCTCCTGCTGGCCCTGCGGGCTCAGTGACACAGTGCAACTGTCCCCCCGGTGCTGGAGACGGACACCCACACCTCAAGTCCAAAGGTCCATACTGACTTCTATCTTGGACCTCGCCTGCATGGCCTCTGCTCCACAGGGCTGGGTCCTCTGCTCTCGGAAAGCCCCCCAACACCCCCTGGTTGTGCCCAGCGCATTCATGCCTCCTCTCTGGGTGCTGCAGGCCTCAGGGCACCCTGGGCAACACATCAAGGGTCTCCACAGCACCTGGACCCAGCTGGGAAAGACTGGGGAGCACAGACAAGCCCTGGCCATCCAGGACCAGTGAGGCCCAAGTACCTGAGAGTCAGTTCATGTGAAAGCTTTGCCATGTTTCTTTAGAACAAAAGTCCCCTTTTAACATTAAAATGGCATAGGATTTTAGCAGCAATTCTTACACCTTTTGATTAAAGCAACTAATGTGTAAATCTACATTTAACATATGTGTATGTTGCTGCATCTCCCAGTTTCGTTTCTGCTTTACAGAATGCATATTTTGAGGAGCCCAGGACCGCGTTAGCAGATCTCTGTTTCGGGACCACCAGCTGGTGGACAGAGAGGCAAGATTTGGTGAACACAGCACAGTGAGTAGTAGCCTTCAAAAGGAGAGAGACTGTGACATCTGGCACAGCCAGTTCAAACACCACGTGACTCTACTTGTCCGAGGTCAAGAGTTGTTGAATTCATAGTGACAGAAGCAGGGGACGATTGGCAGAGGCTGGGAAGGTGACAGAGTTTCCATCCTGCAAGCTGAATAAAGCTCTGCAGATGGGTTGGGAAGACGGTAGCACTGCAGTGGGAAGGCACCTAACTCTCCTGAAACTTGTTCTTAATAATGCTTGACGTGCTGGGCCTGGTGGCACATGCTTGCAATCCCAGCACTCAGGGAGGCTGAGGCAGGAGGATGGCAAATTACAGCCCAGCCTGGGCGATGTAGTGACTTAATGAGACCCTGTCTCAAAATAAATCAAAAAGGGCTGCAAATGTGGCTCAGTGTGAAACCCATCAGAGAAAAAGGTTAACCTGGTAAACGCTACGCTATGAATACCTTACCAGCACTGCAACACCACACTTAGGATTAAATGTTGGGCACGGTGCTTGCGCCAGTGCCTCTTGCCCACCCCCCTTCTGGGGACCCTCGGCCTCCCCCCGCCCCCGCATGCCCTCAGCCCTCCAGCTGGCTGTGCTGAGCTAGCTGCAGAGGCACAAGGATGATGAGCCTAAGTGGGGGGCAGAGTTGCTCAACGGCCCCTTGAGGGGACAGCAATGTGGCAGGAGGATCCCTAGGAGGGGGACAGTGGCGCCCTGCTGACGGCCTACAAAGTGGAGACCTGGCTGGGTCCTCCTTCTGGCTGCTCCTGAGAACACAGTCGCGGTGGGAAACACAGCTTCTAGGGAGAGAACTCGGCATCCTCCCGCCTCACCCTCTGGGAGGCTGGAATGACAGGCACACACCGTCACACCCCGAGTTTAATCATTTTAAAACAGTTTGGTCCTGAGAAGCCCTGAGTGTCCAGGGCCAAGCAGGTGGCCTTGCTCTGAACCGCGCAGTGCTCAGGCGCAGTGGGTGAGGTGGAGCAGGTTTCCACAGAGTCCAAGGAGCCTGCAGCGGGCGTGGGGACCTCCGGGCTCCTCCGGGCACGCCACAGGCAGGGCTCCTGGTGGGTGGGAGGCCACATGGACCACACATGCTGGGCCACCAGGTCTTCCTCCTCACTCCCCAACCCTGGCCCTGGGCTCTGGGTTCTTCAGGGCTGAGTCACCACTGAGTCCACAACACCTCTGCTCCTCTAGGGCCCTCGGGGTTAAGGAGCCCGCTGGGCACGCCCGGCAGGAAGCATTTACGAAGTGGAAAGGAGACAGGAGAACATGTTTGGCATCACAAAGGCATCGATCACAGCTCTGCTGAGCTCAGCCTCACCCACCCCGCACTTGCAAAAGCTTCTGCAGCAGGGGGCTCGACCTCTGCCCCCCGCATCCCAGAGGCGCAGAGAGCACACAGGCTGAACGGCTCAGGGACACAAGCGTCAGGCCCGGGGTGCAGGCTGCTGAATGAAAACCAGATTCCACGGCGGTGACAGCGGCTGCTGTCAGGCTGCCGAGGCGGGGTAGCCAGGGCCTGCAGACTGAGCTGGGCTCCCGCCTCCTGTGGCCTCCACTGCCAAGCTGGAGCCATCACTGCAGACACGGTGCATAATGTTTTCGCGCCATCCGAAGACAAGCAGACCACAGGGCCAGCGCTGCCCACCTGAACGGTCTGTGCAATTCCCCAGCCGACGACCAGGGCTGCGGGGCACAGCGAGGGAGCCGCCCTTCCCACCCCTGGGGAAGGGAGCCTGGGAGCTGTCTACCGGCCGCTCGGGTTTCCTTCTGCTCCCGGCCCCAGCTCCAGACTTCAGGTCCAAAGGAGAGGGACCAAACCTCCGCGGTTAGCAGTGATAAGCGAAGCGTGCTGCGCGGAGAACAGCTCGGGTGGAGCTGTGCGGGAGGAGCAAGCGTGGGGTGGACGTCAGGGGAACCGGGCCAGCGCTGGGAAGAGGGCGTCCCGAGCCCACACACAGGCCACAGAAGGCAGGCAGCGTTGCTGAACACGGAGGCCCTCATGTCCACCACCAGGGCCCATACCTCCGTGTCAACAGTGATCTGCTCTCAGCCCTCATTTTCTGAACAAGTACCTGGTATGATCGACAAATACAGTGAAAGTTGAAATAAAAAATTTAAAAAGTATTACAGTAAAAGGCATACTAGCATTGGTTCTCAAAATCCTCCCCTGTTTTGAACACTCTCGTCCCATCATCCTTGCCACTTTCTGCAGCAGCTCTGGAGTCCTCTTTCTTGAGTGTCTCTAGTTGTGATGTCCTGGCTGCTCTGACGTCCTGAATGGATTCAGGATGTTTCCTTTTCATGGCCATTTTGACTTTGAGGAAGAGCCAGAAGTTGCATAGTGCCAGATCTGGTGAATAAGGTGGGCAAGGACACGGCGTCGTGTTTTTATGGCCTGTGGTTTTGTCGGATTGCACTCAGCAGCAGCATTCACTCTACATTTGATCAAGCCTCCTAAAGATACTGTAATAAATTTTAAAAATGTAAACATTCACTGTGGACCTTGGTCACCTCGTGTATGAGCCAGTCGCTGCACAAATGCTGTGTACACGTTCAGTCCTCACACACACTCCGGTGCCAGCGCACCCTTCCCTTTCTGCAGGCGCAGTGCCGGAGGACCCGAGAGTCGAGTGACTTTCTTCCAGCCCCACAGCAGGGAAGCCTGGAGCTCCAGTGGGGGCTTCTGGAGCTGGGACACTACGTAGGCACAAAATGCCTCTGCCTCCTTAAGTACTTTCTGAAAACCAAAGACCCCAGGGTCACAGCAGCAATCCAGACCCTACGCTGGGCTGCAATGCCAGTGCCCATGGCGGCACTGTCAGGACCGGGTACTAGGGGCCCTGGGCCGAAGTTTGTCACAGAGCAACACGGGTATAAGCCCTCTCCTCAGATGCAGTTCTGGACAGTCTCTGTTAAGCTTCCTTGTGGCTCAGGCAGAATCCCGAGGCTGTCACGACTGGCTCAAGGCCAGGTAGAGGCCATGGCCCAGGGGGACAGAAAGGCTGTGCCAGGGCTGGAGCAGGCACAGGAAGGCAGAGCCAGAACTTGGGTCAAACCTCAGGATTCCTCAGTGTCTTGGGAGTCAATGCCTCCTTTGAGCATCCAGCAAAAGCCACGAACCCTCTCTCCAGCAAGAAGCTTCTTCACGATGTATGCCAGCCGCCGCGAAGGGTGGGACTCCGGGTTCAGTGTCCCTGCCACACGTTTCACAGCCTAGCACTCCCACGCCAGGGCCTTCTGAGCTCTTCCTACTGTCCTTGCCCTTAAACACAAAGCGTAACCAGAGCAGCACTTAAGAGAAGACACAGCTAAGCAAGGGCTAACGCGGGCATCTATGGGACAGGCAGGCTGGGAAGCTCAGGAAGTGGGGACGTGGCTATACCCACAAAAACACTGCATCACAGGCCAATGCAAGTGTGCTGTCTTTGGCTGTGGGCCCCAGACACAGCTCTGGGAGCTGGAAGCCACCACCACACTTGGGTCAGAAAGATGGCAGGTCACCGGTCACCACACACGGACACTGCCACACTGCGCACTCACTAGCAGAAGACGGGACTTGGGCAAGCTACTGTAATCTGAAGCCTCAGTTTCCCCAAGGGCGGAGCAGACAGAGAGCTCACGGGCTTACGCGAGGGCTGACAGGAGGATTCCTGGTTTCTGGCGTGGCACTGCGACACAGTGCTTAGTGACTGTAGCTCATTACTATTATTTTCACTACTAGCAAGTTTACCTTTTGGAATCAACAAAAAAAACCCTCTTGTCTCGGCAAGGATAAAGTAGAAGCTAGCTCCTTAAGATTCCCAATAAAAGCTCATTTATGCTCCAAATGCATTCAGAATTCATGGAGAAATCCTACTCATAATAGAATTTCACAGTTCTGACCTGGGTGGAGGGGAAGCTTTCAGTGACTCAACATAAAAAGATTAGCTTTCCAGATAGGGTTCTCTACTCTGCACATAATATCAAAAGCTCCTAAAGGCAGAGGCCTGCATATATGGGAAAGCTGCTATCTCCTTGTGCATCAAGTACATATTCAGAGAGAAGCATTTGAGAGCCGGGTCCCACAGCTATTACTCAACTCAGGTAAGTTAAGAAGGAGCCCAGGCTGTGGATCACCTTGCTATCGGCAAAAACTGCAGGCTGGAGCCGAGTATCAGATAAAATCTCGTGCCACTGCATTGTTGAATATTACAGAAAAAGAGTATCTCCTTTCACAAAATAGGCAGTGCTCGTTTCCTGAGGTTGGAACATTCTGAGCAAATACAATGAAATAAATCAGAGGAGAGAACTTACTGATTGCCAAACCAGCAGGCAATGTTTGTATACAGCGTGGGCTGTCCCCTCCCTGGCCTGGCATGGGCTCGCACAGCCCCCGGAAGGAGGACAGCAGTCCCAGTCCCGGAGCTAAGGACAGAAACAAAAGGGCTCCTCCAGCCCCGTGGGGCACTGGCGGCCTCGGATCCGATGCCCTGACTTATTCGTGAGCTGCCACCTGAGCGGTGCGGCTGGAGGTGGTGGCCGTGCACTCCTGGGCTCCCGGCAAGGAAGTCACAGCCATTCTGCAGGACAGCAGGAGCAGCATGCTGGACGCATCGTCCAAAGGCACAAGCCCTCTAAACCCAGAAAGGCGACAGGAGGGGCCCAGCAGGAAGTGCTCCTTCTCCTGAGTGCGTTCGGCTGCCCTCCTGGCTGGCAGGTGTGTAAGCAGTGTCCCTGTCTCCGGGGAGGATGCCCAGTGCTTCTTGGAGAGGCAGGCAGCTCTCTTCGAGCCAGCCAGCCTCGTGCTCTTAGGCACGTGTGGAATTTGTATAAAGCACTTCCTATCATCACCCAGGCAGGGTTTAGCACCTTCTCCTCAGAGAACTCTCCTCAGAGTTCTGATTTTTCTTCCTCCCAAAGCGATGCAACCAGAAACCTATAGGTTCCCTGTAGCCGGTGGGACAGTGTCCTGTGGCTTTTCAAGCTTGAAATGCACACATGGTGTGATCAAATATAAGGTGAATGGTTAAATTAAAAATTTTAAAAATTATTACAGTGAAACACAAATTGCTGGGCCGGTGAGTTGGCTCAGTGGCATAAGTGCCTGCCTGGCAAGCGCGAGGTCCTGAGTTCGACTCCCGGAACCCACATACGAAAAAAGGGCCGGTGATATTGGTCAGCGGCACAGGCGCCTGCTGGTGCGCAAGGTCCTGAGGTCGACCCCCGGTACCCACAAACAACAACAAAAACAACAACAACAACAACAAAACCACAAATTGCCATTGACCTCCTCAAAATTCTTGCCCTCACTTTGAACATATTTATCCCATTGGTCTGGCCACTTTCTGGAGCAGTTCTGGAGTCCTCTTTCCTGAGTGTCTTAACAAGGTATGATCAAAAATATGGTGAACACGACTGCCTAGCACTATCCATTGGAAAGGCAGCTGGTAAAATCATGACGCTGTGTCCTCTTCCACCTTGTTCACTGAATCTCACACTGTGTGATTTCTGGCTCTTCCTCAAAGTCAAAATGATCAGGAAAGAGAAATGTTTTGAATCCATTCAGGACATGAAGGTGGCCAGGACAGTGCAACTCAAGACCCTCAGGAAAGAGGACTCCAGAGCTGCTGCAGAAAATGGCAAGGATGATGGGATGAGTGTGTTCAAAGCAAGGGGAGGATTTTTGAGGAGATTCATGGTAATGTGTCTTTTCCTGTAATAATTTTTTTAATTTTTTATTTAAACAGTCAGTGTAGTTTTGAATCATACCTTGAATTTGCTTTCTACCAAATGGCACTGCCCCAGGATGCTGCCAAGCAGAGGGACACAGGCAGACACACAGGTCTGCTCTGGGAGCGGGTGCCAGGCGTGGGGATGGAGGGCTCTGGCTCTCTCCTCCTCGTCACCCCACCTTGGCTTCGGCACCTTCTCTGTGTAGGCTGCGATGCCACACACCTGGCCAGCAGCCAGAGTTCTGGTTGACCCCTCTCCCCCAGCACAGCCCAGAGGAAGCAGGATGGGTGTCCCTCAGCTGCCCGTAAGCTACCGCCTCCGTCTCCACCATACTACAGAGCCCGCATCATACCTGCTGTCACCTGCCTTCTGTGAGCCCCAGGGGTTGCACTGGTCCTGGGTCACAGACCTGGGCGGTGCCCATGAAGAGGTCTTTCCAACAAAGCCTCTCATCTCAGGCAGGGGCTCCACTGTCACCAAGCTCCCACCCCACTGCCTCCTCTTCCTGCTCCTCCTCCTCTTCTTTTCCTCTTCCTCCTCTTCTTCCTTTCCCTGCTCCGCCTCGTCCTGCTCCTGAGTCCGAGGCCCCTGTTCTAGGCTGCCCGGGCTGTGGTCTCCTCTGTCCTGGCCTGTTGTCGGGAGTTGATTCCCTCACAAACATCCCCCTCCAGCCATGCCCCCAGGCACGGGCTCCAAGGACCCTGCTGCCCACTGGGTTAGGTCCAGCCGGCCCCGTCTGATCTCAGCAGTCCCAGGTGTGTCCACCACGGCCTGCATCGCCCGGCACTGGGACCTCGCCGTCTGCACTCAGGGCAGGTGCCCCACCACCGTGTCCCCACCTGCTGCTCCCTCCAATGCTGCAATGAGTGGGGAATGAGAAGTAACATAGGACAGAGCCAAGGACTCTCCTCCGCACAGGTGCCTTGCTCTGGGGGGCAAATGCATTGGGTGGGAGAGATCCTGGGGATCCCTGCTTGGGTTCGAACCTCCTCACCACCTGGAGCATGCAGCACAGGACTGACCTGTATTTAACCTCTGCGGCCTCCATTTCCCCATCTGTGACCACCACAGGGCCAGCAGCAACATTCCTGGAGAGTCTTGCTCAGAGGCTGGCACCTCAGAAACTGCTGCAGCCCTGTGCACAATGGGCGTTCTGTCGTCCACCCCTGCCCAGCCTCCCTCGCTGTGGGCACAGGAACCCTCCTGCAAGTGCCACTGCCAGGGACCCTCAGGGGCCTTCCCATCCCCTCCCCTGAGCTGTGGCCTGGGTAGCAGGGGCATTCTTATTTCCTTATGGAATAACAGCCCTCTCTCTAATGACTTTCTCCTGATTGTTCTATTTTTCCCAGGCTGTGTGGCCATTCTTAGCCACACCCCATGAAAATGCCCGCGAAGTTATGCATGCATCACTTATCAGAATGTTAGGTAACTGTGGAAATGAGGATGAGTCAGTTACATGACGCGTAACCATGGAAGTGGCAGGCGACTCCCAACAAGAACGGGAGGAAATAAACACGAGCAGCAATCTCATTCTTGAACAGGCCAGACTGAAGTTTTGCAGATATTAATTTAAATGAAATTCTGAGGCACGTTCTGAGGTACAACTGGTATGTATGATTTATGGGCCATCCCCTTTGGCTTCATGTCAGCATCGCAGGAGGAGCACGGCCAGATTAGCACTGATTTCAGCTCGGAAGTCCTAAGGCATGGCCCACGCCCTCCCCCTGGGTCTACCAAAGAATGAACAAGGGCAAGAAGCATCGATAACCCCTGTCCTAGGCAGAACAGAAATGCCAACCCCAGAAGGCAAGAAAATATCAAGGAGAGTGATTTGCTTTTGACAAGCCACACAATGCATTTCTTTCCCCCTTTGGTGGGAATAAAAGAAACAGCTGTATTAAGTTCCTTCTAGCAAAGTGTGAAAAAAAGAACCAAAATGAGTGGGAATCCTACGATAAAACCTGCAGGGCTGGGATTAGGATGTCGTGCACCGAAATGTACCTCGGCTGTGGCCTGATAAGCACGCTCTATTTCTATTTACTTTTGTAAATAACTGAAAGGCAGGAAATCTGACGATTCAGCTTTCTACCAAGCCAGTAACTAATGGGAACAGAAGAGAGCTCAGAGAATTTCGCAGGAAAACGAAACCACCACCCTGTGCCAGCGGCCGTGGGCTCCTGCGACAGGACACCAGGACACCGGGGTGCACAGAAGTGATGGTCCGTGTGACGGTCCCAGGCCGGGGTCTCCTGGGGAAGGTCTGATTCCTGGGCCTGCAATTCTGCCTACAAATTTGTGCACATTTGCTATTAAGAACAGCTAGACAAGCTGGGCAAGTGGCACACACCTGTCACTGCAGCACTCTGGGAGGCTGAGGTGGGAGGATTGCAAGTTCGAGGCCAGTTTAGGAAAGGGAGCAAGTTAGCGAGACCCTGTCTCAAAACGAAAAGTACAAAAGGGCTGTGGGCGTAGCTCAGTGGTACAGGACTTGCCTAGCATGCACAAGGCCCTGAGTTTGATCCCCACTACTGAAATCAAAAATGAAAAACAAAAACCCAGCTAGACTATTTACTTACTACTTCAAAGTTAATCATCTAACAACATTATTTCTTCCTCTGTTAATAAGTAGAACTCTCACTGCCTAAAGCACATGGAAAAGCACTTCATGAGGATGACAGTGTTGTCCAATACAAGATTCCTTCAGCAAAAGTGGTGGAGAGGAGGAAGACCAGGAGAAAAAGGAGTGTGACACGGAGGCCCACCTGGTCGCTCCGCATGGACGTCTCCTGCACGAACTGCTAAGTGCTGGAGCCTTTAGTTCTCTCCCCTTAAGATACCGGCACTCGACAACCTCACTGCCTGCTGTTTCTCAAAATAGGCGCTGAGCCTCCCCGGAAGCCTGGGCTAGTGAAACCCGAGCCCAGCACCTGGCAGGCTCTGGGGCAGCGAGGTGGCTGCTGCTGGCCACAACTGTCCGCCCTGGGTCCCGCTGTCATCGCCCATGAGCCAGAACTGCTCAGCGAGGGCGGGCTCGGGGCTCAGCCTACAAACAGCGCCAGCAGTGGAAATTCAAGACCAGAGCAGGGAGGAGAGGATCCCAGGAATGTCCAGGCTCAGGGACCAAGGGCGCAGGCGCAGTGCTGTTGGGGTCTGGGTTACCAATTCCTCTGGCTGGGCATCGGGCAAGGCCTCCAGGAGGAAAGACAGAGGGAGGGGAGTGGGAGGGAGAAGCAGTGACCGAGGAAAGTGGATTTTATCTTCCTAGAGGACACACTCTAAAATTCTGTCCCCTCCCCACCCCCGTCCCGTGGTCCCATGGGAGAACTTACAGCCATCGAAAGTTCTGATTATTCTCACTTCAGCTTGGCATTTTTCCCTCCGGGGTCACATCAGTTAGTCAGTCCCTTTACAGCCTGGGAAGCAGGGGTACCTGACACCCTGCTCCTGCCTTAGCCCCGTGCTCCCCAAGTTCACTTGCCCTTGAGGAATCCACACTGTCCTAACCTGGCAGAGGGGCTCCAGGGTCAGAGCCGCCACTTCCATGGGTGACAGCCAGGACATCACTAAGTGCAGCAGCCGCTCCCTTCCTTTCCCACCTCCAAGGGCTTCGATGGGTCCCAGCCAGCTTTGTCCCCCCCCCCCCCCAGCCCCAAATAACCTGACACAAGGGCTGTGGCTGTGCTGGGGCTTTCGCTGCATAGCTTTGCCTGCAGATCTGTGACTCCGGATCCAGGACATCAGTGTATGGAGAGGCTGAACCCCTGAAACACACCTGTGGGTCCCCCTGAGGCTCAGAGGCCTCCCCTTTGCCCACCCCAGGGCTTCTCGCTGGTTTGGGGGGACCTGGGGCATGCTCTTTCTGGGAAGGAACATGGGTGCAGTGCTGAACAAAAAGCCACAGAGATGGTGGAGCGTGACGGGGGGTGCCCAGCTTCACAGAGGCCTCGTGGGCTCCCCTTCTGCCTCCCCGGAGCCGTCAAGGCCCTGCCCAGCCCCCCTCCTACCTTCTACTCCTCTCCGAGGCAGGTACTTCAGCTCCACTGAACCCAGAGCACATTAGGTTCTATGCATCAGAAGGAAGACTGGGCAGAAACTGCCCTTCCTTTACCAGGAGCTGCCTGACATTTGCAAACGTGTTCCTCTACTCTTGTGTAAGCAGGGGCCTGGTCTCACTTGGTTTGTCCTTCAAGATTGAAGGGAACTAATGCATATTGAAATTCATGATCCCAGCACTCTGGGAGGCTGAGGCAGGAGGATCACAAGTTCAAGCCCAGCCTGGGCAGTTTAGCGACTTAGCAAGAGCCTGTCTGGGGATGGAGCTCGATGTGAAGGCCCTGGGTTCCACCCTTAGCAGACCAAAATAAAAACTGCTAACATACTAGGACATTTCTAGCAACCCACCAGGAACTGTCATCCCACTTAACAGATGGGAAACTGAGGCTCAGAGTGTTCCCAATGAAAGGTGGGAGGAAGATCTAAAAATAAGAAAACCCAGTTCCTGTTTGCAAGTGACATAAAATAGAACGAGGATTCCGACCTGGAGGAATTACAGTGCTGCGGGCACTAGCCAGAGCCAGGAGGGACTCAGAGGCCTGCAGAGGTGGGGAGAATGCGAGGGTCCCTGCAAGGGGCTGCTGATCCAGGCTGGGGGATGGGAGGCCCTCCCCCTCCCCTCCCCCTCCTCTTCTTCCTGGGGAGCAGAGGCTCCTAGGAACTTGGGATCCCCCTTGAATGCGGCAGCTCAGCCAGCCACGCCCTTGCGCTCGTCCTTCACTTGTGCTCCCTAAAGTCGAGGTGGTGCCCTGGGGAAGAGCTGGGGAGCCCGGCTTCGCCCAGCCCCCACTTGCCAGCCAGCTCTGCAGCGGAGGCTCCTCCTGGGCCAAGAGGATCTCTGCTACCGCTCTGCAGTCCCCCGCGGCCTCTCCTGCTCGCACTCTGCACTCAGCGAGGTAATCTGTAAGTCTGGAAGTTAAAACTTAATTGTTCTCATCTTCATTCTAACCTAGTAAGAAGAACAGAGATGTTTGGGCAATAAAGCTGTACAGCTGTCCACAGCCTCGCAACAGTGTCTGCAGAGAGGACTTTCGCTTCCTATGTTGCGCAGAAGGACAGGCGGAAACTTGCCCCAAATCATTTTAAAATGCAAACAGCAGCAATGTTAGGAAAGAAATTCAACTGAGATGTAACACCGGGCAGTAGGAAGACATGACATGAATGTGTTTATTACGTGTCACAAATGTGCTGACAAAAAGGGGGAGATGCAACAGTGTATTTTCTGACCTCAGTCCACATGAATGTATTGATGGAGTCCTGCCAATAATTGCTTTCTTCAGCCCTGGGGACAGGGCCCAGGGCTTCCCCCAAGTGCTCTACCACTGGGCTGACCTCCAGCCCACCAAGATGTCCTCATAAAACACGAAACCGAGTAAGATATGGTAAACAGATTGTGCCGCAAGTCTGAACAGTTCTGCTAGCTTTTTTGAAATCTTAGTGCAGTATTAACAGAAACGTAATTATCGTCACACGTTCTTTTTGCGATGCCTTGAGCCATGTGATCACTGTTTATTATATTCGAAGAGCTGCCTCTGTTTCAGAAAGGTAACAGGTTAGTAAAGAAAATGAAAGATGTACCTGAGTAGAGCAATATGAGGTAGTGATTTTTTCCTTTTTTTTTTTTTTTTAATGTGTGTACCGGGAGTTGAACTCAGGACCTCACACTTACCAGGCAGGCGCTTATGCCACTGAGCTATATCACCAGCCCTCCATGGTGTATTTACAGCAGCCAGGTTCTCAAAAGCTGTGACAGGATTTCAGCCCACGAAGACACAAGACACGGAAGACACGGGCTGGCCTACTCTGAAAGCTGTGAACTATCTGTGAAAATCCAGCCCAGGGACTGATAGCTGACATCACAGGTCACATTGTGACAATGGGGACAGTTAATTCTATAGCTTAGTAAAGCACAGTTGTGGACATCTGCACATGACTGACCTGCCAGCCAGCAAGCGAGGAGACCTCCCAGCTCTGCTCTCCCCTCCTATTTCGAGGGCAACTCTGCCTGACCTGGAAGACTCAGGTGAGGAAACCCTTCTTCCAAGGATTCCCAGTACAGGGAGCCAGTTCCCCACCCTGAGCTGCTCGCAATGGTGCCCAAAAGCCAACTGCTGGAATTTCTGGATTGTTAGTAACATGCTCATTATGAAAAGTTAGATTGGCCCTACTCCCAAAACTGCTATACAGATTTAATGCAATCCCAATCAAAATACCACTGGCATACAGAACTAGAGAAAACATTCCTAAAATTCATTTGGAACCAGAAGAGACCTAGAATAGAAAAGCAATTCTGGGCGACAAAGGTAAGTCAGGGGGCATCACAATCCTTGACCTGAAATTATATTACAAAGCTACTGTGATAAAATCAGCATGGTATTGGCAAAAAAAAAAAAAAAAACAGGCCTGAGAATCAGTGAAATAGAATAGAAGATGCAGATACAACCCCAAATGCACTCAGCCACCTTATCCTTGACAAAGGAGCCAAACATGTTCACTGGAAGAAAGATAGCCTCTTAGTAAATGGTGCTGGAAAAACTGGCTCTCCACATGCCGAAGACTAAAACTAGACCCATGTCTATCACCACGCACTAAACTAAAGTCAAAATGGATCAAAGATGTAAATATTAAAGCAGAAACGCTAAATTTACTGGAAGGGAAAATAGGTAGAAATCTCGAAGACATAGGTGTAGGCAGAGACTTCATGAACAAAACCCAGACTGCAAGGGAAATATTACAAAGAATCAACAAATGGGACTTCACTTTATTAAAAAGCTTTTGCACAACAAAAGAAATCACCAACAGAGTGAAAAGACAACTCACAGAGTAGGAAAAATTTATAGTCAGTTGTCCCTCAGACGAAGGACTTTTATCTAGAACATATAAAGAATTTGAAAAATATCAGACCCCCCCCAAATTCAAAGACCCAATCCAAAAATGGGCATCTGAGATGAATACACACTTCTCAGATGAAGAAATACAAATGGCAAATACATGAAAAAATGTTCAACATCACTGGTCATTGGAGAAATGCAAGTTAAAACAACACTGAGATTCAACTGTGATGGGGGAAAAGGGAAAGGAAGACAGGGAAAAAGAAAAAAAATGTATTTATACACAAGATAGTTAAGATAGTTATACAGCTAGTTTTTCAGTTCATTGAAAAGAAAGGTTTGTGCTAATATCGTTTGGACAAGATTTCATGCCTATATCTTGTACTCTGAATAACTACTACAAAGATAACAATATGAATGTATTAATTATTGTTACTCTCCTACTAGCCTGTTTTGAAACTCTGTTTTATTGTTATTTTTATTTGTTCTTTTTGAAATAAAAAATTTAATAAAAAAAAAGAAAAGTTAGATTACACGCACTTATGACCAAACACATTAGAGCAAAGCCAAAGGTAGGAATTACTCGGTGTTCATCACCGCCTGGTCATTTGCCTGTTATCTATGGCCCAGGGTCATTATTCCCACTGGGTCTCGGGGTCAGAAATGTGACACTGTGGTGGCCCCTACACGTGTCCCAATCCTGCACTCAGTCCATTGGTAGGTGGGTGATGATTGCGGTATCTCCACTGTGGGAACGAGCCAGTGGAACCCACCAGGAAGCACAATATTGTTATCAGCTTTCTAGGTCAGTGGTCAGCGAACGTTTTCCATGAACGGCAGACAGTACCTGTCTTAGGCTTTGGGGGTCTAAGGTCCCTGTCACAATTGCTCAGCCGCTGTGGCACAGGAGGAACACATAAATGAACGAACTTGACTGTTTTCCAGGACAACTTCATTTGTGGACACTAGTCGTGGAATTGCATCACTTTCTTAGGTTATAAAATATTATTCTCCATTTCATTAAAAAAAAAACAAAACTTTTAGAAATTCTTAGATTTCAGATGACAGCAAAACAGATGTAGCCTGTTGGCCACAGTTCGCCAGCTCTGGGTGTGGATGGAAAGGAGAGGGAGAGATGGAGAAAATCTCAGTGACGCAGATCAGCCCTAGCAGCCCACTGTGTCTGGGGCTGTCACCCCACACGGAAGGGGACAGAAAGCACTCCCTTCATGTCACACCCTCCACCCGGCTCAGCAAAGGAGCCACCACCAGCTTTTGCTGCTTTCCCATGGTTTTACTCACCATGAATGAAGCCATCGCCACAGCCAGGTCAGAACCTCACTATCATATGGACACAAGTGGGCTGACGCGGCCGTCACTTTGGTGGCTTTAGGGCATGTGTGTTAAAGATTCTATCATGAGTGTGAACTAGGTACTGCACATTTACGTCAGTAAAGTGTGTAAGAAAGCTGCCGTTTCCTCAGTGTCTGCCAGCACAGCACCGGCCCTGCCCGGTGCGATACAACAGCGGCCCAAGAAGAGGGGACTTCGCTTCCCCGTCCCCAGCAGGGGGCGCCCCTGAGCACTTCTTGTCCTCTCTACCCTGCTTCTCTGGTTGGGATGGTTCTCTCTTCTCTCCTTCCACACCTCAAACTCAACAGACCTCTCTGTGCATCCTAAAGGGAAAGGAGCCTAAAGGGTGCCCCACATTCACTGCCCCAACTTCCTCCTCTGCTCTGAACACCAGGGGCCTTGGAAGCCTGGCTTCTGCCTCCAGCTTCTGTCTGTACCTGTGATTTCTCACTGTCATCGTGCCTGGACTAAGTGGCTCTGGGGGGAGGGGACCGGACTGCATGCGCTCACTTCATCCCTGGGCTGTCCGTTAATGGGTTCATAATGGTGTGGGATCTTGGGAGGTGGGGCTGAGTTGGAGGAAGTAGACCTGGGCTGTGGCCCTGGGGACTATATCTGGTCCCTGGTCCCTTCCTCTCTGGCTCTGCCCCTGTGCTTTGCTTCCTGGCACCATGAACTGAGCATCTTTCCTCCGCCAGGCCCTATTGCAGATGGTCCTGCCTTGGAACCAGCCAACCCTGGACTGAAACCCCTGAAACTGTGAGCCAAAACAAACCTCTCCTCCTTGAGGTTACAGGCATCAGGTATTTAGTCCCAGTGACAGAAAGCTCCTCCTCCTCTTCTCCCCAGTGCTGCACAGCTGCCCGGCACCCACACCTCACAGAGCTCCTGCAGGGAGCTCTCCATCCTGTTCCCAACCAAACCACTCCCCCGTACCTTCAGTCCTCGCCACCTCCTCACTCCGCCCACCCCTGCCGCAATTAGAAGTCAGTTCTGCCACCTCCCAATTCGGATTCAGTTCTGCGGCTCTGAATGCTGTCTCTCGGGCCCTGCCACCTCGCCTTCCTCTGTGAGGTGCAAGCTTTGTGCTCTTGTCAAACCCCGTAACCAGCAGCCTAGGCAAGAACAGCTCGCTGAAAATGTGAGCTCGAGACAAATCTGCCAAACAAATGGTTTGCATCCATGCAAGGAATGGTGTGCAAAGAACGCAAAATTCTAAATGCAACTTTACAGAGTCTGTAACCATGGATGCCCAGCGCTGTCTCTTTGTGTGCTACATCCAGGGGTTCAACCAACTACATATCGAAAATACTTTTCTTAAAAGTTCTATTCACACTGAACAAATATGGACTTTCTTGGGGTTATTTTCTTTTTTCTTTTTTTTTTTTTTTTGTGGGTACCGGGGGGTCGACCTCAGGACCTCGAGTGCCAACAGGCACCCGTGCCGCTGAGCGATATCACTGGCCCCTTTTCCGTATGTGGGATCCGGGAGTTGAACTCGGGCCCTCGCGCTTGCAAGGCAGGTGCCTACGCCACTGAGCCATCTCACCGGCCCCTTGGGGTTATTTTCTAAACAACACAGTATAACAACTATGTACCTAGCATGTATTTGGTATCAGGTGCTATAAGTCATGCAGGCATGATGAAGAATAGTGGAGGATCACATAGGTTCTACACAGATGCCACAGCATGTTTTGTAAGGGTCATGAGCACTGTGGGTTTGGGGGTCCATGGGGGCCCTGGATATTGAAAGCGGTGATATGAGGACCTTTCTATTACAAGGTGCCTCCTAAGAGTCTGTGACATAAATGGTCCCATATTGCATGGCTCCGGGTCTGTAGAAGCTAGTAGTCTATTAGATAAAAGGCAAATCTCACCTGCAAAGTAACTTGCACTTTTGGAAGGAAATTACTTTAGCATCAGTAATGTATTATCCAAATACTTGATCTTCAACATAGCAAAGGTCCCTCAAAAGGATACTCAGAGAGCTCTGAATTACACCACTTGATATGTATGTGTTATTTATTTTTAAATAGAGAGGACTAAATATTCTTGCAGCATTTAGAGAATGTTTCACACTTCTTTTATCACCCCAGGAATTTAAAGTGAAAGGAAAAAAAATCAAATATGTTAGCCTTAATGAAGAAGACCAACTTAAATATCTGAATTTTCTAGTTGGAATAAAAGGACCATGAGGCGTGATCAAAAAATACTGTGATTATTTCCATTTAAAAAAATTATTACAGTAAAAGACACATTGCTGTGAATCCCCCTCAAAATCCACCCCCTCACTTTGAACACGCTCATCCCATCATTCCTGCCACTTTCTGCACTGGGTCTGGAGTCCTCTTTCGCATGTGTCTTTACGAGGCGTGAGCACCATTCAACAAAAGGCAGGCTGTAAAAACACAACAGTGCTGTGTACCATGAATGCTGCTGCCAAGTGACGTCCAGTGGGAAGGCAGGCTGGTAAAGACAGGACACTGTCCTCATCCACCTCATTCACTGGGTCTGACACCGTGCAACCTCTGGCTCTTCCTTGAGTCAAAACAACCATGAAAGGGAAATGTTTTAAATTTACTCAGGACACGGAGCCAGCCACAACAGCGCAACTAAAGACCCTCAGAAAAGAAGACTCCAGAGCTGCTGCAGAAAGTGGCGAGAGCTATGGGATGAGTATGTTGGAAGCTGGGGGGATTCATGGCAGTGTGTCTTTTACTGTAATAAATTTGTTTTATTTAAACACACGCCATACTTTTGATCAGCCCTTGCATATTGAGAAGGTCCTTTTCACACTACAAGTGGGCCAAGGCAACAAATATCCTGCAGCATGGTGTCTAGGTAGGAACCACAACTGCAGAGGACCTTCGTCTTTGTCTCTCACAGCTCTGGGGCCCAGATCAGTGTGGCTCGAGGATGCATGTCCCAAATACCTCCCTTCCCGGAGCTTCCCGCTGGCCCTTGCCCTCCTCTCCTGTCGCGGTGCCTCCCCAGGTGAGCCGTGTGCCTGTCACACAGCCTGTAGGTGACGCTGGTGTCCACAAACAACACAGTCTGGCCCCAGGCTGGCCTGGATCCTGGGCCTGCAGCTTCATGTCTCCCATTACAATGTGCCAGGCGCTGAAGGATGGGCACCAGCAGGCTCCTGCAGGACAGGTTTTGCTGCTGCTGCTCTGTGCTGGGCAGGATGGTGGTCCCGGGACTCACACACAGCCAGCATGGTGACCTGCAGCAGACTTGTGCGGCGACTCGCATGCTTTGTAATGGTTATTTTTTTTTTTTTTTTTTTTTTTTTTTTTGTGGGTACCAGGGGGACGACCTCAGGACCTCGCGCGCCAACAGGCACCCGTGCCACTGAGCGATATCACCGGCCCCTTTTTCGTATGTGGGTTCCGGGAGTTGAACTCGGGCCCTCGCGCTTGCAAGGCAGGCGCTTACGCCGCTGAGCCATCTCACCGGCTGTAATGGTTATTTTTAAACTGCCTGAGAAGTAAATGACTACGCTGGTGAACCGTCAAAAGGGAAATTCGAGCGTGCTCCCCGATCAACCCAGAGGGGACCCCCACCCTCATCACACTTCCAGTCGGGAGCATCAGGGCCTTGATTCAGAACATGGGGCAGGAGGCTGCAGGCTAGGGGAAGCTGTCGACACAGCGAAGGGACTAAGGCCTGCAGCACACCTTGCGGCATCTGAGAGAGCGAGGAGCACCAGACTGGACAGGGCAGGTGCAGCCCGTCTCGGAGGCGCCGCCTGCAGCCTCCCGCTCTCTCTGTTCTCCCTCGTGTTTGGGATGCTCCAGACGGAGCGTGCTGGTCTCAGATGCGCTTTGAATGCGCTAATGCACTTGTGATCCATTGCTCTCTGTTTCACAAAACAGGATCGAATGCTTCTTGGAAGATTTTTTCTTTTAATGACATAAAATGTATCCACTGCACTTTATATCGGTCTAAGGGCACAGGACAAAAACTCCCAACTCCAACTCAGACACAGCCTCTCCTGTCACACACTAGTAACGCAGATCTCTTCTGACACCGAATGTGCTGTCGAGCCCGCAGACGCCTGCTGTCTCTCCTTCCCGCCTCACACCGCCACGGGGACAGGAGACGCTGTGACCGGGAAAGCGCAGAAAACCCCCTCCCAACCAGCCAGCCACTCTGTGCTCTGACTCGATGCTGCTCTGTCTGAGCTAGAGACACAGTCGGCTCCCGCGGGCGAGGGCTCCGTCCCCAGCTCCGCCCGTCCCACTCGGACGCCGGTCAGCAGCCCCAGGTGCCTTCGCCTGTGCTTCTGACGAGGACGATAGACCAGTGCGCCCACAGTCACCGCCTCAGCTTCGGTTAGTCAAGCTCTTAGGGCTACCAGCCGACGCAGGCCAGTGGATTTCTTTATGTCCGGCTCCAAAACAGAAAGGCAGGGAAAATTAGTTTCCATGACCCACCTTGGGGACCACAAATTCTAGTTTCCACAGCCTGCTTGGCAAGGGAGACTGGAGTCAGAAACCACGATCAAAACTCCAGATACCCATATTATAATATCACCATCCATTCCAACACTCCTTCACTTACATGGTTTCTGCAAATGTCTAAAGTTGAGTAGCTAAATCTAAAAGAAGAAGGAAGAAAAAAACTTTTTTATTGCCAACTTTTATTTTTAAACAGAGATAATAGAAGCCTCAGACACAACTGTGACCATAAATACAAAAACGTTGCCTAGTGATTGGGCTAGATTTTAAAGGAGGAAATTATTCAGTTTATCCCCATAGCTTTAGAAATCTCTCCAATAAAAATTTAACTAGGGGTAACTGTACAACCACTGTCACCTGGGAGACAATTTACTTTTCCCAAGGTCATTATGCTAATACCCCAGTGGCCTAAATCTTATAAAATGTTCAGAAATAAACTGGGTTGGTTAAGACTCATTGCAAGTAGGTCTTTTGCTTTTTTTTTTTTTTTTTTTTTTTTTTTTTTGGTACCGGGGATCAAACTCATGACCTCACGGGTCTTTTTCTAAAATAGGTAGAATTTGCTTATCCAAGTTTGCTTTTATACCAGCCCTGTGAGTTCATAGGAACTTTGGAACTATTTATGTTTCTCGTCTCTCTCCTGGGCTGCTCTGTGTCACATCCAGGTGAGTGATGTACAAGGTCAGGCTCTTGGTGAATTGTGGGCCAGAAGGGAGAGACCGACGGCTACCTCAGGGAGACACGGAACAGGTCGTGCAGCCCCAATGCACAACCTTTGAAAGGGCTGAGAATGGGCAAAAACCACCACCCGAACATCTGCTCCCTGACCTCAAGCACGAGCTGTCCCGCAAATGCCTTCTCCTCGTGCCCTCCGCAGCGCAGAGGCCCAGGGCACAAAAGTGAATCTCTTCTTACAGGGTGAGTAACACTTGCAGCGAGGGCATAGCGAGCAATCAGAAATCACTTTCTTGAATGCTTCTGCGATGGATCATCTGAATTACAGAGAAGATTCCAAAGTTGCTCCCTTAATTTCATTTCTGCTGACACACTGAACTTTGCCGTGTCACTTCTCTGAGCAGGGCACACCCACATTCCTTTGTCACCCCCTTTCTACCTATTTGACGCTGTCTTTTCATCTTACTTTTGCTCCTCAATGAAAGCTTTAGTTTTGCACACTGACTACCCTGCAGTACTTTCAATAACAACGTGGTTCCCAGACCACCAGACCCCAAGGAGCCACCAACTCTGCCTGGGAGAGCAGACACATACCCACGCCTTCTCATGGTGCCACACCTGCCAAGCAATGTGGGATCCTGCAGATAAAGTGCAGGGTGGATGCCCCCTGGCCAGAGTCCACCACAGGAGCCCCAGGAGAGCAGAGATCTGCCATGCGATGGGTGTGGCCTGAGTCCCTGGCACCAAACAGCCTCACAGGGAGAAGGGGACAGAGATGCGCTTGGGAAACTCCCTACAGGTCGGCTCTCAGGGGTAGAAAAGCAGGCGGGACTTACAGATCCATTTCTGCAAGCTGTCCTTGTCTCTGTCATTGTGTCATTTCATTAAGTATCTGGTACAGTAAGGAGACTTAATGTGGACGACTGTGTGAGGCCACTGTGACAAAACACCCAAGATAATCAACCTACTGAAGTAGAAGTTTACCTTGGAGTTTTCAGTGCATGGTCACCTGGCCCCGTTGCTCTGGGCTCACGGTGGGACTGTGCATCGTAATGGGAACACAGGGAGAGGAGGCTGCTCACCTCCCGGAGGCCAGGAAGCAGAGAGAATCCAGAAGGGCAAGACCCCCCCAGTACCCCCAGGTCACACCCCCAGTGACCTCACTTCCTTCCGCTAGGTCCTGCCTTTTAAAGTTTCCACACCTCCTAATGGCACCACCCCCTGCTGATCAAAGCTTCAATACAGAGGCTTTAGGGAGACACCAAAAACCCAAACTATAGCAACAATTCCCTGCCAACTTTGTAAAATGCTATGGACAGATGTGATAAGAAGGTTATATTTATTATTTTTAATTCTTCCATTAGGTGTAGGCGAGGAAACTACAAACGAGTAGGAGGAATTACAAAAATGTAGAGGTATTTGCTACTCTGATTTTGTTGCAAGTACTTTGATTGATCTTGTCCTTTAATGAAAGTGAAAACGACTTTCTACTTCCTATATTCATGAGATGGTTTGCTCAGAGGCTCCTGAAGGGTAAACGCTAGAACCTGGTGGTTGGGCCACCATACCTCAGTGTTAGGGGGACAGGGGCATCCTTCACACTAGCAAAGTAAGGTGAGTGGGGACAGGATGGACCCCGCCCCAAATGGTGGGAGCTGCAGCATGCTGCATCGGCAACTCCGCTCACATTCACCGGAGGGGCTGCAGCCCTTGTGGTTTCTACATGGTGTGGCCCCCTGCAAATCTGTGTTGAAATCTGGTCTCTGGAATAACCATGTGGAGAGATGATGGTAGCTCTAAGAGGTGACGGGTCATGGGAGGGTCTAGGGCAGCTTCCTTGGGATACAGCTGGATACCACGAGGGCACAGGGAGAGCAGGCCGGGATACAGCATGGTCACCCCCAGCGCCAAGCCCCTTCCACCGTGCCTACCTGCCTTCCACTTTCCCGCCACAGTAGGACATCACACAAGGCCTTCTCCAGGTACAGCTGCCAAACCGAGACTTCTAGCACCCAGAAGCACCAGTCAAAATAAACCTGTATTCTTTATAAATCATCCAGTCTCAGGTATTTTGTTACAGCAATCAAAACCAGATGGCAATAGTCCTACAGCAAAGAATTGGGTGATACTTGTACCTCCACATTTTAATAAATAAATGTACGTATGTGAATATTTTATGATTTCCTACCTTATTATGGCTTCTTAAAAATAATTGGCTAATTACTGGTCCTACTTGTTATAATTTTTAGAGCACTATTTTATCTACTCAATGACAGTCATATTTTAATAACAGATTATAGTATATATTCAAATTTTTAATTGATTCACAGTATTGCTATGGATTAGATCTAAAGTGTCCCCCAAAGTCTCATGTGTCAAGGCTGGGGCTTTTCCATGGTGCTCAGATCCTGGGGCGCTGTGCTCATCAGTGGACTCACCCATGGGTGAGTTCAGGGCTGACTGTGCATAGGAGGGGGGCCTGGCTGGAGGCAGTCACTGGGGTGTGACCTAGAAGGGTGTGTTCTTGTCTCCTCCCTTCCCTCTCTGCTTCCTGGCCACCATGGGGTGAGCACCTTTCCCTCCGCCAGGTCCCTCTGCCATCCTGTTCCTGCCCTGGAGCCTGCTGAGCATGGACTGAAACCATGAGCCAAAATCAACCTCTCCTTTAAATTGTGAGTGCTGGGTAATTTGTCTCAGTAATCAGGAAAGTGACTAAGACAAACATCTTGAGCAGCAGCCACCTGCTGAAGGTCACCTGAGTGGTAAAGGAGAAGAGATATATTTGCAAATTCAAGCATGCAAATGTGTTGGAGAAAAGACACCGAGAAAATCCATAAAACATGTTGGGTGTCTTGTTTTCCTGTATAGCACAAAGCTCTTTACCCAAAACTTCAGAGAACAAGAACTCAGCACTCTATTAGCTCTTACTATTTCAGGGAGGATGTGTAATGTTACTCACAGGAAACCTCTGTGATAGAGGATTCCATACACCTGTTTCAGGATGCAGCCAGCTAAATAAAGGCATGTCAACTTCAACCACTTAAGTTTTATTGTTCTCAAATGACCAATACCAAAGGATTCAAGCAAAGCTATTACTGGCTTAAAGTAGTTTTGACTCATTTAAAAATTATTTTTAACATTGGTTATCAAAACATAGGTGTATCTGCAATACACTCCTTGAAGGGAGAGATCATATCATTTATAGTGAACTCCTCATATGTTGTAAAGTACTGCACAGCATGGACAACACTACTGCTACTTCCTTTCATACACACATGAATGAAAGCACCAGGTATACAACAGGAAATGAACAAACACCTGCTGGATTCAATACAAACAATGGAGTGAAGCAACTGAAATTCTCAAAACTACGAAAACTTTGGAAGACTAGTTTAATGAATGACCTCAAACTACTCCACAATTCACTTTCTCTTTCTGTATATACTTGTTTGTATGTGTATGCATACTTACACACTCATATACACACACATTTGTTTTCTGAATAATATGAAAGTCAATTGCTGAAAAAATGGTAGTATACCCTAAAATACCTTATCAAACATCTCCTAAGGATGGTTTCCTATGTAAACTCATTACCTTTGTCACACATAGGAAAATATCATTTATCATCCAACCCAAACTCAAATATCCCCAATTGTCCCTAAATTATATTTTAGGGCTATTTAAAAATCAAAGCTATAACCAAAGTTCATTCATTGCATTTCCCTGCTTGACCTTTCTAAACTAGAAAATTCTCCCCTGTATTTTTTGTACTTTTGTTCATGACACTGACTTTTTGATTTTCTTTTTCTTTTCTTTTTTTTTTTTTTGTGGGTACCGGGGGTCGACCTCAGGACCTCAGGCACCAGCAGGCACAAGTGCCGCTGAGCTATCTCACCGGCCCCCATGACACTGACTTTTTTTTTTTTTTTTTTGTGGGTACCAGGGGTGTCGACCTCAGGACCTCGCACGCCAGCAGGTGCCCATGCCACTGAGCGATATCACTGGCCCCTTTTTCGTATGTGGGTTCCGGGAGTTGAACTAGGGCCCTCGTGCTTGCCGGGCAGGCGCTTAAGCCGCTGAGCCATCTCACCGGCCCGACACTGACTTTTTAAAAGCTGCTTTATTTAGATGGGCATGGTGGTGCATGTCTGTAATCCCAGCACTTGGCAGGCTGAGGCAGGAGGATCACAGTGAGTTTGAGGCCAGCTTGGACTACACAGTGAGTGCAAGACTAGCCTGAACTACATAGTGAGACCCTGTCTTTAAAAGCAAACAAACAAAAAATAAAGCTTTATTGAGATAAATCTGCCATACAACTCATCCCGACACTGTACAATTCAATGGTGTTTCACACACTCACATAGCTGTGCAACTGTAACTACCACCAATTTCTACCCCCCAAAAAAAACCTATATCCACTAAGAGCCATTGCCCTTTCGCCCTCCAATCTTATTAGTCCTGAGCACCCAGGGATCTGCACTGTTCTCATGGACTTACCTACTCTTGATGTTTCTTATAGATGCAGTCATACAGTATGAGGCCTTTTGTGGCTGGCTTCTTCCACTTAGCATGATGTTTTCCAGGTGCATGCACGATGTTAGAGCACGTATCGAACTTCATCCTGTTTCCTGCTGCCTGACACTCCAGTGGGTAACAAGACCACAGTGTATTTAGCCATCCAACAGGTGATGGGCAACTTGGTTGTGTCCATTTTTCATTATGGTGAACACTGCTGCTATTAGTGTTTGTGCGCAGTAGATGCGTGCTGTCCTGCACTTTGGCCTGGGGCGAAGTAGCTGTGCTATGGTTGGTCAGGGTTTCATATTTTGAGGAGCTGCCAAATGTTTTGCAAAGTGACTGCACCATTTCACATTGTGCAAGGGTTCCAACTCCTCCACATCCCTGCCAACACTTGTTACTGTCTGTCTTCATTGTGACTGTTTGAGTTTGCAAAGGTATTGCACATGGTTTTCATCTGCATTTCCTTAGTCACCAATGGTTTTGAGCATTTTTCATGTGTTTCTTGGCTATCTGGATTTTTTTTGGTGGGGGGGAATATCTGCAGAAATACTTTGGCCATTTTCCCATTGGGTTGTCTTCTTACAAAGGAGTTGTAAGAGTTCTTCACAGATTCAAATCCTTATTGTATAAATTATTTCAAAATATCCTAATCCATTCTGTGAGTTATTTCTGGATGGTATTCTCTGATGCACAAAGGTTTTTAGTTTTTATGAACTTCGATTTCTCCATGTTTTCCTTCGCCTGGTGTGCTCTTTGTGTGGTTCTGAACAGGCCTTCCCTACTTCAAGATCACAGAGGCTTATTCTGTTTTCTTCTAGGAGTTCTATCATTTTAGCTCTTAGATTATGGCTTATGGCTTGTGTAAATTTTTCTGCATGGTGCCAATAAGGAGTCCAGCTCTGTCCTTTTGCATGTGGATATCCAGCTGTCCCAGCACCATTTGTTGAAAAGGCTATTCCTGAACTCACTGAATGGACTCGGCACTATTGCTGAAAATCAAGTGTCCATAAATACAAGGGTTTATTTCTGGTCTCTCAATTCTGTGCCATTGTCCTCAGTCTATCTTTTATGTCTGTACATACTCTTTTTTTTTTTTTTTTTTGTGGGTACCGGGGGTCAACCTCAGGACCTTGCGCGCCAGCAGGCACCAGTGCCGCTGAGCGATATCACCGGCCCTTTTTCCGTATGTGGGTTCCGGGAGTCGAACTCGGGCCCTCGTGCTTGCCAGGTAGGCACGTATGCCGCTGAGCCATCTCACCAGCCCTGTACATACTCTTTTAATCACTCTAGCTTTGCAGTAAGTTTTGAAATGAGAAAGTGTGAGTGCTTGAACTCAGTTCTTTTTCAGGATTGTTTTGGTTACTGGCCTCTTGCATTCCCAAGTGACTTTTAGGATCAGGGTGCTGAGTTTTGTGGAAGACGTCACTGCAGTTGTTTAGAGGAATATCTCAGTTGCATTATCAACTTTATATATTTAGGCTTATATGTTTCTATAGTTTTCAACTTTAGGATTTCCTTTTTTCACTTTGACACAATCTTATCTTCTGAGTATGTAAAACACTGTGTAGTTCAAAATCACCTCTGTGGAAAAGGGGTGTTCAGAGATGTCTCCCTCCTATTTTGATGTTAGATACCCCTTTCCCACAGACCCCTCTAATTTTATTTTTCATTTTCGGTTTTTGTAGCAAGCAAATGTGTGTTTAATCCCATTTTTTCTTTATTTCTTGCCCAGAAGATAACACACATGCACACCAACAATTTCCATGTGCTCTTTCCACGTGACGATTACCACCAGAACTCACTCTATGTTCGCTAACAACAATCTTTCCCTTTCATCTTTGTGGCTGATGCAAACTACGTTTAGAAGATGAGATGAAATGATGAGTACTTCTAAGAGGTGTATGATTTCTGGCAACTAGACTGCAATCCTGCTATTATAGCATTAGGAGTGTCTGGGGTACAGTTGGGCACCAAATGCAAACCATAAAGGAAAAATCATTCACTTACAGAAAATACACATACAAAACCACTTTAACATCTAACCAACAACTTGAGCTAAACCAAACAAGACCAAAACAAACCAACTGGCCACATTTCAAACAAAATCCTAGTAATACCTGCACACTACCCTGTATCCATCTTCTTTCTCTGCCATTCCTTTTCCCATCTTCCCTGAGGTACCAGAAAACTCTCCACCACTCTTCTAGATTAGATGCTAGAACTGCGCCAAGATTTCTCTAGAAAGGATCCTGCTGTATTCTTTTTTTTTTTAATGTGGGTACCAGGAGTCGAACTCAGGACCTCATGCTTGCCAGGCAGGAGCGTATGCTGCTGAGCTATATCACCGGCCCTTGCTGTGTTCTTTTGAGACTGCCAGCCAAATCTAGCTCCTTGGTTAATACACAAAAGCTCTAAATTCTATTTAAAAAGTCACGTTGTATAAGGTACGTTAATCTCTGTGTATGCCTCCCCACTTAGTTAAAAAATACTGTCAAGCTGTTACCCAAATATGTATTTCTTAAAACTACTAATAAGAAAGTAGAGCACAGGAGTCTTATGGAGCCTGAATAAATTTGAATATTTTTTTCTGTTTCTGACCCTGCTATGTAGAACATGCAAGATTCCCTTGCTCAAAAATAAACATTTAAAGTGTATAATGTCATTAGAATAGGGATCATGCTAACTATTCATAGAGCTGTTGTGAGGATAAAGTGGGCAACACCAGGAAGAGGACCCGGGGTGCTGCCTAGACCAGGAACACCCCTCCGGTCGATCTGTGCACATCTCCACATCATTCTCTGGGAGAAGAGTCAAATGGCCACATGGACCTCGTGTCAACAGGTTCTTAGGGGCCAGATGGGGGGGGTCCTATGAAGTAGCTTCATCCAGAGCTCCGCTGTGAGGGGTGCTGCCTTTGTCCTCATGGTGTGGATGTCCCCGTAAAAGAAGCTCTCCCTTCCCAGAGGGCTGACAAGCTCACAGGTCTGTGGGCTGACAGGCTCACAGGTTTGGCCAGATGTGGGCTCACTCACGGAGAGAACCACCCTAGAGTGTATTCAAGGCATGGCTACCAGTGGTGGACCTCGGAAGTCCTCCTACAGAGGACTCCTGCTCCGCTTCTTGCTGCAATGACAAGGAGTCCCAGGTCTCACGATGAGTCCTGCTGCTGAGAGCCAGGTCTGTGTCATCTCGGGACACTCTGGTGACCATGCACTGGGCTCAGCAAGATTATCCCTGCACTCGTGATGCCAGCCTGGCCTCTGATTTGTCCCTTGAGCACCTGCAGAGAACCAGTGTTCACTTCCTGGGCGATGGACTGCGTGGCTGAGTCCTGACAGCAGAGCCATCTCCCCGCCAAGAGGCTGCGGCTGCTTTCATTTCCCGCCCCCATGTGCTCATGGCTGAGGAAGATTTCTGAAGCGAGTTCTGGAAAGTGGTGCTGGCTTCCCAGACACCCTGAGATTTCACCCTGTGACAGCTGCTGGGGGTCCCCAGGCGGCTCGCTCCAAATCCGGTCCTTTAAAGTGAGTCTGGTCACCTGGGTTCTTTATCTGACAGGAATGAATTAGCATCTTGCTCTCCATGCTGAAGCCACGGCACAAAAGGCCTGTGCACGCTGGCCCCATGGCGCTCTCCCCAGCCACTCCGCTACCCGGGTCTCTTGGAAGTGAGCCTTTGTGTGTCTGGAAAGCCCGTGGTGCGCCCTGTGCACTCAGTTGCCCCGCAGGCTCCAGTTAGAACTGGCTGGAGAGATGAGGCCCACACCCCGCGGGCTGGTTTTTAGTCAGGAGCCAGAACCTGCCAGGACACTGTTTCCACGTGCAGGCTGCGGCGGGATCTCATGGTCATCACCCACGGGGTCACCCAGGGATTCCCTCTGGGCTGAGTCCCAGCACACAGGCAGATTTGTGTGACCTGCAGGGCGCAGGGCGACTTTCACTGTCAGGTCAACGACTGGAAAAGGAAGCAGCTGCGGAAGCTTCTGGATGACAGAGGTTGCCACCTGGCTCACTAGTGACAAGTGCTGGGGGCAGCTTTGTCCCCGCCGGTCATTGATCTGGGGAGCACCGCTGGCCTGCTGCCTGCTCCCCAGCTGTGCTCTGAGTCAGAGCTCCATGTTCCTCCCAGACCCGGGCAGTCCAGGGTTCCCCGGGCTAATTCCACAGATTCTCCCATCACACCACACCACGAGTACCACAGGGGACTTCCAGAGGGACCAGGGAGCCCAGAAGAGCAGAGCCCAAAGCAAGTCCCACATCTGCTTAGTGCACAAAGCAAATGCCCTCAGTGTGCAACGGCTGCTTCTGCCCTCCATAGAACCCACTCACCAGGCCAGGGGCTCAGGCCCTGGTCATCACAGCAAGCGTGTCCCCTCCCACACCACTGTCTTTCTCTGGCCACTCCCCGAAGCCTGGCTGCTGCAGCCACTGGACCTTCTTCCCAGCTTTGTGCTTGCCAAGCCAGTGGCACCCCAGGACATTGGCATGTGTGGCTCCGCAGCCCAGCACCGCTCACACCCCTTCTTGCAGAGCTATGTGTGCAACTCAGTCCCCTCCAGCCCTCCCAGCAGCCTCCACACAGCAGCCCTGAGGCTCCCTTTGCCCTATCACATGTCCTGAGCTCGTGTGCCTATGTGCTGTGCTCCATCTACGCCGCACGGGGCGGCCAGCCCTGTCTGTTGTGCTGGTGGCTGAGTGTCCATGAAGGAGTGCAGGTGAGTAGGTGCTGGCAATCAGCCGAGGCTTGGTGCCCACTTCTTACACCACTCGGTGAGTGAAAGGGTCTGGGGTGGCTCAAGGCCTCCTGCTTGCTGGTGGGGAGGGTGCAGGGCCTGGTCCCCTGGCCAGGAGCCCACTGGGAGTGCCGAGGTGGGGCGATACACCAGCCTGCAGCTGGTGGGTCTGGTTCCCGAGTGGCACAGCCTGGGGAATGCGTTGGGAAGGCAAGTCCAGGATGGAGCTAGGGAGGACAGTAATCTGGTGGCCACACTGGCTGAGAAAACGGAGTGAGCATGTCCCGAGTCACATGCATGGTGGCCTGTGTCATATCATGTGGCGTCCTGTGTCCACACATGGAGGCAAGGGCCATCTGATCTGCCCTCTTTGGAGGCCAGCTCCCAGGGGACAACATGAGGCATGACAGGATACCCTGGTGAGGGCCGGCTGGGGGGCGCTGTGTCCCCCACATGGGAAGAGAAAGCTTCTGGGAGTTGTGAGGGAGACAAGAAATGAGGCAGAACCCTTGCCTGGGAGGCTGGAGGAGGCGCCTTCCAGGAAGGAAGGTCCTCAGAGTCCAGAACAGGCGGGACATGATCAGAATGCGTGAGTGACGATGTGTGCGGACACCTGCACTAGCCAGGGGCAGGTGTGAGGACAGCCTGAGAGGGTGCACTGGGCAGAGAAGGCACAGGGGACGTGGGGCAGGTGACCTGACCTCCAGGCTCTGTGGTGGATGTGGGGTCTTGGCTGAGATGCGGGTAAGGGGCAGCACGCGCCCCAGCACTCCTGGACACAGCAGCCGCCAGCTTCCTCCTCTCTGGCACAGCCTGGCTCTATAATCACTCTGACCTGAGTGTCCTCTACACCCTGTCAGGTCACTGAGTCACCCGAGCAACACAAAGAGGAGGGCAGAGTGAGTCCCAGTGCCCTCCAAGGCCAGTCTGGCTTCGCACCTACTCCAGGGCCCGGAGCTGCTGCAGAACCACAGCCCGTGGTGGGCCCAGTCGTGCTGCCCGTCGGAACCAAGGCTGAATCCCTCAACGCCAAGCCAGCCAGCAACAGAGGAACCCAGTGAAGGATTCCCACCCACGAGGGCATCTGACTGTGACAGCGACAGCCTGTTGATGGGAGCCCCGTTCATCCTCCAAATGGGCCCCCATCTCTGCTAAAGGATCTGTGCAAGCCTCTTGTCACCTCCTTTTCTACGGCTCAACACCCGAAGCCCAGGAGGAGGCGGTCCTGTGGAAACCAGCTGCAAACACAGAACTTTACACTCAGCACAGGAGCCCAGGAAGGCCCGCGAGGTGCCACAGACCCAGGAACGGCGTCTTAGATAACCGCATGTGCTGCCCAGACCCCTTTCCCGTGCCCGCAAAGCCTCGCACAAAGCCCGATCTCTCACCCCACGGCGCAGTTTCTCCCTTGGAAACATCCACCCGCTGCCCCCTCGGCAGCGTGCCTGGACCTGAGTAAACCATGTCCTTCTACACCCACATCTGCTGGTGATTCTTTATGCCAGGCCCCCAGGAGACAGCCCGGCCAGACACCCCAGCCAGCGTCTGTGAGGGGCCCCAGTTTTCTAGTGACGTGGAGTTGAGAGATTAAGGGAGCCCATGACAGAGACCGGCGGGGCAGGTGTCCGCAGTGCCGCCCACCCGTGAGCTCTCCATGGGGCGGGAAAGGCTGTTCCTCTCGCCAGCGGCACCGTGCAGCCAGGAGGGGCTGTGCAGCCGTGAGCGGGAACTGCAGGACCGTGAGGGCTGAGGCCGGGTGTAGCCCTGGGGCTCCCTGGACCCCGATTCTGTCAGCCTGGCTGTGAATGGGGTGGGTGACAGGCAGGGCCTGGGACAGGGAACCGGCCAGACCAGTTCTGTTGGATTCTATTGCCCAGGTGATACAATTCCAATGTCACTGAACACCTTTCTGGCAATTACCGAACATTTTATAGAGCTCGCCGCACAAAGGTGCTTGTTGCAGGGAGCACTGTCCCCAGCTCAGGCGGGGGGCAGGAGATGCCGAGTATGCCCAGAACGCGAGCTCCGAGCTGGGCAGTGACAGGCGCCTGGACACTGGGTCTCTTTCTGCCCCTGCAGAAGAAACTGACACTCAGAGCAAGGAGTTGTCAAGGGGACAGGGTCACTGGGAGGGGTGGGGCCAGGTCCATCTCAGCTTGGTTGCCAGGAGGTGCCAAATTCAAAACAAAAATACAGGGAAATAAAAAAGTAAGCAGCAGCATTTAAAGCCGAAGGAACCAGATGCCCTTTAACTGTACATTAAGCTGGGACATGAAAACACCCCAGGTGTGGCGAGTGGGACACAGGCTGTGTCACGCGGAAAGGCGTGCGGAGGGCTCAGTATTCTTTCCCTCACTCACACGTGCATGGGAACTGAATTCCCTGTCCACAGGTGAATGGCAGGCGGCAAAGAAGCCTCAGGAGGTCGAGGCCCAGCTTCCTTCCTTCCCAGATCACCCTGGAGGCCTCCTGGCCACAGCAGGCCTGCTCTTCTGTTTTCCACTGTGGCCACCTTCTGAGGGGTGCGCGACAGTGACAGAGGCCTGACATCCACCCCGCACTGCCAATGCCTGGCTGGAGGAAGCCCCTGCAGCACAGTCCGGGGCACTGGTCACCCTCTTTAGTGTTCCCATCCTCTCCTGTGTTGTCTGTCTGTCCCTGCTTCCGGTTCGGTTTCTAAGGCCAGCGCAGTGGCCCTTTGGGGAACCCAGCAGGACAGTCACATAGCCATGCAGACAGAGGGCAGAGCAGAGGAACAGGCAGCCTCCAAGCGGGTGCTGCCCCCGACACTGAGTCTGTACACCCACCGCCGGGCACCCTGCCCACCAGAGGACGGCCGCAGAGGCTCACAGGGGCAGCGGGTCTCACCTCTGCTCCAGTGCTTGAGGCGAGGCTGGCTGCTCTTGGACCTGGGGACAGGACTGATCTCCATCCAAAGACCAGAATGCATGCGTGCCAAGGAGACGGAGGGGAGCCGCTGCCACCATCCAGGGCCACCAGCCGAGTCCCCGCCCTGGGACAGCTGGTTGCGACCAGACACCAGACGTGCCCAGGGCGAGGTGGGCGGGGTGGAAGGATGGGCACGTCCTCCCTCACCCTGCGTGGCTCATGGTGACAAGTGCAAAGTCCACCTTGTGGACTCAGTGTGGCCAGGCAGAGCTCTTACTGGATGGGGAAGTGGACGGCCGCTAATACATCCCGTGGAAACGCTGCGACGGCAGCCTCACACAAAAGTCCATCTCTGAGTTACCTCACAAAAGCGAGAATCAGGGGTGACTTAGTCTACCCATGTTTCCCTAACTTTTTTGGGGGGGTCCTCGCAATTCCTTTCATAATAATCTATTACCTTACCAGCCTTCATGGGTTGATATTTAACAATATTAACTCAGAAGTAAGACAATATTTGATGTTTTAAGTAACTAGTTATACATGCTGTCAAAGTATTTCAATTTGGTGACAGCTATCTTATGTGTGGGCAAATTAACTACAAAAATAATAAATTATTTAATTTTTTATATGGAAACCAAATGTATAGGGCAATTTAGAACTTTAACTCTGTATTATAGGCAAAAACTGGACTTATGAACTGAATTTGTAACTTTTTGTTGTTTTGCTTTAAGAAACACTGACAAGTTTTTAAAATATTTATTTATTTATTTATATTTATTTGGTACTGGGCACTGAACCCAGAGTCTCTGCACTGAGCCCAGCCCCAGCTCTTTTCTGGCTGTGCTTGCAAACCCTTCTGCACAAAGAAGCCCTGTGGGGAAAAAGAACTTTTATCCCAAAAGCAGGAAGGACGAAGGGATTTTGGCCACGCCTACTGGCACATAGCTACTTTGTTTCAAATTGTATTTGTGTGCTAGGGACCAGGAGACCAAGAAAGGCAACATTTTTATTCAGATAAAGCAACTTCCTTGCCTCAGGAGAAGTGTGAGAAGGCAGGTCTGCAAAATGAGTCTCAGTTTGCATCTTCCATTAATTTACATTTCAACATCTGTGTCCCTTGCGTCTTAACGTCAACCAGTGTTTTACTGTGGAGCGAAATTGCATAACAGATGACTGCCAATAAAAAACACATCACCTTACATCACGGTCAAGATTTCCAGAAGGGTCTGTAATGAACTCAAAAGGGGTCAAAGATGTAGTTGGATTTGTAAAACTCCTCATGACCACCTTCTGGCCACATGAGCCTGGGGCGACACACACCTCAGCGTAGCTAGAAGGGAAAGCTCCAACAAAAACGATCACTCTATTCCCTTAAATTTGATTTTTCAGAGCTGGATTTGGTGGCACAGGTCTGTAATCCCAGCACTCTGGGAGCCTGAGACAGGATTTGGCAACTTAGGGAGACCCTGTCTCAGAATTTTAAAAAAGGGCTGGGGATGTAGCTCAGTGCAAAGTCCCTGGCTTCAATCCCTGCTACAAACATAAAACCCTGACTTTTCAGGAATAGAAATTTGAAACTATTATTTCTACTTTTTAATGGCATCTTCCCTGTACACTTTCCCAGTCCCCTGTGTTCCCACTGCCCCAAGTATTTTCATCATCTGGTAGCGCTGTGGCTGGAGGATGCCTGGGCCCTTGGAGGGACAATGGAATGATGACAGCCGCCCGCTGGTGACAGGGTCATGGGAGACAGTCCCCAGGCAGCCTTGCCCTCTGTCCCTGTGTTCCTCATTATTTGTGAATTATACACCCACCCTGCTGCACCGTAAGCATTACAGAAATCACACTAACTCACACGGAGGAAATAATAAGACCTAACCAGTGTCCTCTCCCCAAGCCCAGGGCTCAGGGCACACGAGGGGCCATCCTGCAGACCAGTGCACGAACCAAGGAGCAAGTGACATGTCCACAACCTGTCTTTCCGGTGGAGACTGGACACATGGCCTTGTCCCTACCTTCCTGAGGACTGGTGTCCACTCCTGGGGCTCCAGGGCCCTGTGTCCTCGGACCCCTTCCCACCCGTCCTTCCTGGACACTGAGGTAGAAAATACTATCGAACGTGGGATTCTGCTGTGAACAGCTCTGAACTACCCAGTGGGAAATGCAGCTGCAACAGCCGCGCTCCTCTGTCCAGGGCAGCAGCAGTGAAGCACCCGGCCCTGTCCCATCTTCACAGGGGACCCATGCAGCCCTTGTAGCCAGGCTGTCACCTTGGAGTAGCAGGGCGCACGTGGACCTGTCTTCCTCCTCCGAGTCTTTCCAGCCTACTTTCACGAGTGACTAGGGTCAGAGGGCCCAGGTTAAGTGTCCACACAGGTTAAGGCCACAGGTTAAGTGTGGCATGCTGTGACACGTGTTTATTATTTGATCTCATAGGGTAGAAGCAGGTGTGACCACAAGGGCCTTTCCCGGATGGAGACTCAGGACCACAGAGTGACACAGTTGTGGTCCCTGGAAGACCATGAAGGGCAACGGGCAGCAGACAGCACTTGGATGGGGTGTGCCAGTCACCCAACAACCCCAAGGGAGGTTGGATTGCAGTGACTGCACCCATGGGGGGCACAGGAAGGACGGAGTGGGGGCTGCAGGGAGGCCAGGCACTGTAGGGTTCTAGATCGAAAGATCCAGATGTAGTGGCTGCCCAGGTCCCCGGCTGTACATAGGGCCAGCAAGTGAGGCCCAAGTGCAGGCCTGGGTAGCACAAGCAAAACATGGCAGAGGTCAGAGGTCAGAGGAGGCATCAGGAGCAGCACCAGGTGTTATCATTTCCATTAGAAAATCAGTGTTCACAGTGCCACTAACTCTCCCATTTCATCTAAGGAATCTCTCAGGATTCCTTAGTCAAGAGACAGCCGTGATGGTGCACACATGTAATTCCAGCTGCTTGGAAGGCTGAGTCAGGAAGATTGCATATAAGCCCAGCATGGGCAACTTAGTGAGATCATGTCTTAATACAAAATAGAAAGGGTCAGGGATGTAGCTCAGTGGTAGAGCACTTGTCTAGCATGTGCGTGCACTGCCTCTCTGACCACAGATCTGTCAGGAACCAGCGCCAGAGAAAATCCTGGCCTGGCGACAGACATCTGACAAAGTGCTGGGCGTTAAATGTGTGCCTGTCTACCACCCCGCTGTGGGTTATATAAGGAAAACCACTTTAATCAGGAACGCTGACAAGGAAAATTCAGGTTCTTGGCGCAAACAGGAAAGGAGTGCAGAGGGGTACCCCAAGTTCACTTGTGACCCCCAAATACCAGTTGGGCTGGGCTCAAACCTGCAAAGCACACAAAGAGGACGAGGGCCACATTGGGGATCTCCACATGTCTGAATCACGGCCCACAGCCCACATCCCACGTCCCAGCAAGCCCCTGAGCTCAGGTGGGGTTCACGGCCCAGCGCATGCAGAAGAGAGGGTGACACGGCCCTAACACCACACCCAGGCTCCTCTTTCCCTGAGTGTCTGAGCATCACCCGCCGGACACCAACGACAAACACTGACAATGTCCTCTTTGTAAGGAATAAAAATCTATCACTGAGCAACTGAAAAGCCCCCGAACATGCAAATCTGTATCTTGCAGGCTTGTGCATAATTCTTGCTCACCACAGAGGTCCCTGAGGCAACAGAGAAGCCACTGCTCTCTAAAATTTCCCATTTACCAGAGAAGAAAGTGGAGGCAGGCATAGCGTGGCACAAACCTGTCATCCCAGCCCTCTGGGAGGCTGAGGCAGGAGGACCACACGTTGGAGCCTGGCCTAGGCAACTTGGTGAGACCCTGTCTCAGTATGAAGACAGGTTGTAGCTCAGTGTGAAGGAAAGAAGAGGAGTGTGAGGAGGAGGGGACCTGTATGTCCGAGGATCCCCCAGTTCCTGAGGAAGTCCTTGCAGACATCAGGCAGGGCCAGTGTCACCTACCTCCTGCCCGAGCACCTGCCTGCTGTGAGGCTTGGACCATCCCATTCCATCAGCTCCCCGATGCGCTGCGTATTTATAGTGGTGCCACCCAGCTGGCGTGAAAAGCAAGATTCTGAAAACTATGCTGAGCTTCAGTGGGCAGACAGACTAATTTTGCTTATTTCAAAATAGCCAACTTGCCTGATCCTTTGATCCTCAAATACAATTCCTGAAATACTTAAACACTTCAGGGGTCTTGGAATCCCAGTGCCTCAGGAGACGATATTAGGTACTTATTTTCAGGAGCGCGGCCTTCCCATGCCCTGTCCCCAGCGCGCTGCTCCCACCCTCCGCCAGGCAGGTGCGGTCCTGGGGCCTCCAACCTCCCTGACATGGGGCCTGTCCTGTGTCACACGCTGTGACACAGTGGCTTCCCCGTCCCCTTCGTGGTCACCTGTTTTCCCCTTCAGCCACAGTCACAGCTGCCTCTGTCAAGTGTGTCCCCTCCGCACACAAGCACCGTGGCTCCTACTGCCTCGCCTGACACCTTTCCCCTGTGTACTCTGCACCTCCTCATCTTTCCTGTCCCTCTCCAAAGACAGGTCCTTCCAGGTGTCCCCTCCAGTCCTGGCCACGAGGCAGTGCTCCTTGAGTCCATCTTTCTATGTTTGAGGCATGGTCCTGTGTCCTCTGTCTTCAAATATAGAAGATCTTCTGCAAAAGGGAAGGGATCAAGAGATGAGGGAGGGTGGGGAGGAGATAAAAAGAAGGAGGATGTGTCGTCCGCGCCACCTCCCCGGGAGGAATGCCGTCATGAGGCACTGCAAACGCACACTAAGAATAAACATTAAAACAGAGGAGGGCAAAGCCCTGGGTCTGGAGAGAAAACCCAAAGGTGCCGAGTAGGGGTGATTCATCCTCCGCGAAAGGAAGGCAGAGACAGCATGGGGAGCAGAGGTCAGCACCGCAAGACGGTGGTGTCTGAGACTTGAGACCCCGGGCAGGAGCTCAGCTGCAGCGTGCACTGGGCACTGGCCCTCGATCCTTGCCCCAAGGTGCAGGGTTTTACAAAGCAAGCAGCTCTGCTCCAGCGATTCCCAGTCCAGGAAGTCTGGCCGCACACAACAGACTGGTTCCAGAAACGGAGTCCTAGCTCACCCTCTCAACCGGTCATGATGTTGAGCACAAGCCAAGGCATCGGTCTTGGATTAGGATACTTTTAGGAAAAGAAGAATTATCTGCTACCAGTATTTGGACTTGATTTCAAGGTTGCTCTCTCCCCCAGTACGTAGCACCTTCCCACTGAACCATATCCCCAGCTCTTTTTATTTTTATTTTGAGACAGAGTCTTGCTGAGTTGCTAAACTGTCCTCACTGGGCGTGAACTTGTGACCCTCTTGCTTCAGCCTCCCAAGTGGCTTGGGATTACAGGTGTGCCCCACCACACCCAGCTGCTCAATCTACCTTTCTTGGAAAAGTACTCCTCCCTATGTTCCTGGATGTTCCTGTCTTTGAGAAGTGTTGATTTAGGAGGCTGAGGAGGTGGCTGGCCCCGCTGCGTGTCTGGGAACACAGAACGGAGTGAGTAAGTGAACTGAAGGACACAGCCAGGTGTCTCGGTGCCAAGGAACAGAGCCACAAACACCACGGTGGGCAGAAAGGCGGGGTGGGTGGGGACAGGGCTGGGAGGTGGAGGGTGACGTCAGGGACGTGTCCCTTGCTCTGCAGGAGAAGTATGCATGCACGCACGCCTGTGAACACATCAGGTGTGGTCATGTGAGGGCGGGGGGACCACAGACCAAAGGCCCATGTTAACAGCGGGGCTGTGTGGAGAATACTTGGGAATTCTTTAATTGTGTCACTTTTCTGCAAAATCTGATAGTATTCCAAGATAAAAAGTTAAAAAATACATTGGGAGGCTGAGGCAGGAGGATGGCAAGTTCAAGCCCAGCCTGGGCAACTTTTGTGAGACCCTGTTTTCATAATAAAAGAATAAAAAGGGGCTAGAGATGTAGCTCAGTGTGAAGCCCTTGGGTTCAATCCCAATACTACAAAACAGAAAACAGAACCAAAGAAACACCCTTCCCTTGCAGGGCTGCCACAAGAACCAGGCCAGGTGACCACTAGGAAGCAGTGCACAGACGTGACAGAGGAGACGGCCCAATCAGGGACAGGAGGGGGACAGGTCTACCACTTTCTGAAGTCCCTGCGGCATCCCAGAGCTGCCTCTGCGGAGCAAGAAGTAAGGGAGATGCGTCTTGAGCATCGCAGGGTGGCTCGGTGTCCTGGCATTCATGGTCACCCTGTGATGCCACAGAGACACACAAGCAGGCAGGCTGGCTCCCCGGACTCAACTTTGCTCCTAACTTCTGAAAAGACAGCTCAACCTGGAGTGCAGCGTGTACACTCCCCTGCCAAGTGGTGCATAAATTTAGAAGTCCTGCATTCCCAACAACGCCCATACACCGAGAGCGAGCTGGTAAATCCGATCCAGAGATTAGCCGGGTGGAGCAGTAGGCAGGAGGGTGGGAGGGGGGATGGGCCCTGGCCATGTACGGTCACTCGGTGGCCTCGTCCACTGCACCAGAGACGGCAGTGCTATTTTTAGGCGCAATGGTGGCTACAGCTCAAAGCCCGTGAATGGCCGAGTCTTCCTGTCCACGTACCCATCTCCCAAAAGCCAGAAGCATGAGCAATGAAGCTGCAGTGTCAGGAACGCGGTGGCTGTGACGTCCAGACCAGCTGCCTTCCAAGATGATTCCGATCTGGAGCTAACAGGTGACCATGGGCACGGCAAGCCTGTGTCCCCCTCCCAGCTGCCCGCTGTCCTAATCTCCGTGCCCATGCAGCAGGCGTCCAGGAAAAGCTGCCGCCCAGACCCTTGTGGCCCTGGAAGGACAATTCAGCTGTTGTCATTCTCAGGTTACCAGGCCGCCCTGCCCTGTGGACCCGCCCAGGGCTGGGCTGCGCACTTCAGGGCTCAGCTTTCAAAAGACCCAGTGAGTCATGAGGGCTTGGGCACATTTATGTGACAGGCACTGTGCGTGCTTACTTTTGCATGAACTTCAGCACCTCTAGACTCACCTGCTCGGCAGACCTGACGGTGCTGACAAGGGCGCTCGCCATTCGATGTGGGGGGGCCCCCCAAGCACTAAGGGGGAAAGGGGTGTTTACTGAGTGAGCCCCCAAAACACATGGTGCTTTCTTTTTTCTTTTTTTTTTTTGTGAGTACCGGGGGTCAACCTCAGGACCTCGCGCGCCAGCAGGCGCCCGTGCCGCTGAGTGATATCACCGGCCCTTTTTTCATATGTGGATTCAGGGAGTCGAACTCGGGCCCTTGCACTTGCCAAGCAGGCACTTACACCGCTGAGCCATCTCACTGGCCCAACATGGTGCTTTCTTGGCGATTTATTTCCTTTGGGTTTTTTTAATCACCAGTCATTCTCACTATGCTCCTGAAGCCCTCCAATTATTTCACTTTGATCTTTGGCATACGCATTAGTTTAAACAGGCTTTTTAAAAAGCAGTTTCAGGGTCACAGCAGGATTGATAGGCAGCACAGAGCTTCCGGTCGGTCCCCACCCATGCCAAGCCCAGCGTGTCTCCCTGAGGACTCCGCAGTGCACATCACCACTGCTGCTCCTGTCCTGCGCTGCGTGGGTGGGAACAGATGCTCGGGACAGGAGCCCGCGGTTATGGTGTCAGGCAGGGTCACCTCCCTGACCCGAGCATCCTTCCCGTGCTCCCTCCCAGCCCTGGCACCCGCTGATCTTTTTCCTGGTGCTGTAATTTTCCATTTCCCCGACTGTCATGCCCTTGGAATGTTCATGGCGCCTCTGACCTGACATTGCTTTGTTAGCTTAGTGACCTGCATTTATAGGTCCTTCATTCCCTTCGTGGCTCACCTGCTCATTTCTTGTCTGAATGGCATCTGGTTCCACCATCTGGATGTGTGGGAACAGAGAACAGTGAGGGTGAAAGCAATGCGCCCTGCCTAGCCTCACTCACTCAGGCCTCGGGAAGGCTGGTCAGGCCCTGGGCAGCTGTGCGAAGGCCACAGGAAGTACTGCAGTGATCAAGCAACCCGGTGAAAAGTTCAAATTTAAAAAGTGTATCACAGTAGAACACATTCACCATGAAGCCCCCTCAAAATCCTGCCCTCGCTTCGAACACTCTTATCCCACTGTCCCTGCCACTTTCTGCAGCTGCTCTGGAGTCCTCTTTCCTGAGTGTCTTTAGTTGTGCTGTCCTGGCTGTCTCAGTGTCCTGAATTCATTCAAAATATTTTCTTTTCATGGTCATTTTGACTTTGGGGAAGAGCTGGGTGTCACACGGTGCCAGATCTGGTGAATAAGGACGTCGAGGACACAGCTCTGCGTTTTGATGAGCCTGCCTTTCTGTTGGATGGTGCTTGGCAGCAGCATTCACTGTATTTTTTACCACACCTTTTAAAGACACTCAGGAAAGAGGATTCCAGAGCTGCTGAAGTAAGTGGCAAGAGTGATGGGATGAGTGTGACTGAAGCTGGGGTAGTATTTTGAGGGGATTCATGGCAATGTCTTTCACTATAGTACATTTTACTGTAATACATAGGTTTTGATCCTCTCTTGAGAATAGTAGGGAAGCTGAGAATACTGTAAAGGCCAGCTCAAAGCACCACCAAGCTGGCACTCGGTTTACCACTTTCTCCCCCAGTCCTGGTCTCACTGAAACCTGAAGCCAGGCAGAGGCCAGGACCTGCACAGAGCGAGCTCCTGGAGAAACCCCACGGCAGGACTTGAAGAGGAAGACAGGGACTGACGCAACTGGAATACAGACTCACAGGACGGTTCCACAGCAGCTGTGCTGAGCTTGAATACACATGGGGTGATGTCACCGGACCTGAATGTCACAAAGAACAAAGATGGACAGAGGCACAGACCTGGGGTCTCCAGACAGTATCAGAGGTTGAGTTTCCATGTCGATAGGATCCTAGAAGGAGAGGAGAAAGAATGCAGGACCAGAAGCTGCAGGGAAAAGGGAGCCCTCTACACTATAAAGAAGTACAACCTCTATGGAGGTCAGTGTGGAGATTCCTCAAAAACTCAAAATGAGAAATTCCATTCCACCCAGCTATTCCCCTTTTAGATATCTTCCTGAAAGAGTTAAAGACATCATATCACAGTGCTTCATGCACACTTGTTTGTATAGCAGCATGACTCACAATAGATAAATCTTGGAAGCAGCCTATATGTCCATGAACAGATGAACGGACAAAGAAAATGTGGCCTTTACACACCATGGAGCACTACTCTGCCATAAAGAAGGATAAACTTGAATCATTTGTAGGAAAATGGATGCACCTGGAGACCACAATGTTAAGTGAAATCAATCAGACACACAACCTTAAATATCACATGATTTCTCTTATATGAGAAACCCAAATCATAAATAAAGAACAAAATAGATGATAGATAACAGGAAATATTACCTAAAAGACAGATAAGAGGAAATTGGGAGACAGATCTTTCTGAAATGTGAAGGGAATGAAGAGATGGGGGGAGGAGAAAGAAGGGGATGAAAAAGGACATGTACATGTGCTAACACACAGCTCTGCACAGGGAATGTAAACACACGTACTGCAAACACAGACTAATTAAAAAAGAATTCGTGGTAGAAAACTTCCTGCCTTGGCAGAAGACAGGAATCCGCAGATTCAGGAAGTTCGGCAACTAACGCGGACTGATCCCCCCAAGCGCACGTAGGTTTTGGGCACTGCAAATGTGTCCCACTGACTTACAAAGAGAAAGAGCTGAGAAGAAGAGGTGAGGAGGAGACAGCTGTTAAACCTGACTTGTGCATTCACAGCATCTGTGTGTTAGGGACGGCATATGGCACCCCATTCCTATTGTACGCGTGTGTGTAGCAATTAAGAATAAGCTTCATTCAAAATTTAAAAAAGAAGTCCAGCAAATCCCATGGAGAATGCACAGAAAGATACCCCCATGGTCTTGGGACATCATAATCAAAGTGCTTGAAGTCGAGACAGGAAAAGAATTCCTGAGAACAACCAGAGGGAACTGCGTTTCTTACACGAATGCCATTTGAACAACTACAGGACCTAACACGGCGGGAAGAAGTCGGAAAAGCTTCTGAAAGGACTGCAGAGCAGAACTGTGAACTTGGATTCCTCTGAGCTGGGCGCAGTCCTTCCTAGATGAAGGGCCGACAGAGACGCCGCTGTCAGGGAAGGTCCCAGCATGGGTCTGCAGGCTGCAGGGACACAGGAGGAGGGGGGCAGGGTGGAAAACCCCAGGCCAGCCAGCTTCTCCTCTTCTCCAGCTCTAAAACACATATGCATGCCAGGGCCCGGTAGGACGCCATGGGGCAGGTTGGGCGTGCTAGTCCCTATCTGAAACGCCTGAGAAAACAAGTGTCTTAGGTTTCTGAGTTTTTTGGAATTTGAAATATTTGGGTTTTGTTTACTTGTTTGTTTTGGTACCAGAGATGGAACCAAGGGTCTTCATGCTGAGCTATGTCCCCAACCCTTTTATGTTTTTTTTTTCTATTTTGAGACAGGATCTTGCTAAGTAGTTTAGTTTCCCAGGCTGGGCTTGAACTAGCAATCCTCCTGCCTCAGCCTGCCTCAGGCAGAGTGCTAGGATTACAGGCAGGTGCCACCACACCTGGCTTAAATTTGAAATATTTGTATAACTTTAACAGACAAGCATCCCTTATCTGAAAACCCAAAATCCAAAATGCTCCAAAGTTCAAAACTTTTTGATTTAGGCATGCTCAGCCTGGATGTTACATTTCACATAAATGGTCAAAGGCTGACCCTAAGGAGACGGGAAAAGTCTGCATGTTTTAATACCTTCTGAACAATATAAAACAGTCACCAGGGGTCAAAAATGATTCTTCCTTTTTGTGAATAAAGGCAGCCCACAGATAAAGCCCGAGCAGGAGACAGAGAAGGCAGCTGCCTGCGGCACTAACCGCGGCCGGCCGAGGGCGTCACCCCGCCTGAGAGTCGGGCTGTGCAATGCAGTGGCTGCACCCGTTCCGTTCCTGACCGCGGTTTTCCTTTTCAGCAGATAATGCGCTCCCAGATTGTGAGCGAGTGTATCATTCGATCACTTTGCAGGCGATGCTGCCCCCTTGCTCCCCTGCGCTTTCCCGCCCCCCGTCCCGTGCCTCAACTTCCGGGTAGACCTCCTGCAGAGCTTCAGGCACTGCAGACCACAGACGTCTGCACTTCGAAACCATTTGCTCTCCTTTTGATCATTAGGAAGAATCCCCATCGAATACAGTCCCAGTGCCTGTTTCCACGAGCTAATCTTGGTGCGGTGTTTACAGCGCCAGCAGGAGGGTTATATTTAAGAACTGCTTCAGCAAAATCTTTCATAGAAATAAACCTGACTGATGCGCGTCCCACCCTACCTGCAGAACAACTGTCTCCTTTTCCGGGGTGTCCCTGCGCGGTCTGCACTGCCCCGCGATGGTCCTTGTCCCGGTTCCTGTTCAGACAGCTGTCCTCACTTCCAAAACGGGCTGAGTCGGGTCGGAAACACTCAGGGTTTCACATGGGTGAATTTTAACTCGTGCTCATTTTAAAAATTTAGTGGATCAACTAAATACATTTTAGGATAGACGCGCGTCAGTAAAAGTGGATCATTTCATATTTAAACCTCCATCATGATGTAGGAAAGGAGGACACAACACAGAGACCATCACACACACCATGGTTTTAATTTAGGGTTTATCTTAAAATGGAAGATGACCGACTAAATGACGACGATCGATATTTTTAAAAATAATCTTAAAAAAAATACCCAAAACAAAACAAAAAATTAATAATCTTATTCTCTTTTTGTTTGGTTTTGTTTGTTTTGCTTTTTCAACTGAAGTGTTATTTCACGCAAGATAACTATCTCAAGTCTTTCTTTTTTTCTTTACAATATAGCTGTTAAATTCAAGCCTGGTATTTCTTTTATTTTAATTTTTGTTAGTAGATGTTTGCGATGCATGATAATTACATTCATCTTGGGAAACTGGTCTTTTGATCAATAATTCAGGAAGACTTTTTTTTTCCAGACAAATAATTCTGCAGGAAAACAGCCAAACGCATGGCCCTGACGGTCTTTCACAGAATAATTTTTATCTCGCTGTCAGTGCTGGGAAAGGCTCTATACCCAGCTCCGCGTCCCCGATGAGTCATCACCGGGCGCTCGGATTCGGGGCAGCTGCCTCCCATCTGGCGACTGCGTGGCGCAGTCACGTGAAAGGCGTTGAGACACGGATTCCTTCCAGTGGGGATTCCTGCAACAAGGCACAACTGGGCTGTACACGCAGCATTCTTTCAGACTAAACAGAACTCCGGGCCTGCTCATCTGTACGAAGCCACACCTGAGCAATGGATGGGCAGGCCAGGCACTGGGTGGATGGGTGCACAGGGCACCCGCAGCCAGGCATGGGCCGCGAGTCGCAGGAAAGGAGTCACCGGGAGAGAAGCTTCCGGCTCTTCTCCCGGCCCACTGGGACTCCCGGGGATGAGCGGAACCCAGGTTTGTCCACTGCTAAGCTGCCGGGCAACTTGGAAATGCTGCCCTTGGGGCTTGGTGAATGACCCCCAGCACAGAATGAGCCTGGTGTTTACTTAGGGACTTGACCTGGAGGCGGAGCCCTTGTCCCATTACAACCAGGCAGTGTGCGGGCTGGCTGCATGGGCATCATAGCAATTACAACAGTGCAGAGGTTTCGGTGGGACTGACCCGACCTCAGACTCCGGTCATCACAGGTAACTGCCACGACGTCGCTGACCAGCGCCCTTTGAGGTCAGGCCAGGCTGTCAGGACACCACCTGCTCCTCAGGCCCTGTGAGGGTTCACTGCCCAGCAGTAGTGGACATGGGGGACAGCGCTGTTCTTACCACCACTGAGCCCCGGCTGCCCACACCCCTGGACCCAGGCCACCCAGGGCCACACAGGGCCTCCTTGCAGAGGCTATGAGCAGGGCAGGCTGCCCTTGGCCTGTGGATGGCCTACTCTTGGGAAGCAGAGAAAAAAATGCCTGTGTGCAGGGCTGCAAGATTGTCATGAAATCCAGAGGACGAGGCAGAGTTTGGGCATTTGCGAGCTGCTGGCCATGCACACGCATAACTTCTCATTAGGCGGAGCTTCTCGCCACCCGTCCTGCCTTCTCAGCACCCATGTGGGTGGTGACAATCTGTGTATGAGCAAAACACGCTGCCATGCAAAGCAGCACCTTGTTGGATCGAAAGGCACAGGACCCCAGGTCCCTGCATGCCAACTCAGGCATCCCAGCTTGTGACTCCTGCCTCTCTTCACAGCCCTCCCCTCCCCCACCCCAGGGCACAGGGAACGGATGCCCAGACCATTCCCAAGGCATCCCTTAAGGTGCAAATGGGGTGCACCAGGTAGGCCGAGGGCATGGTGGCTGGTGAGGCTGACAGGCTGCAGAGGACCCACCCAAGATGAGCCATGCACCTTCAGCGTCTGCACCACACACAGTGCTCCCAAGCTGGGCACTCCCAAGCCACTGAGTGGCACAGCAAGGCCACAGGAAGCATCCCCGGCCTGGCTGCCTAGACAGTGTGCAGCTAGCTGCTGAGAGATTCCACAGGACTCCGCAGAGCCTGGGCTTCAGCTCCACCTGGAAAGGAAAGGAGGGCAGCGCAGCAGGGACTGAGCTGACCCCTGCCTGGGGGCTGCTTCTTCTGCAGCCTCCCGGCCCAGTCACCTGGCACATCAGCCACCTGTGCCCCATCCTTCCCACTGCAGTGTAGGTGGCAAAGCCAAGCCCTTTTGTCTTGAGCTGTCCCCACCCTCTCCCCCTGCTCCATTCCTTTTTCCCACCTCCCATCAGTGAATTATCTCACGAGCAACCTCTGTCCACCACTGCTGCCCAGCTGCTGTCCTGGGGCCCCATGGCCCTCCTGCCCATGACACCACCCAGCCCTACTTTATCCACTTTCTAGCCCAGCTCCAAGTCTGAGCAGCTCTGCCTCATGCCCAGCTTCCAAGTTGCCCTCGCATGGGCCAGGTTCCTTTGGTGGCTCTGACTGGTCTTTCCTGTCTTGGCCTCCGTCCACTGGTGTCCTGTCTGGGGTAAGCAACTGTGGGCTGTGCAGCTCTGCTCATGAAGCATCTGCAGGCTGTCAGCGCCAAGGCTGAGGAGGCCCCTCAGCATAACAAACGTAGAGCAGCAGAATCATCCTAGCAGTTACATCTGATGAGACACCCAGCTCTGAGTCATTTGTCTGCGTCCCTTTCTGTGCACAGCCTGGGTAATTTTGCAAGAACAGAGGTTTATTTAGCTCGTGATTCTGGAGGCTGGGATGTGCAGCATCTGTTGAGGGCCTCCTGCTGTACGTGACACACCCAGGGCATCACATGGAGAGACACAGCCATCCTGCCATCCCTGGTCTCTCTCCCTCTTCTTATAAAGCCACTAAGGCCCCATTCCATGACCTCATCCAACCCAGAATCACCTCCCACAGGCCCCGCATCCAAATGCCAGCAAGGTAGGAATGCGGGATTTAGGTTCAAACACATGAAATGTTGAGAGACAACCAGACAGCATTCTACTGTGAAAAGAAATTAGTAAGACCACTGACTGCTTTCCTGCAGTTCTGCCATTCTGGAGATAATCACACTTTCCAGCAGCAGGAACTTCCCGACTTCATTTTGCACCTTGATAATGAACTACCATGACCGACAAGCACTCATTAGGAGAAGACGGCCCTGGGGCACCAAGCAATTGGCAGAGCAGTTACAGACATCTTCACCTCCTTCCAGGCAGCCGGGACCTGGGCCTCAGCCTGTGTGAAACCACTGCCTCAGTGTCCCCAGTATCACAATGAAGTTATAACAACAATGCTCACTCAGAGGCTGCATGCTTAGAACAAGCTGTTGTTTCCAACGCTGCTACAGAAACCTTTACAAATTAGCATGTTGTAAAATTCAGCACTAAAATATGTTTTCCCAGGCCTCGCCACAGGGTGAACGCAATAGACCCACTTTCAGGTCAATGGTTTCTGACACGCTTGCCCCTTTCAGAGAGGCAGATAAAGGTTTCCCAAGGGTGCGGAATGTAGCTGCCAACAGAAGGGAGTCACACAGCTGCACAGCTGAGGATGCGGAACATAGCTGCCAGTGTGCGAAGGGAGGTACACAGTTGCATGGTTGAGGACGTGGAACACAGCTGCCAGTGTGTGAACGGAATTACACAGTCGCACAGTTGACGTCCAAGCCCATTACCTAAGCCAGCACTTCCATCTCTGTGCACATCTGGCTTCCAGGCAAATGGATGAGGACCTTGCTGGGGTTGAGAGGATGCTACCCCAACCCTCTGGACACAAGGGCCCAGGAGACAGGGGCAGGCCAGCCTCTTGGATGCTGGTGGAACAAACACAAGCAACCTTTCAAACTGTAGCTCATCTACAACCCAGCTCCCAGCAGAGCACGCTCACCCTCTGGTCTGTTCTGCTTGGGTCCTTTCCGTACACATGCCCAGCAGATCTGCAGTCTTGCTCACTATTTTATCTAATACCCAAACTTATCTAATACAGAGCCCCAACCACTCCCTGAGGGAAATCCCCCAGCTCCCAACGCCAGCCAGCTCCCAATGCACAAGCCAGGACAGACCCCCGTGTGCCTCCAACAAAAAGAGGGACACAGGCAAATCTTATGAAAAATATCTTTGAAATTATGTATCACCACAGTTGGGCATGGGGGCACACGCCTATAATCCCAGCACTCCTGGAGACTGAGGCAGGAGGATCGCAAGTCCAAGGCCAGCCTGGGTAACACAGAGAGACCCTGTCCCAAAATGTAAAATGAAAAAAGGCCTGAGGATGTAGCTCAGTGGAAAGGCCCTGAGTTCCATTTCCAGTACTTTAAAAAATATTCTATACAACTTTCACATGTTTGAAACAAGTGAAAACACATCTGCATGCCAACAACCATGCAGCATTTTAACAACACTGCCCCATCTCAGCAAAAGTGTTTGCCAAAGGATCGCAGGGCACTCTCTTTCCTGCAGGAGCTTAGCATTAAAGCAGCTGGGTTTAAAAGTGAGCCCCGTTACTTCCGGGAAGCTGCTCTGTTAGACTCACCCCTGGTGTAACAACAGTGTATACTCTTGTACTCAGAAAATGCAAAGTCAACATTAAGAAAACATTTCCAATGTATCCTTTTCCTGGGGGTCACCACACAGACGCCTTGTCCACAGACCAACATTAAGATAAAGGGCCACGCCAGGTACGATGGCGCATGCCTGTCATCCCAGTAGAGGCTGAGGCAGGAGGATCACAAGTTTAAGCCCAGCCTGGGCAATTTAGCAACTTAGCAAGACCCTGTCTCAAAAGCTAACTAACTAACTAAATAAACAAATAAATAAAATAGAAAAGCCTGAGGATGTAGCTAGGACTAGTACTGCAAAAACAAACAAAGAGGGTCAAGCAACCATGGACAGAAATCTCTGAAACTGTGAGCCAAAATAAGCCTTTCCTCCTCAGAATCTGACTCTTGAATATTTTGTCACAGGAACAGGAATCCAACCCAGGACCTGTGGGCTCAATGGACACAAGCAACCCCGGGCGTGTCACGGCTCCCACCTCTGCAGTGCCAGGCCCAGTGCTCTGCTGTCCCCTGCCCAGCCGTCCCTGCTGAAGGACAGCAGCCCTCAGAGGCCCTGGATGTGGTGCCATCCTTGCCCCTGGAGGCTCCTGGCCAGCAGGGAAGGTGCTGTCACAGAGTCCCGCAGCGCATGAGTGAGCCGCACCCAGCCCCGGGGCCGCCCTCCAGGAAGCACAATTGGCCACTGTGTGGCTCTGGGCTCAGCACTGCCCAGACATTCACTTCCTGGGTGCAGCAGCACAAGACCCTGTGCTGAGTCTGGTCCGGCACAAAGGGGGCTCTGCATGCTCCTTCGCTCGCAAGCCAGGAGTAAGGTGGCGCCTTTTGCCAGAGGCCTGGGGGGTCTGGGCTCCCTGCCTCCGTTAGTGCAGAACCGCCTTAGCTGTGTTCAGCAAGGACTGAGACGGTCCGTGCCTGCCACACACGGTGAAATTTCTTCAACAAAGCAGACTCCAAGCGAAGAGTCTCGGGAGTTGTGCATCCTGGAAGTGCTCTGTAATACGCTGCAGCGAGCACACAGGAGAGGGCAGGAGGAGGCAGTCGCGCCGGCTAGCAAGCAGGCTGTTTCCTCAACAAAGCGCTGCTGAGGAACTTCAGGGCGGAGAATCACAGAGGGGCAGCATCCCACGCCCGCAGGAAGCTGGAGCAGGGACGCAGGAGCAGGGGACTTTGGACTCTGAGCTCAGATCCCTACATCAGGCCGCAGGGTGACCAAGGGGTGAGGAGTGGACACCACACTGGAGAATGAGGACGCACAGGATAATCTAACCTGCAACGTGAGGGGACAGCAATCATCCTGCCCCCTCAGAGGTCCCACTGGAGGAGCAGGCCTCCTGGGGCCGGACGGTCATGAGAGGACATCCCTGCCACAAAGGACTCGGGTGGAAAACACCTCGAAGGAGTCAAACGCAGAATAAGGCAGGTCCTTGTGAGGAACGTTTTTGCATTAACCTTCTAGAAAAACTCTAAAAAAGTCCTCATTCTAAAAATGTAAAATATTATGTGAAGCAAAAATAGATTGACAGGGAATAAGGAAATATTCTGAACTAAAATATCTCAACTGAGATCAGTCTAGCTTCCGAATGAGTTTTCATTACTCTCCTGGATGTGGTGAAATCTGCACGCTAACCCCACTCGGAACGCCGCCGTTGACTGTGTATCGTTCCACTGAAGCCAATCCAACATCGGAGCTGTGGGAAATGACAGTGGCGCCGGGCTGTTACAGCTTGAGAAATAAATCCTCAGGCTTCAGGACCTCAGTGGACATTTTTAAATAACAGCAGGTGATTTGGCAAGAGCCAGAGATCCACAAAATGCACAGGCTCACCAGAGCACTGTTAGTCACTGCAACGGAGCACGTGATTTGGACTCCGCCTGGGAGGGACAAAGTCTCCTGTCTACCCAGCACCAGTGCGGCAGGGTAATCACGGCCACCAGAGGGACAGACGGGCGGATGGGGTGTTGCCAAGGCCCCTCCTGACTGGCAATTGTCTGGATTCTGGCTATGGCCAACCAGTCTCTTTCTGACTTCATGGTTTGTGTATTGAACATTAGTGGGTCTTGCTCTTAATTAGTAGAACTGTAGAAAAAAAAAAAGCTCTATTTAGAGATTTAAAAATTACCCACCTAAAGGCAAATGCACACTCCTGCTGAATTATCACACCCACCCAAGAGTGTTTTTGAACCCACTCCCAAATCATTAATTCAGAAAAACACTGCCAGAATTGATTTGGAACCCTGCTGCCTTGCCACACAGCGGAAGGGAACACTCACGTGCGTGTGCTGTCAACCAAGTTCATGAGCCTTAGCTTGCTACTTATGCATCTCATTGCTCGAGCCATGCACGCGTACTTGACATCATTGCAGAGCTGGGGTTGGCTCCTCTCTCCTCCAGTTCTCTGACCCCTACGGCCACACGGAGCTTTCAGGATGATGAGCTTTGCTGGCTCATTTGAGACCAGATCCCTGCTCAGGAAGACAGGGGCCCAGCTCCTCCAGGAGCAGCTGCCTGGGTGCTGGAGCTAGGGGACCCCTGTCTGGTGCGTATGCTGGTGTCCACTAGGACAAGCAGGAGTGGGCGTGGTGTGGACAGAACTGAGACCCTAAAAAGCACTGCACATCAGCACCTTGGTGTGTGACACACAGAAAGCCCTCTTACCTCTGGCCTCTGGGGTCACTGTCTAGATACCATTTCCTCCCTGGTGGACAGGGCACGCCTGCTCTGGAGGTCGGCACTTTCCTGGGCACAGGGCAGGGCGAAGAGTCCACACCTTCTCCACACACGCGCCTGACATGGAGACCACAGTCAGGAGCACCAGCCACCCGACAGGTCTGGGCCAGGCTGAGCCTCGGCCACTCCAGGGCACCCTGCCTGTCTGCTGGGAGTTTCACTCGAGGAGACTGAGGACGTGTTCTCAGCAGCAGGGGCTGGGACCCTCAGGACACAGCTTCCTGAGACAGAGCAGGCAAGCAGCGCTTGGCAGGGAAGTCCAGGTGGTCAGCGGAGAAGGTGAAACTAGAGGCCAGGGCCTCACTGTCCTCCATGGAGCTATGGTTCACCCTTATCTATTCAAGTTGATTCGAACACTTGTAATCCTAGCCTTCTGGGAGGCTGAGGCAGGAGGATCTCAAGTTCAATACCAGCTTGGGCAATTTAGCAACTTGGCAAGACCCTGTCTCAAAATAAAAACCAACAAAGCAAAGGAGGTTTGGGGTGTGGCTTCATGCAGAGGCCCTGTGTTCAGTCCCCTCAGTTTGGTGGGATCCACCAAAGAATCTGTACAAAGCCGTTTGCGGGCTGAGAATCCATCTGATCAAAGCCGCCTAAGAAAAACAGATTTTGACAGCTGATCTTAGAAGCTTTCTACTTATTTTTTTAATAGAAAAGTTTCTGGCTGGAAAATTTCTTCTAATTGGACTTGGCCTGGGGAAGACAGGGCCTGTCCAGCAGTGGCTCAGCGCCGGATGAGGGAGACAGCTGGGAATCTCCCTGCCGAGAATTCCAATGTGCGAGGGCCGAGACAGGCGCAGGTCTCAGGCTCTGGTCTAGAACAGTGAGCCTCAGGCCTTGAAAGTAATTGCCAAGGAATTGAAAGTAATCATTAGTTTTGTAAAAAGCTACTAAGCTGGGTGTGGTGGTGCACACCTGTAATCCCAGCACTCTGGTTAGCTGAGGCAGGAGGATTGCAAGCTTGAGTCCAGCCTAGATAATTTAGACAGACTCCGATTCCAAATAAAAAAATAAGAAAGGGCTGGGAATGTAAATGTAGCTCAGTGCAAAAGTCCTGGCTTCAATCCCCACTACTGTAGGAAAAGCAACAACAACAAAAAAAACTGACACCACAGAAAGTGTGCATGAGAATAGCTCAATTCAATTCCAGGAAGAGTCAAGAGAAAAATAATCATGGGGACATGAAGGGAAAATAGTATAAGGTCATGTTACCCAGCAAGGGCCTCAACAGGGACTGGGGCAGGTGTGGGACAGCAAAGTCACGAAGTAGGGAGGATGAGAACAAAAATTTACAACTCACTGAAATCAGTGAAACTCATAAACAGGGAAAGAAGCACATTATCCATAAATGTATGCGTACTAATAATATAAATCAACATTATATATTTTAAGTAAAGAAAAAGCACAAAGATGAAGCGATGTAAGAGCTTTTGGCGGGTCCTGAAATATCAAATCTCAAGGTCACTGAAATACATCATTAAAATTAATGGACTCATGAGGTCTTAGGGCCCCACGATTGAATGGATGGGGAAAGAACAAGGGGCGAGGGACACACCACAGCATAAATACTCTAGCTCTCTGTAAGTATTTCCACTTAGCTCAAGTCTAAACAGGAACCAAATGTTATGGTATTTCAAATGTACGCGTCCTTGAACGGAACACTACCTTTGTCTCAAATATTTCTGCTCTCTTTTTTTAATGAAACTTTCAACCAACCACAAAATCAAATGTAATCATAAATTTCCTAACAAAGTACAAAAGCCTGCAAACATAACCTGGTTATTACGGTGCGTGAACGCATCCTAGAATCATGGTTTTCTTAATAATTAGAGAAGTACGTTTTGACCACACACAGTTACGACTTCATTTTGCAGGTCCCAGGTTAAAGAGGCCACAGAATTCAGGCGGCCATCTATGGGGGTCCCCCCTCCCCAGGTCACAGTGCCACCCAATAAGAATCTGCTCTACGTAACCGTGGGACAAGGTCTTGAGACAGAAAAACACAGGAAGGCTTGCAAACTGGAGTCTGACAGACTCAGTGATCACCCATATTTTTATACTAACCAATATATTTATACTAACTTTAATCATACTTGGTTTCCTCATCCTGACCCAGCCACTGAGAAATCATAAAATGTTCCACAACTATTTGATATTGTGACTGGGAAATGTTCAACTCCTTTTAAAATAAAAATTATGACTACAGGAGAATAAAACTCCTAGGCATACTCTCCACTTTACATTGACAAATCCATTGTCCCTGACTTTGACATCCTTAAATGAATTGCCAACATAAAGACTGGCTGAGAAATAATATCTTTTAAAAAAACATAGCTGAGCTGGGCATGGTGGTGCATGCCTGCAATCCTAGCATTGGGGGACGCTGGGGCAGGATTGCAAATTTGAGTCCCACCTGAACTTAGCAGGACTTTGTTACAAAACAAAAAACAAATTTTTTTTTTTTTTTTTTTTTTTTTTATTAAAGGGCTGGGATGTAGTTCAGTGCAAAGTCACCAAGTTTAATCCCAGGTACCTCAAAAAAAAAAAAAAAAGGCTCAAATTGAGCAGTAAAAGTTTTATGTAACAGATAATTATTACAAATGCTCTCATTTGAAAAAATGTAAACATGTTCTCTAATGACGTGCAGTTGTTATTTTTTTTAGTGTCATTCGATGCAGAGGGTTTGATACACAGTGTGACGGCCGTGGTCCCCTGGGACCTTCGCAAAGAGCAGGCTCTCTTCTCGAGCTCATGTAGGTTGCTGACCATAGTAAAGTAGCTCGAGTTACCTACTTTGATAAATGTTTGCAAATTACTTCTTGTTCTGCTGACTTGATTAGTAGAAATGCTTGCAGAGAGGGACAGCAGCTCTATCCGCACGAAACCTACTGATTTCCACAGACACAAACTCTGGCGCACAGTGTTTGATTGAACGTACCCACTGTGCTGACGCCGAACATCACCAGAGGCTTTGCTATTCTACACAAATGCGTGATTCCTCCCTAGAAAATAAATAAAGAATCGCCATTCTGCAGGATCCCAACCCTTCTGACACCCATTCAAAATGGAATGTAAAATAAAATCACTCTGATTCTGTAACAAATGACTTGGGATGGATCCCACAAACGCTCAAGCAGATAAAACACAAATAAACGGATAAGCTGCAAATAAACAGATAAAGTAGGGACTTGAGTGTATTTTTAAACTTCTTCAGAAAGCAATTTGCCCCTATTTGTATTCCAGAATAGTCTGTTAATTATTACACTTAAAACTATTCCAAACTGAGCTCTAAAATTCCTTAACAACACATCACATCTACTCATGAGTTTTTACACACAGCCTCTTTCCTCAAAGGACACCATCCCCACGCAGCTGATAGTCATTAGGTCACTGTTCAGTGAAGAAGTTACTAATAAAAACTGTGGTCTTGGGGCCGGTGATCGCTCAGGGGCACAGGCGCCTGCTGGTGCACGAGGTCCTGAGGTTGACCTCTAGTACCCACAAAAAAAACCCAAAAAACAAAAAAACTGTGGTCTCAATCTAAGGAAAAGTGGTATTTGTGCTTCCAACAAAGATAAGGAATAACTATTTGTTAATAATGTAGTCAGAATGATAATCAGTAAATTTATGTTCCCCAACCTATCTGTCCCCTCAGTAATCTTCAGGAAGGGCCTCCTTTTTATTTCTTATTTTGAGATGGTCTCACTAAGTTACCCGAGGCTGGGTGGGAATTTGCATTCCTCCTGACTCAGCCTCCCAGGGTACTGGGATCACAGGCATGCACCACCATGCAGGCTAATAAGGGCTTCTTGAATAATACCGGATCTCCGGGTGTGCACTGTTTCCATGCTAGCCTGTGTGTACACAACACAAGAATGACTCCTACTTTCAGGCATCAACAACAGTAACACATTCATCGCTAGTTGCTTTCAGTCACGTGGGCAAAGGGCGGTTCAGAGAAAGTTTGATTTCACCACCAACTTTCAGGGTACCAGATCGAAAACAAACTTCCCTCAGGCACGTTGCAAACACTGCCTTATTCTCAAGGCAAAGAGAAGAGATAGTAAGTTCAGTGACAAACCAACAAAATCTGCTCCCCCGGTAATGTACCACAGCCAGAAATGTCACAACCCTTTGCCCTTAGTGACGGGCAAGCCATACACCTAAAAACAAAATACTCAAAAACCTGACACCATCGCTTTCCTTAGACCTTAACACGAAATACCTGTGATCAAGCTCAGGATTCTTTTCCGAAAAATATAAGCACGTTGATTTTTTTTTCTCTTGCTCCTTCTTCAAAGTATTTACAAACGATCAATCACTGGGAGTAGCAGAAGTTAAGAACGGTATGCCTGCATTTCTTGGACAAAGACAAGCAAATCAGGTGCTGTAGAAAGGAGTATGCAGCGCAGGGCCCAGGCTTAGCCCTGGGCCTCTCTGGAGAGTGATTGGGGATTGCACCTCGCTTCCCCTCCCCGTGACACAGTGTGGTTTCACTTCTACAGTCAGACTCCTGCTTGGGTGTACACGGACACGCGAGGGACACAGTTTTGCTGGCCTCTTAAATGCTCTTTTCTCCACATTTATTTATAAGGTGACAGTGACAAAAAAACCCAGGTAGGTTCATCTAGTAGCCTACCTCAGCCTTAGATGTCCAGGTGATTCTACGTCCCATGCCCTGTTGTTTTCGGATGCCCGTTACCCTGGAAGGATTTCCCACATTTATTTACATTTGATGGTGGTGGGGGGTATTTGTTCAAAAAGAATTACATAACCACAACTAAGTGTACTGCAAAAATAATTTTTTTTTTAGTACTTCTCAGCTTCAAGATTATCCGAATTACTAACCTGGCTGACTTCTTTCGTTGAGTTTAAGGCAGATGTTTTAAAAGAGTCTCTTTGAGAACCTTTTGCACACTTGGGCCACAGAAGCCTGGAGCAGCGGCTGCGGGAGTGTGGAACCGGGGTGCGACAGAGGAGGGAGCCGCTGTGCCCCCGGGACGCTCGGCCCCACGCGCGGGCTCGGGGCTCGGGGCGCGGGCCGGGGTGGGCACTGCCCGGTGCGCCCCGCCCGGTGCGGACGGCAGGGAGGACCCCGCGGCCCGCGCCGCGCCCGACCCCGCCCGACCCCGCGGGGCCCGGCTCCAGCCCGCCGCTCACGCGGGGACCCAGGCCACCGAGGCCTGCGCGGGGACCCGGCGGAGCGCGCGGGGGCGACACGGCGGGGAGCCGGGGCCCTGCGTCCCCCGCAGTGCAGACCCCGCGGCCCGGGACTGGGCGCTGGGCCCCGCAAGCGCGCACAGCGACGGCGACAGCGACCGCGCAGCCCGCCCCGCCGCTCCGCTTACCCGCTCGGGGGCCTGGCTGCCAGGACGCGCGGCGCCTCCATGCTGGCCCGGCCGGTCAGGCTCAGGCCGCCGCCGCCGCGCTCACCGCGCTCCACGCTGACCCATCGTCCGCCCGCGACCCGCTGAGGACAGCGGTGGAGGCGACAGGCAGGACGGCTGGCGGCGCGGGGACAGCTCGGCGGGCGGGGCTCGAGCAAGGTGCGCAGGGGGGGCGGGCCCCGCCCCGCCCCGCCCACGAGCGTCTGGGCCCCGCCCACAGGGCTCCAGACTCCGCCCACGAACCGCCCTAGCCGCCGGATGGCCACGCCCCTAGCCCGCCCTCGCCCGGCCTCTAGGTGGCAGCTAACCCGACCCTGCCCCGAGCCCCGCCCCGCGCGTGGCCAGGCCTCAGCCACACCCGAACCTACCTGGTGCTGACTCTGAGGCCTCCTCGCACTGCTCCTCCACGTCCCCGAGGGCTTGCAGCCAGGGCGGGGGAGGGGTCTCGGAGGTCGCCTGTCCTCAGGGCGAGAGGAGTTGGGGTCGCTCACACCTGGCCTGGCCACCTGCGGCAGCGGGGCAAGGTGTGTAGGCGGCTGGGGACCGTCGAGCTGGAACGGGCCCGGGGACCTAAGGGAGCCTCTGTGCGAACTGCTGCGTGAGGTCTGCAGGTGGGGCCCTGTCCCGCCACCACATGCGCATGCGACGATAGCGGACCCCAGCGACCCCGGCGCCCTCCCACTGCGGCCCAGCCTGAGTCCCGAGGCCGCCTGCTGGCCGAGGTGTGCGGAGAGGACTCAGCCTGTCCTGGGCTCCGGCCCCAGGTCAGCCGGAGCCAGGCCTGCCCCAGGCTCTCCCCCTCCCTTCTATTCACCCCATGGATTCAAACGCGACCCTGGTGGGTGCGAAAGTCTGGCCTGCAGAATGGCCACCTCCTATGGTTCCAAGGACACGACTAGAAGGACAGCGAAGCTCGGGATCGCAGGCCTGCGTGGGTGGGGTCTGCCTTGGCGTGGCCCCGTGGATGCTGTCACGGGCGGGGTCTTTGGGAGCCGCCTGAGCCCGTGTCCCCCGGCCCCCAACTCCTCGGTAAGGACAGGGGAGCCCTGTCTGGGCTCAGAATGCCACAGCGGCCGCCTGGGGCCCACAGCGCTCTTCCCCTGCAGCGCCGCCTCCTTAGTTCTCCAGCCGCAGTGCAGGGCTGTTTCCCACAGGGGTGCCGGGGGCGCCCCGCAGCCCTGCCCAGACAGCAGCCCCCAGGGCCGCGGGCGACCCTGCACCGAAGCGCAGCCCCTCTCAGTCCCGTGTTGCTTGGCTTCCATTTTATTTGGACCTTTTATCATATACGTTCGTTTATATGTTTATAAATAAGAGTTGCTGCTTATATGCATGTTATGTTTAGATAAGATGGGTGCACTACACGTAAACGGGATGTAAATACATACACAGTATAAATCCGCACATATCAGACTCTGCGCAGTTCTTTTTGTGTCTGTCCTGGCCTCCTCCCCTGGGATGTGACCTCAGGGGATGCTGGACCCGGCCTGTTTTATTCCTGACCTTTAGGACAGTGGCCAGCAGGTGGCTATGGCTCCCTGAACACAGGGTCCCCAGGACGAGGGAGTCCCTGGGGTTCCTGCCAGCCCTGGGTGAGCCTTGCTGTGGTTATGGCTAAAGCAAAGGGCGCCCCTGAAGGGCCAGAGCTGAGAACGACTGGGCCCAGGCCCAGTGAGGTCCCAGGAGGACTGGCTCCAAGGTGCATGGCACCCGAGGGTAGCAGCAGAGGCATGGAGGAGCCAGGGCACAAGAGGCATCGGCGGGAGACGCAGCAGGCGGCTGGAGCAAGGTTTCTTGCACAGAGTGCCTTTGGGTCCTTGGAGGGACCTAATCAGTAAGGACGTGTGTACGATCACGCAGGATTTATCAGTAGGGCTGCAGGGTCAGCGGAAGAAGAACTGACAACAGCCCTCTGCATGCTGCAGAGCAGGCGGATCCAGCAGCAGTCAGGGACCACAGGCCTGGAAGCTCAGGAGAGTCGAGGGTGCGAGCGGGGGGCTGGAAAGTGGGAAAGCTGGTGTCGGAAGGCTGAAGGAGCTGGAGACCAACGTCCAAAGGCACGGCAGGACTGGAGCTCTTCCAAAACCTTTGCCCTCCCCTGGGGCATTCGGTCCAGGCCACGGGCCTATTGGTTGGTGCCATCATTCATATTGGGGGTGAAGCTTCCCCTCAGGCCAAGGCCTACCTGTCAATCACCCAGACACACCCACGCGGTGCTTTTCTGGTGGTCAGGCCCTACTCACTTAATTTGACTTACACAGTTAATGATCGCGGAGAGTGCCGAAGAACGGGAGGAAGTGCTCTCCAGGCTGAGCTTCAAGGTGCCGTTCAGGAAGGAGGCCCAGTCAACACTGGGCCTGGGCAACCTCAGGAGGCCACCAAACACCTGAGACCCAGAGGCTCCTGAGACACCAGCGTGCAGAAATGAGTGGAGGCAAAGGTCAGAGGGTAGTCACCGGGAGGCAGAGGGCCAGGGCCAGGCTTGCCACCAGCAGGGGTCTGAGCTTCAGACCTCTCACCTGCCTGGAGCCGAGATGGCCGGGGGTGGGACCCAGAGCCCGGAGGCAGAGGGCTTGAGACCCATCTGCCCCCTACTGCAGCCGACCACCCTTCGTGGGAAGAGTCCCAGGCCATCCTGCGTGCCGTTGATCTCCAGCGCTGTGCAACCTGACAGATACCTTCCAACACCTACGACGTGCCAGCCGCATGCTCAGTGGAGGTGGCCACCTGACAGAGCAAGAGGAAAACAGGAAGAGCAGGCAGGGCGGAGCGCTTCAGCAGAGCAGAACCAGGTAATGAGCCGAAAGACAAAGGCCCGGGGGGTGAAGTATCAGTCACTGAGAACAACCTGACCTCTGTGGTCACCACGTAGGACACCCCCTTTGGGATGACTGTTGACCATTCGTAGGGCCAAGAGACACAAGCACGTTTGAGGCACTAATCCAAGGGGCAGGGTGTTCTTTACTGAATCTTCCCTACATGCACTTTAAACCTTGCGCTTTTCCAAGTACTGAATATTTTCAAGCAACACAAGCATCCAGGGATAGTCTGATGGATGTTTTTTTTTTTTTTTTTTTGGGTACCGGGGGGTCAACCTCAGGACCTCGGGTGCCTGCGCGCCCGTGCCGCTGAGCGATATCACCGGCCCCTTTTTCATATGTGGGATCCGGGAGTCGAACTCGGGCCCTCGCGCTTGCCGGGCAGGCGCTTAAGCCGCTGAGCCATCTCACCGGCCCCTGATAGATGTTTTTAAATGGGTCTTTGGGACACACAGCCCCGCTGTTGTAAGTATGCATGATGTAAACACTCCACCTGGGCAGACTTTGGGATGGCTGAACGTGAGTTACAGGAAGGTGGGCTAGCCATGGCTCGCGCCTGGTAAATGCTGAGCCCTGTTCCTCTCATCCACAGGAAGCAGCCCAGCAGCTGCCGTGTGTCCCCAGGCTCTGTGTGTGTGTCTCTGCAACCCTGTCCCTGCAGCCTTGGCCCCAGACAGCTCAGGACTACAATGGCCTTGGCTCTGACCGGAAGAGCAAGAGCTGCCCCTGGGGCTGAGGACCAGCATGCAGGCCACCACAGGGACGGTTTTGTCTGCTTCCCATCACCCTCACGCTTCCCTCCTCTTCTCCAGCCTCCCTTCCTGTGGCCGGCCCAGCTGGGCCTCCACAACCCCGTCGGTGCCCACTGAGTTCCGAGACAGGGAGCCAGGTGGCCTAGAGGCACATCAGAGATGCAGAGTGCGGTGGGTCCCCTCAGGACAGTGCTGCCTGGTGCAGAGTCCCAGACCTTTGGCAACCGTGCAGCAGGTCCCGGCTCCTCAGATCCCTGTCAGACCACAGACGCAAGCCCAGCACTAGCTCCTCTGCATGTGTGCTGACCGAGCAGGAGGTGTCTTTCCTCCTTGTGAGACTGAAGTGGCAGAAGCAGCTGCACATCCAAATGCATTTCCCCAGCCAGGTGCTAGGGTGCTCGAAGTAATTCCTCATCTCTGAAAACCGATTCCCTGAAATGTGAATTCTCCACCTAAGGGACCAGTTGGTACGTCAATGAAGCCCTTGGGTGTGGACAAGGGTGGCCAGTGGGGCCCAAGGAGTCCCTCAAGGAAAGGCTTAGTGACCTCCATATCCTGCTTTCTACTCTCTTACTACATTCTCAAACTGGCCTTGAGGCAAGAATGGAATAATACACTCTTTAGGATGGTGTTTTAGCTTGTTTCATGCCTCTATAACAGAATGCCTGATGCTCGGTAATGTGTAAAGAAAAAAAGGATTCTTGGCTCACAGTTTTGGAGACAAATTACAAGTTTGTGTGGTTCCTTGTGGCTGGCCTGTAGCCAGGATCTCTGGCTACATTACCATGTAGTAGAGAGAGAAAAGGAGAAAGAGAGAGAAGGAGAGAGGGAGGGAGGGAGGGAGAAAGAGAGAGAAGGAGAGAGGAGGAGGAGGAGGAGAAAAGGGCCAGGTTTGCTTTTTTATAACAACCCCATCCTGCAAGAGCTACATGGCTCCCTCCCAGGGCGGTGCTCCAGGATCTAATCAGCTCGTGAGGGTCCCGCCACCTCTGCACCTTTCCTCTGGGGACCAAGCTCTGGGGGACGAACCTTTGCCCACTCCACAGAAGACGGCAGGTTACAGAGCAGGATGAATTCACAATAGATCCTTCGCTAATGATTGTAACTCAAACGTAGAGTACTTTATTTTTATGGAAATATAATTCACATGCCACATCATTCACCTTTCTCAAGCACACGATTTGGTGGGTTAGTATGTGCATAATCGCCACCATGTTAGCATGTGCATAACCACCACTGTGATCTAATTTTAGAACATTTTTATCACCCCCGAGATGAACCCTGTGTCTGCACCATCCACACCCCAGAAGCCGCTAATCCCTTTTACCTCTGTGGGTTTGCCTCTTCCGGACCTGTCGCAGAAGTGCACTCATGCAATGCGTGGTCTTTCAGGACCGGGTCATTTTTCTTAGGATGATGCTCCCAAGGCTCATCCACCTGACAGCTTATGTCAGTGCTTCATTTTTCTGAACAGCAAAATAATACTTGCACAGCTAGGCCTTCTTTGGCTCTCTCATTCATCAGGCCATGAACATTAGGTGGTTTCCACTTTTTGGGATTATGAATAATGCTGCCAGGAAGACTGATGCCCACATTTCTGCTTGGACACAGGATCTGGTTCCTCGTGGACGTCTACCAGAGGGTAGAGCTGCTGGGTCAGAGGACACCCCGGGGTTTAACCCTTGAGGGTCCTCGGAGGAGCAGCCAAACTGGCTTTCCACAGGGCCGTAGCACTTTACAACTCCTATTGTAAAGCAGCTCCCGAGGGTTCTAGCTTCTCCACGTCCTGGACCTCTGTCCTAGTCTGTCCTTGACTGTAGCTGTCCTCGTGGGAAGAAAGGGGCATCACACTGTGTTTTTTATTTGCATTTCCCTAATAATGTTGGGCAATGTTAACACTTCTTTTTGTGCTTTTTGGCTATTTGTATGTCTCCTTTGAGAAATATTACTCATGTCTCCTTCCATTTAATATAGATCATCTTCATATTTTTTGAGTTGTAAGAGTTCTCTATACATTATGTGCATAACCCTTTATGTTCTATATATGTTTCCAAATATTTTCTCCCACACAGTGGGTCATCTTTCACATTCGTGGTGTCTTTTTTTTTTTTTTTCCAGTTTTGAGGACTGAAGCCAGGGTCTTTGCACTGAACTATATCCCTAGCTCATTTTTTTATTTTAAGAGAGGGTCTCCCTAAGTTGCCCAGACTGAACTCAACCTTGCAATCCTTGTGCCTCAGCCTCCCAGAGTGCTGGGATTACAGGCATGTCTTGGTGTCCATTGAAGCACACAACTTTCTGCTTTTGAGGTTCAGTTGATGTATTTTTCTTTTATTGCTTCTACTGTCAAAACCCTACCATATAGAGTATTATCCTCTCTCTCTTCTTAAATAACAGTGTATTTTTTCAAAGTGGTAGTTGATGGTTAGGATCCTGCCCAGGGAAGTGGGGAAGGTAGAGGGAACTCATCCTCCAAAGATCTACCTCTTGTCCTGCACCCCTCATTCTGAGCCCTGCTATTGCTTAGGATGTATTGAAAATAAGTGGATGTAGCTACATCTGTTGCTCCTTGTCCAGGATGGATTGCTTTGGATTCTCCTCGCATGGTTGCCCCAGGGCTGGTGTCCAGGAGGTGAAGTCGGTACCGGCAGTGAGGGCAGCATGGAGCGGAGAGGTTCTGTCTCCAGGGGTCCTGAAACGAGCACCAGGGACGAGTGTTCCAGCTGTGCTGCTTCCAGATATGAGTCCTGGATGGGACAGAACTGGAGAGGTCCTGTGGGAGGTGGTGGGCTGTGTCCCCAAATCTCCAGCCTATGAACTGAGCCAGTCTCCCCACACGCCCTGCTCATTTCTTTTGAACCTCCTCCTGTGTTTGCTAGCAGACATAAGCCTCTGTCTCTTCCCGTCTGTGAATGAAAAGTATAATAATCAACTCCATGCACCTAACAGGCAACAAATACACGTTGGCTGAATTACCAAGGGTATGAAGAGTTGCTTAGAAAGAGTAAGTAGGCAAGGTGTGGTAGTGCACGCCTGTAATCTCCGGACTCGAGAGGCTGAGGCAGGAGGATCACTGTGAGTCTGAGGCCAGCCTGGACTACATAATGAGACCCTGCCTCACAAAACTAAAACAAACAAAAAACAAAGCAGTGGCTATAGGGTAGTGGGAGGCATGGCGCAGTGGTACAACATGTGCGAGACCCTGTGTTCCATCCCCGATACCACACACACACAACAACAACAAAACATTAAACAAAAACGAACCCACCCATAAGCAGGTGCCAAGGAGGTGCCAGGTGCCAAACTGTCAAAAATCCTAAGCATTCAGTAGTGAAAGCCTTCCTAAAGGGCAGGGGTGTGGCTTGGTGCTGGCCCAACATGCTCAGCCCTCTGGGCTGGGTCCCCAGCTCCTCCCCATCTCCCCTAAAATCAAACCCAAGAGACCGCTTTCCTGGGACCCTCTGCTTTTCCCATCCTGTGAGTTCGTGTCACCACCCAGCCCCCCTAGACGGCTCAACACGCAGCCCTGTGTGACAGTAATTGTGTGACTGGGACGCGCCACTGCAGGCAGCAGATGGGAGAACATGTCTCTGCCATGTCATGGAGCCTTTATTTAAACAGCCAGCTGTCCCCAGTTCTTCTCCTGGTGACATCACCCGGGAGCTCTGCTTCCGAGGAGGGCGGCACCTTCCCCTCTCCTTTAAGACTGCGGGCCGTGGATTTCTGGAACCTTACACCCACACCCTGAGCTCATGCGCAGGACTAGGCAACTGGCAGTCCTTGTGCTCTGTCTTGTATTTATTTATTTTTTTTTTATGGTACTGGGGATTGAACTGAGGACCTTCACACTGAACTACACCCCGAGCTCATTTTTAAATTTTTATTTTGAGCCAGGATCTCCCTAAATCACAAAATTGCCCAGACTGGGCTTGAACTTGCGATCTTCCTGCCTCAGCCTCCCAGGGTGCTGAGATTGCAGGTGTGTGCCACCATTCCTGGCATGCTGTGACTTTATAAAGAATGTGCCAGGCTCTAAGTGAGCGGATGGTGAAAGGCTTATCAGTCTATGAAGACTCTGCCCCTCATTCGTATTCAGTCCCACCCCACGGTGTCCTGCCGCATTCCACCTTCCTCTTCCTATTGCCCTGCAGACCACGCACTGTTTTCCACTGCGGCCCAAGACTGAAAAGCATTGTGCAATACCAAGTTTAAACGCAATATAAGATAGCTGGCTTGTCCGTGGAATCACTGCAATGACATGATTTGTGTTTTGTAGCTTGTACTCATGCATGTCCATTTTGTTCACGCTGGCACAGTTAAAAAGTTTCACAAAACGAACTCAATGGTTCTTACCTCATTTCAGGCAACAGATGGATGAGGAAGGACTGAAAGCAAAGTGCTTAAGTTGCCTTAGTTTTCCCCTTTCCTTCTATGCAGTCATTTCCAGCATTAAGTGGCTGGCTTAGATGTAACCACTCCCAACACGTAGAAATCGGCAAGTGTTTCGGAAAAGACAAGAAATGAAGGGGTTCTCCATTGGTCAGTGGGGTCGAGTCCTGGGGGTTAACCCAGTGACGTGCTGGCAGGAGAGCATGTGTGTGTGTGTGTGTGTGTGTGTGTGCGCACATGCATTTGTGAGTATGTTGCAACCATTCTCTCTCCCAGAAAGTTGAAGGGGAGGGAATAGCTCCTAACTCATGGAGTGAGGCCAAAACAAAATACTGAAACCAGAACAAGATACTATGGGGGGTGGGAGTGGGGGGCTATAAAAAGTCTGTATTAGTCAGGGTTCTTCAGAGAAGCTGAACTGGGGGGGAGAGAGAGAAGAGATTAATTTAGAAGGATATTTTGTTAGTGCATATTAGCTATACAGAATAATGAATTTCATTTTGGCATATTTATACATGTACATAACATACTTTGATGATTTCCACCCTCCCCCACACACTCCTTGTGCTTCCCTATCCATTTCCCCTGATTTCCTCCCTCTTTTCTCAGTCTCCCTTCTCTTTGGGAGGATATTCAGCGTAGAAGGCTGGCTCACACGACCATGGAGGTCACAATGTGCCACTGATCGCCCATAAGCCGAGTGTCAGGACAGCCAGGGGCACAGCTCCACGCCAAGCCCAGAGCTCGTGAGCCCAGGGGCCCGAGGCTGTCAGTCCCCATCCGAGTCTGAAGGCCCGAGACCGGGGTGTCCACGCCCAACAGCAGAAGGAAATGGACGCCCAGCTTAGACAGAGGGAAGAATCCACCTTTCTCCTTTTTGTTTTGTCTGGGGCCTCAATGGACTGGACGGTGCTCGCCTGCACTGGTGAGCGCCATCTTCTTCTCTGTCTACTCCTTCAAATGCTGGTCCCTCCTCAGATAGTCGCAGGGACACACCCAGAATCATCTTCGACCAGCTGTCTGGCAATGTTTAGCCCAGTCAAACTGGCACAGCAGATTACCCACCACGATTTCACCCCTGCCAACTTGGCACACTTTCAAATCTCCTTTGGCCAAACTAACTCTCCAGATAAAGACAACCACAACAGGACATGCGCTTCCTTATCTACGCGGTGGAGTCCACGGCATCATGTGCACACCCACAACCACAACAGCAAAAAGTGCAGCGACCCCTTCCCCAACACTGCTGGTAAAGTCCTTGAATGGTATTTATGCCACTCCTGACATCTGATAACTTTAACACTGCCATGCACACTTCATCGCACTTAAGTGTTGACTAATACAAAGTCAATAGATTCCATGCTACATCTTAAGGAAGTATGAGAGGAACAAAAACAAAGATAATGGCTTAGTGTATGAATACATACACACAGCATGTTCCCAACAAAGTAGGAGATACTCATGACAATTAGAGGTCTTATTTCTGTAATCGTAAGCCTGTCAGAGCAGGAATTCATGACAGCTTCTACTACCCATTCTGTGCTTTCTTAGCAAGCACCTCAGTGGGTCGTACTTCTTTATCTGTTGGGCTGCTCAGAGCTTTATTCGTGAAAGAGCAATAGTCCTGACTGGGTTGGGTTATTGTAGTCCTGCCCGGATTGGGTCACCGTAGTCCTGCCGGGATTGGGTCACCGTAGTCCTGCCCGGATTGGGTCACCGTAGTCCTGCCGGGATTGGGTCACCGTAGTCCTGCCCGGATTGGGTCACCTAGTCCTGCCCGGATTGGGTCACCGTAGTCCTGCCGGGATTGGGTCACCGTAGTCCTGCCGGGATTGGGTCACCGTAGTCCTGCCGGGATTGGGTCACCGTAGTCCTGCCGGGATTGGGTCACCGTAGTCCTGCCCGGATTGGGTCACCGTAGTCCTGCCGGGATTGGGTCACCGTAGTCCTGCCGGGATTGGGTCACCGTAGTCCTGCCGGGATTGGGTCACCGTAGTCCTGCCCGGATTGGGTCACCGTAGTCCTGCCCGGATTGGGTCACTGTAGTCTTGCCTGGATTGGGTTGTTGCAGTTTCCCATTGACCTTAGTCACAGGCGTGTTAATACTAAGAGGCGCCCTAAGGGTCTCCTGTGTACCACACGCTCTACCTCCACTGTGCAGCAGCAGGCCAGTGTGCGCTTGGCAGTCCGGATCGGTCATCCCAGCCAACACAGCAGCTCCCTTCTTGGCCTGCCCAGTCAGAGTCATGAGGAACCCAAGTGGCCAGGCGGCGGCCCTCAGAGTTCAATGGGACACTGTTTTGTCTCCTGGTGGAATCATTCTTCCCTGTGGAGCTCAGAGCCTTGGGCCAGTAGAGGATATGGCTGTGGGAAAGGGCAGCAGGGATTTGGCAAGTGGGTCCTCAGGGGTGATGGTGAGTGGTACCTCTCCATGTCCACCCCGAGATTTCTGAATCTCAAATCCTGGCAGTGGGAAAAACAGTGCCATATCCTGGACCCTAATTCAGAGCACATACAGCCTTAGGAGAACCTTGCCCCAACACCATAAGGTACTGCCACCAGTCCAAGCTGTCACTGGGTCTTCAAAGACCACTCCACTGTTCTGCCAAACTAGCAGCTTCAATATGGCAGAGAGCGTGAAGACCAGTGGGTTCCATGACCACAAGCCCATTGCACTGCTCTTTCCTGGGAAGTGAGTCCCCTGATCAGAAACAGTGCTGCATGGTGTAGCATGGTGGGTAAGGTGCTCTCTGCGTACATGTTTGGTAGTTTTGGAAGAAGTACTGTATGCAGAGCAGTCAAATCTGTATCCAGAATAAATATCCACTCTAGTGAGAAAAAATGATGGAAGAGGCCCAGTGTAGAGAACCTGCCACCAGCTAATTGCCTAAGCACCCAGGCCATGGTGTCATATTGAGGTCTCTGTTTTGGTCTATGCCGCTGGCAGATTGGGCACTCAGCAGTGGTCATAGCCAGGTCATCCTTGGAGAGAGGTAAGTCCATGTTGCTGAGCCCACACATAACATCCACTGTGTCACCACAACCACTTTGTTCATGAGCCTATTGGATGATGGCGGGTGGCCAGGTGAAGAGGATGACTGTCACCCACGGAATGGGTCACGCTATCTGCTTATTTAGTGAGGTCATCCTTAAGTGAGTGTTTGCATGGGACACAAACATCTTCAATCCTTCACCCATTCAGAAAGGTCTAGCCACACACGTCTTTCACCAATTTCTTCATCACTAATTTTCCAATTGTATTCCTTCCAAGTGTCTGACCTTCCAGCCAAACCCTGGGCAACAGCCCACAAATTGGGACATAGATGCATTGCCATTTCTCCTTCTAAGCAAAGCGGACAGCCAAGTGTACTGCCCAACGTTCTTCCAACATGGAGGACTTCCCTCTTCTGCTCTTTCAGGGATGCGCCAGATAAGGGCTTTAATGCTGCAGCCATCTATCTTCCGGCAGTGACCATGTATCACGGAAACCCACTCGTGCACCGGGCCCGCATCTTCACTTCCTCTGCCAACTGAATGTATGGGATTCCTCATTAGAGAAAGAAGCAGCGTAGTGAAAGTGGCAAAGCTTGGCATATGGGTCCCTTCCTTGGTGGATCAGATGACACTTAGTTCATGATGGGCAGCTCAGGTGGCATGGGGCCTTGGTGGCCCACGGTCATGCACTCAGTTCCTGCTATGGGCCAGTAGGAGTTCAAGAGCTCTCTTCCTGCAGATGATGCCAGGGCCTTGCTCCAAAATCCTGAGGTTCTGTGCTATGATTCAGCGATGGGCCCTGCCAAAGGCTCCAGGTAGCAACCCCATGAACTGTGGACACTGAAAGACCACTGGATCTGCTGCATCCTGTGGCCGAAATGGTAGACCAACTTACAGCAGCAGGGATCTGACATGAGCCTCTCTTGTTGTGGGACCCACTCAAAACTTGCAGCTTTTAGGGTCATCTGGTGGATGGGATGGAGTAACACACCCTACACCACCAGAACCCTAGATTTCACTGAGGCAGGAGGCCTTTGAATTTTAATGAGATTTATTTCCGACCCTCTAATGCATGTATGTCTCACCAATGCGTGTGGAATAGTGAATGCCTCTTGCCTGCTAGATCCAAACAGCACCACACCATTAAGGTAACTAACCGCATCTTTTCTCTTGTAGAAGTGAAAGGAAATGATGATCCTTTAGAACACAAGGATGACATAGGGGAGAAGAGTTGAGGCAGGACAGAGAAAGAGTATTGTTGGCCTCATCAGCTCAAAGCACACTGTTTCTCATGGCTTTTAATAATGCATGGGGAAAGGCACTTGCCAAATCAGTAGCTGCATTCCAGGGGATGTGTTAATCTGCCGCATCTGGTAAAGCAGCTGCAATTGGAGCCAACACGCACTTAGGCTTATAACCCACAGTTATGCTGCAAGATTCATCTGTTTTCTGCACGAATAGGAAAGTTGAATGGGGCTACAGTGAGAATCACCTTTCCCTTATTTTTCAGTTCTTTGATGGTGACCCTCATCTCTGCATTCCTTGCAGGAATGTGCTATTGCTCTCCTTTTACCTTTTCCTCAGGTAGAAGCAGATCTAGGGGCTTCCACTTGGCCCTGCCCTCCAGAAGAGCTCCCATCTCACAGGTCAGTGAAGCGGTTCGTGGACTTTTCCAGCTGTGGAGTATGTGTCTTTCAATTATGTATTCCAGAACTGAGGAGGTGACCACAGAATGGGTTTAAGGCACACTGAACATGCTGTGAATTGGACCTGAGCTAAAACTCCACTGATCGCCTGACCGGCATCAGCCCTGCCTCTGGCTGGAGGGCCACAGTGACATTTTGTATCTCCTTGAATTAGCTTCAGTTCAGAACCAGTGTCTTACAGGCCCTGACAGCTCTGATTCTTTCCTTTTCTCCCTTGTATGCATACCTGGTAAAGACTGTAAGACTGCGGGGCGGAGAAGGCTGGGAGAAAGGCTAATGCCATAAAATGTCAGTGTTGTTGTAGGCCCCTTCCACAAAGGGACATGGCCTCCCCTTTGTTCAAGGTTTCTGGGTCTGTACACTGGATCACGTCTGAGAGTGGGTTGAAGGACTCTAGATTTGTCCTATGAAATATTGATATAATACTAAAAATCAACGACACATCACCATGTTAAAAACATAAAAAGTAAAAAACATATAATCTTCCCAATGGAATAAAAGAATGTTATTAAAATCCAAACATCTGTTTCTGATTTGGAATAAAAAACAGCAAATAGGGAATAGAATGGAACTTACTTAATGATCAAAGGATGAGTATTTTCTCCCTAGAATTATGAACAAAGCATATATATTTGCTATAACAATTTCTACTTAAGTTTACTAAATACTATAGATACTACACCAAGATAGTAAAAAGGCATAAAATGAATCCAAACTGAAAAGAAAAAAATAAAACTTTTTTTTTATAGATATGATACATGTGATTGTTTATGTAAAAAAAAAATCTAATGGACCCTACAAAATATAATACTTGAGCTGACAGAACAGTTTTAACAAAGTTGTAGAAAACCAGATTAATATAAACTTTTGAATATATTTCTATAAGAGCATACAGTAGGAAATGAATTAGTAAAATAATATTTTTTAAAATAGTATAAAAGTATACACTATGTAGAGGTAAATTCTACAAAATCTGTATGAGATCTGAACTCTGAAAACTATAAAATGTATCTCAGGAAAAATTAAGGAAGAAATAAAGAAAGAAAGAAACTACGTTCAAGGCTCAGACAACTACTACGGTGAAGATGTCAGATTTCCTCTAACTGCCGGGCGTGGTGGTGCATGTCTATAAAACCAGCACTCGGGAGGCTGAGGCAGGAGGAGTGCCACGAGTTCGAGGCCAGCCTGGACTACATAAAGAGTTCAGGGCCAGCCTGAACTATATAGTGAGACCCTGTCTCAAAGAACAAACAAACAAACAAAAAATTTCCCCTAATTTATCCATAGAGTTAATGGAATCACAATAAAAATTCCAGCAGACTTTCTTACAGAAACTGATGCTTATAGAATTCGTATGAAAACTCTTAAGGGCCTGGTATAGTCAAGATAGCTTTGAAAATAAATAATGAAGTTGAAAAGCTAGCATTATATTATTTATAGACCTGTGATAAAGCCTAATTATTAAGACTTTATGATTAACATACTGCATGAAGGATACTATATTAGCATAAATCTAGACAGATCAATGTAACAAAATACGCAATGCAGAAATAAACTTAGATGTATATGCACTACTGATTTTCATCAAAAGGACAATTCAATAGAGAAAGGATATACTTTTCAACAAATAATTCTAGAACAAGGGTATACTTCAAATAAAAAAGACTGGGTCAGTGAGATGGCTCAGCGGCATAAGCGCCTGCCTGGCAAGTGCGAGGGCCTGAGTTCGACTCCCGGAACCCACATACGAAAAAAAGGGCCGGTGATATCGCTCAGCGGCACGGGCACCTGCTGGCGCGTGAGGTCCTGTGGTCGACCCCCAGTACCCACAAAAAACAAAATGAAACAAAAAACAAAAAAACAAATAAAAAAGACTGACTTTGACTCTAATTTGTGCAATATATAAAATTTAATTCAAAAAAGTGAATAGAACTAAGATTATAAAGCTCCTAGATGAAAACATAGAAGAGTCTTTGTGACCTTGGTTTAAGTAAAAATTTCCTTGATATGACCCCAAAACCACAATTCATAAAAGAAAAAAGCTATATATCATCTCAGAATACATTAATAAGAAAAAACTAATTAATACATAGGCAAAAGATTTGTGAGACATTTCACAAATGAAAATACATGAATTAAAAATAAACAATGAAAAGATGTTCAAAATGTCTGTTATCCATTAGGGAAATGCAAATTTAAGACACAGTGAGATGCCACTCTACAACTGTTGAAGTAATAGAGATTCACTGTGCTCAGTGTAGCCAATCTGAGGGAACCAGAACTTTCATGCCCTTCTTGTGATGCTGTAAAATGATGCTAACTTAAGACAGTTTGGAAGATCCTTAAATGCTAAGCACACACCTACCATATGGCAGCCATTCAACTGCTAGTTATTTCCACAAGAGAAATGAAATCACATGTCTACACCAAGACGTAGAGACCAATATTTTTAAGCAGTCTTATTCGTCATGAACTCGCGCTGGAAACAATCTGAGTATACAACAGGTAAAGGGAAACACTAATTATAGTATGTGAACACAATGGGATATTACTTATCAATTAACAAGAGTCAATTATTCATAGCCTATGCAACAACACTGAGGAATCTCAAAATAGTTATACAGATCAAAGGAAGCCAGGCCAAAAAAGAGAGCATGTAACAGATAATTCCATTTATATAAAACTCCAGGAAATGCAAATTATCCGAAAGTGGCAGGAGGAATGAGTCGTTGCCTGGATACAGCAGGTGGAGGAGGAATTGTTGGTGACGGGCAGAGAAAGAAGCAATGAAAAAGGGCGACCGGTGGATCACCATCGTGACTGCTGTGATGTGTCCGTGGATGCATATGTATTGATATTTACCGATGTGCGCACTTGAAATACGTGCAGTTCATTGTATGTCAGTTAGACACTGGTAATGCTGTTTTCATGCTATGGACCAATGCAAGCATAATTGCAAGCCAAATATACTCCAAGCTGCCAGTTTTCAATCTCAGAGTGCGGAACACTGGAGACAAACGCATCCCACTGTAGTGGTCATTGTTCCTCCTGCCCTAAGTCAATTCCTGTCACCCTGGGACTGAGGACATCCCGGAAGGCTGGGCCTGACGAACGCCTCTCCATCCTGTCTGTGTTCCTGCCGTGCTCTTGGACGTTCTTGAACAATGATCCCCAAGAAAGGGCCAAGCGCCAGCTAAATATAAATATTAGGTATACACTACTCTAGAAAGCCCAGCTGTTTACCAAGGAAGGAGAAAGGAGGATCTTATCAAAGTCCAGGCAGCCCTCGTGGTCCTCACACACCCTGTGAACTCCAAGTTTCCATTCCTTCCTTATCTCGGCGGGCTCCAAGCTCAGGCTTCCTCTGATTTTCCACGGATGCTTTGCATAGTATTCGTTGTGACATTCTCGTCCTGCTGTTTACGAAGAGCAGACAGATCTGGGGGTGGTGGCCAGGTGGGTGGCTTGGTAGGCCTGTGCCCTGGCTCCGCAGACAGGAGGCAGGCTCTTGATCCTTGCGCTGCACACAAAAACGCTGCAGGAGTAGCATTCGTTTTGTTTTGTTTTGTTGGTTTTGTTTTTTGTGGTACTGAGGATTGAACCCAGGGCCTTCACACTGAGCTGTATCTCCAGCCTTTCTTTCATTTTTTAATTCTGAGACAGATTCTCACTAAGTCACTAAATTGCCCAGGCTGGACTAAAACTTTTGATCCTCCTGCCTCAGCCTCCCAGAGTGTTAGGATTATGGGCATGTACAACCACAATGGGTTGAAAGTAGCATTCTTTCCATGTTAGTTAGATGCTGGGAATTTGTGACAGTTTTCAAACCCTGATACATTTGAACTTAAAGGAAAGATGAGAAACAGCTCCGCACACCTTGAGTGATATGTATGAGGCCACCTTAGTGATTCAGATTGGCGACACCTGGACCACCATTCCTGTCCCTACTTCCAGGGCTCCGCCTCCAGGCTGCCCCACCTCAGCAGACCTGTCCTCTGCTGGGAGGGCCCGAAACCCTAATATCTTCCTTATTCCTCACGGGTCTGCTGGTTATCCAGCTAAAGGATGCCCAAGCAGCAGTAAAACACTATTTCTAGGTGTGTCTTCGAGAGTGTTTCTGGAAGAGACTAGCATTTTGTATTAGTTTTGCTTCTCGGGAGGAGCAGAATCAAAAGAAAGTACATGTCTAACTATGCAAGGGGGTTTATCAGGCAGCTCACAGGAGCAGAGACGGGACAGTCCACATGGCCGTCTGCACACTGGAGAGCCAGAGGACCCAGGAACTTCTCAGTCCAGAAACACAAAGCTGCAGAAGGAGAGGGATTAAGGATGCAGCCCCAGTCCAAGGGAGAAGCCCTGGGAGCTCCCTGGAGAGTAGCTGGTCTGTATGTATTGGAGGCTGAAGAAACTGGAGAGCTGGACACCGATGTCCAAAGGCAATGGCAGCAAGGGGTGCACCTGCTTAGGAAGACTGGAGCTCTTCACAACTGCACACACTACCTTCTTCTTTCCCTTTTCAGCCCATCCAGACTACAAGCCTATTGGCTGGTGCCACACCAAACCCAGGTAGGTCTTTCCCTCAGTTTGCAGGCCTGCGTGTCAATCATCCACAGTCATGCCCATAACTGTGCTTTACTAATCCGCTAGGCACTTTTTATCCATTCTAGTTGATGGCCACACACTGAATCTGTAGACTGCCTTACCGATGTGGGTGAACATTCACAGCACTGAGAGTCCAAAGGAAGCAGAAAGGCAGAGAAGGGAGAATACTCTGTGTATCTAAGCTGGGACATCCATCTTCTCCTGCTGTTGCACATCAGTGTTCCTGGTCTTGCTCCTTTGGACTCAAACTGTGACTTAGACATCCGTCTCTGCCCCGCCCATCTCGTGTTGCGACTCGGACTGAATTACGCTCTTGACTGTGCTGCTTTCCAACTTGCGAAGGGCAGATCATGGGACTCCTCAGCCTCCGTAACCACTGAGTCAATTCCCATAGTAAGTCTGTCTCTCATTTTTTTTCCATATCTATATCTGTATCTACATCTATACATCACGCACACTCATCCCCCTGTAGGAGGGATAGTTACAGGATCCCTCAGGATTCAAAATCCCCGGAAGCTCAAGTCCCCTTAGAAAAATAAATAGTATTTGCATATAACAGGTGCACATCCTGCCTGGATACTTTAAATAATCTCTAGATCCCTTATAATACCTAAGGCAATGTAAGTGACACATAAGTACTTGTTACACTATGCTGTTAGGAACTAATGACAAGGAAACAAAGTTTGTACATGTTTGGTACAAAGTTATTTTTTTCAAATATTTTTGATCCATAGTCGGTTGAAGGATGCAGGGGGTCGATGTCTGCCTACATATACATCTCCTGTCTGTCCTGTGTCTCTGGAGAACCTTAGTATAACTAGTGACCCTGGTCACCATTTCATGAAGACATATAAATATGCTGCTTCTCAACGCGGGATGCATTATGTCCCAGTAAGCCCACCGTAGACTGAAGGTGTCCATATAGAAGATGCATGTACTGTGTGTAACCTACCCAGCACCCTCAGTCAGCAGCACTCTATGGAGGCTCAGGTGCTTCCCCATCTGATCGTGTGGCTGATGGGGGCTGTGGCTCATGCACTGCTCAGCATCCTAGGAGAGCATCATGGGGCCTGGAGAAGGTCAGATGCAAAGGTCAAGGATGGTTTCTACAGAATGCATAACACTTCTGCACCATCATGGAGTTAAAGATTGCAAGCTGAACCATCATAGTCTAGGACCGTCTGTAATCAGAAGAGACTTTGCTTCCCCCTAACCAGGGATGGTGAATCTTTCAGAGCTTTCGGTGATGACATGCAGCCAGCTGCGGCACGCGTGCTGTAGGTCTGCCACCGTGACTTCTCTGCCCCCGCCTGTGTGCCTGGGAGCCTGCACTCGCCTGGTTCTAGAGGATCGGGGTCCCTGCTCTTAAGACCCCTCTTTCCAAATGGGCTCCACCCCTGCAGCCCCATCACCCCACGTTCTCCTTGTTCTAGATCAGCAGGCTCCGTCTCCAACACCGCTCAGGATGTGGCCGCGCTGTGTGGGCCCTGCTCCCCGTTCCCCTCCAGCGTCTGACCCAGAAGCACTGTCAAAGCTCGCGTCTCCAGCCCCTGTGTCCCTCTCAGCAGGGCCCCTCCAGCGTCTCTGACCCTAGCAAGCGGCCTTGCCAAGGACACGCGTCTGTGTGTGAGCAAAGCCGATGACTGCTGTCTGGCCTTCTCCTTCCACAGAGTCCTCTCGGGACCGCACGCGTTTGAAATGACGCCCATGCAAAAGAGAACACCAACAGCAGGAAGGAAGAAATCACATGAAATGCGTGCAGATTTCTACAAGGATTAAATTGCACTTTAAGATTTACATTAAAAACAACCTTCTGATGGGAGGCTGGGGCAGGAGAATCACAAGTTCGTTCCCAGCTGGGGCCATTTAATGATTTAAGTGAGACCCTGTCCCAAGAATCAAAACCTAAAAAGAGCTAGGGATATAGCTCAGTGTGAAAGACCTGGGTTCCGGGTTCCGTTCCTGGTATTGAAGATGGTAGTGACGATGATAACATTCTGCAGTGTTTGTAGATAATAGTTGAAGATGAGCTGCAGAAAACAGCACTAGAAGTTCTTGGGTTGCGTGGCACAACTTCCTCCCTGCTGACATCTTCCCAGCCTGGCTGGGCCATCCAAACCAGGACACCCACATTTTTTCAGTGTTACTTGCTGAACCACAGTGCTGAGGGAAATTTAAAAGTCACTGGTGTTCTTTGTCTATGCCAGGATCAACATGACATGTGGTTGTCCTGTCGCCATGGTCTTCTCCAGTCTGCGACAACGCCTTGGGTTTTGCCTTTTTACAGAATGCTCCTCTCCTCAATTCAGATACGGATGACATCTCCTCATATTTACATGAAGGTATTTTGGCAAGAACATCACACAAGCTCATCGTCAACTTGTGATCCTCCTGCCTCAGCCTCCCAGAGTGCTGGGATAACAAGTGTGCACCACTACCCTCAGCTAGAATGTAGAATTTTTTTAAGCTGTTTACCATGAAATAGACAAGTGTTTAAAAATCCATGAACTTACTTAAAATCCTCAAAATCCCTCCACAAAGTACTGATTTTCCTTCTGTTTTATGTATGTTAACTAGGATGTCAAGCAACGGCTAAAGTTTGCAGGTTTATTACCAACAAGATTGGGCTGTGTACCCGGAGGTGGAGGTTTCAAAAGCAGGAAAGACTCTCGTCCCACTGTAGGAGTCAACCAGGAAATAAGAATAAAGCTTTGGATGAAGTAGATTAGGCCGTCCTCCTCCGGAGCGCTCTCTTCGTTGAAATTTGAGTTCCACCCATGTCTAGGTTGTTTTGTTTTGTTTAGTTTTTGGTACTGGGGATCGAACCCAGAGCCTGTGTACTGAGCTCCATACCAAGTCCCTTTTCTAGTTTTTGTTTTTATTCTGAGACAGGTCCTCACTGAGTCACTGAGTTGCCCAGGGTAGAACTTTTGATCCTCCTGCCTCAGCCTCCCAGATGGCAGGTGTGCACTGCCACACCTGGTTAAGTCTATTTTATTTTAAGATAGACATTACCATCTAGAATGATGCCAATCAATCAGAAAATTTTGGATTAGAAGCTGCTAGAAAGAAAGCAGTATCAAATAAAAACTGACAAAGGAAAATGAAAAGAGTCTATTGTGAAAGCCATCAATTCTGAATCATCCTTGCCAGCTATTCATAAAGTGCATATTACAAATATCTGCTTAATACACTTGTTAATGCATGGAGAGCAAAGACTGCTGTATTTTACACTGCTACCCTCTACAATAATTAATTGCCTAATTTTCTCTTGCATGCAGGACATATGAACATTTCTCATGGTCCTTTTCTTTTACACTTGCAAATGATTTAACATTCTGTAAAATATTAATCTATAATTATAACTGTGCTTGTGTCTCAGCCATGAAACACCTTTGAATGGCAGCCGTTTCCAGAGAGCTACATTAAGTCACGGGGCGAAGTGCAGCATCAGAGCGACGGCCCGCCCGAGGTCTGCACAGAGGGTGGCTATCGGCAGATCAGTGTTACTGCAGTTAGAGAACAGGTGTTCCCCAGCGCTGGCCTGACTGTATTGTCTAACAGCTTTATCAATGACCCGGGATGAGGTGGAATGGAACACAGGTTTTGTGCTTCTGCAGCTGCTGCAGAGCTTCTAGGGCACGAGTAGGGCTCCAGGATAGGGGGCTCTAATTCGCACGGATCTTGTCACCTGGACCCTACAATTCAGCAGAACGGATTGGTGGGTTTCTGTGGGTGGAGGGCCGTCTCGGGGAAAGGCAGGATTGAAATGTTTCCTGTTCTTCAACAGCGAGCCAACCCCAGGGACACATGGGTGAGAACACAGGCATAGACAGTGCCCCAAGAACAAGGGGTGTGCGTGTGTGACAGCTACCAGGGATGGCTCTTTAGGGCCAGGACTGGGTGCAGGACAGTTGGTGAGGTGTGGGTGACCTGGGGTGTCTCAAGGGGGACCTGGGGCAGAGGTGGGGTGTGCAGAAGGTGGCCCTCATTGAGAGGCGTAATTTTATCAATACCACAGAAAGTAAACAGTAAATGCAAGCCCAAAGAAATACATTGATTCCTATAGTCATGAACAATGTATGTTGATATAAATAAAAAGTAAATTATAAATATAGAAAATACTGCATGAAGTGTAATGAAAGTAGAAAAACCTGTAGATAGAAATTATAAAATATGAAATAACCAAAAGGTCTGCTTTTGGAAATAGAAGAGAAGCCAAAGTTTTGCCATTGCTGCAAGTCGATCTTCATGTTACACACATCGTAATTGCTTTGAAAGGAACACAGAAGCAGACACAGGTGTACGTACTTGAATAAGGCGTGTATGGTGTGTGATGCCCCTCGTACTCTCTAACCCGAAATACAGTTCACAGACCCTAAAATCTACTCCCTAGAGGTTCTCCTTAGTCAATGCATGAGGTGATAGAAAAGCACCAAAAAAGAAGAAACTGAATATATTCAGCATGGAGAGCAGAAAAATTTTGAGCCAGCAGCTGGAGCAGAATGCATATTTGCAGAGGGGAACAGGAAATTCCCAATGGAAGCACGGCTGCTAGAGGAGCCCATGAAGTCACTTCTTACACATTAAAAATCTTTGAAATTAAGAAAAGCTCTGATCATTTTGGTAAGGTGTCAAATGCAGCCTACAGGGGAGTGAGACTGTGACTTATGCTAGAGCAGTGATAGCGACTTATAGAGCATGTGCCGCAGCAGGCTGTTTGTATCATTGAAAGCTCTAAAAGGTTCGCCATAACTGTACCAGATCTTTGGGGGTACCCTTTGGCCCTCTCTTCTTGCTCTCTGATGCGGTGGCCTTGAAACCCAGAAACTCAAAGAGAGGAACAACTGAGAAGTAGGAAAGCAGACAATCATTAGCCACCAGGGCCAGTGTAAAATGTCAACGTTTTCCCAGATTCTGATGAAATAGCCAAATACACAGCTGTGTGCTTGTCCTGTTCATCATTGAACAGCAAATCCTTGATGTCAGATTTTTAAATCAGCTGTCACAGATGGCACAAAATGGCACCATACTAAATATCAATTCTATCCACATGGCGAGGAGTGAGCGGTCCTCAATTTCAGATAAGCCTGATGCATAAGGAAACTTGCTCTTGATCTCTCTCCCTGGCGACGTGGCTGGTGACCTGTCCTGCAGGCTCTGCAAAGAAACGGAAGGCCGCCTCCCCCTCCCTTTGAAAAGCAAGGCCTCTGTCGTTGCATGACACTCAAGAGTCCCTTCGCCTTCTTTCCAGGGAGGGATGAAACAAAATGTAGCAGCAGCTGTGCGGAGAATTCCACACCGCAGATGGTGCCAAGAGATCCACAAAAGCCTTTTGTTCTCAGGGACGGGATGCTGCCACCTGGCAGGTGTCAATGATTGGGGGACTCAGTGTTCTGCATGCTGATTTTTGTCCTCTGGGAAGTGACATGGGAGAGCTGTCCTGTCTCAGGGGACAAGAAGCTCCGGGGTGGGGCGGGGCACCTGCACAGTCCAGGTGACGTCTACCTGAGGTGACCAGGGGCGTAGTGTTTCATCCGTTTCACACGCGATTCCCAAGAGTCACACATTGCGAAGGACCCGCGGAAAGATGTCACCGCATGTAGGCTGACAATTTGCGTTGCCCTCGTTACATTTGCAGTCCTCGACCCGTGACCCCCTCTCCCTTGAGTGCTTTGTGCACCTAGTGAATTGAAGGCTGCAAATGCCCACCTAACAACAGCGCGTCAAAGTCCCTTCTGCACAGAGGCCACTCAACTCAGCAGATGCCTGAAAATAAACGCCACCCTCCCCCGAGTTAAAGGAGAAGCTGTTAGCAGAGCGGGGTGGCAGGCAGTGCTGCAGGGTTTAGGCTGCCTCTTCAAGGACGATTCCCACATCTTCGTACTGAGCTTTCTAGCCTTGCAGCCCTTTTGGCTGTAGCTAAAGTGCTGGCATTTGGAACCCATTAATATCATTCGATTATGCTGATTTGGAAATTTCCCAAGAATATTAGGCTATTACTTTTCAGCTTAATATCCACCCTTTTGGTATACTTTTAATATTTTGTATAATGTCTGTGCCTAACCAGCTTCTAATTACTGCACATCGGAAATGGCTGTGTCATGTTATTAAGGCCTTAGCAATAAATTCCTACTGGACAATTCATGTGTGCCATTAGACTCGTAGCTGAAATATTATGTTAGCATTAAAATATGATCATGTCCAGGTATCTTGGTCATTTAAAATGCCTTTTTGAATGCAAAATTCTTTCACTGAATTTTTTTTTGTGGGTACCGGGAGTCAAACTCGGGACCTCACGCTTGCCAGCAGGTGCTTGTGCCACTGAGCGATATCACCGGCCCTTTTTTCCTTTATGTGGGTACCGGGAGTCGAACTCAGAAGCTTGCGCTTGCCAGGCAGGTGCTTATGCCGCTGAGCTATCTCACTGGCCCCTCACTGTATTATTTTAATGATGTCATATCCATTACGACTGTCTGGTAATTTGGAAATGTATGATCTTATTTGTGAACACCGTATATAGAGGGATTGAAACTAGTTAAAACCATTTAAGAACACTTACTTCTGGTGATGGGATTCATGGTGATCTTAAACTTTTAAAAATTGGGTTACTTGATAGATATAATGCATATGTATCTTTTCTTACAAAATTAAAGGGGCACTTGCAAATGATCAAATTGAGGAAACAAGTTAGGTTTATCCATTCATTCACTCTTCCATTGTTTGCAGGTTCATTCATTTGGTCATTTGTATTTACAGTGGGAAAACGTGATTGTAGTTAGGGATACGTGGTCATTAATACAGAGTCACCAAATTAGTGATGATTTTCCTTTACAATATTAATCTTTTTTGATTTTTTCTGGCTTTGGGTATTGAATCCAAGGCCTTTGCACTGAGCTACATTTCCAGGCCTTTGTACGTTTTATTTTGAGAAAGTGTCTTACTAAGTTGCTAAATTGCCTTGGATGGCTGGAACTTGACATCCTCCTGCCTCGGCCTCCCAGAGTGCTAGGATTACAGGTGTGCACCACCATGCCCAGCTTAGCATGTTAGTGCCAAAAGGATGGCATGATTGAGCATGATATCCAGAGTGCAGCTGTCACTCGGCTGTCAGTGTGGGGTGTAAGTCAAAGGTCCCCATGGGAACTCACTGTTGTCTAAAACATGGGGTAATAAAAACATCAGTCCCGCGGCCCCATCCTCAGGATTGTGTGAAACATTCCCATGATGCTGGTGTGAGCATGTGAAAGAATCAGCAATAAACAGATGTAAAAAATGTAAGCCCTTCTTTTATGCTAATGATATCAGAGACAGTGTCACTTACTTCCTGTGGCCTGCCAATCAGATCCCAAGTCTCTGTAGGGACAGAATAATCTGAAAAATAGAATTATAAGTAATACTTGGTTATTGGTTTTCATTATTCTTTACATGAATTATCTTAGTGTGCAAATAAAATATTTTCCTGAGAATATCAACAACTGAAAAAGTAGACAGATCTTCTCATTTTGACAGCAAAAAGTACAAAGAAAGAAGAAATCACATGAGTGATGGTCATTTACCCCCTCATCATGGGCACTGCTTCTGCCCCCGGATCCAGGCAGGACGCCAACCGCACTATGCCCAGGCCAGTCCTGACTTGGACAGTCCCCTCCCCTCAGGTAGCAAGAAATTGCGTGTTAGGATTGTCACCGAAACCACAAAACACATGGAAATTAAATAATGCCCTCTTGCATAATCAGTGCTTCACAGAAGAAATTAGTGCAAATTCATTTGAAATGTCAAGCATTAAGGACATCACTGGGTATTTATATTACTGGTGGTCGTGCCAACATAAAAGGCTGCTCCATTGTAAATATTTAAATTCATTAAAAACATCATTCCACAGTGATATATGCATACTCATTTTTATAGTGGCACAGTTTGTAATAGCTAAATCTTGGAAACAGACCAAATGCCTATAAACTGATGAATGGATAAAGATGTGCTTATTTAATACAGTGGAGTACTACTCAGACATAAAGAAGGATAAACTTGAGACATTTATAGGTAAATGGCACCTTGAGGTCATACTCAAGTCAAATAAATCGGATACACATGTGCAAATACCACACTGTTTCTCTGGTGTGAGAAATAGTATAAATAAGGACCGAAATGTATAATAGATATTGGAAAATAGGAAGAAAATGTTCAAATGGGAAGGGGAACTAGAGAGGGGGGAGGGGAAAGGAAGGAAGGAAGGGAAAAGGAAAAAAAGAGAAAAGGAAAAAATGGAAACAGCTTTGTAAATGAGGAGAGGAAGAGGGGTTGAAGAAAGGATGGAGGATGGGGAAGAAAAGAATCAAGAAATATCATATACAGGTACAATTCCCTATGATGAATGCTATCATTATGTACACCTAAAATGTACCCATAGATTTAATTTAAAAAAATATTTAAATTCAGGGTTTTATTTTATTTTTGCATTGGTGGGGAACAAATCCAGGTTCGGATGCTAGGCAAGCGCTCTACTCCTGGGCTCCACTACCAGCTCGCAAATCCAGCTTTTATTCTACATGTGTGTTTGTGAATGGGCTCCGGTCACAATGATCTCTCTTCCCTTCCACAAAGGGAAGGAAACTGGAGAAGATAACAGCATGGATCTCTGGCTTCTCTGGTCCAAGTTATAATAATGAAACCCCATCCTTCCTCATGTGCGGCCTAGGCATGTTTCCAAGGAGCAGAGGGATGGGTTTGATTGGAGAGGAGCCGATGGGACAGGAAGCAGGAAAACACTCGCTGTCATGCGTCTTGCTCTAGCAGCGCTGGGCAGTGCCACCTGCGTAGTTGTCCTCTGCTGTCTGCACCGACCTTGACACACGCTCCGGCCAGCGGTCTCCAGGGCAGGGTTCCCAGGTGGACCTGCACAGAAAGAGGTGCAGATAAGCCAGCAGAGTGAGTCCCCAGGTCTGCAGTTCCCAGGACACACAATACAGCTGGGCAGCCGCAGGGCGGCTCAAGTTTCCAAGGTGTGGGATGCAAGCGCCTTCCAAATAAGGGAAAGGACCAGCCTGGTGCATGGGGAAGGCAGGTGCTGAGTTTCAGCTCCCGAGGAAGAACGGATGGGGTCCCCGTATCAGGTTCGCCTTGGCGGCCTTCCCTTCCGGAAACCTCAAACTCTGGGGCCGCACGGCAAGGCCTTGTTCTCTGAGCGGGTCTCCTCGTGCGGAACAGGCCACGTCTGGTGACACGTGTGAAATGTGAACCACACTCTTCTCCACAGCTCGCTGTGTTGAAGTCACGCGTGCTGTACCTGTGGATGGGACTGACGTCAAGGCGAATGTCGCAGGAAGTAGTGGGCTGCGACGACTTGGATTTGAACTTGGAACTCTCCTGGTTTGACACCCACCTCATCATGATCAAGGACAGAAAGCAGGACACCATACCTGCAACTTCCTGTGGAATGTTTTCCTTTGTCTATAAAATAAAGGCAATGATAAGGAACACTTTCTATAATTGTTATGGAAGCAGCCAAGTTTTGTAGGGTGTAGATTTCTAATCTCATCTAAGGAGCCACCGTAGGACCGGAAGTGGACCCTTGCATGTGTGATTTTGCTACCTCTAAGGGGGTCTGAGCACTGGTCCAGGAAGACAGGGGTCTGTGTAAACCCCAGCTCTGCTCTGTGGGAACACACGAGCATCAGGCTCATTTCTCCTTGAAGTCGCTGACCTTGGCTGGAACCCAAGAATCCATCTTACCTAAATCCTGCCCTCCATGCTAAAATGTTACAGATGCCATAGCTTTGGTCCGGAAAAGTAAACTGATGTGCCTGAGATCACAGAGCTGGTTCATGGCAGATCAAAGAGGAAATTTTGGGCCATATGTGAGGTGCCATTACCATGAGTGTTTCTAGGAACCTGCAAGTCACACTGCAGAGTTTGGCAGGTAAAAGGAACACGCTTGGTATCAGCCTGAGTGTGACAGAGATTGCCCAGGGGGGTGGTCAGGTCTAAGTGCACAAAAACCTCAGTGCTATTCACACCTTGCAGAAAAGGCTCATGGGAACATCTTCCAGCCCCTCATGGAGTCCCCAAAATGTGCATCCAGGAGCCAGACTTGGCCAGGTCTCCCCAGTGGTGTGGTGCGGAAGAGACAGAATCTGACTTGCAGGCTCCAGCTATGTCAACCTGAGGACCTTGGTCTCTGGAGCCAGTTCTCTGGTGATGACTGGTTTTTCATAGACTTTCCACAAGAGCAAGGGATCTGCCAATGGAGGTGATCACATCACTTCTTGCTATCCGTGCATCTCACCATCATTTATGAAGTTGGTATCTGACTTCTACATTGGCCTTTGTGTGTCTGCTTAATGGGAATCCTTTTCTTAAAACACATCAGTGTGGAAGTTGCGCACATGGCGTGGAGACCTTGAACCGACTTGGCGATGGTAAACTGACTTGGGAGACCATAGGTACCTGGCCGTGGGTTGCTTCCTTCTCCAGCATCCTCTTGTAACTGCCCCATAACGGGGCCACCTGCTTCCAGGCTACTCCTTTCTGCACTGCCAAGCAATACCAGAGGCAGAGCTCTTGTATCTCCTCACCCCATTTCTCCTGCCCACAGCACTAATCACCATGCAGTTTTTCCCTTAGGCCTGGAGGTGGCCCACACCCAGCACCATTGCAGGAGATCCTGTTCTTCCCAGGGACAGTACATGCCCCAGACCTTATCCCCACCCGTACTTCTTGCTGCACAGGCAGTGGCCCTGACATTCCTGACTGGCCATGTAAACTGTGGGTTTTAGCATTCGTTGGCTGGAGCCTGAGAAGGCAGAGGCATAGTGAATAGGAAATCTACCAGTGCTTTTGCATGTGGAAGCCAAGAGTCAGGTCTTGCAACCCTGTCTCCCAGATCATTGGGTGACACTGGGCCATCGGATGAGCTGCCACTACTCCAAGCAGCAGCTTGTGGGAAACCTCAGTTTGCATTTTCCACCTGTCTTAAGTTAAATAACTGTTTTCTGTCTTATACCGAAACTGGCAAGTTGGGAGGATTTATGTTCCAAGTTTCCACACCCTCCTGTGAGGCAGGTCTCACTGAGTCGGGGAAGTTGGACAAAGGTGCCCTTTCTTCCTCCCCAGCAGTAGTTTCAGTTTACTGTTGTTCATTTTGGTATCATCAATTTTGGGCCTGAATCCAGGTTTCCTAATTGAATTAAAACTTAGTTTACAAGGTTTCCTAAATATATCAGATTTATCAAAATGGAAACAAGTTGAATTGGAGCCATAGATAAGAGCCTCAAATGTCTTCACAAAGGATACACTCATTAAAAAATAAGCCAGGTGCAGTAGTGCACACCTATAATGCTAACATTTAGGAAGGCCGAGGCAGGAGGACCACAAGTTTGAATCCAGCTTGCACAGTTTAGTGATATCTTTGCTCGAAACAGAAATTTAAGAAAAAGGAGCTGGGGTTGTAGCTCAGTGATAGAGTGCCCCAGTTTGGATCCCCAGGACTGTCAAAATAAATAAATAGATGGAAGAAAGGAAAAGAAAAAGAGAAAGCAAGCTATTGAAGCACTATTTTGTCATTTCTGCTACTAGCTTAGAGTAACATGTTACTCCTTTGGGTGCTTTGATTAGCACAGCTTTGCTTATGGATGCTGTTAATTGGCAGCCTGTTTATCGAGTGCTTGTTATGTCCCAGCAGCGCAATGAGACACCAGGTACACCATGCCAGATTAGGAAGAGCTCTGCCAGGCAGCAACTTCGGACTTTCTGGGAAGATTTTGTGGTTCATCTCTTTGAGGTTCTGTTATTTTGATTTCAGTGAAAACAGCTGCTCATCGAATAAAGTCTTTGTTTCTTTCTACAACCTCTACTTACCTTCTAATTCACCTCTTTTAGTTTTACAAAATTTTTGCTTCCTGCCGTGCATATTGTCAAATACCCAGGTCTTATAGATGCACAGCTCCTGAATTGTTAACAGATGTGGGTGGCTGGGCTGTGAGGCTTAAACAGGACACAGGACAGAGAGCAATTCCAAGACTCGGGACACCGCTGGCACCCAGCCCTGTGTCTGCACAGGAAACCACCATGGTTCTTTTGGGGGTGGCTTCTTCTTGCCATAAGATTAGTCCACATGGTGTAGGCAGTGGCTGCTGGTTCTTTGGGGTGCTCTGCCATATTGCATTGTACAGAAAGTTCCTGGTTTACTTATTCAGCCTGGTGACTCCTGGTTTCAGCTGTGATAAAGGTCCCATGCCCAGCATATGATGTGTACTTTGGTGGGCATGTGTACGTGTTCCTGACAGCTTAGATCTAGGATAAGACTGCTCAGTCAGAAAGTGGCAGTCAACGTGCTTGCCCACCAGCAGAGGGAGAGCCGTGTGATCCACATTCTTGCAGGCATGTGGCATTGCTGGTCTTCCTGATGTTAAGGTTAGGATGTGTTTATGGAGGAATCTCGCTGGGGTCCTCACTGCATTTCCCTGAGACCCCTCATAACTGAGGAAGTGGACATTCTGGTTTCTATGCCTGGCTCTTGTGGATTTAGCTAATGTGAATCATCGGTGTCTTTGCTCTGGGTTCACAGAAAAAGACGTTATTTTTAATAGAAAAGCTGAGGATAAGGTCAGGCTATGAACTGAGTTGAGATTACAATGGTGTCATGATTGAGATCTGAATGTCCCAAAAGGTCTCCTGAGTGTGGAAGGTGACTGGATCATGGGGTGGTGTGGTCAGCTGTGGATTCATCATGGATGAGTTCAGGGCTGAATGTGCTGTTAGGAAGTGGGGCCTGGTTGGAGGTGGTCACTGGGATGTGGCTGGGAAGGGTGTGTTCTTGTCCCCAGGTCCTCCTCCTCTCTCCGCTTCTTTGTTGCTGTGACATGAGCAGCTTTCCTCCACCAGACTCTCCTGGTCTGTTGTTTCTGCCTTGGAGCCAACTACCCATGGACTGAACCCTGTAAAACCATGAGCCAAAACCTCTCCTCCTTCAAGTTGTGGGGGTTGGGAATTTTGTCCCAGTGATGGGAAAGTGAGTAATACAAATACTAAGGTGACTTCCAGAGGCCACACGCACATGGCCATGCATGTCTATCACAACCACAACTCTATCTTTACTAGAACCGGGTGGGTCAATTGACTCTCCATACTCTTCCTCCTTTATAACCCAGCTACTTCAACATGAGCTATCTAGATCCTGAGGTGCCTGTCTTTATGTCCTGAAAGCCCCATCACATGGGTCCCTCTATTCTACTGAAACTTCTTCCTACCTGAAACATGACCTCAAATATGGTGAGGCCCAGTGGCCTCTGTTTATAGTCTCAGCTCCCACCCTGTCCCATTGGCACCAGACACTCCAGCTTCTGGATGGTTTGTGTCTAGATCTCCCCCAAAGCCTCATGCTCTCCATGCTTTTGGAAAGTGATTGGATTATGGAGTTTATAGCTGACCTGCTGCTGGAGAGGGGCCTGGTCAGAAGAGGACAGTCACTAGGGTATGACCTACGGGGCTCATCTCCCTCCCCAGTCCTCTCTTAATGCTCTCTGCTTCCTGTCCACCGTGCCATGAGCAGCTTTCCTCTGCTAGGCCCTCCTGCCATGCCTTCCTGGCTTGGAGCTGGCTAGCTATGTACTGAAACTGTGAGACAAAATAAACCTCCCCTCCTGTAAGTCATGGGAGCCAAGTATTTTGTCCCAGTGACCAGAAAGCAACTAAGAGCAATCTCTGCCTGTGGACCTGTGCTGCTGCAGGAGGCTGGGCTCTCCTGACCTCCCCGACTGCCCTCTCATGGCATTTGGCCCCCTGCCCAGTTGCTATTCATGGAATCCCTGGCTCAGGCTCTGGCCAGTGGTTTCCTGAACACACCTCTCCCACAGGGGCCTGCAGCCCTCCTCTGCTTCTCACGCTTCGGCTGTTCCCTGTTGAGCCTGCACCTCCAACTGTTCCCATCGAATGGCAGTGTGATGTCTTTCCAAAAACCCTATTGCAGGGTAGGTGCTGTCCTCTCCCTTCTATCCATGGTTTTGCTTTCTGAGGTTTCAATTATTCCAGGTCAAATGCAGTGTGAAAACATTAAATGGAAAATTTTAGAAATAAACAACTTAAAAGATTTAAATAAATTGTACCCTGATGTATTGTTATAATTGTTCTACATTATTAAAGAGGTTTTCCAGAGCTGCTTCAGAAAGTGGTAAGAACAATGGAATAAGTGTTTTCAAAGTGAGGTGGAGGATTTTGAGGGGGATTCATGGCAATGTGTCTTTTACTGTAACCAATTCTTTAAAAATTAAATAATCACTGTGGTTTTGAATCACAGCTTGTATTACACCTGGTTTTGCATTCCCTTGAGCAGCCTCTGAGGCTGAGACTCCTTGGAAATCTACCCTTCATGCCCTCCATGTGTCCTTTCTAGCAAGCTGCAAGGATGTGAACCGAGTGCCGAAGGGTGTCAGGGGCCCTCAGTCACGCTGTGACCTTACCCTGCTGTTTCTCAGAGATAAAAGGGCTCACGTGCCCTCGCTCCCTTCGTATCTCCTGTAGTGCATGAGCTCATGCTGTAGTTTCTACCACTGGGGCAGGAAGAGCAAATACAGGCTGGGTCCCCTCAGGCAGAGTGACATGTATCACTGTGGACAACTCTCCGTGGTGGCCTGCATAATTGTCCCCATGACGGGGCACCCTGACATGATCACCCTAGACCCTCCTGTTTACCACTCTGAGTCTGAACACCTGACTTTACCTAACCTTCTCCATTATTTTACAGCCTTGTTTTAAGCCCTTTTAAGACTGACAGGAGAGAATGGATGTACGCTGCCCTCTAGTGACGAGTGACGGCAAACCCTTCACCACCACAGCATGGATACGTTATTGCCAGGCGCGGTGACACACACCTGTGATCCCAGCACTTGGCAGGCAGGAGGATTGCCACGAGTGCGAGGCCAGCCTGAAACACATAATGAGACCCTGTCTCAAGAAAACAGCAACAAAAAAAGCCACTGATTTATTCTGTATATAAGACGGTCTACACTTGGTTAAAAATGTGAAGTGTCTTGGGGGCCGGTGAGATGGCTCAGAGGCATAAGTGCCTGCCTGGCAAGCGCGAGGTCCTGAGTTCGACTCCTGGAACCCATATACGAAAAAAGGGCCGGTGATATCGCTCAGCGGCATGGGCGTCTGCTGGCGCGCGAGGTTCCAAGTTCGACCCCCGGTACCCACCAAAAAAAAAAAAAAAAAATGTAAAGTCTCTTTGAACCACGCCTCTAAAGCTCAGGTTGATTTATCCAGATGCCTGCTCTGCAATCCCCGTGGGGCTTCTGTCACCCCAGGAGCCTTCTGTCTGGGCAGCACCCCTGTTTTCCCCACCTTTGCCACCTTCACCTCTTCTTCATGGCCCCAGACAAAACCCCTGATGCCCACCCCCCATCCTCTCCTCCTCCACCGAATGCCTGGATCCCTACCTCTCAGATAAGCACTCTGGACTCTGCTTTTCTGTCCACAGCACCAATTCCTCCTTGCTGAGCTGCTGCCATCTCCACCTGGGATTCTGGCCACGGCCTCTTTGCTTCTGGCCACCTGCACCATGACTCAGGTTCCCCTGCAAGGCTGCAGTTATTCACCTAAAAATTAGGTGTCAATGTGTGAATTTTGGAAGGATGAATATCAAAACAGTGGAACAAACTGTCATGAAAAATTTGAAACAACTGTCATGAACAACCTGTGCATGTTTGAGTCTATTTTAGGCAGCAAGTCTCTCCTGTGCCTCTCTATAAGGCGCCTCTCCCTCTGCACCTCCAGGAACCCATTTCCAGCTCTCCTCCAAGTGGCTATCGCAAGACACCTGCCACCTGCTTCTCCCAGGGCCATGAGACTTTCGTTCCTCAGGGCAGGTCCCTGTGCGCCCCAAGTTTCCCAGCCCCAGCAGTTCAGCAGGGACAGGTGACAGGTTCTGCCTGTGGCCGATAGTGGAGGTAACATGTGCCTTTTTGGGGTCTGTTCATTTAAGAGCTGTTCCTCCACTGGCAAGCTCTTTCTCTTGATCTTGGAGCCCTTCTGTAGAATTAAATCACCACTGCTTGTGCAGGTGAATGTTCGCCAAACAGCTGTGTTGGAGGAAAACCAACATGCCCTGGTTGTTGGCAATTCCAATCTCTCCCAGGGTCAATGCAGACCACCCATGCGTCGCTGCTGATCTCTGGGCAAAGATGCTCCCAATGAGCTGCGGTGCTGGTTGGTGCAGGTGGACATGTGGGGCCATCATGAAGGTTCAATCTCATTTCTAAGGGTATTTTAATTTTTTGTGGTACTAGGGAATGAACTCAGGCCTGCGCACTGAGCTACCTCCCTGGCTCAGTTTTTTTTTTTTTTTGGATAGCGCTTCCCTAAGTTGCTAAGTTACCCAAGCTGGGCTAGAACTTGACATCCTCTTGCCTCAGCCTCCCAGAGTGCTGCTGCCTGTGCTTTACACTCATGGTGAGCATGCGTCCTTGGTGCTCTTGCTAGGGCTGTGCACCATTAGGTTTTCTGGCTTGGGCTGCTCAATGATGCAGCGACTGGGCTGACGTGGTTGACTACGGTAAGCAGAGGAGAAGGCAGAAGGGTTCCAGGCTTGAGCTGGGTCTGGTGCTCTGTTGCCGCAGGCATCACGGGGTTGTGGAATATCGGTAGGCTGGGGCTGCATGGCTTCCAGTACTGATTCCTTGCCAAGAGGCCGGGGAGATAGCTCAGTGGCACAGCGCCTGCCTGGCAAATGCAAAATCCTGAGTTTGATTCCCAGTACAAAAAAAAAAAAAAAAAAATACTGATTCCCTGCTGAAATATCTTGCCGATCACGTCTGCAGGTCAGGTTGGGGCTAGCCCCTCTCTGTGGGATGCTCTGGTTTTTGGCCGAGACATCTTCCTTCTCCAAGCCCCAGCCAAGCTTGCCCTGTCCTTGTCATCTTTCCCCCATCACCCAGGCAGAGTTCATTACTTTTCTACCTAAACTGCAAATTAATTACTTTTCTACCAACTTTTTTAAACTACCAGAGTTTGGTACACTCACTCTTCATGGTTTTGTCTTCTACCTTAGAACTCTTCAGTTTTAAGATACCTCCATGTCTCCTCCTCCTCCACTCCTTCTCCTTTAGTTTATTATTTATTTGCAATACATAATAATTACATTCTTCATGGGGAACTGGTATGCATGCCTATCAAATCTTAATCCTCTTTATTTCCCCTTCACTTCTCCACCCTAGGATTGGGAAGTCTTAAAGCCAGGACACTGTTTTAAAACCTGTGTCTATACTTGGGAGGCTGAGGCAGGAGGATTGCAAGTTCAAGGCCAGCTGGGGCTACATAACGAGACCCTGTCTCAAAAATAAAATAAAATAAAATAAAATAAAATAAAAATAAAACCTGTGTCTAGGTGGGTGTGGTAGCATGGGCCTATAATCCTAGCATTTGGGAGGCTGAGGCAGGAGGATCACTGTGAATTTCAGGCTAGCCTGGGCTAGAGTGAGACCCTGTCTCAATTAAAAATTAAAAAAACTGTGCTTGCAATATCTAACAGTTTCTGGCACATAATAAGACTCAGTAAATATTTACTCAGAGATGAGTCAGCGAGATGGTTGTTAATGCGATGCCAACACCAGGACAGCATAGACAGACCCCCAGCAAGACACATATTAGCAAAATGGATGCAAAAAGATATGGGAAATCAGAACGCTCTTCTGACCGGTAAACAGATGGAATTAACAACTTTAAACCTCTCACAAAGAAAGGCACGGGCAGGGGTGGCCTCATTGGTGAAGTCTAACAAGCACTTAAAAGAATAATTTATGTCAATCTTTTATAAACTCCTCCAAAATAAAAGAGAGGAGGGAATGCTTCCCAACTCATCATGTGCAGTGACATTGCTGGGATATTACAACCAGGCAAATGCTGTGAAATAGGGAACTATGGAGCTGCACCTTCAGGGATACAGGCATGAAAATGCTTAGCAAATTATTGGCTAACTCAATCTAGCACCATATGCACTATTTATATATAAAAGCATTACAAATATATAAAAGCACTATTATATATAAAATGCATATATACAAGGGGTGATAAACTACATGGTGAATATTTAAATTGAAAAAAGATTCAGTAAAAGACACATTGCCATGAATCCCTCTTAAAATTCTTGACTTTGAACATACTCATTTCATAAATGGGATGAGGCTACACTGTGATGTTATTTGACAGAAATTGCCACAAATGTTTGATCAAAGGAGAGTGATCAAAAAATATAGTGATTGTTTAAATTTTAAAAATATTACAGTATAAGTCACATTGCCATTAATTCCCCCTCAAAATATGCCCTTTCATTTTGAACGCACTTATCCCATCGTTCTGGGCAATGTGTCTTTTACTGTAAATTTTTTTTTAATTTAAGCATTTACTGTACCTTTGGATTACCTGTGTGTGTGTGTGTGTGCGTGTATACACTTACATGATACCCCCTGCCAAGTGGGACTTGTGCCAAGATGCAAGGGAAGTTTAGTATATGAAAGTCAATGAATAACCTATGCCATATTAATGGGAAGGATAAAATGTAGACACTGGAATAGATGAAGGAAAAACACCTGACACAAAGATCCAACACCTTTGCATGATAAAAATACTCAAGCAACTAAGCATATGGTGAGGATGTAGGAAAAGGGAACCCCACCTGTTGGTGGGAATGTAACAACCACTATGGAAATAAATATAGAGACTCCTCAATAAATTAGACCACTGGACCCAGCTATACTTTTGCTGGACATCTTCCCCCATAGTTAGACATCATACTATAGTGATCCATGTATACCTATATTTATAGCAGTGCAACTCACAATAGCTAAGCTCTGGAAGCAGCCTAGAAGCCCACCAACAAAGGAATGGGTAAAGAAATGTGGCGTATATACACAATGGAGTATTATTCAGCCATAAAGAATGAAAACATGTCATTTGTAGGAAAATGGATGGAACTGGAGACAATAATGTTAAATGAAGTAAGTCAGATACAGAAGTTAAACACAGCATGGTTTCTCTTTTATGAGAAACTGAAAACATAAATAAAAGGGTAAAATAAAGGAGATATGGTAGGAAACAAAGGAGGCAGTCTTGCTGGATGAGGAAATCAGGGAGGGTAGGAAGATAAAGGGATTGAATTCAATCCAGATATGCTATATACATATAGCAATCCCCCAAAACAAATGCAACTATGTTGTCTTGCACACATAAATTTAAAAAAGGGAACTAAGCACAGAAGAGAATTCCCTCAACCTGATATCTGTGAAAAATCTATTGCTAGCATGATACGAAGTTGTAAAAGAATGAATGGGTCATATACCAAAATGTAAGAACTGCTTTCACATTGAAAACTCTTAGAAGAAACAAAGGAGTAGATCTTCATGACTTTAGTTCAGACAGTGCCTTCATAGCCAAGACATAAAAAGCACAGAAAAAAAAGTAGATAAATTGTATTTCTTCATCAAAATTGAAAGTTTTTTGGTGTGTGTGTGTTTCAAAGAATACCACCAAGAAAGTGAAAATTCTACAGAGAGAAAATGTTTAAAATTATATATTTAATAGTCTGTATCCAGAATATATAATCACTGAAATTTAGTAGTAAAATGACAAATAGTCCAGTTAAATGTTAGATTTTTTTTTTTTCCCCAAAGAAAATATTGGAGTGCCAAGAACAACATGCAAAGGTGATCAGCACTGCTCATTATTTGGGTAATGCAAAGCAACAATAAAATGAGATGACACCTCACAGGCACTAGGACAGCTAAAATACAAAATGCAGAGAGTAGCAAGTGTTGACGAGGATGTGGAGAAATTATAACTCTTGACATTGCTGGTGACAATATATAATGGTGATGTCACTTTGGAAAAGTTTGGCAGTTTTACAAAATGTTAGATTGACAATGTAACCCAGGTATGATACTTAACCTTGACTGTCAACTTGACTAGATTTGAGAGAGCCTAGAAGACTGGTCAACTTCTTGGTATCTGTGGGTGGTTCCAGAGATGAATGGCAGGTAGGCCAGCAAATGAGGGGGACAACCTGCTTTGACCATAGGAGGAGCCATCCAATAGGCTTACAGGACAAGGATGAACGGGGCAGAGGAGGAAGTCAGGCTTGCTTGCAAGCTCAGTTTGGCTTGAGCAAGTCTGTTCTGCGTTTTGCTGTTGTAACTGCTTGACTCCAGTTTTGTCAGGTGTTTTTTTTTTTTTTCCCCCCAGTACTGAGGATTGAACACAGGACATCTCCAGAATCTTTTTTTGTAAAGTATTTTGGGACAGGGTCTAAGTTGCCTAGGCTGGGCTCAACCTTGTCATCCCCCTATCTCAGCCTCCCAAAGTGCTGATATTACAGACGTGCACCACTGCATCTTCAGCCTTTTAATGCAGACTCCAGCAGCAACTCTCCAGCACCTTCGAGGCCTTCAGTTTAGAACGGGGCTGCATCCTTGGCCCTTCTTGTTCTGTGGCTTCCAGCTTCCTGGGCTGAGCAGTTCCTGGACCCTTCAGCTCACCAGAGTGTGGATGGCCACTGTGGGCTCTGTGATGTTTTATCCCGTGAGCTACCTAATAAATCCCCTTCCTTGAGAGACTCCTACCCAATACAGGTAGTATTGGTAGAAGGTAATGAAAGGTAATGACTGCATACAAACACGCATGAAGGTCATAGCAGTACTTTTCACAGTAGTACCACAAAGCTAGTAATGTGAACACTGGAGACTTCTGTTTCACTGCCCAGGGGGCTAGAAGTACAAGATGAAGCACGGTTCCTTCTGAGGGTGCAGAGAATCCATTCCATTGACTGTGATGGCCCATGCCTGTAATCCCAGCACTTTGGGAGGCTGAGGCAGGAGGATCACAAGTTCGAGCCCAGCCTGGGCAACTAAGCAACTTCACAAGACCCTGTCCCAGAAAGAAAAATAAGAGAGTGATGGCCCTGGCTTCACTTCCAAGTAACTAGCCCCCCTACCCCCATGAAGGGTGGTCCAAGTCTGTCCGAGCCATACCAGGGGTGGCGGGTCCAGTGAACTCCTGGAAAGTGTCTACCTTGGGATGATCAATGGCATTTCTTTCCTTTGGCATCAGTGCTGTATATATGGTAACAGTTTCCATACCAAAGCGGGACATAATGTCTTTGATGGCACCTGCAGGGTCTACCTTTTGGGCATCAAAGTCCTTGCTAAGGAAAGAACCACTTCTCTTTTCAGCCTGTGCACTGGTCTGTAGCTGTGCCATTTTAACTGGGCTCTTGTGTTTCAGGTCCGGTCTACATGGGAGCCAAGCAAAGGCTGCAAATTTCTCTGAGTTGAAACCTTTGGTGGCTGAAACAATGGGAAAACGAGTCACCTTTCTCAACACTGAAGAACGTGGAACTTGCATTGTGATGTAAAACCATGTTTCTGTGTACTGACCAGCGACAAAGGGAAGTTTGTTTTCTTCTGTAAGGCAGCACTTTCTGAGCAGCAGATTCCTTCATGTGTGCATTAGTTAGCTTTCCATTGCTGTGACAAAATGCTTGATAAACAGCTTATAAAGAGGAAAGTTATAACATGGTACAGTTGCAGAGGTTTCAATCCATGGTAGCTTGACCCTGTTCCTTTGGGCTTTTGGTGGCATAAAACATCTTGGCAAGGAGGATGGGCTCCAGGAACTGTGCATCTTCTGGCAGCTGAGGAGTGAAACAGAAGGGGTGGGGCCAATATCCCCTTCCAGAGCCTGCCTCGCCCAACTTTCAGAGGTAATACTTCATCCTCAGATGAAAAAGAAAAAAAAAATTCTGTATTTATTATTTTGGCAAAGAGGAAAGAAATAAATAGCAGTTGAATTGATTTCAAATTCATCATATCATTAAAACTGAGAACAGCTCACTCTGTTCAGTATTTTTTCAACTTTGAGTCATTCCTGTGTTCAGGTTTCTGCCAAATCTATCACTTATGTTAATTTTTATTACTGTGTTTTACATTGATTTGCATTTTTTTTTTTTACCTAAATACTTTTGTTTTAAAAATACTTTATTTGGAAAAAAAAATACACATCCCAACCGTGAATGCCTCCTTTGTGGATTTCCTCAGAATCTCATTAATTTATCTGTTTAGCTATCCTAACATTTACTGCAGCCACTCTTTATTATTCTTAGAATTTTTGTTTCTAATGAAAATATTTACTCCTTTGATTTCCTGTAACTCTTCAATCAACACAATCGTTCTCTTTACTATTCCACTTGGTCCTTAATCCCTGAGCCTGTCACCTGCCCTCCTATGATGAGAAAATTCAAGCCACCTGAAACTTGAGCATTGAGACTTAAGTATCAGATGGGGAGGTGCAAGGGTTGCCCCTGGGTCTGAGTTTGACCTTTGTGTTTTGGATAAAGGTGTGGTCACTGCTGGCAGACAACCACCACACATGCATTTCTCTAGCCTAATCTCTAGCAGATAGCACAACTCCCTTTCACTGAACGTTTCCCCTCACAGCCCCCTCCCTCTTTATGCTCACAATCCTATGAAAGACCTCATGGTGAGACAGGAAGGTAGGGTGTGGCTAAAACTGGCTGGGACAGGACAAGAAAATGACAAGATCCCAGAACACAGGGGCAGAACAGTTCCCAAAGCCCTGTACCTGGACTTCTCGTGGTAACTTGAGGTTTTCCATAGGATGGCCTCGACCTGACATCAGCCTGAGGAATGGGTGATACAAAAAGGACAGTCCACATTGAGTTTGGCACTGTGTTCTCTTTTGCATGGTGGCCTGCTGTCACACTGTAGAATATACTTCTTTTCTTTTACTTGGCCCAAACTCGCTCTGCAGAGGCTATTTCTTTTACTGCCTTTAATAAAACTTTGCTACTGTTTGCCCTTGTGTTGGCCAATTCTTTGCTCAGGACCGAAAGAACCTAGAAGCCACCTCAAAGAGACTCCAGGACTCTAAAACCAGGTAACAATAGCCTGTATGAAGAGTTACGGGTCTGAGCAAAGTGCCAGGACAGTCCCTCTCAGGTTTCTTCTAAATAAACCTGTCCTGACTGGTGAGCTTTGCTCGTCACAACTGTCCAGCAGTCATTTCTTGTGGAAGGATTGAGGAATGTGCCTGGTGATCTCTCCTCATTTCAATTGAGTTGCTTGCTCAGGGTACTATCAATTTAGACTTGACGAAAATGGGAAGACAGGTGTTCTGGGGATTTCTTTGTCACTGTCACTGGAAAATGGAGTGCACAGTATAAGGCCAATCTAGCCTTTGCCTACCTAGGGGTGTTATTACTGGGCTTACACCTACACAGTGCTGACTAGTCAGAGAACACAAGCTCCTGTTGGTTGGAAATGTGGCACCTGACAGGCTCTTTTCTTTTTGGGTTGTAAGGCACCTGGGCTTGCTTTCTGGGGCTTATATCCTCATTAAACTTTCAGGGACATGGGTGATTTCTTGGTTAATGGTATGTTCTCCGTTCCACAGGCTCCCCCACTCCTCAAAACACACCCAAGCACTGAGGCCCGGCTCCTCCATGCCGCAGTGTTTTGAAGTGGGGCCTGGAGAGGTGACCGGGACATGGGGTATCTCACCTCCTCTCTGGATGCTGTATGGAATGCGGAGGAGCACGGTCCACTGGGATGTGGGCCCCGTTGGAGGGTCACAGCACTAGCGTCCTCGTAGAGCCCTGTTGAGCCAGGACGCCGTGACTGAAGCATCACGCAGAGTTCACCTCAATCAGCTGTACCGACCTGCGCGGTTTCCCTGAGGTGCAGGCTTCCATACGCTCCTGCAGTCAACCGTACTCCATGCCGTCCTGGGTTCCCTGTCTTTTCCTGGGATTCCAGAACATTCGGGGCTGGTCCTCCAACACTAGGACCCGTTTGTCCCAGAGCACAAGCAGAAACCCAGCTCCCGCACTTCCTGCTTTGGCGCCTGCCCGGAGTCTTCGGCGGAACTCCTCACACTCGCTGTGCAGCCCGCAGGGGCACCCCGTTCCCCCACCGCGGTCTCTCCGCGCCGCGGCCCCGCTACCTTCCGAGCGCCGGGCCCGCCTGGTCCGCGACACACTCCCGGCAGCTCCTTCGGCCAGGCTGGGGCTTCCGGGGCCTTCGCCTCCTGGGCGTTGGCGGTTTGGTTTGGCTCTCCTGTCGCCGCGGCCCCCACAGCCCGCCCTGCCTAGGCCCTGTGCACCGAGGACGAAGCCTGCGCGCCCAACCGGCCTCCACCGACTGCGGTCTCGGGGACCTGTGGCCCCAAACACTTGCTGTCGCCCCTCTGACTACCCTAGGCTCTTCCGGTCCCACCTCGGCTATCTTCGTCAGGACTCGGATCCCTTCGCTGAGAATCGTCCATTTCCGGCAGACAAGGTACAGCAGGTGAGCTCGCCTCCCTGCCCGGGGCCTCCTCGGAATCCTCCAAACGTCCTCGCGCGCTTGCGGGTCACTCTGCCCCAGCGGAGTTCACAACCTCCGGCCTCGGGTCCCTCCGTGCCTCCTAGGTCCTCTCCGCCAAGCCTCGGCTCGGTTGGTTTCTCCTCGGGTCCCTCCTACGCCGGAATCCCACACATCCGGTTCCGTCAGCCCCTCCTCGGGCCCTTCCGTGCCTCCTCGGTTTCCTCCGTGTCTCCTCGGTCCTTTCCGCCAGGTCTCGGGTCTTTCCGTTTCTCCTCTGCGTAGTCCCTCCAAGGCCTTGTCCCACATCCCCGGCTGGGTCTCGCCGCTCTTCTTCGGGTCCCTCCGTGTCTCCTCGGTCCTTTCCGTAACGTCTCGGGACCCATCGTTTCTCCTCGGCTCTCTCCGTGCATTGGAGAGGCCTGTGCAGTATGAATAAATTAGTGCTATGTGGTGAGTGACCCACCTCTTTAAAAAATGAATCCAAATGTTTTAATGTATTTCTGGCTAATTCAGGAGGCTTTCCTTCTGACATTTTAACCAAATGTATGTTCCTGTAACTCAGGAATGAAATTTAGGATAGCAAAGCTGTGCATACCAAAAATCTAGAGCGACAGGATGGTGTCCTGCTGCCCCCTGCTGGTGGGACGTGTCATTGCGGGCGCACGATCATTCTTGAGTTGATGTGCTGTCCTGCACCTCAGACAGGTGTGGGTTGTTCTTGGGATGCGTTTATCACCTTGGATACGCGACAGTTCTTATAAAGCAAGTTGCCACCGCTCTAAAGAATGCACCTATTTGGGGATAGGACGGTCCACCGTCTCACTACAGAAGCTCTGGGCCCCTTTGGCTTTATTGTTTTGTTTTGTTTGTTTGTTTTGAGACTGAGTTTCCCTACGCAGTCCAGTCTTGTTGAATTCTGGGCAATCCTCCTGCTTCAGCCTGCCAAGTGCTGGGATTACAGGTGTGGGCCACCATGCCTGGCAAAGGAAGGGACGGTCCCCTTGACTTGGCTTTAGAGGGAGCAAAACTAATGTGTGGTGAAAATAATCTGAGTAGCAACCTCAAGAGTGGGTCATGAATTTACCAGAAGGGCACAGAGGACTTTCTGGGTGTGGCACTGTGGCTCTGTGCCAGGCAGGGGCTCGAGCTGCTGTGGGTGGGCATTGGTCAGATTCTGCCGGATGGTGCACTTTGCACTCATGTTTTCCATTGTATGTGAACTTTTCCAAAATGAAAGAAAAAGGATTCTTAGGCTGGATTGAACTCTGGGTATGAACTGATGTGTGTCTTTGAGATGCATCAATAAATAATATGATTGATGAGTGTATAGAGGAAGGGAAGCTGGAGAGGCAAGTGATGGAGAGACTGCCGTAAAACATTAATTACAGAATTGAGACGGTAGATACAGGTGCAACCTCAGGGACTCACTTTCCACTTTTCCATATGTTGGGTGTTTCATAATAAAACATCAGAAAGCAAATAATTCCCATGTAAATGCCGGGTACTTTCAACTTGCTTATATCAATTTTAATCAGTTACTGAGGTGAGTAGTAGTATTATTTTAAAATACACTAAGAAACTGAGTTTCATAACCAGGCATGGTGGACACACTCCAGTAATTCCAGTACTCTGGAAGGCTGAGATGGGAAGATTGCGGTTTCAGAGCTTGTTTCAAAATAAAAAATAAAAAAGAACTGGGGATATAGCTCAGTGCAAAGGGCCTGAGTTCAATCCCTAGTACCCCCCTCCCCCCAAATAAAAGAAACTGGGTTTCAGGAAATGTAAGGAAGTTAATGAAACACGATTGACAGAAAAGGAGCCCACAGTCACAGCCATGTTATCTAGCTCTGAGTTCCATGGTTTTCCCAGGGCAGCGTCTTGGTTTTTACTGGTTAGACTGAGACAAAGCATGTTTTGAGCATTCGAGGAGGCACGGTAGGGTCAGTGGACCCAGCTGGTGGAAATGCAGCTCTGAGTTTCTGCAGAGGCGGGAGCCCCGTCCTCCTGTAGGAAGAACAGCTTATCATGGAACAAAGCAGCAGCCTGTCTAGATGCTCATGCCTCAGCCTCCTTTCCTGACACAAGTTTTGGTCCCCGACTCATCTGATACTCAGAACTGTCCTAATTCTCAACATTAGCAGTTCTGGTATTACAGTCCCGTGGAGACAAAGGCATCGTCCTCCTTTCCCACACTCTTCTGTCCCATCCCTCAGAATAGACACCGTGAGGGCTGTCTCAGCGCAAATGATGGTTTCTGACCAGCCACAAAGTCACGCAACCTCCTTGGGCCCCGTTGCCCCGCACGGTGGAAGGCGTCCTACCCATTCTGAGTCAGCGCCAGCATGAGCAGCCTGTCGCCGGTGGCGTCTGCTGTCCAGGTCACCAGCATCCGTCCCCATGATCCCAGTGCCCTGGACCTCGAAGGGGCCTTGTGCGTTGCTGATGCTTCTCTCCTGTGTTACCAGCGGTGTGGTCCGGAATGCCCTTCTGCTCCCTGATAACCCTGGTGTGGCCAGTGACCTGGTGACATTGGTCAGGATGTCCTTATGCTGCCCCTGCAGACTGCTGCTCATCCTGTGACAGGGAAGCTGGGCCCTGCTGCAGCGAGGAGCCGGCCCTCACTTCCTTGGTCCTCATTTCTCTATGCCCTTAATGACAGAATCCCATCAGGACACGCAGGCCATGCGGAAGAATAGGTAGGAATTACTGTGAAGTAGATGCAGAGAGAGTCACTCCTTCAGGAGAGAGGGCAGCAGGGCCACGAAGGCATCTGCACTGAGTGCCAGCCTGGACACGTTTTCACACACCCAAGAGTTACTGTTGGGATCCAGGGAACTGGGGTGAATATGAGGCTTACCAACGTTTTACTTAGAAGTTACTCAGAATTTGTACAATGTCTTCCTGTCCTTTTAGATGGTCAGTGATTGCTCAGGGGCTCTAATCATGCAAAGGTCGAAGGCTGTGTTCTTCATCGAAACCGGCTCTCAGCCCAAGGCAGCAGGGTTGTTCCTTAAAGGACACTTCCTTTCCTGATTTCACTGGGCTGTGGGCTGTGGCAGCCAGGAAGGCTGTGTGCCTCGGTCAGAAGTTAGACAGCCAGGTGGCCAGGTGTTAAGACTGCGTCATGTGTGACCTTAAATGCCGCTGTGCTCTGTGGGGTCACTTTAGATCTGAGACCTAAGAAATGATTATAATACATCGACGTATTTATTTCTTTATGCAACTAGCAGCACATGCTATTTTGGACACCCCTCCCCCATCTGTCCCCAGACCCGCTAATGTCTAACTACCTGCCCGACAGTCCTCCATTACCCACCTTCTTTCCTCAAACCTGGCCCACAAGGACTTTTTTGAAACAATTTCTTCACCAACACGAGGCAAAGGGATTTTCAGCTTGCAGGTGTTTCCTGTGGCCACGAGATGTCGCTGCTGCCCCACAAAAATGCTGACCCCCCCAAAACAGGGAAAACATCCTGATAAATGTTTTCAAAAGTGTTTCACTTGGAAATACTTAATCGCTTGTTCAACAGAAATATCTCTTCCTACACCCGAGGATGGAGCGTCTGATTGTAGGAAGACTCTGATGGGTCTGCGGATGGCCGACTGAGCGGATGCTAATCAGCCCTAACGTCAGTAAGGACCAGCGTGTTCATCTGGGGTAAATACAGAGAATTGAAGTGATTTATTATTTATTTATTTATTTTTTACCCTTAGTAAACATCATGTTAAGCCTACTTAACTCTGGGGGCTGAACATTTTAATGGATTTAAGCAAAGAAAAGTAAAAGGAAATGATTCTTAATCATACCTACCAATAATCCTTAAACATCGAATCCCGTAAGTTATGCACTGTTTTTCTGGAACCCACTCCAGGCTGCCAGCCACACAATCCCACTCCAGGCTGCGGCTGTGTTTCTCCTTCACAGTACCTGGGTTGGCCTGATCCAAGGGTGATGAGGGCTGGGAATGCGGAGAGGAGAAGACTGAGGTTTGGGAAATGGTAGCGTCCTGCAGGAATCCGCTTAAATAAAGATCAAAATGTGCACAGCCCCAGATTGAATCTTCCCATCCTTAGAGTGCCTGTTTGATCTCTCCAGGTCTGTTACTTTCTCTTCACAATGCATTTTACTGAAATAACGCATGAGAAAAATGCCCCATGCCTTAAAAATAAAAGAGGATCTTTGCTTATACCACATCAATCCCGAAGTCTGAATGACAAGCCAACACACTTGAGGTTTAGGTGTGACACGGACGATACTGACAGAAACAGAAAAAGAAGACAGAACCTGAAAAAATATGGCCCAGCAAGTTCATTTGAAAAAATATACTTTTGGGTTAAAACCTTTCATTTTATAAAAGGAGATAGAGAGGATTGTGCAGGGACCAGAGGGAAGAAAAGCCATTTGTGTTATTGCTCTCATTTAAATATTTTCAGATAAGAAAATGAAAGGCTATAAATTGATAAATGTGTAATGAGTTCATGAACACAGGCTGAAGATAACCATTATTCTGCACTGCAGCCTTTCATAAGGGCCCAGAGAAGAAATTCTCCCAGGTCTGAGTGTCGGTAGCATTCATATTGTTCATTTTACGGATGCTGGGATGCTGTGCTGGATCATCTCCTTCCTCCCACCAGCAGAGAGCCGCCAGGAATCTGCTGGGAAAAAGGAATTGAGGAATGGTGGGCAGTGGTCACTGTTCGGCATCCGACCCCTGGCTGTATTCCATCCATGCTGTATCTGCTTCAATTGCACTTTTATCTCTAGTTTTTAACCTGTCTAATCTTAGTATTCATTTATATGTTATATTGGGGATGGAACCATGGCCTTGCACATAATAAGCAAGCATCCTACACCGAGCAGCGCCCCAGCCCTTTCTATTTCTTATTTTGAGACAGGATCTCGTTCAGTTTTCTGGGGTAGTCTGGATCTTGTGACCCTCTTGCCTCGGCCTTCTGTGTAGCTAGGATTATAGCTGTGCACCACTGGGCCTGGGGATCTTGTTTATGAAGAGATTGTTGCAAACGGTGTCAACGAAAAATTGTATGTGTCTATGCATTACTTAATTTCTTTCTGACCTAAGGGGAGGTATGTAAATAGAACCACACAGACACAAGAAAGGGGTGCAAATGTGGCCCATACTCCTGGGCTTCGGAGTGCAGGCGTCTCGGTCTCAGGCCCAGAGCGAGGGGCAGGTGGCGCAGACAGGGTGGCCCCATGCTCTGTGGCTGGGGGAGGGAGCCCTTGGATCAGCACGGACACAACAGTGTAGTGTGGACAATCCATCAGTCACTGGGGACAAGGTCCTCCCCTGACTGGGAGGTGACACTTTCTCACCCCAGTGAGGTGTCCCTGTAAGGAAGGGCAGCTGTGTAACAGTGACTGGTGACTCCCTGCAGGCCACGCAGCACTGAGTGATCACTCAGGTGAATGTGGACTTGTCCAGAGGGAGCTTGGGCCACTCATGGGGATGCTGGCCCCGGACTCCACACAGTGCTGTCACCGCTGCCTGGGAAGGGTAGGGCCAGAGAGGCCGAGTACCCTGAGCGAGAGCAGCCAGCGGTTCCGGAAGTGTGACTCAGCAGCGAGTCTTCAGACCCTGTGTGCCTCATCACTGTGCCGTGCTGCTAAACCTAGGTGAGGGACATCATGGGACACAGATGCAGGAGGAGCCTGGAGACCTGTGCAGTCTGGACCACTGGACTGGGGAGCAGAAGAGAACACGGAGGATGCAGAGCACTCGGCAATTCAGTAGCAAAATGCACCCGAGACCACGATGTAAACTGAAATAATCAGACACGCAAGCTTAATATCATATGGTTACTCTTAATGAGAAACCCAACGTATGAATACTTTTTTTTCGAGTCAGGGTCTTGTTCAAGGCCTTGCTATGGCCTTGAACTCACTGCACAGCCCAGGCTGGCCTCGAACTCACAGTGATCTTCTTGTCTCAGCCTGCTGAGTGCTGAGATTGTAGGCACGTGCCACCATACTTGGCTCCAAAGTATAAATAAAGAACAAAATAAAAGACAGATAATAGGAAACAGAGAGATAGATCTTTTGTAAAAGCGCAGTAGACTGAGATGGAGGGAAGGGAAGAGAGGAGAAGGGGAAGTAAAAAGAATGAAAATGTGTGATGTCTCTGTGCCAATTCCCCTTAGGAATGTGATCACTGTGCACTGCAAACATGGGCTAATAAAAACTAAAATGAAACATAAACCAGGGCTGCACATTAAGTAGATCCAGAAGGGGTTTGGAAGGCCAGCACAAGAAACATTGAACAAAAGAAAAGCAAAAACAAACAAAACAAAAAACCCCACAAAATCCTCCAGTATCCAAAAGGGTAAAGAAGTAGACATCAGTTGAGCACAGCCCTGTCCTGGGACAAGAGTGCCACTCAGTTTGTCTGTATGTGGCCATCCCTTGCTGGCCGGTAACCCTGACTAAAACTTACACAGAGGTCGCATATGGTAATTCAAAAATGCTAACTCCTATCAAATGAATTCAGAATTGACCTTCCCCACATGCAAACAGAGATGCAATTTAGAAAGACTGTAGCAAAAATGAATGAAATCTAGTGCACTGTGGTGGCTGATAACCATCACCATTGCTGCCTGGAGGGCAGCCTGGGGAGGGCCGTGCGTGTCTGCCACACGCTGGCACTTGGGGTCACTGCGTGAGTGAAGAATGGATATGGTGGGCAGAGCTGATGATCAGTAGGGTTCCACAGCACCACCCCCCAAAAAAAAGTAGGCATTGCCCAGTTGAGGTCTGAGTGTGGGCACTATGCCCGAGGCCCCGGAGTCAACCTGCCCTGCACCATGTACATGGGGAGCTGTTCTCAGTGAGCTGAGGTGCCCCTCTGCTGTGGATGCCTGTCGCTGAACGTGGGGGACATTTGATCCCATGTGCAGTGGGTCCACTTTGGCACTGGGGGTGCATCCCAGAGAGAATGCAGCAGTGTGCCTGCCCTGGAGGAATGTTCTTTTCCTGAAATGCCAACTGAATTCTGCTCCACCACAAACTCTTGATGGCTGGTCCTGCCTGGGTGATCCGACCTCTTTGAACTTCTCTTTCTCATGTGAATCGAGTCTTCCCAGAATCGCCTCCATGGGGTTGTGGTAAGGACGTGGTGCAACCCCAGGACCTGTCCAGTGCACACCCATCTCTCTGTGTCATGTTGGGTGTGGCTGTGCGTTCCTTTGCCTATCGGTTTGAAGCAGGATGCGATTCATCTGTGAATAGGGCTACAAAGCAGGCAGGAAGGGGTGTCATGGAGCCCAGGGGGAGAGCTTGATTTCCCGGGTATCAGGAGGATGGGGTCATTGGAGACCTGAAATAAACAGATGATGGCTGGACAGATGCTGAAGGGAGGAGGGCGCTGGCAGGGAGAAAGGGGAGAAGACAGGAGGCACGATCGCAAACTTATGCTTAAATATAAACAAATTTTTAAAGTAAAAGACACATTGCATGTTTCCCCCTCAAAATGCTCATCCCATTTTTCTTGCCACTTTCTGCAGCAGCTCTGGAGTCTTCTTTCCTGAGTGTTTTTAGTTGTACTGTCCTGGCCTATGCTGTCCTGTGCCTTGATATCCTGAATCAGTTCAAAATGTTTCCCTTTCTTGGTCATTTTGACTTTGGGGAGGAGCCACAAGTCACACAGTGCCAGATCTGGTGACTGAGGTGGATGAAGACACAGCGCCATGTTTATACCAGCCTGTAGTCCCATGGGATGGCACTGGGCTGCAGCATTCACTGTAGTTTTGATCACAACTTATAAAGCCAGTCAGGGAGGAGGACATGCAGAACAGCTTCAGAAAGCAGCGTGAAAGATGGGGTAAGTGTGTTTGAAGCAAGGGGGAGTAACTTGAGGGGGATTCATGGCAATGTGTCTTTTTAGTATAAACTTAAAAAATGGAAACATTCACCTTATTCTTGGATCACACCTTGCATGTACACAAGAAATATTACAAGCATGTTTAGGGGATCCCAAACTTTCTGAGGCTCTTTGGTGGATCCCTGTGTGGGTCCATGTGTTGTAGGGTAAATATTCCTGGTTTAAATGGCTATACCCGTAGTGAGAGGGTCATCTGGGGGGCTCCCTTCTTCTTTCCCCTCCCTCCCCTTCCCTCCCCTCTCCTTCCCTGCCCTTTTATTCTGCCTCACTGGGAATTAAACCTGGCCATTCACACTGAGCTACATCCCCAGTCTTTTTTTATCTATTTTTAAATTTTGAGATGGGGTCTCCTAAGTCAATAAGTTGCCCAGGCTGGGCTCAAGCTTATGATCCTCCTGCCTTGGCCTCCTACAGTGCTGGTATTACAAGGATCTGCCAGCACGCCTGGTTCTGTCTGTCTGTCTGTCTTTCTCTCTCTGTCTTTCTCAGGACTTGCACTGGACTCTCCAAGTGGTGAGTATCGACTCTGTTCCCACCATGCCCAGGGAAAGCAAAGGCACCTACTGGGCCCCACCCAGCAGCGCTGCCGACGTATGTTCCGTTCTGCAGTCAGAGCTCACTGACCTGCGAAGGAGCCCGAATCACTCCAGCCACTGTGAACGCAGAGATGGCAGCGCAGGGGAATTTTGGTGGCAGTCAAGTTTGGGAACAGCCCCTTGCACCGCAGGAAGCTGTTGCCACCACACCCTCTGGGTTTCATGTGGAAGAAAGGGCAGCTGGGGCTCCTGAAAGAGGGGCCAACGGCTCTGACTGGGACCTGGAGCTTGAAAGAAGGGGCAACTCAGACGCCTGCTGGCCCTCCACCTGTGGGCCCAGCGCTGCGCTGCCCTCCTTCCCTCCCGCCACTCTGCGCGTGGAGCGGAGGCAGAGGCTCCTGCCTGGAAGAGAACACCTGCCTTTACCTGTAATGAGTGCCTGGCTGTAGGACCCGGGTACACGCGGACGTGGGGGGTCCTGCACAGCAAGGCTGGTTGTCCCCAGAGGAACTTTGCCTCCTCCAACCTGCTAGGAAGAGAGAGGAGCTGGAGATGAGTTCATCTCCAAGGCCGACGGTTCAGTCACGAAGGCCCAGCGATGACATTGCCTTCGCTTGCACCAACGCCCAGAGAGGAAAAGTTGCTCTGTTTTGTAGGCTCAGCGGTTCAGCTGTGGTCAGCTGGCTCTGTTGCTTCTGGGCTGAACATCCTGGCAGGGAGTGTGTGTCCCCTTCAAGGGCGTGACCCCAGTGGGGTGACTTCTTCCCAGCATGCCTCACCTCCCGGGGCACCACAGGCTGGGTGCCAAGCCTTCATCAGAGGCCATCTTGGTGACCCCCAACCCACAGCAGAAGCCTCCAGAAAACCCCCAAACATGGGTTTCCAAGAGCTTCTGGGCACAGAGAGGGCATGGGGGCACCCCCCCTTCTGCTCCCCCATGTCTTTCCCTGCAAATTTTTTCCTTCAAGCTGTTCCAGGTACTGGGGATTGAGCCCCAGGCCTTCACACTGAGCTGCATCCTCAGCCCTTCTGATTTCTTATTTTGAGATAGGACCTCACTAAATTGCCCAAGCGGCCTTGAACTTGTAACCTTCCCACTTCAGCCTCCTGAGTAGTGGGGATTGCAGCTGTGGGCCCCTGGCCTCAGGGCTGAGTTGCATCTTTTACATCACAACAGTGAGAGTAAGGAAACTGCTCTCCTGAGTTCTGCAGGCCATTCTAACAAATATGGACCACAAGGAAGGGGTCGTGGGAACCCACATTTGTAGCCAATCTGTCAGAAGTTGGAAACGAGGCCAGACCTCATGGTGGCTGTGAAATGGGGACCATCAGGCTGGTCTTCCCATGGGGTCCGCTCCAACTCCTGTTATTGCCAGGATTGCATTAAATTGTGGAACCCCTCGGTGGTGCCTGCAGTATTGGAACACCCACCCATTTTGTGTCAGAAGAGTTGTGAGAAGAGAGAGAAAATAGGTTTTCTTGTGGAAAGAAAATATGTATACTTCTTCCTTTCTTTCACGAAACTTTTCCACCGATGTGCGTATTTTCCTAGCAGATTGCATGTAGAGAGAAAACAGGTTCCAAGGTAGAATCCTTTGGATGTCAAGACAGTGACAGCAGAGTTCTCCACAGTGTGGGGTCCAAGGGCCCGGGGGACAGTGGCTCACACCCAATGGGGAGTGGACACGAGTTGGTCTACAGTTTGTCATAGGCCACTGAGCAGGAGATCTTGTGGTCCTCACTACAGGAGGCCAAGCCGAAGCCTCGTGAAAGCGTGTTTCGTCGGAGTGCTGGGGGCCCCTCCTACAGTGCTCACTCATCTCCATCTCCAGGGCTGGAGCCAGCTCAGGGGCCGTGGAATGTGACGTGGCACGGATGAGAACCCTGCGGTTGTGTCTCAGTTGACATTGACAGCCTGGCCTTGCGCGCAGAGCTAGCGACGAGGCCCTCCTGGCCATCTCTATTGAAGTATCACCCTAGAACTAAATGCTGCACAGGAGGGTGAGCAGTGAGGGGGCTTCCCCAGCATCACATTCTTACAATACCACCAGCTGCAATGAGGACCCGAGCGTGCTCGAGTTGACAGCTGATCCACTGCAGAGTCCGCGAGCTGCGGCCCACGAGATCCTGACTGTAGATGGTTTGGTTTGACGCACAGAGTGGATGGCAAGGGAACACCACTGAAAATTTGGAGATTCTGTGTAGTAATTCCTGTTCCCTTGAAACATCAGCAGATCTGACTGCTCCGACCTGAAGGCCTAGAATTGTTTTGTGGCAAGGAGGAGCCAGAAGGCGGAGTTGAAGTATACCCCTGTCAGAGCCAGCTGTCACAGCCTGAGGACAGAACTCAGTGTCCCTGATCTCAGCACAGAGCTGTTCCCTGCCTTCATCGCTGTGACACTGTCCATGGCCAGAGTCCCCTCTTCCTGCTTCCTGCCAGACACAATGTCAATGAGAGTGATAGCTTTTTAAATTGGGGACCTAATTCTCTCAAACATATCACAATCAATTTTTCTCCACAGCATTGGAATATCACTACAAGAAAATCCTTAAATGTGTATGAGGACTATGACTGAATAGGAAATACAATTACCTTACAAATAGAAAGAATTACTTCAGTAGAAAGAAAACAGAAATAACGTACCATGTAGGGCTAGCGAAAGATTGCTTCCAAATTAAAGAACCACTTTATTTTGTTTTTGCTTTCTGTTTGAAATCCTGCTACAGCAGATGTTTCTGGGTAGTGGAAGCTGCCTTGCTGAGGATCTGTGTGACCTTGAACGATAACAACACATTTGCGTTCTTCCTGTACCACCCGCAAAACAGGCTCTGGAATTTCCACGCCTGCCTTGTCACGCTGATAAATTAGACCACGTGGACCAGGACTTCGCATTTCTCTGGGGGGAGGCGGGGGATTCACTGGTGATCTTGGTATTATGAATTGTAACATAGACCGCAATGGTATTTATTCTGAAAACCAAGGTTATTATTTCCTTGGCAACTGAATGACCCTTTTAGCCAAGTGCATCTTGTCTTATGAGTCTTGGGGGACATGAAATGACTCCCTTTCATTTGGCACAAATGCATATTTTTAAATGTTTGTAGAGGCTGACAGTCTTAGTGCCCTAATCACTTTGCATCATTCTAGTCACAGCCATAATGTAACAGAATACAGAATGCCTCTCTTTTCTCCAACTGCAAACCATTTGCGAAAGGAAGAGGGACGTAGAATAAATGGAGGTTATTAAGACAGAAGGAGGTTAGATTGCCTTTTGCTATGTCAAATATTTGTTGTCCTTGTTTTCTTTCTTTGTTTTCTTTGCTGGCTCTCATTTGAAATGTATCCAGAGAAAGTTTATCCATACAGCCACGGATTCCAGTGTTTTGGCCTTAACATCTTTCCTTGTGGCTTTTTATGTCTCTAAAGGAAAAATGTTTGGAAGATAATGGGAATTGCATGTCTTACTCTCTCCTGCAAACTGGTCAGTGGGCTCAGTGCTTCCTGGCAGGACTCAGTCCTCCTCCCTGCCCCTGGGTAACCTGCCCACACTCTCTTGTTCTCTGGAGATTGCTTCTCACCTTGTAGCAGGGTTTTCCAGAGAGACAGAACCAATAGGATGGAACCAATATATATGATAAGGATGTGCTAGAGGACTTGTGTCATGTTTTCTCCTGTAGGTAGAGACCCTGGGATATGGGCACCATGGCCCAATTCAAGTCTTTGGGACTCAGAACCAGGGAACCCAATACTGTGACTCTCAGTCCAAGGCTGGAAACAGGAGAAACTGGGATGGGGGAATTGTAAATCACTGGAGTCCCAAAGCCAGGAAGCTTGGAGCCTGGAATTCCAAGGGCAACAGAAGGGCATCCTAGCTCCAGGGAAAAAAGAGAGGAAATCTTTTTCTTTCCTGTTGTGCCCTCCAAAAGAATGGATGGTGCCTGCCCACACTGAGAGTGGATATTCCCTATGTGGTCCACACAGATTCACATGCCGATCTCCTCTGGAAACACCCATGCACACATAACCCAGAATAAGGCCTTAGGAGTTCTCTTGGTATTCCTTCATCCAGGCACATTGGCACCTGAATTGGCCAGCTTTCCTGTTGCGAGACACGATGATTGACACCCACAGTTTAAAGGAGGAGAGGTTTATTTGGCTCATGGTTTTAGAGGTTTCAGTCCATGATCAGCTGGCTGCAAGGCAGGACCATCATGGTAGAAGGGAATAGAGGGGCAAAGATACTTAGTTCATGGCAGCCAGGAAGCAGAGCAGGAAAAAGTGCCATAGAGGAAGGGGCCAGGGGTCAGATATAGTTCCCCAAATCACACCTCCACCCCCTGGACACACCCAGAAGTGTGCGTTTCTCTTCCTCTGAGCAGTGATCAGGCCAATCAAGTTTACAATCCAGCTTAACTGTTACAACACCAAAAATTACCCATCACAGACCTCTTCTGCCATGCCTTCTCCCTCATCACTCAATAACTTCTATACTTATTTCATTGGGAAATAAAATAGATGGGATGAGAGCTTCATTATTTTTGTACCATAAATAACCCCATCCTGTGACCCAGGCCTTCTCTCCTCCTGGTTACAATGAACACCCAGGTCCCACCTTGGCCATTGTCAGCCACTCCTCTGAAGTGCTGGTTTCCTGATCCCCTGGTCTGATAGAGAATTTGACTCTGCTAATGTATTAGTCACATTTCCATTGCTGAAACAAAATGCCTGACCTACATGAGTTAAAGGAGGAAAAAAAAATTATTTTGGCTCATGGTTTCAGAGGTTTCAGTCCATGGTTAGTTGCCTCCAAGGCAGAAAAGGCATGGCAGAAGGGCTTGGTGTAGGGAAACTGCTCAATGCATGACCACCAGAAAGGAGGGAGAGAGAGAGAGAGCAATGGGTTGATCCACTGGATGAGATTAACAACTTCATGATCTGGTCTACTTCTGCCTTGTGAAAGCCCCATCTCTGAACACATGAGACTTTTGGGGGGCATTTTAGGTCTACAACTGTTATGGTTTGTGTGTAGATATCCCCCCCAAAGCCTCACGTGGTCATAGAATTTTTTTGGAGCTGGCTGAATCTAGACTGTGTGATTGGTGGTGCAATGCTAGAATTAAGGGTGCTGGGATTAAGGGTCAGATTGCTGGATCAGTGCACCCTAACCCCAGCAGCCTGGATGCATATAAAAGGGGCAGAAAGACACTGTTAAGGTTTAGTTTTTGATTTTGCTGTCTTCTGCCACCATGAACTGTTGCTCCTCTCCCATGTGCCACCCTGCCTTGGAGCCAGCCAACTCTGGACTGAAACCTCCACAAACTGTGAGCTAAGTAAACCTTTCCTCCTTTAACCTTGAGTGTTGGGTATTTTGTCTCAGCAACAAGAGAAAAGTAACTAAGACAGAATTTGGTGCTGAGGGTGGAGTCATTGCTGTGACATTGCCTGCCCGTGTGGCTTAAGAGCCTTGGGAATTAATTTGGAAAGGTTTTGAGAGACTGGCTGAAGAGAGAACCCCTATATGCTGTAAACTATAGACTCTGGTCAGAGCTTGGGAAATCAAAGTACTGATGGGAATGCTGCCAGTTAGGATGAGGCTCAGGAGGCTTCTGTTGAGAAGGACGGCACTGGCTGCTGGATCCCAGGTGGTGTACGTTGTGCTTTGGCAGGAAGTTGGTCTGCATTTTGCTGTGTTTAGAGATATTGCCTGGGTGGCAGAAAAAGTTCAGTGCAGTCTACTGTTGGGACGGTGGCATGGTTACTGTTGAGAGCTTTTGGCCGGATCTGTGTTGGAAATTGAGTGGAGAGCAAGCAGGGGGATTTGAAGTGTTTTGCTAGAGGAAAGAGTCCAGTGAACCTGCGGATCACAAGGATGAAACAGAGGACAAAATGGTTGTTGAGAAGGAACAGGACAATAAAAAATACGACCTAAAGCCTTTTACCAGAAGGGCAGAGTATATCCGAAATGCAGGAGACCCCCGGGACATTTCTTAGTGTTGCCACGCCCTGTTGTTGAAAGTTAATGGGAAGCAAGGATTGTGATAGTAATAGCTCTCTTAAATATGATTTTAATGTAGTTTTTAGATACATGTTTGTAATAAGGTTATTTAGTAAAAGTATTGTGGTTTTAACCTTGAATTTTGAGAACTCTTTAAATATTCATTTTTGGTGTGGAAAGGAGTGCAATAAGAATGGTACATATGTACTTGTTATATTAATGTAAATCTGAATAGATCAAGACATGTTAACTTTTCACAAATCTGCCACTGGAGACTACGGTTTAAGGAAATGTATCTGGTTATCAAGTTGACCAGGGGTGGATTGTGGTCGACTAACTAATAGTCAACTTGTAACACCCAGCTGAACTGAATCAGTGTGGTTCTGGGTGTGGAAGGTCCACCTGAGGATTGTTGCTAATAGCATAAAAGCAAACCTGGAGGGAGAAATGGTACACTGTTGATTTTCCTGGAGAAACTTGTCATGCTGGTTTTCCTGACATGAACTCAGCTGTTCTCATCATCAGAGAAGCCCAGGTCCTCGCTGTCACTGAGGATGGCTGTGGTTCTCTCGGGGGGAGCTCTGGTCCTTACCTTGAGCATTGCTTCCTGGCTCCCGTGCAGACCCCTCAGCCTGCTGGCACGGATCCTTCGTCCCACTGGCGCAGACTTTCTAGCTTCTGCCACTGGCCTTTGGGCCCTCCCAGTGCAGATCCTTGATAGAGACTTGCATGAGACATTGTTGTGGGTTCCAGGCGGACTCATGGAGGACATTGCCATGGGATCTAGGTCTTCAGCTGGACTCACGCAGGGCATTGCCTTGGGGTCCAGGCCCTCAGCTGGATTCTTTGGGTCTCCAGTGTGTACATTTGACTCTTTGGGTGAATATTATAAAATAAATCTATGAATTATGTGTCCTGCATTAAATACACTCCCCTGTAAACCCTGACTACAACAACTTAGCAGCTAATATCCTGGATGTCACTCCTGCATTAACATTTTTTTCCCTTTCACAGAAGGACAGAGACAAGTTGCAAAATCTCTTGCTTTTTAAAAAAAATCCCCCATTTTAATTTCTGCAGTTCCCAGAAAAAAACTCTTTTGTAGTTTTTCCTTAACTCCCACCTTAATCCCCTCCACTCTTACTTTGCCCCTGTCACACTATAACCAAGGACACCAGCAACCCCCTGAGTCCAAAGGCAGGGATTCCTCATAGCCATCCTGAACCACCAGAGTTGTCCAGTCTCTACACGTGGTTTCCAGTGTGCTTTCTTCTTGCTTCTCTGACTCTGGCATCTCCACCTCCTTCACCAATCAAGGAACCAGTCCTGTGTTCCAGTCAGCCTTCCAATGCTGTACAGACAAAGTTTGAGTGTCCTAGGGCTCATTTCTCAGAACTCTTCTTCACTTCCATCCTTTTTCTATGTATTATTATCCAATCCCCATTCAGCCTGTCACTTGGGGCTCCAAATTTGACCTCCAGCCCCAACTCTTACCCTGAACTCCATACTTTCACATGGTCACCCCTTGGCACCTGTGGCAGATTGGGTCCTTCACTCTCCTACCCACTTCAGACACCAGAATCTTAGGGTGCTCAAGTCATTCTATCAAATGGTATAGAATTTGCATACATTCTCCTGTGTACTTTAAATCATCTCTAAATTATAATACCTAGTAAAATTTTAATGGAAAGAATGGTTAAACTGTACTATTTAGGATCTAACACAAGAAAACATGTCTGTACATGTTCATTAAGGGTGCAGTTTTTTCCAAGTTGCTTTCATCTGTGGTTGGCTGAATCCATGGATGTGGAAGCTGCAGACCTTGTGGGTCAGCTATATTCCATATTTCTGCCAGGAGCACTAAAAGATCCAAGGAGATTCAGGATGAGGATCACAAAGTATGGTGCCTTGGCAGGTTGTGTATTTTCAGCTGAAAGAATTTGAGAAAACACCAGAAGTGGGAGGTTACTCTTGTCTTCTCCTTGCCCTTCCTCCTGGGGCAGGTCAGAAACTTAGAAGAATTTTCTGACTTTCCCTTAAAATATTCTGTATCCTAAGACCCTCATTCAACCCAGAAGCAAAAACATCTTTCTGTGTGAGGACACAGGGATCCGAAAGCATCTTAACACCCTGCTAAGTTCCTCCTGGTTGGTTACATTTGTGCCATACCCTGTGTGCTCATCCTATTTTCCGGTTCAGTTCCTCATGAGATTCCTCATAGAATCCTAGCATTAGAAAACACACGTGTTTGCCTGTTTTTCTTGGGGTTCTCATTTCTGAAGACTCCCCTGTCCTGCAAAATGTATGTGAAATAAATTGGTATGATTTTCCTCTTTTTTAATTGACACAAAATAATTACACGAATCTGTGGAGTACACTGTGACTTTCCACTCATGTATATGGTGTGTAATGATCGGATCAGGCAATTGGCATGTTCATCACCTCAAACTTTTATCATTTCTTTGCGGTGAAACGTTCAATATTGTCCCTCCTAGCTGTTTTAAAATGTACAATAGTCACCCCAGTGTTCAACAGGACACTAGAACCTATTCCTCCTATCTCATTGTGACTTTGTACCCCAAAACATTTCTCTGGTTCATCAGTCTTTTAAGGTGACAACATAAAAATAAAAATGGTAGACAAATGGTCAAAAGGGGAGCAAAAACCCTTTGCTGAGCTGGAGAGATTTACTGATGGGGTAAATAGCCACACCAGCACTGTCGGGAATTAAATCTGCAAGAAGAAATAATTTTCCAGAATCTAACAGTTCCTTGCAAGGTTTGAGAAATAGCAGCATGACCAGTTCTGCCTCCTAATCTGGGCATTTAAATGGATTTATAATGTCACTAACCCCCTGATTTGTGCCAGTTTCCAATGGCAGGATTTGTCTCGATTCTGCTTGTTCCCTCCCCTCTTCCCACCAGAATGCTTAGGTGCTTGTATCGGGTTCTTGTTTGAAAAGCCTCATCCTGATTCCCCTTGTTGGAATGCTCATTCATCAGAACTGTGCATCCCAACTTGCAAACATATTTTGCACACAAATAAATCTACCTTTGCTTTTATTTCAACCTTGTTCATGATTTCTTGCTTTATATCAGGCTTTGGCTATGAGGCTAGAATAAGTGGCTGTGTTAATCAGCTTCACAGTATAGTTTATGTCTAAAGTGTCCCTCAAAGCCTCTTCTGTGTGGAAGGTGGTTGGATCATGGTGGGGTGCTATACTTATCCATGGATTCATTCACTCATGAGTTCATAGCTGAATGTGCTGTTAGGAGGTGGGGCCTGGTTAGAGGTGGGTCACTAGGGGGTGTGACCTGGAGGGGTGTATCTCCCCAGCAGGCTCTTTTCTTCCCTTTCTGCTTCCTGGCCACCATGACATGAGCAGCCTTCCTCCTCCATTGTATCTTTCCACCCCGATGTCCTGCCATGGAGCCAACTGACCATGGACTGAGTCCTCTGAAAACCATGAACCAAAAATAAACCTCTGCTCCTTTATGCTGTGGGTGTCAGGTATTTCGTCCTAGTGATGAGAAAGTAACTGAGATACCAAGGTAACTAGCTTATAAGGAGGAAAGGTTTATTTTGGCTTAGAATTTTAGAGGTTGCAGCATGTGATTGGTTGGCCTTGCTGCTTTTTGGTTTGTGGTGAGATGGCACATCATGGTGGGAGTTCATAATGAATAAAAACCATCTACTTCATGGCCAGGAAGTACAAGTGAGAGGAAAAGGAAAGAGCTGGATCACTCATCACTTTTGAGGCTGGAACACCAATGACCTAAAGACCTCCCCCCATGTGCCACCTCTTTAGGGCTCCCCACCTTCCAGTGGTGCTGGTGCTGCCAGTCCAGATGCAACTCACAGCAGCAAGAAAGGTGTTTCTTCCTCCTGTAGGCCTCTCCCATTCAGCATGTCCACACAAGAATTCAGATTTCCCCACATGGATGGCATGGCCCCTGAGTCAAGCATGGGCATGGCCTTGAGTGTCTGCTCCTTCTTCTCATCAGTGAGTCCCACCATCAGCTTTTGCATGTCTTCCCTGGGTGAGACAACCTCTCATCTTCTCCACCAGCACCTGCTCCTTTTGGACCTCTCTGCAATCTATCTTCTTTTGTTCAGCTCTGTCCCCATGCCCCATCTTTACAGTCTCCTGGCCCAGTGCTGGCTCACAGCCCCTCACTGTGGTCAGTCCCTCCCCTGCACCCTGCCTGGCCTTCCTGGCACATATGTGGCACAGGTATCCACCTGACCTTACATTATGTATTAATCCAAAGGGGCAGGACAGTATTCTTGCCATCAGTTGTACCGAGGAACTCATACTGAGACACAGAAAGATTTAGTAGTTGTTTCACAAATGACTATTTTTGGGTGTGTGGTGGGTTAACTAATGGCCCACTTGTGACACCCAGCTGAACTGAATCAGCATGGTGCTGGGTGTGGAAGGCCCACCTCAGGATTGTTGCCAACAGCATAAGAGGAGAACTGGAGGGGAAGATGGTGTGCTATTGATTTTCCTGGAGAAGCTTGTCATGCTGGTTTTCCTGATATGAACTTAGCTGTTCTCATCGTCAGAGAAGCTCGGGACCTCATCCGTAGTCACTGAGGGTGGCTGCGGTTCTCTTTGGGGGAGCTCTGGTTCTTACTTGGAGCATCACTTCCTGGCTCCAGTGCAGATCCCTCACCTGCTGGCACTGATCCTGCACGCTGCTGGCACAGACTTTCTAGTTTCCACACTGGCCTTTGGGCCTTCCCAGTACAGATCCTTGATACAGGCTTACATGAAACGTTGTTGTGGGCTGTGAACCGGGGACCAAGCCTTCCATACATGGACCTCTGAGGACATTCAATAGCCAAACTATGGCCTCAGGATTCCTGGAAAGAAGAACTCCACAATGACCTGAGTTTCAGGAACGGGAATTAGTGCAGGGATTGGGCACTAAGGTAAGAGCTGTGTCACTGGGACCTAGGTACAGGGGGTGACAGAACAGTGGTCACAACTGGGAACAAGTCCACGATGGACCAACAGCCCTGGTGATTTAATATTGAGCCCCAGAGTCTGAGGCAGTGATTCCTCAGAATTTGTGTAATGTAAGACGAGTCTAAGGAATGAACTGTGACTATGCCTCCTGTTAGTGGGGGGCTGAGCATAGCCAGGGTCCAGTCTTGTAAGCAGAAGGTGAGAGTTTTTTGTGAGAGGAAGTTTGAAAGAACCAGGGACCAGCCGTGGTCTGGCAGTATGTAGTTTTGTAGACGTCCTCATAAATGAAACAAACAAACAAACAAACAAATACCCAAAGGAGCATAAGCAATAATAATCCTACATATAGAGCAGACAGAATTTTGGATTCAGAAATCCTGAGTTCAAGTGTTGGTACTGATGCATTCATGCCCATATGAACGGCACATGCCCATATGTGGCACTCCAACATGGTGACAAGCCCCAAACAACAGCATATCACCCACTTCCTCCTTCTTCCCCACCCTAAAATAAATGTTCCAATCCCCAAAAATGTTCCAATCTCCTTCCGTTATGTCACCCTGCCCGAACCTCCAAACTCCACCCCCAGCTAAACCCAATAAAGGCTTTGTCCCGCAGCTTCCTCCTCTGAGGGTCTCTTGCACTCTATTGCAGCCCTCCCCCACCGGCAATAAAGGCTTTTCTTTATCTTTACTCACGCCAAATGTAACAGGTTACCAAGCTGCATGCATTGGGTGACACTGAGTTTGGTCATGTGGTTTCTATGAACCCCATTGTCCTCATCTGTAGAATGGAAATAACAATTCCTTATCTTTTTCTGTCTTAGAGGAGCATTTTTGATGTTCTGTGAAACAATAGATTGCTGGTTGCTAATGTGTTTTGCAAAAAATAGATTTGCTAATGAAAGAAGCCTGGGAAAATCTGGGTTAGATGAAGTTGAAGTATAATTCTATACCCACCATGCTGTGTTTCCTTAGAAACTGTAGATATTATGCCTTTTGAATTTCCATAAGGGCATTTCGTATGTGACATTTTTCTTTTTCTTTTTTTACTAAAATCTCTCCTGTTTTTCCTGCTTCATTTATTACCCTCTCTCCAAAGAGCATTTCTGGACTGCAGTTTGGGAAAGGCAGCCATGGTGTAATAAAGGGACGAGCTCACTAAATGTGTGCTGAGCACCTGCAAGTTTTCTTTCAGTTTCAAACAGTGTCTTGTTTGTAACACTAATGTTGCTGAAGCAAACACAGTCTGCTTATTTCTGAAGGAGATTTGAAGCAAACTGGCAGATAGTACTAGGTGAAATGGAAAGCTAAGTCCATAATAAAAAGATGTATGCAGAAAAGCGTTATTACCTGGGCCTTGAGACCCAACACCTGGTCTCAAGAGCTGACCGCTAACAGATGATAGCTCCTTGCAGGGTGGGACACGTGGACAGGTCAGGGCAGATGCAGCCAGACCTGAGGTCTACTGCAGTTCTTAAATCTGAAACTAAAGGCCTTTTGTTACTTTGAAAAGCTGAGGAGAAGAATCTGAGGGCAATACTGAATTGCAGTATTTTTAACAATTATGCAAAATACTTGGTTGTATTAAACCATCTTATCCTAGATAACAATGGCATTGATTTGATGGAGGAGAGGCGATAGAGCTGCCCCTGCCCCTGTCCCTGTCCCCTGTTCCCTGTGGAGGGGATATGGGAGGCTTATGGTACAGTGGGGACAGTCACCCCTCAGCTGCTTAGCATCCCTACAATTTTCTTATGATGAAACCCTGGATGAATTCCATGATTTCTTTGAGTCCTGACTCCTTTGTCTGCAAATTAGGGATGATTTCATTAAGGTAGAACTGCCTTCACCTCTATTTCCATAAATCATCAGCTCAAAGGCACTCTAAGCTTAGGATCAAGGTTGGCATTATTGACATTTTGGTGGCAAACAACTCACTATGGGTAGCTGTGGTGTGCATTGTAGGATATTTAGCAATGTCTCCTTCTTTGGATGCCAGTACCACTCACTTGCCAGTTGTGACAAGCAAAACTGTCTCCTGATTATAAACCCCTAGTAGGGGGAGAAAAATAGCTGCTTGTGTTATCATTTATTAGGACTTATATTTCAAAAACAACTGGTTCGAAAGAAAGAGATGAAATGATTCAGGCTGAAGCTTTTAAGAAGAGAAGCACAGATGTTTCGACTGTGGTGATGCCTTTTATGAGATCATTTTCAGTTGCTGTGAGTTGGAATCTTGTGGGCATTCGTTCCAGGACGACATCAGACACTCACACATGCAAGCAGTCAAGTATTTTATATAAAATAGTGTCTGCATAGAACCTATGCAACCCTCATGTGAGCTTCAGACCAGCTTTAGGTCACCTGTAATACCTGTCGTGACGTGCGTGCTATGTGGGTAGCTGTTGTGTTGCACTGTTTCAGGAAAGCTAATAAGAAAGACAAGTCCGTGCATCCTCAGGACAGAGGATGCAACTTGTTTCTTTGGAACATTTTTAGTGCACAGTTGCTTGAATCTACAGAGGAGGAGTCTGAAAATATAGAACACATGGATATGGAGAACCAACTATGCATCACTATAAAATGGAAAGTCCCCAAATAAACAGCACAGGACCTCATGTAGGTTTTGAGCAGGAAACTGCCTTCTCTTTCCCTGACACCTCTGGGATCATGGCGAGCAGAGGTGTCGTACCTGTGCCCATCAGGTAAAAGAATGAAGTAACTTGAAGAAAGTGGTGTGAGGCTGGGCCACAAGCTTCTTCCTTACAGTGCTATGAATGGTTTCTAGGATGTTAGCTCTTGTTATCTGATGCTCGAACAGACAGTTACACACATCGCATCACTGATTCCTGGCATTGTAACCAGTTCAAGGGATGGTCACTTGTGAGTTATAGAGCAGTCCATGGCTCTATCCATCTATTTTGCTGTGTCTTTTCCTGCCTTCCTTGGCCACCTGGATTACCAGCACAGGTACCTTGATGAACTCTGTGCTTTGGTGTTTTGCTCATGCTGTCTGTTCCCCCGACTCAGTGAGTGTGGTCTTCCTAGAGCCCAATCTGCTGCTTGTCCTCTGCCTATGAACCTTCTGTGTTTGTCTTCTGTCCTCTCGATGACATTTACACCTTGGAGGAATGGCATGGAGAACCCTTCATGGCTTACATTCAACCCCATCTTTCATCTCTCCTTGCTTCAAAGTATATCCTTTATCCAGCCTGAACCATGGGTCATCTCCTAAATATCCTCTTGCACTTGAAGAATGCTATTCTTTCTGGAATGCCCTTCTCTCCTCACCCCATCCCTCTCTTAATAGACTCTTGCTCCTCATCTAGGTATTAGCATGCACATCACTCCCTCTGGAACACTTCCTCTCATTTCCCAGGAGCACCCTTTAGGCCCAGTAAATATCTCTAAAAGAACAAAGAAGTACAAAGAGGGCCAGCAGAGAACAGGTCACAGAAATGATCTGTCTCCTTATCCAGCTCAGGGGCCTGGGTCCCACCAGCCCCTGCCAGCCTCTCTGGAGCTGGCTTTGCTCTCCCTGTCCTCCTCCTCCCCACTGTCAGGTCAGCACCCAAAGTCCTAGGTGCCTCACGGAGGACAAGCTCCCTCTCCTTCCCTCTCACCATCCCTTCTGGACATCCCAGTCCCTCTGTCTTACGTGTTTTGAAGGAAATGAGAAAGGGACACCACTGGGCACTCAGCCAGACTTTTCTAAGTGTCACGGGGCCACCGTGACAAACACCATGCCTGGGTGGACTGCAACAGAAATTCATTGTCTTTTGTTCTGGAGGCTGGAAGTCCAAGATCAAGGTGTCAGCAGAGTTGGTTTCTAGCTCAGTGTTCCTGTTGATGGACATGATACCTCACGCCCACGACTTAAAGCAGGAGTGCTTCAGTTTGGCTCACAGTTCAGGAGGTTCAGTCCACGCTCCACTGGCTCTGAAGTGGAAACATCACGGAGAAAGTGCTTTTTGGAGGAAAAGCTCCCATCCTGGCTGCCAGGAAGCAGATAAGGGTGAACCCTGTATGGGTTAGGGTTCTCTAGAGGACCATATGTATATATTCCACTGCACACGGGAGAGTTAGAGGACCCAGGAGCTGCCCAGCCCAGGAAACTGGAAGCCTCAGAACAAGAGAGACCAAGAATGCAACACAACGCAAGGCTGAAGGTCTGGAAGTCCCTGCAGCGTCCCCAGTGTGAGTCCTCATTGGAAAGCTGAAGAGGCTGGAGTCTGATGTCCACAGGTGATGACAGCAGCAAAAGACACCCCTGCTCCAGCACAATGGAGCCCTACCCCCTCCTTCTTCCCCTCTCATTCCATCCAGCCTGTGAGCCCACTGGATGTGGCCACCCACAATTCGTGAGGGTCTCACCCTCCAGTTGCCAGCTCACTGGCCTACGTCAGTCATCTCTGCCAACACCCACAGACCCACAGATGCGCGCTTCACTCATCTGCTAGGTGTCTCCTCATCCAGTCAAGTTGGCATCATGATTAAGTGGTCACCAATGGGAAGGGACGATGGACAAGTGTATGCCTGGTGGTGCAGGCCCTGCAGGTGTCATTAACAGTCTGGACACACATTGACACTCTGAGGCTGTGACTCTTGCTGATAGAGATTAACCAGGAGCTTTAGGTCTGCACAGTGAGGGCCCCTTTGAAGCCTGGCCCTGCCTGCCAGCCTGGCTGCTTGCATTTGCAGTTGAGCTTTGTGTGGGAGGGAGGAGTGAGATCCAGGGCTCCTGCGGGACAGGGTGGGGGTCACACACACCCCTTAGAAGTCCCAGCTCTTCACGTGGAGAAGGGTGGCTCTTTAAATCACTGTGCTCCCTGCACACTTGGGCCATGCTCACACCAGCAGGTCACTTCCTGTTTGCTGACTGTCGGATTCACCATTTGCCCTGAGTTCTCCTCTGCTAAGTTGGATGATTGCGCCTGGTGGTGCCCTGACTCCAATGCTGTGGAAACACACAGGCTCTCTCCCTGGCTTTCGAGGCTTGGCTGCAGGAGCAATGGACCCTGCTTGCTGTCCTCACAGCCACTGTCAGAGCAGCTGGTAAGGATGAGGTCCTGAGGGCTCCAGCAGCGGGCCTAAGGCAGAAGTCCGCTTCAGTGAGCAATGTTTGCAATATCGGTTTATTTCCTTGCTGTTTAATGGGGCGATCACTCACCCATTCTGATGGCACCATACAGGCGAGGGACTTAAACAATCACACCACCTTTGCTCAGAGTGGGAGTGGTTGCCCCAGGGGGGGTTTAGGGTGACCAGGGACAGGCCAAGGATGAGCCTGTGTGTTCTAGAGGGAAATGGGGACGGACGAGCCATGCTACATTGGCATGCTGCTCTCAGAGCCTTAAGTCACAGGGAGAACTTTTCACTCACTGCCACCCCAGTGCTACCTTGGGGTTCTGAACCCCTGAGTTCTACCTTCTTCCCTTGTCTCAGCAGCCTCTCCAGGGACTTGTGCAACAAAGGCTTTGAAGTAGGATAGAAAAATGTGGAAAAAAGGAGACAAGAAAAGTTACAATATTAAAATTGTACTTTTAAAAACACTGCAGATTCAGGGCACAAAAGCTTTTTAGGCTTTTTCACCTTCCAGGAAAACTTCCTAAGGATCTTAAAGACAGTGAACCTGGGCCTTTGCCTCATGCATTGCACTCATTCCTATGAGCCCCCAAATTCCCATAAATATACAAGGTTCCCCCCTCTCTGAGGGCCCCCACTCTATTTCTTGGAGTGTATACTTTTTAAAATTTTGCCTAGTAAATCCCTTTATGCCTCTTACTAGTGAGTCCTGAAAATATTTTTTCTCTTATGGAAGTCAGTAAACCTGCCCTGTGGTTAGGGTGAGTCCAGGTTCCTCATCTCCACTTTGGAGGCCTCCTTCATCCTGTCCAGTGACTGCTTCATGGTCATTGTCTGTAACTGCTTTTATGTCACTGAGACATAGTGACTTAAAGGAGAGGTTTAATTTGGCTCACAGTTTCAGAAGATTCAGTCCGTGGTCAGCTGTTTCCAAGGCAGGAACATCATGGTGGAAGGTCGTGGAGGAACAAAGCTGCTGAGTTCATGGTGGCTGGGAAGCAGAGCAGAGGAACAGCGCCAGAGGAAGGAGTGGGGACTGTGTACTGCAGGGGTCTACAACCTTTTTGGCACTATGAACCAGTTTTATGGAAGACAATATTTTTACAGGGTGCAGGGGTGGTGGGGTGGTTTTGGGATTGTTTCAAAGGAGCACACAACCTAGATTGACCAATCTACCAGGTGTTTCTCAATCCAATGGCATTGACATGTCAAGGTTTACAGTCACACTGTCCGAGTGCCACTTTTGTCTTACTCAGATTCTAGTAATAGAAGAGTTTGAAAGCCTCAGAAGATGGAAAGTCCAGATTTTTGGCAAAAATATATAATCCATCTTGGTTGGAAACTTTAAAATCACCCATGACTTGATAAAAGGATTTCAGAAGGATTGCCGATTGCTTTCTTTCTCAGTTACAGGGAAAAACAGGAATTTTCAGAAGGATGGCCCTGGACTGAATTTCCTGTTTCCCTGGCTAACAGTCCATGGAAGTTTTACGCTGTGAAGTACACAGCACAGCGAGGGCAGGAGTGGCAGGCTCCAGGTAGATGACAGTCTGTCATGAGTAATATTCACTCCAGCTGTGCATCAGTACAGTCACGAGTAAGCAAATGCGTTGATCTGGGCACAGCGATTTTATGTGATGGTGTGCAGTCATCTCCTAAACAGATGACCAACTGAGATTATTCTGTGAATTACAGTAATTTTAGTAATTAGGACAAAATACTCTGATTTTTTTCTTGGCAAACTTCTAAATGGCTGAGACCCTCTGGCCAGGGAGAAAGTCTTCCTCTTGTGTGCGCATCACTCAGAGGGTGATTAATTAAGCCTGGTTAATTGATCCAATCACCCCTGAAGTGGGTACTGGGACAGCTCACTGATGGGACTGCCACTACAGAGCTATTTTCTTCCTCTTCCCCATCAGAGCTGAAAGTCACCTGTGGCAGAGAAAGTGGCACCCAGGTGTCATGCTGTGCTAAGTGTTGGTGCTCTGTGGGACCCACTCCAGGTCTAAATGTGAGACTAGGTCTGTGGGACCTTCCCACACCCCGCCAGTCCCATCTGTGGAGGCCTGGTTGGAAATCAATATCAGTTGCAGAGGGCTCTGTACTACTCTGGGTCTCTATTCTCATTTCACCACTTATCCTTGGCACGCTCTTATTTCAAATAGCAGGCATCATCTTGTTACAGGCTCGTATGAGGTATGATAGAAAACTATGGTGAATGTTTAAATTAAAAAAATTCATTGTAGGAAAAGATATATCACCATTAATCCCCATCAAAATACTCCCCTCATTTCACACACACGTATCCCATCCTTCTTGCCACTTTCTGAAGCAGTTCTGCAAGTCTTCTTTCTTGAGCGTCTTTAGTTGGCTGTCTTGATGTCCTGAATGGATTCAAAACGTTTACCTTCTGTGGTCATTTTGACTTTGAGGAAGAGCCAGAGCTACGTGGTGTCACATCTGGTGAAGAAAGTGGACGAGGACACAGGGTCAGATTTTCATGAGCCTATCTTTCCGCTGGATGGCACTGTGCAGTAGCACTCACCATAATTTTGATCACACCTCATAAGGCACTCAGAAAAGACTCCCAGAACTGCTTCAGAAGGGGCCAGAATAGTGGCGTAAGTGTGTTGAAGTGGGGGGAGGTTTGATGAGGATTCATAGCAATGTGTCTTTTACTGTAATATATATATTACAGATATATATATATATGTAATATATATATATATATTACAGTATATATATATTACAGTGACCTTGGAAAACCACTGAGTGTCCTAGAGACTCACCTTTTCCGGGCATGGCAAAAGCCACAAAAGCTCCTTGTGCTTTCGTCCCTAGGGCAGCGGAGCGGTTTGTGAAACAGAGTGATTGGTCGGCTGATGCCAATTCCAGAGCCACCCTCGCCCCGCTCTGTGAACTAGGCAGGGGACACACTGAGGCCGTCGGGGGATCTGGCCCTGCTGTCCAGGAGCGGTGCTCTGCCCTTCAGCTGTAGCTCTATGTCCTGTCCTTGGTGACAGATAGAAATCATGCAGCTATTCATGTGAAAAAAAGATGTAAATTTGAATTATTTGTATGCTGGAGAAAGCTGCAGCTCTGGGTTTGTGTGTTCAGATTTCTCAGGATGAATTGAAGCTAATGGATGTGAATCTTATAGTGATATTGCAATTTAAATTCAGTCATCAAGCACCGAAGTTTTAAGTTTATTTGCACATTTCCAATAGAACCCTATTAGGAAAGGCAGGAGGTAGAACTGAGTTTATTTCCTTCGAGGTTAAACATCTTTCTTTGGGATTTTAGGTGGACCCACTTGTTATCACAGGGGCTCTCCCAGTCCCCAAGTGTGGAGGACTTAGCAGTTTTCCCCAGGGTCTCTGGTGATAGTTTCATCTTTTCCTGACTTGTGGAAGTCACGCACTCATGTACTTGCACGACCATGGGTAGCAATCTCGTGGCTGCTGTTGAGGGTGGACAGCGAGCAGAGCATCCTGGGCCACAGAGGCCCTGGGCCCCAGGCCTTCTCGTCCACCCGACTCGGGCGTGTAGCACACATTGCCGAGAGGCCCTCATCATGGGGGTGGGGCAGCAGGGTGGTCTGACAGGAACTTCATGCAGACATTGAAGTTCATAGCACTGTATTCCCGAGTGCCAGACTTAGAGTGGTAAGGAGAGGTTTTTATTAAAAGTTGTTTTATAAAACAGTATTCACGAAGTGGTTTCTCCAGATTGTTCAGCTAAGATACCTGGCCCAAAATTCATATAATAAATACTAATTTCTACTTGTTTTGAGGTTCTTGATGCTCATTCTATCTCATTTCCATAAGGCCTCTGTAAAGGAGATTCTGCTGTTCCCATTTTATCACATGAGTAAACAGGCTGGTGTGTATTTAGGGAAATTTCCAAACAAATGCATCTCTCTGAAAAGTTTCTTGCCAAAGCCTTTCTGACCTCAGAGCCCGACTCAGAGCCTCCCACCCACTCTCGCTGGCAGAGTCGACCCTCGCGGGTCTCAGGGAGTAAGAGAATTAATGACTTCATCTTGTGGAAAAGAAGAAAAGATTGAAAGTGTGGGCATCTCAGGGCCAGTCTCCAGGAGATAAAATTGTACAAAACTTCACAAGTTTAACCACCCCACTGCACCTGAGCTCAGCACTATACCTGTAAGTTATAGTTCAAGCTGGGCGTGCCTGTAATCCCACCACTCTGGGAGGCTGAGTCAGGAGGATTGCCAGTGGGAGCCCAGCCGGGCAACTCAGTAACTCAATGAGGTCCTGTCTCAAAATTAAAAATGTTTTAAAAACAAGTTTGGGGATGCAGCTCAATGTAAACATGTTACATTTCAGCAAGCCCTCATTACCCTGACTGTGCTTCGGCCTGCCGAGCAGCAGGAGCATTGGGATGACAGAGGCGACCGAGACTACGAGCAGGGTGGGCGTTCACTGGGAGTTTATAAGTCTGCAGGGATCTCGGCTGGCTCTTCCTCCTGGAGAGTCCTCGATATCTTGTGACACACAGTCCGGCCCGTTAGCACTAGAAGTCTGAGGGAGCTGTGCGTCCTTGAGGCTCCATGTTGAGGTTCTTGATGAGACCCGGGTTCTAGTCAGGAGCACGTCAGGCCCGCTGGGAGATTTCTCTAGAGACCCATCCTCAAAGGTGTCTTTGTGAATGTTGTACACATCTGGCTGTGAACTTCAATAGACTCCAAACACAAAATGAAAGTGAAAAAACATGCAGAATACTCAAAAGTGAAATTAAAAAAGCTGGTAGTCCCAAAGGCAAGAATATAACCCAGCAAGGGCTCGGCCAAGGCTTTCTCCCTCGGGAGCTGCCCAGATGGCCTCTCTGCAGTGTTATGGCCCTCATATCTTCAAAATTACAGTGAATGCTTCAATTAAAAAATTATTACTGGAAAAGACACATTACCACGAATCCCCCTCAGAATCCTCCCCTTCACTTCAAACACACTGATCCCATCATTCTTGCCACTTTCTGCAGCAGCTCTGGAGTCCTCTTTCATGAGTGTCTTTATTTATACTGCTCTGGCTGTCTTGATGTCCTGAACAGATTTAGAACACTTCTCTTGCGTGGTTATTCTGACTTTGGAGAAGAGCCAGAAGTTGCAAGGTGCCAGATCCAGTGAATAAGGTGGATGAGGACATGCTGTCATCTTTTTATTTGATAGAAATTGTTGTAAATGTTTTGAATCAGTTCAGGACATCAAGGCAGCCATGAAAAGACATTCAGGGAAAGAGGACATGCAGAACTGCTTCAGAAAGTGGCAAGCTCCATTGAGCCAGGAGATGAGGGCGTGGCCAGCCATCTGAGTGTGTGCACGTGACCTGTCAGTCAGAAGATCGAGGACCCACGCACAGAACAGTTTCCCAGCACCTGGGCCCAACCAGAAAGTGCTATCTTCAGTCTTCTGGCAGAAAATAAGCAGATTTTTGATAGGACGGCCTAGCTCTGACATCAGCCTGAAGAATGAGGGATGCCAAGGACCTCCTTCATTAGCCTCGAGGCCACGGTGAGCTCTCTCAGTGCCCACTGCCACTCTGCACAGTGTACTTCTTTTGCTACCCTTAGTGAGTGTAAAACCTCCCTACCTTTTTCGTGTGTCTTGCCCAATTCTTTGTTCAGGACACCAAGGATCTGGAAAGAGTGTCGTGACCCTCAGAATCTGGTAACACTATGAGACAAATGTGTTTGAAATGAGGGGCAGGATTTTGGGATTCATGGCAAGGGGTCTTTTCCTGTGATGCGTTTTTATACTGCAAACACACACCGTATGTTTTGCTCCCACTTCATGCTTGCAGGAGTCTGCGGGAGCCTCATGCTGAGTGGCACATGTGAGTCTTGAGTCTGGGGTTTGGGAGAGGCCAGCCCACTGCCAGAGTTAAGCCTCAACAGCACCAATGGCTCCCAGCACCGAATAAAATGTGTGTTGTTTAGCAACAGGATGACAATCTGCTTTCCAGCCATTCTCCCCCAGGGTCAGGTTGACCTAAGTAGTAATTTGGTGAGTGATGTTTGGGGAACTCGTAACAATTCACCAGTTCAGTGAAGAGCAAAGCAAATGGCATAAGAAAGAGTCTGATTCTTGGTTTTCTGGCTTGCTGTGCTGAGGGGTATTTTTAAAAGGCCACCCTCTGAGTTGGAAGTTGACATTTGAATACACTCACAGAATGTATGCCACAGAATGAAGCTTAAAAACCCAGTGTGGGGGTGGGAGCTGGCCGCTTCGTGGTGAGTTGTTCCTGACTGATGAGGCTCCCACAATCCCGGTCAAGGGGCAGTTTATGTCTCCCACTCCCGTCAGTCCTCCGTAAGAGGCCAGGAAGAGATGAATACATGCAAGGTCATCATGGCTTAAAATCCTCCACTATCTTGGGAGCAAGTCCCTTAGGATGGTGGAAAGTCTCCCAGACCCAATCCCTGAAGCCGCCTCCCCCGCCCCCAGCCCTGCCCTTTGTCACCTGTCCCATTTCTCAGGCTCACTGGCCAGTGACCCTTGTGACAACCTCTTTCCCTCTCACCTTCCCCTGCAAAATTCATCATCATCTGACGCTGCTGGAATGTCATCTTTTCGTGAGATGCTCTCCTAACTGCTTTCTCCATCAAACAGAATTTTTAATATAGCATTCTGTATCCTTCATTAGATCACCAATTCCCTAAGATACATCTTAATGCTCGGATCACCACTTAGCATTTAGTGGACACTAATCAATTTTGTTTTTAGCTAATGGAGGCTGGATGGAAGGGGTTAGATGAGGTATGAAGTCTGGCCTGACCATGGTTGTCCCAATTCTGACCTCTGAAGCAGATTAATTGCTGAAGGCCAGCTCAGCTGCGAGCATCAAGAATGTCTCCCAAGGCTTTATATTCTTCAAAGTCTGTGATTCAATACAGTTGGTTGTAAGTAGCTGAAACTTTACCAGGTTCTTATGACACTGTCAAAAACAAAACTTCAACTTAGCTTAAAGATCTTAATTGATGGGCCAATGAGATGGCTCAGCGGCGTAAGCGCCTGCCTGGCAAGCATGAGGGCCCGAGTTCGACTCCCGGAACCCACATACGAAAAAAGGGGCGGTGATATCGCTCAGCGGCACGGGCGCCTGCTGGTGCGCAAGGTCCTGAGGTTGACCCCCGGTACCCACAAAAAAAAAAAAAAGATCTTAATTGGCTTTATTTATGGTCTTAGAATCTGGCATTCCATAAAATAAAACAAATGTTCTAATGAGCAGAACAGAGGAGGTTGGTCTCAGATCAAAAAAAAAAAAAAAGAAAAAAGGGCTAAAGAAAGCAGAAACAAAAAACAAAAAGCAGATTGGTCATTTCAAGGTAACTTTCTTTGTAAAGCCGGGATAGGGAGACAGGTTACACTGTGTGTGTGTGTGTGTGTGTGTGTGTGTGTGTGTGTGTGTGTTAAGCAGGGGAACTTTATTACCATGCCAGTTGAAGCCAGCCTCTTTGGGAAATCTGGCTGTTATCTTCCCAGTCCTGATTTCTGGGAAGGTTAGATAAAAAGCTTAGTTTCAGGTTGGTGATGTGGAATTTTAGCATGAGTGATTCCATTTTGATTTTTTAGCCTAATCTGTTGGAGTCTAGTATGGGAGCTTAGTTTAAAACAATGGCTTCACGTAATTTTTATCTGACAGCACCCTGCTTCTGTGGCTTTTCTCAGATATCCAAAACAAACTCCCCATTCTCCTAAAACATGCCAGCAGCCAGACTAGATCTTTGGGAGGGAACCCTTCCTGAGAGGACTGAGGACTGGAAACTTCATCTTCATATAACTCAAGCATGAGGATTGAGAACAAAAGCCGCCACGTTGTGACATCACAGCTCACTTATTTATAACACAAAAGTATTGCCTATGAATATAAGGCCATAGAACAATCAATGAGTCATTTAATTGGAAATTCCTGAAAACCAATTGCTCATCTGGGCTCACAGCTGCCCTCTCAGGATCACTCAGCCAACAGTACTCATCAAGCAGTAGCTTACTTATCAAGGCAGGCTTAGCATGCTCACCTGACTGTGTTCCCCAACCCTACGTCGTGAACAGTCCTCATTTCCAGTCACTTCCCCACCTTGGAAGACCACAGACCACCCACCAGCTAACATCCTCTTCCGCCGCTTTCTTCTGAGACTCCTCTATGACAGTGGTGGCCAGGATCCTGCCCCCTGCAGCAGGCTAGCAAACTTACCTTCACCTCTCAGTGATTCATTCTGATGGTTTTCGATAAAGCCAGTGTCACGAAGAGTGGAAGATCTTCTGCTGGACACACAGGGTCTGAAGCTCTGGCTTCTGCTGTGATTCCTCAGGCAATTCTCTGGCACTCTCGGTTTGGTCAAGAGTTACAAGAGAGGTTGCAATAAACCACCTTCGCCCCCCTGCTGTCTCTGTGGTTTCTCTCTGTGTTGACCACTCTTGTTTCCTGACTTTTTTTCTGGAAAGTGAAAGTAGTAGCCAATGCAATGGGAAAAAGGTTGGTGTATCAGCTGTTACTGGTTTTGTTATTCACTGGAAGGATCCTCATATTCTTGACAATTTTTGGGGAATGAGACAGCTCATTTAAATGACATTTTGAAATAAGGGAGTGAAGCTATGGCTGCGGACTTGTGTGGGAAGCCTCATTCCCAGGGCACCTTTAAGAAGCCAAGGGTCATGAGGGCAAAACTCTGATGCATGGATCAACGTCATTGCTGTAGGAGCAGGTTCCTTCTAAAGGATGAGGTCAGCCCTTCTTAGTCATGTGATGTCTTCTGCCATGCCACAGGGACCCTTGATCACTCCTTACAAATTACGCAGCCTGTGGTCTTCTGTTACAGCCACACGAAATGGGCTAAGTTCTTTGCTCTACTAAAAAGATCTTTAAAAATATTACCCATTTAAAAGAACAACTTTCTAAATTCTTTCATATGAATCTATCGAACAATACAGTTATCTGCCTTCCAAAGCTGAAGACATAGACTCTTTTCTAGAAGTATGGTGACATAGAATGTTGGGTAAAGCCAAAGAGATATTGCTTGCAGTAAAGGAGCCAATAGAATATTTTTAGCATTATCTAAAATGATGAAATGTGATAATTCCTACAGAGGGATTCATGAAGAATGTTCATTATACATGAATTCACACAGCCTGTTCTAATTTTTATAGAAATTGTATTAGTAAGCTTTCCTGTCACTGGGACACAATCCCCTACACCCACAATTTAAATGAAGGAGTAAAAGAGGTGTAATTTGGCTTGTGGTTTTGGGGAATTCAGTCCATGGTCAGCTGGCTTCAAGGCAGAAACAGTGTGGTGGAAAGGTGTGGCAGCCAGAAAGCAGAGACAAGGGAGGAGGCGGGGAGGGAAGTAGGTACACCCTTCCAGGTCACACCTCCGGGAACCACTACTTCCAACCAGTCCCCACCTTCTTAACACACTTAGCACATTTACCTCTGAACTTATCAGTGGATGAATCCACTGGTGAGCACAGCACCCCAAGATCCAATCATCTTCCAAAACCCCACCTCTGAACGCATGAAACTTTTTGGTGACATTTTACATCTAAAATATAAAAGAAATGAGTGCAAAAATTATTGCAAGTTTCAGTAATATTAACTGTGGCTCTCTCTGGTGGTGATTAAAATTTCTCCTTTGTGCTTTTCTGTATTTTGCAGGTTTTCCACAATAAAAACCTATGACTTTTATAGTAAGAAATCAGCCAAGATGTTGAAATGGAAAGTTCTCAGCCTGGAAGCCAAGAGACCTGAGAGGCTGCTTCCCCACCTACGTGCAATGTGGGCCAGGGACCCTGGGGTTGATGAGTCTCAGCCCTGGCTGCAGGAGGGGCAGAGCAGTCTGAGTGCTGAGGCTGCTCCCAACTCATGCAAAGGGCGATAGAAGATACAGTGAGTTTTTAAATTAAAAAAAACCAACTATTACAATGAAAAACCCCTTGCCAGGAACAATGAGGTAAGTGTGTTTGAAGCAAGGTGCAGTATTCTTAGTATTTTGAGGGGGGGACTAATGGCAATGTATCTTTTACTGTAATGCATATTTTAATTTACACATTCGTCAGATTTTATGATCAACATTCATTGATCAAAACTTTATGGCAAATACTGTCAAATTAAAACATGACGGTGTATCCTCACCCACCTTATTCAATTGATCTGGCACCATGTGACTTCTGGCTCTTCCCCAAAGTCAAAATGACCATCAAAAGTCAATTATTTCTTTTGTCTTTTTCAGACAGGGTTTCGCTATACCTTGAACTCACAGCCGTTCTCCTGCCTCAGCCTCCTGAGAGTGCTGGGATTACAGGTGCCACCACACCCAGCCCTAAAGGTCAATATTTGAATCAATTCAGGGCATCAAGGCATCCAGTACAGTGCAATTAAAGACACCCAGGAAAATGGACTTCCAGAACTGTGTCAGAAAGTGGCAAGAATGATAGGATAATTGTGTTCGAAGTGAAGTGTATGACAGTGTATTTTTCATTAAAATATATTTTAAAAATATGTATAGTTCTAATATTCACAATATTTTTTGATCACACCTTTTATGTCAAGGAGGGCTGGGGTTCAGAGACAAGGTGGGCCACAAGACCTTGATATATGAGTGGAGGGAAAACTCATAGGGGAAAATTCGGTCACCGGTGTGCTGACTTTGTTGGGATGTAACGCAGTTACTGCATGCTATTGGAGGTTGCTGCCGAGTAGCTCATAGAAAACTGTGCTCCTGGGATCAGACTTCACAACCCTGCCTGAATCTGACTGTTTTCTGAATTTTTGATACTGAGCTGCGTGTTCTCCATCTACTCTCCTTTCATCTCTTGGCTTTGTTTTTCACCTTTATCATGAGTCACTCTTAGATAAGTCATGAGTCACTCTTAGATAAGTCTGTGAGGTCATGGCCTTTGGGAATCTTATTTATTCCTAGAATTGTCTACCTGCATGGCCAAGTGTCTAAACTCTCATGATAAGGGAAGCTTACCCATTTCCCAAACCTCAGAGGTCCTGCAAAATCTCCCCCAGCCTGGTGTTGGCAATGGGGCTGTTCCCATTGACCTCAGTCAACCTTTCCCACCACTGCCTAGGACTACTGCTCCCCATATCTACAAGCTGGGAGAAAGAAGTTTTTATCTCTTGAAAACGCTGTATTTCCCCCAAAACTACCTGAGGTATATGCCTGAAGCTCTGCTTGGGACAAGATGTGAGATTTCTAGGGAAGATAAATGTAAGAAAACCAAGGTTTCGAGTGAAACTTATATAAGCTTTTAGAAATATGTTTATAGTCACAAAAATAAAATGGCACTAGGGCATAATTTTTACAGAGAGCATGCTGTGGCCCTGGTTTTAAGTGCTTTGCTTATTGTGTCATATATGTCTCAGAAGGAATCTTCAGGTAGGACGATTGGGTTCTCTGCTTCTTACATGGCAAAGTAAAACATGGACAGGTAAGTAAGTTATGAAGTTCATTCAGCGAGTGAGTGGTTGAAAACAATTCTTGGGTCAGGGTGTGTGTTATCAAAGTCAGGCACTTGCATTTTATGTGTATCCTGCTGCTGCTAAACAAAGAAACTACTAATGACATAAACCAGGCAGCCACGTGGCGCCAGGGCCTTCTGCTTGCTGGCCCTTGATCACTGGATGCATCAGGACCTTCACTCTCTTAAATCAAATACTTGCCTCTCTTCCGTTTTGCAGATAATATGTGTATTAACTGGGAAGTTGTGTTTTTATGTATTCTGCTATTTAAATGCATGCGTCTGAAACTCCACAATTTAAAAAAATGAAAGCATCTTTCTCCTGAGAAGCAGAGGGACCTTGGCTCGTAAAATAAAATGGTTCCGGGAATTTTTCTTTAGCTGGCTGTAGCACTAACAGCATAATAACCATGGTTATGTCATTTCCTGTTGAAGCCCTTTACAGGTATTAGCCACTGAGTCCTCAAAATACTGGAACATGACTTAACTATTATTATCCCATTTTAGAAATAACACTGAGTCATAGGCAGGTAATCACCTAGCTAAGGGGCATATCCGGCAGGTGGGTCCTGAGCAGTGAGCAGACCTGCAGCGCTCCCAGGTTCCTCCTGAGACAGCGCAGTGATGGTAAATCAGTTTTTAAGAAGTATATACTCATGCCTGGGTTACTTTTCTCATTGCTGAGATGAAATACCTGATACTTGAAGTTAAAGGAGGAAAGGTTTATTTCATCTCACAGTCTGTGGAGTTTTCAGTGCACAGTCAGCTAGCTCCAGGGCAGGATGGCTTGGCAGAGGGCATCACAGAGAAGCAGTTCATGACATGGCAGGCAGAGGGCAGCAAGCAGCAATAGCAGTAGCAGCAAAATAGCAGAAGTAGCATCAGGCCTGCCTTCCTTCTCCCCTTGTATTCCATGCAGGTTGTAAGCCTATTGCTTGGGGCCACCCACACCCAGGGTGGGGCTTTCATCATCCACCCTCTTAATCCCAGCATCACACCCTTAATCCACATTTATGCACCCTCATCCAGCCACCTTCGAGACTCCCCACCTATGAGCACATGAGGCTTTGGGGGCACACCTAGATACAAGCCATAGCAATTGTCCAGCCACACTGGGGATAGAGCTTGAATATGTGAATCTGAGGGGGAGTGCACTCCATCCATAGGATTCTGCTCCTAGCCCCCCACCCCATTTATGCCCTCCTTGCCTGCAAAATACATTTACTCTATTCCAACAGCTTCAGAAGTCTCAACTCATTTTAGCATCAATTCTAAACCCTAAAGTCCAAAGCCTTATTTAAACATGATGTTAATGCAGTGGGTTTGAGGTGCTAGGAACCACGCATCCTGACCTGACATTCCTTCACAGCCGTGGACCTATCAGGCCAGACAAGTTTATGTGGCGAGCAGAAGACAGACAGTCCCATTGCAGAGGGGAAATTGGGAAGAAGGAAGGAGCGACAGGTTTCAGACAAATAGGAAGTTGTGCATCAAGTTCCGTTCGATCTTAAGGCTCAAGATGCATTCTCCTTGGTTTGATGACCACTGGGGTGGCGGTGTCACCTGCACAGACAGCCCTGTGGCGTGGTGGCCCTGTCCCTGTGGCCTAGGGTGGCTGAAGCTTTAGCTATAAGCTGCCGCATGCTGGTGTCCTGACCCCACCCCACACCGTAAAGGCCCTAGACTTTGAAACCGAGGAGAAGCCATCCCTGCCCCTGGGTCTGCAATGGGAGCAGCAGGCTTGAGGGTCTCCGAATGAAAGGACAAGCCGTGTCCATGTGGCCTAGCGCATTCTTCTGACCTGTCTAAACCCCAAACCCTGAGAACTTCTTTTTTTATCCTGTCACATCCTCTTTGTCCCCTTCAGTTCCAGCTGGCCAGCAGCGCGTCTGCTGCGACAGCCCCTCCTCTGTGCCTAGCTTCTGTGGATGTGATCATTACTCTTACGCTAACCTCCACAGCAAGTGTTATTCGCTGCATCCTCAGTGTCCCTTTCAGAACGAGCTTTCCCATTTTATTTATTTGTTTTTGTGATGTGGATAATTTTTCAAATCTTCAAGTTCTGGTCTCTTCTTGCTTCACAGTTCCTTTCATTTCTCTTTCTCCTCCCGCACTTTACTGGAAGTGGTAAGGAGAAGTCAAGTTGTTCTTTCAGCACTACTTAGATATCTCCTCAGCTGCACCAGCCAATTTCAGGTCTGCTCTCCATACCACACTGGCACATGAACATGATTTGTGTTCTTTGCCACTTTGAAGCAAGGATTGCCTTTCCTCAGTTTCTCATATGCTCCCATTTCTTATTCCTGTCTAAGCTTCACCAGAATGGTCTTTGGCATTTGTATTCCAACCTATGTTCTATTTGTGATTATTTGTGCACTTTCTAAGGTGACAAAGATTTTCTCCACAGCTCTCCTATTTTCTTCTTGAACCTCACCAGAATCATCATCAGTATCCATATTTCTACAAACAACTTCTTCACGGCAGTGTAGACATTTCCTAGGACATGCGCCTCAATACCCTTCTGATCTCTATACATCACTCAGCTCCAAAGTCTCATGTTTAGGTATTTCTTATAAGAGCACCTGTCTCTCACTCCAAAATTAACATTAGTTGACTTGTGTGGCAATAACAAAAATACTACAGACGTAGTGAGTCAAACAGTAGGAATTACTTTTTCATAGTTCTGGAAGCTTGACGTCTCAGATGAAGGTCAAGGAGGGTCAGTTTCTGATGTAGGCTCTCTTTCCGGGTTGTGGATGCTTGCCTTCCTGTTACGTCCTCATTTAGCCTGGCCTTTCTGGGAGGGAGAGGGAAGAGAGAGATGATAGAGATAGAGGTAGAGGTAGAGGTAGTGATGGAGATGGAGATAGAGAGGGACAAAGAGACAAGAGAGAGAGATGATGTAGAGATAGGGACAGAGAGAGAGAGAGAGAGGGAGAGAGAGAGAGAGAGAGAGAGAGAGACTGGAGGTTAAGGACCAACATAAATGTGATGTTATAGTTTGGATTTAGAACATGCCCCAAAAGTCTTGTGTTCGGAAGTCAGGCTTTTGGAAGGTGATTGGATCACGGGGGTGCTATATTCATCATAGATTCATCCACAGATGAGTTCATAGCTAAATGTGCTAGGAAGTGGGCCTGTCTGGAAGAGGTGGGTCACTAGGGTGTGCCTTTGGAGGTTGTATCACCCTCCCTGGCTCCACCCTTCTCTCTGTGCTTCCTGGCTGCCATGAGTCAAACATCTTTCCTCTGCCATGTCTTTGTACTAGGATGTTTCTGTCTTGGAGCCAATGAACCATGGACCATGCCCACTAAAACTGTGGGCCAGAATAAGCTTCTCCTCCTTAAAGTTGTGGGTGTTAGGTATTCTCTCCCAGGGACGGGCAAGTGAAAAATACATCTGATATGGGCTGAGTCGCTTGAAAATTCACTCCGCTGCTGCAACCTTCAGAGGACAAAGGTGAAGGAATCCACAGCAAGGTGGTGGAGGACGTCCAAGAGTGGTGCCTCTGACACACACAGAAGGATTTCTTGTGCTTGAATATAATGAGATGGGACTTAGCCTTGGGTGTGAGATTCTGTGGATTCCTTAATGGAAGGAAAAATTAAGAAACAGAGGAGGAGAAAAGAAGCATGAAGTAATTTGGGAGAAAGGATTATGCACCATAGGGAAAACACAAAGTTAAACCAGAATAAATGCCATCACTCTGCCCAGTTTTACTGTGACCATGACGTATCTATTCACAGCCAAGTGCACCTGTATCTCTCTCCACACCTTCGCCATACCACACTGCGAGGAAGCTTAGAGGTTTCCTGTGGTATTGTTTCTAGGGTAGAACATTAGAGGTTTAAATCCTCCTCTTCTCAGAAGAGCCCAAGAGTAATACCTGAAACAGAGACACCAAAGCATAGGATTATATGCATAGAAAAGCACCTCAAGAATAAGGTTGCAACAATACCAGAAAATATAAAGATTAGGAGGATCGCTTAACGGAATTAAAGTGGTTACTTTTGCACTTCAATTATAAGAGACAGAAACCTATTTGACACACATATATTTGTATATACATATGTGTGTGTATGTGTGCATGTGTGTATGATCACAACCATCAAACAAGTGGTTTTCTTTTTTATGCCACTGAGGATTGTGCCCAGGGCTTTTGCACTCAGTTACATGACCCCACCCTTTTCCGTAAAAACATTTATTTTCTTAAGAAAGCAAGGTTTTGCTGAGTCATTACATTGCCCAGGCTGTGTTTGAGCTTGCAGTCCTCCTGCGTCAGCCTCCCAAAGTGCTGGGGTTGCAGGGGTACCTCGCCACATGTGGCCATCATCTAAGTCTTAATTAACCACTCTCCTGTATCACCTCTCACATTACCACCTCCCCGTTTGGTGGTAATGGTGGAGGTGGTCACAAGGACTGAATTTCAAACTACTTTACCTTGAATTTTTAATTACTTCCCAAAACAGTAACTGTTATTTCACCTTAATGGAAACAGAAAGTCTTGCAGCAATTTACATTGGGAAATCTGTGGTTGAGTCAGTAGTTGGCTCTCTCTCTAGTCCAGATTCTCTATAGTCCATTGCATCAACAAAGTCCACTGGACATCACGTGACTCAATCGGCCTTCATATGAGGGACACCCTGACCCTTGTTTACTTTGGACCCCAGTGCCTGGGTAGCCACCTCGATGGCCATGATCGCACCGGCAGCCATAAATGTGCAGCTCAGACCCATTTTTTTTCTGAAGCAGATCTAGGGATAACGTGTGGCTGCTTGTCTTTCTGGTTCCCTGAATTCCAGCCTAGGATGAGTCATCATGAAAGAGGAGTTTGATGAAGTTTCTCTAATTAAAAATTACCTTGAAGGCTTCTGCCCTTTCTCTGGGTTTGGATAATAGAAGGTTTCTATCAAACTAATATGAAGATATTGCCATCAGTATTTGCATACCCTGCTGAATTGTGAATACTTCGGAAACCTTCGCTACTTGCAGTGTGTCATTCTCGTTATTATTTCAGCAGTGAGGAGGAAAGGAGGTCGAGAGGAAGGGGATGAGGGAGGACAGGGTGCCAGGCAGAGCACGGAGAAGGAGGAGGAGGAGGAGGAGGAGGAGGGTGAAGAGGGGGGCTTGAGCGAGCTTAGAGCCGAAGTGCAGAAGAGAAGGGATAGGAAGAGTGAAGGGAGGGACCAGGACGTGTGTGCAGGGAAACTCAAACAAAGCCGGGAGAGAATCTAAGCCTAGGGAGATGGAGAGGAACAGAGCATCAGCCCACCATCCACTGAGAATCTGATCCATGAGGGCTCTGGCTGAGGACGAGAGCTGATTTCAAGGAGAGCTGCATGCATTGGGCCGTCTGTTAAACGCTGTGCTTGGACTTCTTGTTTGAGGGCTCCCCTCCCCCTCCTCCTTCTCCTCTGCCTCCCCTCCTCCTCCCTTTGCCTCTTTCTTTCAGTACTGGAGGTTGAACCCAGGGCCATCACTCTGAGCTACACCCCCAGCCCACTTCTAAATTTTTATTGTGGGATGGGGTCTCCCTAAGTTGTCCAGGCTGGGTTTGAACTTGTGATCCTCTATCTGCACTGTGGAATGGTCAAGTCATTCATTGTCCTTGCTCTCACTCTCCCATTCCCTTGGTCATGGGATCCACACCTTCCACATGGCAGCTCCCTTCTTGGCCCCCGAGGTGCCATTTAACTGTACTGTCACCAACGGGTCAGGGACATGGTTAGGTCATTGTTAGAACAAAACTCTCTGTTTCGGCAGTTAAGCTACACCAAAATTTACAAATATTTAAAACCTACAGACTTTACATAAGGCTTAAACATACTCTTGGAAGACGTCCTGTGATGAAGCTGCCCCGGACCTGCTTGTGGGGTGAAGACAGTGCCTGTAGGCGGGGAAAACTCTGGCAGTCCTGTAACTCTCTCCACAACGTCACGGAACCATTTTTCTTTCCAGTTGCACTCATTTTTGTTTATAGCCAGGAAAGTATGAATTTCTAGAGGGTCACCTCATTTTCTTCATTTCTTTATTTTTTTCAAAATTGTGTTAGGAAGAAATTCAAACATAGAAAAGTTGAAAGAACTATATAATACACACCCAAGTATCCAGAAGTTAGTTTCCTCAACTGACACTTTACCCCAGTAGATTTATCATATATATCACCCATCCACCCACCCATCCATCTGTCCACCTGTCCATCTGTTTGTCCGTCTGTCCATCCATCCACCCATCCATCTCTTGGTGTTTTCTCCTCTCTCTACATAGAAGTCTGGCTAGTATGTATTCTCCCCCAACTTTATCTACTAAAAACTCATTTACTCTCATTTAACAATCATGGTACATTCCCCTCCTTCCATAGGATAGGTTTTCCTCTTAGTATTTCCCCCCTGTCATTTCCTATTTGTTCTTCTATCTTCATAAACTACACTTTTTTCAATAAAACAACATGATGTGCTGTATGCTATCCCTGTCTTATTTTGTGTGTGTTTCTCAGTTTTTCATTTACCAACTAATAATGGCAGAGGAATTAAGAGACCTTCATATTACATTCTCTATAAAATCACTTCAAGTTCAGATTTGTTTTGGATTTTATTCAAACACAGTCTAAATCACTTTGTTGCCAATATTGGTGTTTTAAATAAAGTTGTTCCAAGGTCTTTGGATTTCATTTCTTCTTGAGGTGAAGCCAGCAGTCATTTATTTAAATATTTGTCCCAGCATCTCTGGATGCTTCTGAAGATTTTTCTCCATATCTTTGGTCTTTTACAATTTGTCTATAATGTGTGCAGATCTGGTTTTCTTTGTATTAGTCCTACTTGAAATCGATGTCTTCAATAACTTCAGGAAGTTAGGATGCCTCTCCCCTCAAATTCCTTTTCTCCTCTACACTCCCCCCACTCTCCTTTCTCTCTTCTTCCTGGGATGCCAACTGCATCGTTGGATGTTTGGACGTATTTCCGATTGGTCCCTGCAGCTGTGTCCCTTCCTACCGGTCATGCTCTGCAGATTGGATTATTTCCAGTGGATCAGTAGATGCCAAGCACATGGATGCCTTCTCCTGCTATCTTCTTTCTGCTAGTAAGCAAACTGGTAATTTTAAAAAATAATTTCTGATATTGTACTTTCAGTTCTAATTTGTTCTTCCTTATAGCTTTTCTTTCTTTGCTGGGAACTTCTAACTTATTCATACTTTCTGTCTTTGGGTATAATTTTAATATATCTAAAACTGTTTGTTTATTTATTCACCACCTGATTTATCCTGGGGTTAGTCTCTGTTGGTACTATTATCATTATATTATTAGAGAGTAAATTTTGTTTTCCTTCTGCATGTGTGAAGTAGGTTTGAATCGTATCCTAGAACTTGTGGTTGGTATGTTGTTGAGGTCTGATTTCTTTTATGGTCTTCCAGAAAAAAATATTATTCTTTAAGCAATCAGGTACTTGGCCAAAACACTAAAACTTTCTTTTCCTTGATGCGGTGGTCACTGAAGTTTTAGTTTGGTTATTTTAGTTCAGGTGCACAACTTGGTGTCCACCCCAGGGACACTGTCTGGGGAGCCAGAGATTTGGGGAATTTGTACGTGTGATGCAGGCTTGCCCTTTCTTGCTCCTTCTTTTCTAAGATTCCACCATCATTTTTCCATCTGTAGTTCCCCCAACCACTGCTTTGGTTCCTTTGGCTGCCAACATCATGGTCTGCCTCCCACTGAGGTTTTAGCTACCTTTCTGGGACACGCCTGAGCCTTCCTTCAGGCTAAGAATAAGAAAAAACAGAAAATTCACCTATTTGCTTTCTCTGTTTTCCCAAGTGTCAATACCTTTCTTGTTCCTGCCCACTTTTATTTAACATCTAGTTCCTTTGGTTAATTTTTCAAGGTTTTTTCCAAGATTATGCATCAGAACATTTTCTCCAGGTGGGGCTAACTGGCCACATCGCAAGCAGAACTCTCCTGAACATATAGACACTGTGTGGCTTCATATGTATATGGTCACACATAATATTATGATTTTGCAATTTCCTGTGATGAATAATGTATTGTAAATAGGCTTCTGCAATTGTTCTTTTTTCTTTATGTTTTTTTCTTGTGATTTATCTATGTTGATATACATACCTCTATTTCATTCAATTGCTTTATATTATTTTATTATATGAATAGACCAATATTTATTTACACAGTTTCCTGTTGAAAGTATTTGTATTATTTCTTTTCTTTTAATGTGTTATTTTTTTTTATATAGCTTTGTGCATGTAGATAAAAGGTATTTTAGGATAAATATTAGAAATGTAACTATAATGCAAAAGGTATATGCACCTTTAACTTTGTTAGATCACTCCAAATTGGTCATAAGATAATCACAATAATTTATTCTCCTTCCAGTTTTCTTTCCTCAAATTCTCTCCAAAATGGTGCCAGATTTTGAATTTTTACCAAGGTCGTCGAATGTATAATAGCACATTATTGTTTTCATGTACTGTCTCTGAGTTTGAGAATCTTTTCATGTTTATTGGCTCTTTGGATTTCCTCTTTTGTGGACTGTTGGTATTATTTATTCATTTTTTCTTAGGTGTTCAAAAGTATCTTGCATGGTTATTTACATATTTTTTGTACCAAATCTCTTGCATATATATTCTATCCATTGTAAACCTGTTTGTGGCTTATTTTTTAAAATTTGGCTCATCTGGGTTCTATGCTGAACAGACCTTTAAACATTTAATATAGTTATATTTACCCATCTTTGCATTATGGTTTGTGCTTTTTATGTCGTGTTTCAGGAATCTTTGCTTAAAGCTATAAAGACATATTCTTTCCTCCCTACACTTTAAAGGTATTTTTTCCATGTATAGGATTTTATTCTTCATGGATTCTTTTAAAACTCTACATGATGTATTACTATATGTTTTTTCCCTCTCAGAGAATCAAATCTCCCCAGCATATTCTCAATAATTCATCCCAATCCTATTGATTTATAACACCACCTTTGTCATATATCAATACATTCTATGATGCTTTAGTTTGGGAGTCTTTCTTCCAACTTTTTCATATTTTGCGTACTTTAAGAATGAGAATTGATATCAGCTGTGATTAGATTGTTTGGGTTTCCTCAGAAATTCATGTTGAAAGGAATATCTGCAACGCAGTGGTATCAGGTGAGGTCTTGGGGAGACAGCCAGGTCGGGATGGAGCTGGTACCTCGAGAAAGAGCGGCGGCTGCCTGAGGACCCTTGTGCACTTCCGCCCTCTTCTGCAAGCGGCCATGGCAGTGAGACCCCGTCTTTCCAGCAGGCAGTTAGGCCCATGCCTTGGTCTCTGGCTTCTCAGTCTCCAGAACAGAGAAAATGAATATCTGTTGTTTATGAATTATGCAGTCTGAGGTATTTTGTGTTAGCAGCACAAATGCACCAAGGCAATTTCTTATAAGCAAAGTCCTACGGTCCTACACTTTTTCTTTAAAATTGTCTTACTTAATCCTGGCTCTTTACTCCTTAAAATCTCAGCTAGTCCAGTTCCGAAAATTACCTCACTGGATTTTAACCAACAATTTCAATTGATTTAGAGATAAATCGGGGGAGCAATTATATGCTCATTGTATTTAATGTTCTCATTAATTATATCTACCTGTGCTTAGGTGTACATCCATATCCGTAGCCGTCATCTGTTCTTACGCAGATTGGCTTCTGTGTTTGCTTCTCTTGTCTGCACCTGTGCCTCTGTGAGCGGATACCTCTGTAACCTTACTGATATTTATAAGGATGCGCCACACTTAAACAGGTTTTGATTTTTCGTTCTGAAATAGCTTACAGTTTTAAAGTTAAACGTGTTTAGAAATATTTATTCCAATGCCTTGGGCTTCTTATTCTTTTGAAAAGAGTTGTATTTTACAAATGTATTATGTTTCGTTTTTCCATGTTATACGGGGACGCTACTGATATTTCCATGTCTATCTATCATCCAGGCATCTTACAGTTGTTTTAAAAAGTATTTTTAATAGTCCCACTTTTAACTTTCCCAAAGAAGCCATATTATTTGTGAATAAGTATATCTTGTTTGCAAACATAGTCTGACTTATTGCTACTTCTTTTCATTCTTACATTTTAAAGAAATATTTCTTATGGCATTGGCTAGGTTCTGCAGCACAATTTTGAACAGAAGTAGTGAGAATTTGCATCCTTTCCTTTGTCTATAAATGTGATGCATGGAATCTTTTACCACCAGCTACCCTGCTCTACATTCCTGTTGCCTACAGTTTCACAATATGGAAATTCCTTTTATGTCCAGCTTGCTCAGTGCATTTTTAATCACAAATAAACATTCAGTTGTACCATTTTTGCATCATTTGAAATGATGATGGTTTTTTTCTTCTTTGATCTGCAAAAATGGAGCCTTAGGAAAATTGGCTTTTGATGTTGACACACCTGTGTTCTTCAGGGAAGAGCTATTCTGTCCACATGTGCATTTCAATGCGTGGTGGAAAATAATTTCTTGATATTTTTATCGAGGCTATTTGCTCGTTTGCTCCTAATGAGATTGACCTCTAATTTTGTCTCCTTGTATTATCATTTTCTAACTCTGGTGTCGCGCTCACAGTAGCCACATAATTAGTTCGTGTTTTTCAGCCTTTATGAAGTCTCTTATTTCATTTTGTGAACAAAAGAATCAACTCTTTCTTGATTCATTGTATGTGTTTTTGTGAGTGTTTAGGTCTGGATAGATAGACTTTTGAATATTATTTTAATTTCTTTAATGCTTTGACTTCTTTTGTCTGTTTATTCTTGGATCAATTTTATTAGTTATTAATTTATATTACCATAAGATAGTCTGTGAAGCCACGCTTTCGAATTTGTTAGCCACCTCCTCTCTCTCTTTCTCCCCACAGGATCTAATTCCTGTAATGCCTCTGGTTCTTTGTACTGGAGACCTTTTCCCCAAGCGCTGTGTAAAGTGTTCATCTCATGTGCTGTTTCTCTGAGACTTCACTGTAGCAATGAGCTATGGATTATTATTATGTCCATTTTTCAGATGCAGAACCGAGGCAGTGCATGTTAATCAACACTTCAAAGTCTCTTAGCAGGTGAGGAGAGGGGTGAGGGTTCGAGTGCATATTTCTTCTTCCTCCTCTGGTATTCTGGCACTCTTTTTTCCTGGTGCCATATTTTTCCCCACATCCCCTCCTTCTTCATTGTTTTTTTCATTTTTCTTCTCTCATGGTTCTTCATTTTGGCTATGCTATCAATTTTATTTGAATGTTAAAAATTCTGTGCTCCTCCCTTTCATCATGACCACTTTATCAGACTTGTCTGGAGCTGAATGAAGAGGTCTGGTTCATTCCGGCACTTAGTGAGTCTGAAATGCTTTCACTGGCTTTGCATAGCTCCGATGATCTCAGCTCTGGCCAAAGGAAACACTGTCAAGAAGGGAAATAGCCAAGGCACGCTGCTGCTATCTCATGCATTCAAATGAAGACATTCAATCCCAGCTCTCCTAGGCATCTTTAGCCCTTGATGAGATTCTATTTGCATTAATGGTGCTATGAAATTCAAATGTTTAGGCCAGTTCCAGGGGGCTTGGAAGTGTAATGAGTTGGACTGAGGAAAGAAGCATTGCATCCGATCAGGTAAATCTCTTAATGGGCTCTCTTAAACAGTAAATTTAGGAGAGAAAAATTAGTCTGGGATGGACAAATAAGTGTCCCCAGGGATGGGGAACGATGATCTTCTCCCTAACTCAAAGTCGTTAACTTCCCATGTTGACCTTCTTTGCTCTTGAAATCATTGCGAAGTCCTGTTTATGAGTTCTCTCTGCATACAAGAGAAGATGTTTGGTTTATTAAAAGTCACATTTTCTGGGCCGGTGAGATGGTTCAGCGGCGTAAGCGCCTGCCCGGCAAGCGCGAGGTCCTGAGTTCGACTCCCAGAACCCACATACGAAAAAAGGGCCGGTGATATCGCTCAGCGGCACGGGCGCCTGCTGGCGCGCGAGGTCCTGAGGTCGACCCCCGGTACCCACAAAAAAAAAAAAAGTCACATTTTCTGAGTGCCTACTCTGTGTCAGGCACTGGATCACATCTTTTAATTTTCATCGTTGTGGCTTTCTACATGAAAATTAAGCTTCATTGTAACTAATAATTTGTTTTTAATTGCTTATCTAATTGTCTGCCTTCCTAATTAGAATCTAAGTTCCATGAGGCAGAAACAGGGCCTTTCTTTTTTGCCCATCTCTGTAACACTAGTATTTGAGAGTTCTTGTCATATGAGTGTGTTATTCAGATTTTCTTCACTGTAACAAAATACCTGAGCTAGTTACCTTGCAAAGAGAAAAGGTTTATGGAGTCTCAGAGGCTGTGGGCGTTAGTCCATGTTCTAATGGCCTAAGACAGCACAGCCTGGGGGCCCATGGTGGAGAAAACCATTCACACCGTAAACTGAGGAGCAGAGAGAAAGCGGAAGGGACAGGGGTCCCATGGTCCCATGGAAGCAGTGACACCTACAGATGTCCCTCACAGCTCTGCCCCCTGAGGTTCCACATCTTTCCGTGGCACCATCCTGGGGACCCAGCCTTTAACACACAGCCTTTGGGGGATCCTCGACGGCCAAGCTATGGCAAGGGGACACCAGGCACGTGACTGTGTCTTATCTTGGGGCCTGTCCTCTGGTCTCCAGAATAACCTTTAACATTGGGCACCCCATCAGTATTGCATTCATTTAGGTCTTTAGTTTGTTCACTTACCTATTCCGATGCCTAGAGTAATGTTTGAGTCAATATTAGTTTTTAAATTTATGGTTCAACCCTACACTTCCTGCTCTGATTTCTGATTTGTTTGAAGGTCAGTGGCCTCTTCTTGTTTCTAGTCCATGTTCTTAGCACATTCCTGACCCATAGAAATTCAGTGCCTCTCACAGAGGAGGAAGGCAGGGTTCAGGGATGTTGGAGAAAGGTTTAGTAAGAACCAGAGTGGGAAAAAACTCAGTTCTTCCCTTCTCCCCAAGTTCTCATTCAGGTTTTGGGAATCAAACCAGGATAAGCTACCTTTCCAATAAATCACTTTTTTTTTTTTAACTAGTAATTGTTCTTTGATTCCAATGGTGTTTTACTTAGGTATTAGTGCAAATCCTGTGCTGTTGCAAGTCTACATTACTTTCTCAGAGATTTATAGTAACTGTAGCAGTCTGTGGTAAAGGCGGTGAGGTGGGGTGTGGCAGTGCACACCTGTAATCCCAGCGCTCTGGGAGGCTGAGGGAAGAGGACCTCGAGTGTGAGCCCAGCCTGCTGGTGTCCTGCTGCAGCGCAGTCCCGTCATGACAGGTGCTACTGTCTCCTCCGCGGCTCTGACTTCCCTTGGATGTTCAGCAAATGAAAGACCTGCATCTTTCCACCTTGCACAGCCGTTCAAAGGTGAATTTCGAGTATAAAAAAAAAAAAAAGGGAGAGAGAGAAAGAAAAAAAAAGAAAAGATCTCCTTCAAAATGTACTCTCTCAGGAAAGTGTAGAGTAGGTTTCTCCCACATCGGAGCGCTCGCAGCAGCTCTAGAAACTTCTTTGTTCTACCTTTGTAGGAGGCCACTGCCAAACACCCCCTGGGCACACATTTAGAGGAGCAATAATGATACAGGGAGAGGCTGCAGGTTTTCCTATTGGCCGTCACAGGAAGACGGCCTTGTATACAGACAGATCGCCCCGGTGCCTACTTCAGGCTGGAATGTCACCCCGGGTGGCTGACCGTGGCATTCATCGGCCTGAAGAGCGATGGTGGCGGATGAAGACCGGCTTCTTTCTTGCTCTTTTTCCTTTACTGGGCAGAGTTGCAGAGAGCGTCTGAGAGACTCAGACAGACAGGCGCCTGGGAGGGCACAGCACGCGGTGTGCTGTGGGGCGAACTGTGTCCTGCACTCCCGTGGTGACGTCCCACCCTCTCCCCGGCCCTGGGAACGTGACCTGATACAGACAGAGAGAGAGTTTGCAGCGGTCACGAGGTGAGGCGAGGTCGTGCAGGTGGCTGAGACACTGTGACCCGTGTCCTTACAAGGGAGCCCTGGAACCAGCATGTACCAGAGGACGAGGTGCACACAGGGAGACGCCTCGGAAGAAACCAGCTCTGCCTGCACCCGGCTCCCAGGCGGGCATCCTGCAGAGCTGGCAGACAATGCGTTTTGGAATTGAAGCCACCCAGCCTGTGGTCCTTGGTCCTGGCTGCCCAGCTGCCCAACAGGACCAGCGCTTGGGTCACCATCTCCAGTCCTGCAGTTAGGCTCCTGTCAGCAGGACACATGGCCCAGGCTGGCCCCAGGCACAGCCCTGTCTGTCCTCAGGTCCCTCCGGGCTCCATCCCTTCAGCCCTCGGGTCTCACATGCTGTCCAACCCTGGCCAGGCTGGCCCCACCTTCCTCTCTCCATCTGTTGGTGGTGGTGGCTTCTTCATTTCTTTGCAGAGAGCATTGGTGGCACTGTCACTTGCTGCCCATCACTGCCAGGCCCCGGCTCTGTGTACTGAAACAGCCCTGGGTCACGATTGCCATCTTGACACCAGGATGGATATGTCTAAGATGTGCTTCTGCGTTCCATCAAATCTGAGAAACACATTAAAACCAGCCACTTGTGCGGGCTGCTTTCTCCCGCTAATTGGCCAGGATGGATGTGCAGAGGAGCTGCCCCCTCCCTCCTTCCCACCAGCTGCTGCTTTATTATGGAAAGGCCCACTATGGCCAAGAAATACATAAATCTCTGGTGCTGCAGGAGAGAGCAGTGACGGGGTTTCCACACGAGTGTCCTGGGACGGAGGTGAAGCAGGCGTCTCAAACACAGCTGGTGACATCCCTGGGAAGGGACAGACCAGGGGTCCTGTGTTCAGCACCATGACATCCTGTCCTGACCGCTGCCTCGCAACCCGCAGGGTCAGATCTAATCACGGGCAGAGCTGGGGACGAGTTATCCTGGGCTTACACCAAGCTTTCTTGGTCAAAGTCACTATCAGGGAAAACAGAAGAATGGAAAAAAGATGGAGGCAGATGAAAACTTCAGCCTTTTTTTTTCTTTTTATGGCTCCTGGAAACATTCCTGGCCAGTTTTCTACAGCTTCAGTTTGCTCTCGAGGAGTGGCTTGAGGGGGACCTTCTACCCCGAGTTATCTCGTGAAAGGAAATCATCTCGCTTCTTGGAGCGTCCCACGGCCAAGGTTCCGTCACAGTCTTGTGGGGTGTGCGCTTCGGGAAGACAGATGTGAGGGGAGCAAGATCTTTTCCTACCTGGATGTGTTCTAAGAATATTTTGCATGCTAAAACTGGGCAAAGATTGCACATTTAGAAAGGGAAATATACAGAGCAGCGTATCTGGGTTTCCCTGCCTGCAGCTGTCTTGTCCAGTGGCCCTCGCTGCCCCTGTGTGATCGCACGCTCCAGTCCCCAGGACACCTGGGTGTGATGCCACCCCAGAGTGGTTCTGAGCTGGAAGACCTAACCGCAGTGGGACCGAACTCTTCAATGGCCCCAGGGAGCTGAGTCACAGGACAGGAGACACCGTGTGCAGTGGGAGACCCGAGGCAGAACGCGAATGTGCCAACTCCACCGCAGCCTCGGTGTCACTGCACTGAGCCGCAGTTCAATCTCCAGGACAAACCAAAACAAAACAAAAAAAAAGAAAAGCAAGCCCGCTGGATGTGGATGAGATAGACGTACAGTTGTTCCCGGGCGGTCCTCTTCCTCGGAGTGGAAACAGCGCCATGGCCTACGGCTGTGGGAGGCCGGGCTGCAGGAACCGGTGCCCTGCACTAGACCATGGCGATTTTCACATGGATGTCAGGAGAGAAGGCTGGCGGGCCGCCCAGCATTAGGAGACCTGCGCTGGAGCTTTGCAGCAGTGAGATCTCGGTGCGCGCCTCGCTTCCCGAGCCCGCCGTCCATGGAGAGGAGCCGGCCGCACACTGGGTGGGCTGCAGAGCCCCCTTCTATCACATTAGCGCGTGCTAAATGGCAGTTACTCTCAGAACATCGGGCTCAAAAATCTCAGTGATTTTCTCTTCCATTTACTCTTTCTGCCCAGATTGGCTTATGTTGAACTTTCTCCCCTTCATATTTGGAAAAATAAAAACATTACATTTTCTATTACATTTTCTGAAACAGTGCACGGATGTTGGCACCCATTTCTAGTAAGGACACCAGCATGCTGGGCACGGTGGCAGAGGCTGCTGCGACTCAAGTGCTGTTAAATGTCAGGCCCCACACACAGATCTGCGGGTTGGTTATTTTAATCTACAGGCAGCTTACATGCTGGACATTTTGTAAAATCAGTGGTGGGCACAGAAACGCATTTGTACATAGAGTAAAAGGAACAGTGACAGAAAATAGCTTGTCCAAAGGAGAAGAGGCAGGAAATCATGCAGGTCCCCAGCAGGGCAGAAGGCACCAGACCTTCTTTCCCAGCAAGGAATGGCGAGCGCAGGTTCTCCACGCCTTTCCCTTCACCCGTGTTCCGGGGACAACTGTGAAACACTGTGGCGTCCCCGCGGACCCAGCGAAGGCCCATCAGCGCGCGTGAGGCCTCGCCACTGCGGGTGTCAAGTCGTGTTTGCGGCTTCTCGGCAGCCACACGAGAAGGGCAGAGGGGCGTCAGTATCTCCCCACGGTGGTCATGAAGAAACGGAGCAGAAAGAAAGACATCCTGAATTCTGTCAGATCTAGGCCTGTGACATTGTGACGTATAATCTTTCATTATTGTCCATTGCAGTTTTTAATTTTGAAAGTTTCACTCTTAGATACATTACAAAAGTGGAATAAAGAATCCCTGCATACCTTTCATAAGGATTCACCCTTGTTAGTATTTTTACAAATTTATTTTCTTTCTACTTCCTTCCATCTCTCCTTTCCACCCTCCTGCCCACCCTTCTTTCTTTCTCTCTTCCTTCCTCCCTTCCTCCCTTCCTTCCTCCCTTCCTTTCTCCTTTCTTTCTTCTTTCTTTCTTTCTTTCTTTCTTTCTTTCTTTCTTTCTTTCTTTCTTTCTTTCTCTTTTTCTTTTCCTTCCTTCCTTCCTCTCTCCCTTCCTTCATTCCCTCCTTTCTTCCTTTCTTCTTTCCTTCCTTCCTTCATTTCCTCCTTTCTTCCTTTCTTCTTTCCTTCTTTCCTTCCTTCTCTCTCTGTGTCTCTTTCTTTCCTTCCTTCCTTCCTTCCTCCCTTCCTCCCTTCTCTCTCTCTCTGTCCTTATTCTCCCCCTCCCTCCCTTGCTTCCTTTCCTAATGCCCTGAGCGTGAGGTGTGTATGTCGTATCATCTTCCCTTTAATACTTCAGTGTGTTTTCCATGAGAACTGGGCATTTCCTAACAGAACCGCAGTGTGGTTGTCGAGTTCAGCCACTTCCACAGGGCACCGCACCGTGGCCAGGCCACAGTCCGTGTTCCATCTCCCAGGGCTTCTAACCTGTCTGTTCTGTCATTGAACTTCTGGCTCAGGATCCAGTCCTGCTGCACACATTGCGTTTTGTTGCCATGTGTCCTTAGACTCCTGGAATCTGGAAAATGCTCTTGCGTGTTGTCTCTTATAACATTGATATTTCAAAAAGTCACAGGCCAGGGGCCGGTGAGATGGCTCAGCGGTGTAAGCGCCTGCCTTGCAAGCGTGACGGCCCGAGTTCGACTCCCGGAACCCACATACGAAAAAGGGGCCGGTGATATCGCTCAGCGGCACGGGTGCCTGTTGGCGCGCGAGGTCCTGAGGTCGACCCCCCGGTACCCACAAAAAAAATAAATAAATAAATAAAAAGTCACAGGCCGGTTGTTTCCTATGATGTCCCCTGAGCCTGGCTTTCGCTGAGTTCAGGTCGGCAGCCTTGGGCAGGATCTGTTACGTACAGCATTTTGTCCATCTTGGTGCGTTCCATCAAGAGGCACAAGAAATTGTTCTGTCCCAGTGTCGGTGAGGTTAACCTTGATCCTATTTCTCCCTGGTACAGTTACTACTTACTGTTTTATAATTAGTCAATAACTTGTTAAAGATATTTTGTAAAATTATGTAAATAGCTAGTTCCTCATTGAACTTTCACCCATTCATTTAGTTTTAGTTTTTTTTTTTTTTTTTTTTTTTTTTTTTTTAAACAGGGTCCTTCTATGTCAGTCAGGCGGGCTTTGAACTGACTATATAGCTCAAACTGGCCTCACACTTGTGGCAATCCTCCTGCCTCAGCCTCCTGACTGCTGGGATTACACACATGTACCACCATGCCTGGCTGACATTTTGTTTTAGTTTTGATTAATGCTCTTTGCCTAAATTAGTTCTTACTATGATGGTTAAAAATGGTGATTTTATTTCATTTTCTACTATTTATTAATCTACTGTAAAGAGTTATTGAGTGTAGCAGTTCTGTGAATAAGTTCGTTCTTGTTAAATAACCTCACGATAGACTATTTGGTGAGGAAGTCAGTCTGCATTTAGGACATATGACTGGGAAAAGGCTGTACCTTTTCCTCATAGGGGTCATCGGTGTTTGTGACTTTGACATCTCATTCAGATCTCTGGTTTTAGCTTCTGCCTTCACTGTGCACTGCCGTAGCCTTAGCTGTGGTCAGTGACAACCACGTGTCCAGCAAGACCTGCGACATGTTCACTGCTGTGTGCCCGAAGCCCGAGAGTGGTCAACGCGCAGCATGGGTGGGTTGCATATTAACGACTGGTCCAACTGGAGCTTGCTGGACAGCCGTCCTCTCAGGTGGGCCAGGGTTTCACCTGTCCATTGCACACACGGGCTCCAGTGAGTGTCGCCTGGTGCCCTGAGCAGGGCCCCCACCTGCAGGGTGGCTCACGGCACACCTGTGCCTGGGGAGGGGCCTCCTTCCCCACCTCTGCCCGACCCCTCCCACCTTTGTGACTCATGAGAGACAATCTGTCTTTTCCCTGAACCCGTGATCAGGAGATCAAGTGTAGGAGTGAGGGGGGCGCCTGTTTTACCCAGCCGTGCCTCGCAGGCTCATGAGTGAGCTGGGTTTGGGGGACGAGGTGCACTGCCTTCTGGTTCTTGCTGTGAGTACTGTCCTGTGAGGCACTGGAACGAGGCTTCCTGTGAACCCAGGCCTTCATGAGAAGTAGAATTTTTGCAAAAGCATCCGCCTTGCTGAGGCCTCCAGCTGTGTCTAACAGAATGACAGGAGAGCTGGAGGAGGTCGGGCGGGTGGTGCCTGCTGTGCCTGCTGGGGCATGTGGGGCAGAAGCAGCTCAGGAAAGAGCACACAGCTGAGGGGGGACACAGCCTTGCTCTCTTCCCTAAGAAAAGTTAGGAAGGGTGTGAGTTATGATACGATTGGAGATTGAAATTTAATGTGGTGCAAGAACACTTGAAGCCCCTGGGAAGACCTGCTGTAATTCTCCTCTAGTAACTCTGCGACTGTGATTTTTGCACCTGTGAGTGGCAGAGCTGGGGAGATTGCATTGACCGCTGCAGCATGAACCCAGCACCTGTCCTGAGCCAAGAGTCACGTGCATGATCATTTCTTGTCCCAATGCCTAGTGGTCAGTGGTGACATCCAAGAACTGGTGGTCACTGATCCAGGAGATGCCGCTGCTACAGAAGGGCTGGTTTAAGCTGAAGGCAATTAAAAAACAGCAAAGACAGAGAGAACCGCAAGTTGTAGGCTTCCTTTTGTGTAGGTCTTCTACCTCCCCTACCCCCTGCGAGAAGGAAGATAAAACCACCATTAGTACTGGACAGAAACGGTTGGCACCCAGATAGGTCTGTGTGACACACAGCTTGCTAAACTACTGTCTTCTGCTGGGTTCTCCCCACATGAACCTTTCTCTCTGAATTCACCTCCCCTTTCCTTTGTCTCTTTACTTCTCATAATTTATCATCCTTTGTTAAAATGGTATATAAATTTACCAAGTTTAGCTGCTTCTTTTGTGGGTGTCTTCACTTCTTTTCTATGATGGCCACCAGGCACGTAAAGTGAAAATGTTAATACCTGCTGACGTTTGTGTGCCTTTCACGTCTTTTGTTGGTTTAATTTGCAAGCACCAAGCACTGAACCCAAAAGAGTAGATACCCTATCATCGGCTTAGCGTGAAGTCAGGGTTCTCACCCTGGCCCCAGGGCTCCAAAGCCTCTTCCTACACACATTCCCTTGTTCCCAGCAAATCTGGGGGATTCATCTACACGGAACCGCAGGCTGGGACAAAACTCTGCACACCCAGAGCTCACAGTCTTCCAGCAAAGCTTCGGGCACAGCCCTGAGGAAGTCATTCCTGTGTTCTCCATAGGAAGTGATGGCCCTGGGACAAGGTCTGTCCCCATTCCTGTGTGACACCATCACAGCTTCGGGGGAATGCTGGTTTAGGCTGTGAACGCTCAGGATTGCAGTTAAAATAAATACCTTAGCTCTGTAAACAGATTTCCTTATTTTGTGACAAGGACTCAGTTACCCCAGCTGGGCTCAAATTTGGGATTCTTCCGCCTCAGCCTCCAGAGTGCTGGGAGTGTAGCTGTGCACCACCATGCCCATTCATGTCTGCTCATTAGCATGCTTCGCCATTCTATTAGGGTGACTCCGTGTTGGTTTCCAGCTTGTAGACTGCGGCCTCTTTGGGTGCCCACGTTTCTTCCCTGGTGTGGAGGGGGAGCTCACAAAGCGGTGCCTACGGCCTCCTCCAGACCTGCCGGTGTCCGCAGCCCCACACCTTCCAGTGTGGGAAGAAGGGCCCTCGGGGTGGTGTGGTGTCCCTTGGCAGGAGGTCACACTGCCCTTGCCTCTCCCATCCTGCTTAGCATGACCGAGCCCTTGCTGTCCCCAGGCCCTGGCGAGAGCCCTCGTGCTGAGCATTTCTCCTGACCGTCTGTCAGGCATCGTTGTGAGATGCGCTTTGCCGGAAGTCACTGTTGCTCTTAGAGCGTCGCTGGAAACCTGCACTAGAAGGAGTAGGCTTCTTGCCATCTCGTCCGCTTCATCTACCTTGGCAGAGAGAACTTGGTTGGAACGTGCACATTTAATTCTTCGGCCCTCCACCCAGATGAAATGCAGATGCAAATCCTTCAGGTCCCAGGTAAGCAAACCAGAGTCATTCCTAAGATTCCTCAGAGCCTGGTGGGATCTACTTGTCATTTCTGGGGCCAGGCCACTCTGTGCAGTGAGCCAAAGGCCCTGCCGGGCAGGGTGGGCGCTGTGTATCTCTGTGCCCTCCAGGGCTCTGCCAGGGCAAAGGACGCCACGCTTCTCACGGGGAATTCCCTGAATTTCGGCTAACACCGGGCCAGGGGTCAATTAGAAATAGGGAAGCCAAGGGCCGTGGGCAGGGTGAACAAATATCATAGAAAAGACGAATTGGTCCAGCGAGGGGGTTGGAGTTTATGCTCTACTCTGCTTTCTCTCCATTTTCGTGCAGGTGTGAGAGTTGCTTTCCCTGGTGGGTGTCGGCTGCTTTCCTGGTTGTCTCACCTCTCGCCAATTATAGTAAGTGTCAGCTGTCTCTTCTCTCTGCCTACCTGGTTCCTGAGGGCAGATTCACCACAGCCACGCCTAGCAGCCTCTGTGTGCTTTGAGAGGACTCTGACCCTCAGCTGGGGAGCTCGCACAATCCAGGTCACCGAACGAGTCCTTGCAGGGCGCTGGCATCCTGTGACGCTTGGCCATGGTGTGGCCGGCTGCACCCAGGTCAGTTCTTCGCCTCTCGTCCCCCCGACCCTCCATGCAGACCCTCCAGGGTTCTCACCCAGACACAGACATCTCCAGTACGCACAGTCTCATCTGGTCCCACCCAGTGAGAGCAGCTTCCTCCCCTTCTGTAATGTTTTAGGAGATGCTCATTACGTTCCGCACTCTGTACTGGCACTGCCAATATAAACATGGTGGGGTGTTACCCAAGCAGTGTAGCCGCAGAATCTGAAGGGTATGCCACACCCGGTGTCCTTCTGGACAGCGCAGAATCAGGGGACACCAGGCCTGGAGAATGCACTGGATGTCACTTCCAAAGTGCTGACCCAGGAGGAAGAGGGGACCTCAGACTGCACAGGAGCTCACAGTGGGAACTGTGTGCTAGTAACAAGCTGAGGGAGGAGATCTAACTAGACCAGAGGCTGGGAGATGTGAGATGCAAAGAGAGGCGGGAGGGCGTCCCCAGGCTTTCCCATGGTTCCCAGGAAGCCTTGGACCGCAGCGAGATTCAGGAAGACAGGGGCACGGGGGGCGGGGGTGGGGTGGCCAGGCACACAGGGCTTCTCCGGGGCAGTGTGGCTGAACGCTTTGGCTTTGGTCTGGTGGGGTTGAAAAATAAATCCAGGAAAACCCTTGAGATGAGGGACCCAGGATAAAGGGTTAGGTGAGTGTCAGGAAAGAGGGATGACATTTCCCAGGACAGCATGGCAGGGAGCCCACAGGAGGGAGGGTTATGAGAGGGAGGCAGTGTGCCAGGAACATTCCGTGTTTTCACTTCTGCTTTCCAAATCCCTGTGCTCATTAGAGCTGTCGATCCTGCCCACTTCTCTCCAACTCCTGTCTCAGAAACAGATGCACAGCCGAGCCTCACAGGTCACCGCTGGATACAGGACCCTGGCAGGGCCTGCATGCTTCCTTCCAGGACGGCCGGCTGTGCTCCACTCTGCTCCGGTTTGACCTCTGTTTTCCCTTTTTCTATTGCTGACATAGTCAAAGCACCCGGCATAAAGGTATTCAGTAAATATTTGTTAGACAATGGGTAACATTTTTGGAAAATGATTAGATAGGGCTGTGAATTTGGAATAATGGGTACTGGGCTGTTAGCAGCTCTCCTACCTGTCCTGGGAAAGATTTTCTATAGACTAAAGCCAAGCAGAGACAACCGGAGAAGATGGGGCGAGTGGGAGGAAGGCGAGGGAGCAGGAGGGAGGGGCGGAGTCCCAGGCTGATGCCAGGGCCCCATCTCCTGTACTGCTTCCTCCCAGGCTCCTCTGCATTCATCCCAGTGCCACAGCAAGCAGTCCCTGCCATGCGTGTCCCTTGCTCACTCTCCGCTCATGCATCTGAAAGTCAGCCAGAGCTGAGAGCAGCGCTCTTCGCATCCTCCAGGGCTGCGGGGCTGGGAAAGTGCCCTCCAGCCACCAGGGCGGGACGTGTGCCCCTCCACCTGTGATCAGCAGCAGCTGTCACTAGGATCTCACTGATGGCACAGGGGCAAGAAGGCCAAAGTGCAGCCCTGCCTGTCTCACACCCCACAGACCGTATGCCGTGAGCCTATGCATAGGCTCGGGGAAGCCTCCACATTTCTTTCGGGATGACTTTAATGAAGAGGCAGATGGACCACCAGAATTTCTCCTGGCGATCTCATTTGATGTCTCCAAAGCCGAGCTTGGGATGAGCCACTGTCCTAATCCCTGCCTGGGGCGGCAGCCTGCCTAGGTGCTGCTTGGCACTTACTTGTGATTGGGGACCAAAGCCCTGAGGCCATGCTTTCGCTGACCCCTGGCTGGACCCAGGTGTTTGCCAGGTGGAATTAACACGCTGAGGCCACCAACCCCAGGGCTGGGAGCTGACCATGGCCCACGGTGCCCTCTGCCAGATTTGCTGCCATGGTCCAGGTCAGGACCCACATGGCTGAGTTAGAAGCTGCTTTATGAACGTCAATATTTTGACTGTTACTGATGGTCATCGATTCCTGTTAAATAAGGATCAACTCTCCTTTGTGCCAGGCCCAGTACTAGCTCCTGCAGGAACCGTGGAAGTGAACCCCTCAAATAAAATTATTTATAATAAAAATCAAAGGATGAAAAGATAATGTTGGAATCATGCACAGTCCCTCAGGTGTTCATGATCTCTTTTCTTTCCTTTTTATTGATTTTTTTTTTTTTTTTTTTTAGTACTGGTGATTGAACCCAGAGTCTTGGCACTGAGCTCCATCCCCAGCCCTTTTTAATAATTTTTTATTTTGAGACAGGGTCTCTCACTAAGCTACTAAGTTGCTCAGGCTGGGCTTGAACTTGGGATCCTCCTGCCTCAGCCTCCCAGAGTGCTAAGATGACAGTCCTGTACCACCAAGCCTGGCGTTGCTCACCCTTTCACCCAAGGGTGCTTAAGGGTCTGCTGTGTTCAAGATCCAAGGCGTGTGTGCTGATGGCAAATGAGATTTCAATACACTTAATGAGCAGGCGATGTTCCATAAATAATTGCAGAGCTTGACAATTAGGACAGAATCTCAGCAAAATAAGAACAAAAGGGGCTGGGATGTGCATGGCAAAATTTCACAGCTGAAATGGGGACAGGGATGGGGTCCAGCCAGACAGAGTGCATGGAAGAATGCAAAGCGTATTTCCAGGCGCAGCTGTTCCGCCTCAATGGCCTTGCACACTGCGCAAACCACGGGAGGATAAACACAATCCTGGACGGTGCAGAAACGAGCCTGTGGCCGGAGGACTCTCGGAGCGTCTCTGCTTCTTGTAAGAAATGCCTTTCTCTAATGTGTCATACAGCTTATTGTTTGGCTCTGAAAATAACAAAGACACATATACTAGTAATGGTTTGGAAAGACGTTGTTTGCAAATAAGCAGATCTGCAGAAAGGTTGTCACTTTCTCAGTGAGTGTGACAGTCCCCTTATGGGAGGCAGAGGGCCACAGCTTCTGCTCTCTGACAGCCTAATTCTGTGCTCTCGCTTGGTGCAGAGACAGGGAGGGACGGGCCACTCAATTTGGAGAAGGTGACTTACCAGTTGGGAAATATCAATTTTATTCTCCAAGGTTAATGTCTTCCATAACCAGTTTGAGGGCTTTGACAGTAGTTCAGATGCAGGGAGATTTTCCCTATCTTACTTCAAATTACAGGTGAAAGACCTTCTTTGGCAACACATTTTAGAAACATAAAGAAAAAAATCAGAGAGGTTCGGGTCAGGAGACATTTGTCAGCTTTGTGATTGTGGAAATTCAGTTTTCTCACTTGCTCAATGGGGAGACTCATACTTACATGGGGGTATTGTGGAGTTAAATGTCCGGACAGTGTCAGGGTTTCATTGTGAGATGCAGCAATGGTGGCTGTCACTGTGCTGTGTGCTCAGGTATGGTTATGATGCGCAATTCTGAAAGGCAATTGCAGAATGAAAAATTGAAAAAATTGTGTTGAAAAAAGTGTGTTGTAGTTTAGATATAAAATGGCCCTCAGAAGTCTCATGAGGCTTTTGGAAGGTGATTGGATGGTGGGGATGTGCTAGCTGACTATGCTGTTGGGGGGGCTGGTTGGAGGTGGTCACTGGGGTGTCACCCGGAAGGGTGTGTTCCTGTCCCCACCTCCTCCCTTCTCTCTCTGCTTCCTGGCTGCAGTGGGTCGAGCAGTTTCTCCTCTGCCAGACACCTCTGCCATGCTCTTCTGCCTTGGATCAGCTGACCATGGACTGAGCTCACTGGAAACTGAATCCAGTAAACCTTTTCTTCTTCAGGTTGTGGGCATCGGGTATGGTGTCCTGCAGTGGGAAATCGGACTGATGCAAGCTGTTTGACTTCTGTGCTGTGCCTCAGGTCTCTCTGTCTCTATGATGAACAGACAGAACTGTTGTCAGTGCGCTCCTTTCCTGACACGTGGACGTCTGAACTCTGTCCGTTGCGTTGCTTCTTAGGAAGGCTTCACATAGCCCGAGTGGACACTCAGCTGTGAGATGCTCGGCAGTGCCCATTTGTCAGCATTGCTGCTGGAGGAGAAAGCACCGTGAACGTCTAAGACTGAGAAGTGAGATGTGACTCTGTGAACTGAAACGACCTCCATTATTCAAACTTTGAGTAACCTTAAAATCCACACCAAGCGCTTCTTCCTAAGTAACAGACGGAGCCTCGGTTATAAGACTTCGGTGGATCCTGGCTCTGACGTTTTTAGGGCTCAGTACTTGCCCGTGATACACCAGCCCTTCCTCCCCGGAAGCTTCGGAAGATGCCTCAGTTGCAATTTGCTTTCCTTTTCCTTTCCTCTGAGCAGCTTCGTTCACGTGCAGACTTCCGCCATACGATTCTCCCCAAGGCTTCCACTGTGACTGCAAACAGCCCTCTTCTGTCTCCTGTTCTTCCCAGCGAGTCTCCTTCCCACCTGTCTTTGTGGAAACCAGATCACCTTGAGGATCCTTCCTCCCGATGGTCCTTTGGAGATGTCTGACCGTTTATGTCCGTGCTCCTCATACCCCCAGCCGGGAGGAGTTGTGGTACCTTCCTGGATTCCCTTGCAAATTCCCTGGGGTTTTTGCAAGCTACATGAAGACCCACTTCTGCAGATCCTGGTGTCCCTCACCGTCACTGGCCTGCACTTATAAAGGGTTTTAGAAATTCCTGCAGTCTTCCGGCCCACCCATCTATTTCTAGGGGTATTTCCTCTCAGACACTCCAGGTTCACTTTCCTTACTTATTTAAATAGTTTTCCCATCTGTTTCACTTCTGTCATCAGACAACCATGCTGTAACAGATCATAATCCAAGACAATTCCACATCAATGGGTTTAATCTCGAGTACCTGTTGGGTCCACCCTGGGCCTCACAGAGCTGTCTGTTGTCCAGTGGTCCCTGACCGGCCCTTGCTGCTGCCCCGGCTGTCTGGTGCTGATACTGAGGCGCAGGGCTGTGATTCCAAGTGTTCTTGTATGGCTACTGTTTTACCTGTCTGTCTGTCTGTCTGTCTATCTGTAAGTATATGTTTGATTTTTTTATTAGTATATGTTTGTGATACGTAATGAGCTCATTCGCACTGAGGAGTTGGTACCTGTACACATGCATCTCACTGTCATTTTGTCACAGTGTTACACGTCCTTTATATTCTCCTTTTGCTTTCAGGCTTGCATATTTGTTTTCCTCTAGATTTTACAGTGTGGATATCTCCAAAATGACAAACATGAAATCTGTAATTTCTAGATCTACCAAACACATTCCCAGGTGAAGGTCTGAGGACAGCAATAGTGCTGTCGATGATGCCACGGCCACCTCAGCCTGTCCCCGTGCTGCCCTCAAAATATCACGCGGAGGCTGCCTTGAAATCCACAGCCCCCTCCCGAGGGGCCTTCCCCTTTGCTCCATTACAACCCTAGCATGTCCTTTGGCCTGTGTCAGTCTGGACCTTAAACCTTAAACCTCCCGCAAAGCTCGAGCTTGAGGTCTGCCCTCCAGTCTCAGGTGCCGTTGGGAGGTGGGGTCTGGGGGAAGGGAGTGAGATCATTAGGGATGAGTCCAGAAGGTCAATGTGACGCCCAGTGTGAGCGCTCAGGGTACACGGGAGGAAGGACATGGTTAAATGTGAACGAGGGCATTGGCATGGAGCCTGATCCAGCGGGCTTGTTGTCATCAGATGAGCTGGGACCAGCACCGTATTCCAGGTTCTCATTGTCTGGTGCGATGACTTGGTCAGGAGAGTTGGTGAATGTGAAAGATTGCTGTTTATTTTAGGGAAGAAAGAAGAAGAAGAAGGAAAAAAAGGAGAAGCACAAAATAAATGCTCAGGGAGAAAAGGTGCTTTGATGCATCCTGCATGCAGAACGGAACGGACTGCAGTGAGTGAGAGGGCGGCGGCCCCAAGTCCCTTGCTGCCGCCCTTGCATGTCTTCCTGCACAGCTGACCCCAGTGGTCCCCCTTGGTCTCCTGCTAGAAGATTGGCATCAGGTGCCAGGTCCTGCGTGTTCTTGTGTTGGAAGATTAGTGCTGGGTGCAGGCTTGGCCAGATCCCTCATTGTGCTCAGGAGCTGCTGCTCCGAGCCCGCGTTTACCAAGTCTCCTCAGTTGGCAGGTTGTGCCCATGAGCTCCAGCCTCAGTGCCACACCCTAGCCTCCTACTTCATGAGTAACCTTGTGACAATCAGAGTCCAGCGCCCTCTTCCTCTACCCCTCCCTCTGCTACCTGCCAGTATGTGTCCTCACACCACAGGCCCCAAGGGCTGGGTAAACCCCAGACTGAAACACAAGCTCTGCGAGCCAGAACCAGTCTTCCCTGCCTCAAGGTCATCCTTGGTGGGAATTTGTCACGGTGATGGAGAGCTGATGGACACAGCCTGCACCTGCCTCCTTTCTGACACTATTGACGAAATCTAGTTTCAAATCCAAGCTGGCCTCATCAGTTTCCCAAGAAAGCAGGATTCCTGGGGAAAATGTGTGTGTTACCCCATTCAGAGAGTGATTTTAGCTATCGGTTTGGTGGCCAGGCTCACCCTAGAAAAGGACGATCCCCCATGACTGTGTAATCAGCCTTCGTCATTCTCTGCTTCTTGGCCACATTTACATCCTTTATGGCTAAGCGCACTGGCAGAGTCCTTGAATCCTGAAAACGGCCATCAGGCTTATAATTTGTTATATTTGAAAACAATCCAACCTTCTGAGCCCTGGGGGGATGATGTGACTTCAGATGTCCGAGGAGGAACCCCGGGGACCAGGGCCTTTCCTTTTCCTCTCCCGCTTCCTCCCCAGTCTGGCTAGTGCAGTCAGAAATGAGGCAGAGTTCTGCACGCATGACACTGACTCTATAAACCTGAAACCGCAGTCTCGGGGTCTCTGCAGCCCCCAGAAAAGCAGCCCAGCCCGCTGCAATTGAAAGCCCCCACCTGCAGACCTGGCTGAAAAATATTTTAAAGAGAGCAAAAATAGTTCCCATACCAACGACTCAAAAGCTGTGGTCTGTTTTGAGTGGAGGCTTTAATCTAATTTCTGTCTCACCCCACAGGCTTGGGTCAAAGTGAGCAATGGAAACTGCTTGTCCTGGGCTGATGAACGTCTGCTTTTAACACGCAGCAGGGGCCTATTAAAGGTGCCCCTGGGAGCCGTGGTCACGGCCACAACAGGCTGCGAGGGCCCAGAAGGCAGGAAAAACTCCCAGTTCGGCTCACACTCCGGCCTGTCACCGTTTGCCCTCCGTGGCCAGGACAGGTGTGATGTTGGCTGGCTGCAAGGACCTGTGCACTCGGCAGGTTCGGGTTGAGATCTCTCATGGGGAAGTTTAAAGGGACCCGGGACACACAGGCTCTTCCTGTCTGAATTCAGAAGCTACAGGAACTGGGCCGCCCTAGATAGAGGGGAGAATGAGCTTAGAGAGGTGGCTCTGGGCTTCCTGGAGCCTGAGCCTGGGCCCAGGCCAGGGACCTTCCGCCTCGTCCTGTCCAGGTGGATGTGGGGAGGATGTGCCCCGAGGAGGGACGCACCTGCCGAGCAGGGCTCGCCCCACTGTCTGGCCTGCAGGAGCGCCCCGGCCACACCAGGGGCCAGCTGAGGCAAGGTGCAGGGTGAAATGGAAGGAGGGCGGGCACCGTGGAATGGAGCACGGTAGACACTGGCTGTTCTGCTCACTTGGGCTGGTTCCGTCCTCCCCTCCTTGGGGAGACTGAGAAGGGAGCCGGAGGAAGAGCCTGGTGTCAGGCAGGAGCTTGTTGGAAGTGCAGATTCTCCAACACCGCTCACAAAACAGGATCGGAGTCTCTGGGGATGGGCCCTGGCAGCACGGGCCCTATCGAGCCAGCCAGGACGCGGGGCAGGGCTTCCCGCCCGGGCACCACCCCGGGCGGCTGTGCGTGCGGGGAGCTGAGTGCTGGCTCTCGCCTCACTTGCAGGAGGTCGAGCAGCCTCTCTGGTCTTGGTGTACTAGATGCCAGTGTTCTCGTGACGACCAGTGTCAGTGTCTGTGGAGTGTCCATCGCCAAGTGTCCCCAGGAGGGCAAAAATCACCTCTAGAAATTTCCTCTTTGAATTAGTATATAGTGTAAAAGCATTTCCCTTACAATACCTGGAGAACAAAAACCAAAACTAGGACTTATTAGAAGTTACTTCTAATAACTGAGTCTTACGTGATCTTTTAACCTTGCAAAAAATTGTCCAAGTGGTTAAAATATTTTTATTTTGTTCTCGTAAGAAATGCAAATGTAGGGGTCGGTGAGATAGCTCAGTGGCATAAGCGCCTGCCTGGCAGACGTGAGGTCCTGAGTTTGACCCCCGGTACCCACAAAAAAAAAAAAAAGGAAAAAAAGAAATGCAAATGTAAAATGGCATCTCAGTGACCTCCCCGCTCCTGCCGTCACGCTGCTCTGCCTGGGGGTTTGCCGCTGGCCAGGCTGTGCCCTGCCTTGGGTTCTCTGACTTCTTGGTGGCACCGATGCTGCTGCCCCACCCCACCGTCTCCCAGCCGCATCACCCTCAGCCTGGAGCTTGGGGATGACAGATGGGAGCTTTGGGACAGGAGCCCAGGTCCTGCTGACCACTCACAGCCTGAGATTCTGAGCGCAACGCCAGAACTGTGCGAACACACAAAAGGCAAACGGAGTTCAGCTTTAAGTGTGTAACTGGCCCTTTGTCACCATTAACTGCAAACTAATTGCATTTCATGAAAATCATAAAAATTTGTGCATTGAACATCAGTATCAGCAGAGTAAAAGCACAAAGAATGGGAGAAAAATAATTGAAAAAAATACATGTGATAAAGGATTAATATTCAGAATATGTAAAGAACTCTTAAAACTCGATACAAACAAGCCCCTGTTCAAAAATGGGCAAAGTACTCACCTATTTTTCAAATATCGATGACCAGTGAGCACATGAAAAGGTGCTCGGTGTCACCATTTGGGGGAGTCCGCTTTCTGCTGTTGTAATGAAGCACCTGCCAGAGGTGATCACCGATAAGCGGAACGGGTTTACTTGGCTCACAGCTTTAGAGGTCTCGGTCCGAGACGGAGTGGGCCTATGGTGAGCGGCGCTTTGTGGCAGGACTCGGGGCAGAGCAGGCGGGTTGCGCAGTCTCCTTTACGGCATTCCCCAGTGACCTAAAACCCTTTCACCGGGCTCCGCCTCTTAAAGCCCAGTAGCACCTCCTCAGGGTCCCTCCTCAGGGACCAAGGTGCCGGAACATGGGTCTTTGGGGGTCATTTAAGATCCAAACTATAGCACTAGTAACGAGGGAAATGAAAATCAAAGCCCACCATGAAAGACCCCCTCATAATCATCAGATCATCTGCCACCCCACATCGGGAAGGAACAAATGTTGGTGAGGATGCAGAGAAATGGGAACCCTTGTTTACTGTGGGTAGGATTGTAAGCTGGTACAGTGATTAAAGCATTATGGCAGTTACCAACAAAGTTAAAAAACAGAATTACCAGGCCAGGTGTGGTGGTGTGTGCCCGTAACCCCAGCACTCGGGAGGCTGAGGCAGGAGGATTGCCATGAGTTTGAGGCCAGCCTGGGCTACACGAGCAAGTTCAAGGTCAGCCTGCACTACATAATGAGACCCTGCCTCAAAAAAAAAAAAAAAAAAAAAAAAAAAAAGGAATTACCGTAAGATCCAGCAAGTCTATTCAGAAAAAAATTGGATCAGAGTCCTGAAGAGATATTTGTACATTCATGTTCACACCGGAATTGTTAAGGACAGCTGAAACGTGGAGGATGTAAGCGTCCACTGCACATCAACAGATAAGCAAGGTATGATAATATGCGCGATGGAAAATTATTCAACCTTAAAGTAGGAAGGGACTCTGAGACGTGATCCAACATGGAAGGACCCCAAGGACATTGTGCTAAGTGAAATAAATCAATCACAAGAAGAATACGACCTTTATTACTTTACTTAATCGAAGCACCTAAAATGGTCGAAATTGCAGATGGAAAATAGCCTGGTGGGGACCAGAGGTGGTATGATGGGAGTGTGTAGCTACTGTTTAACAAAGAAAGTTGCAGAGATGGTTGGTGACGACAATTCTGTAACAGCAAGAATATACTTAATATCATGGAACTCTATGCCTAATGTGCACGAGGTGGAAAATTTTGTTATGTGTATTTTATGACAGCAAAAGTTAATTGAAAAAGCATTTTAAAGAGCAAAAAAAGAAAGGACTATTGTTATGTTTGGACTTTATGTCACACCTCAGTGAAAGAGAGATGGCCTATGTCCTATAGTTTCTGGGACCATAGACCCCAAAGTGACGGAAGACATCTTGCAGATCTGGGCACACAGGGAGGGCCACATCAGGGGAGGCTTCTGAGAGCCAGGTGGGCTTCCTGGCAGAGGTGGCTTCTGACTGTGGCTCCGGAGGTGGGTGTGGGTATGTAGTGGAAGGGACAGGAATCCCACCACCTTCCCATCCAGTGACACTGGCCGCTTAATGTCCTTGATTGTGAAGTGGGTCAGTTTTCTTGAGAAGCTTAAACATGTGAAATGAAGTGGGGGTTTTAGCATGTTGCCTGAGTTTGCTCAGCTAGCTGAGGACTTGCTAGGTGATGGCCTCTCTAGGTGACACAGGATTCGTGACGGAGAAGGGGCTTCCTAGCTGGAATGTCAGAATCTTCTGGATTATGGACACAGATGTCTGAAAGTTGTGCAGAAGACTGGCTTGAGGGACTTCCGATGTAGGTAGGGGAACAATGGAGGGGCAATTTCAGAGGCAGGTACAGTCCGAAGGAGGACCAAGCTGGACTGCCTCAGCGGGGCAGAGCAGGAGCCATTGGGAGCTGGGATTGGCAGGACCTCTGTTTCTCATATTCTCTTTCTATTTTTAGGTCTTTGTGTGATGCCAGATTCTTTGCAAGAGGCCCTGCTGTTTACTGATTCCCAGCTTCTGGCTCCTTCCGTACGGTAGGAATCGCTGGGTAAATGTATGCGCTTTCTAGTAGTATAATGCTCTCCTTCTCCAGCTAGAAACGCCTGCCAAGTCTCATCTGATGCTGTACAATAGACGTGCTCTTTCTGCACTATGCCTCTCATCTCCAGTGCCCGCGCAACCGAAGCGACCGTGTGATGATTCCTGGCTGCACCTCTACAAGTAAAAAATAGACCTGCCCATTGTTTGAATGTTGAACACTAAGTAACAGTGGCACGGGATTGCTTGAAATTTTGAGTCAAAGCCCTTCTCTAATGAGCTGACCAAGGCCAAGCTCCGAGCGCAATTGCATGTTCTGACCCTGGTGTGCATGCAAACCTGAGCGTGTGCAAGGGACCCGCTGGGCAGACTTCACTTTGCGGGGAGAACGCAGAGGCTCCTCACACATGTGGGCCGCGTGGAGCCGGGGTGCTGCGAAGCTGACAGATTTAATTGGAAGTGGGAAGAAGTAGATAAGTATGGCGGTGCTCGTAATCAGACGCCGGAAAAACGGAGCAAGCGGAGCAGGAAAGGAAACAGAAGGGAAACTCACGTGACCTCTGAAACGACAGCGGGGCTGTCGCGGATGTACCTCGCAGGGTCGCACAGCCAAGTTCACCAAATTCCAGTTGTCATAACAGCTCTCTGGAGATGCAGTTTACATCATGTAAAATTTCAACCTCCCAAAGCGTACAAATTAGTGGTTTTTAGTATATGTACAGAGTTGTGCAACCATCATTACTGTTTTTCTATTAGTCCGTGTTTGCAGCACACAACATTTACTTTCCCTGCGTGGAGTTGGTGCACGAACACCACACATCTTCATTCCTTTTGTCAACCCCTTTCCCTCCCCTCCTTCCTCCCTCCCTCTCTTGATCCCCTTCCCATTTGAGAAAGCTCTATCTGCCTTCTTTCTGTTATCTTTCATTTGCTCTTTATTTATAATCTGGGTTTCTCATGTAAGAGAAACCATGCAATACTTAAACTCATGTGTCTGATTTATTTCACTTAATATAGTGGTCTAAAAGAGCACCTATTTTCCTACAAATGACTCAAATTTATCTTGTAAGAAAATTATCACCTCCAAAAGATACCTAGTACCTATTAGCTTTCCTCATGGTTCCTCTCCTCATCCCCTGACAGCTACTAATCTTTATGTGTGTGAATTTTCCTATTCTGGATATTTCATATGATGGAATCACACATTATGTGGTCTATTGGGGTTATTTTTTTTCACTCATTGTACTATTGTCAGTCCTTTATTCCTTTTCATGGCTGATGATTCCACTGGAATATAGTCATGCATTATGTTCTCTCACTTATCAGTTGGTGGATGTGCACGAACGTCTTAGCTACTGTCCCACTGCGACAAAATACTCAATACCCACAACATAAAGGAGAAAAGGCTTATTTTAGTTCATGGTTTCAGTCTGTGGTCAGCTGGCTCCAAAGTAGGAATGCCATGGTGGCAGGGCCTGGCAGAGGGAAAGCTACTCACCCCATGGCAGCCAGGAAGCAGAGAGAAGGGATGAGCTGGGGACAAGAACACACTCTTCCAGGTCACACCCCAGTGACCACCTCCCACCAGGCCCCGCATCCTGCAGCACAGTCAGCCCTGAGCTCACCCATGATGAGTCCACTGATGAGCACAGCGCCCCTTGACACAATCACCTTCCACACACTTGAGGCTTTGGGGGACATTTTAGATCTAAACCATAAAAGTGGACATATGTTTTTAATTTTCTTGGGTAGGTGCCAAGGCATAGACTTGCCCTAATATATGGAAACTATGTTTAACATTTGAAGGACCTGTCACAGTCTTCCCCAGCGGCTGCACCATTTCTAACCCCACCTGCAATTCCTGAGTGTTCCGCTTTGCACACATGCTCATGGGGACGCATCACCATGTTTATTGCAGCAATCCTAGTGGCATCTTGTCATTTTGATTTGCATTTCTCTAGTGACTAATGCTGTTGGGCAGTTTTTCATGTGGTTCTCAGCTATTGTGTGTATATAGATGGTTTTCTCTAGGGAAATGTGCATTCAAGTCTTTTGCCTATTTAAAAATTACGTTACTTATCTTTTTCTTGAGTTGTAAGAATTATTTGTATTGTTCTGGATACTCGATCTTTACTGATACACGATCTTTCAAATACTCTCTTCCATTCAGTATATTTTCTTTACTTTTTTTTGATAGTGTCTTCTGGTGCACAAAGTTTTATGAAGTAAATGCATCCATTTTTCCTTTTGTTGATCATATCTGAGAGAAGCGTATTTAACCCATGGCCATGAAGGTTTTCTTCTGTTTTCTCCCCAGCCCAGGAGGCCTGGAGCCTCAGCTTTTACACTCAACTGTTTGACCCATCTCGAGTTAGTTTAGAGTCAAGGTGGACTCCATGCTTTTGCATGTGGATATCCAGTTTTCTCAGCACCATTTGTTGAAAAGATGTAGAGCCATCCTTTCCCTCCTTAATCATCTTGGCACCTTTGTTGAAAAATCAATTGATCAATATCATCTATAGTCACCTGGCTATATTGCCACAGCACAGTTTCTTATATAACTGATTTTGTACTTTTTAATCAAGGTTTTTCTCTCTTTCTTTCCTCTCTTTCCTCAGCCTCTGAAAACCATCATTCCACTCTCAACTTCTATGAGAGCAACTTCTATTAAATTGCACACAGGAGTGAGACCACGCAGTATTTACCTTTCTGTGTTTAGCTCATTCGCTTAACAATGATTCCCAGTTCCATCCATGTTGTTGCAAAAGACAGGATTTTATTCATTTTTTGGTCAAATAGTATTCCATTGCATGTATCTGTGCATTTTCTTTATCCATTCATCTGTCGATGGATACTTAGGTTGATTCCACACCTTGCTGTAGTATACATGGGGGTGCAGATAGCTCCTCATCATACTGATTTCCTTTCCTTTGGACATAGGCCCATGAATTAGGCACTTTCCCATTGTTGGGACAAAATACCCAGCATCCACGACTTAAAGGAGGAGCGGTTTATTTTGGCTCATGGTTTCAGATAGTTCAGTTCATGGCTGACTGGTTTTGAGGTAGAAATGGCATGGTAGAAGGATGTGGCAGAGGAGAGCTGCTCATCCAACTGAAGCTAAAAATCAGAGAGAGAAGAAAGGAGTCAGGGACCGCACATACACTTCCAGGCCACACTCCTGGTGACCCACTTCCGGGGAGGCCCCACCTCCTAACAGCGCATTCAGCTATGAACTCTTCAGTGGATTAGTCCAATGAATAGTATGGCGACCCCGTGATTTAATTATTATCCCACCTACAAACACACGCGACTTTTGGGGGACATTTTATACCTAAATCATAACGTCCTAGTAGTGGGACTGCTGGATCTTATGGTGGCTGTATGTTTAATTTTGGGGGAGATTTCATACTGTTTTCCACAATGATTGTACTAATTTACATTTCCACCAATGCTGTGCAGGGCTCCCTTTTCTCAGCATTTTTGCCAGCACTTGTTATCTTTTGTCTTTTTCACAATAGCCATGCTTACTCTAATGAAGCGATATCTCATTGAGGTTTTGATTTTCATTTCCCTTGTAATTAGGTGTTGAGCTCTTTTGTCATAACTCATTGGCCACTCGTATGTCTTCTTTTGAGAAAGCTCTACCTGGGTCCGCTGACCATTTTTTTCTGTTTTTCAGTGCTGGGGACTAAATGAAGGGGCTCACACACGCTCGTGAAGAGACTTGCTACTGAACTACATCTCCAACACATTTTTTAAATGAGTTACTTCATTTTTAATTTTTTTCTATTGAGACAAAAATGCACAGTTTGTGCACATCTTTTGTTTTTGTTTTCTGTGTTTTGGGGTCTTGTCCAAAAATTTCTTGCCCATTCCTATCTCCTGAGGCTTTCCTCCCATATTTTCTGTTATTAATTCTGTTGTTCCATGTCTTACATTTAAGTTTTTAGTCCATTTTGAGTTGATGTGAATACCCAACTTTCCCAGCACCATTTACTCAAAAGGCTGTCTTTTTTCCTGAATCATGCTTTTAGCACCTTTGCTGAAAGTCAGCTGGCTGTAAAGGCATGGGTTTATTTCTGGGTGCTTAATACTTTTATGTTGGTGTACATGTCTGTTTTATGTCAATATTATGCTGATTTAGTTACTATATCTTTATAATATATTTTGAAGTCAGACAGTGTGATGCCTCCAGTTTTATTCTTTTTGCTTAAGATTTTTTGGCTAATTTGGGTCTTTTGTGCTTCCTTATAAATTTTGAGATTGTCTTATCCATTTTGTGAAGAATGTTATTAGTATTTTGATGAAGATTCTATTGAATCTGTACATTAATTTAGGGAGTATGGACATTTTAACAATATTAATTCTTTAGTCTATGAACATAGGAAATTTCTTTTGTTCTTTAAATATAGTTCAACAATTATTGTTTTATGCAGTTTTCTTGTAGATCAGAGAAGAAGAAAAAAGTTGTAATTCAGAATATAGTTACACTGTCTTTTAAATTTCCCTTTATCTCTTTCTTTTTTTTTTTTTTTTTTTTACGTGGGTACCAGCAGTCAAACTTGGGACCTCACGCTTGCCAGCAGGTGCTTGTGCCACTGAGTGATGTCACCGGCCCTTTTTTTTCCTTTATGTGGGTTCCAGGAGTCGAACTCAGGACCTCGCGTTTGCCAGGCAGGCGCTTAGGCCACTGAGCCATATCACAGGCCCTATCACTTGTTTTTATTTCTCCATGTTGCTTTTTTCTTCAGGTGGAGCTCCATGTATTTCTGCTTGAAAGATTCCCTTGTGTATTTCTTGTGAGGAATATCTGCTAACAACAAATTTTCTCAGTTTTTTTCTTAACCTGGGAATAGCATAATTTTTCCTTTGCTTTTGAATTATAGTTTTGCTGGATATAGAGTTTTTGGTTGGCAATCTTTTCTTTCAGCACTTTAGATATATCATTCCACTTTCTTTTGGCTTCCATGATTTCTGGTAAAAAGTCAGCTGTCACTTTATTAACTGTAACAATGAGTCACTCCTGTCTTGCTGCTTCTGAGAGTCCCTGTTTGACTTCGTCTCTTGACAGTCTGACTGTGAAATGTCTAGATGTGGGTTTCTTTGAGTGTATTGTACTTGGAGTTCATTGAACTTCTTGGATGTGCTGATTAATTTTGACATAAACATTAGGGAGATGTTGCCATGATGTTTTCTAATATTCTTTCTGTGTCTTTCCCTTTCTCTTCTCTGGTGCTCTCCTTTGTGTGTATATTGATATCTTTGGTGGTATCTCACAGGTCTGTGAGGCTCTGTTAATTTTTCTTCCTTTTTTCTTTTTGTTCTTTAGAGTGATTGTTTACCTGTCTTCAAGTTTACACTTTTTTCTGTCAGTTGAAATCTCCTGTTAAATTCTAGTAAATTTTGCAATTTCTGTTTTGTAAATTTAAAATTTCTATTTATATAATCTCTATGACAAGGCATCATTCTCACACTTTTCTTTATTCTTTAGACATCATTTGCTTTCATTTTTCAACGTGTTTTAAATAATGATTTAAAGTTCTTGCCTTATGCATCAATATTTTGGCTTCGTCTAAATTAGTTTCTAGTTAATTTCTACATTTTTTCTCCTTTTCTCTGTATATCTTGTATTTTTTTGTGGAAATCTGGAAGTTTAACGTAATAGAATGTGTGAAACTATAGATTCTTCTCCTCCCCCTCCACATTTATTGCTGCTATTTATTTGGTGAGTTTCCCAAACTAATTCTTTTTTTTTTTTTTTTTTTTTGTGGGTACCGGGAGTCGACCTCAGGACCTTGCTTGCCAGCAGGCGCCCGTACTGCTGAGCGATATCACCGGCCCTTTTTTCGTATGTGGGTTCCGGGAGTTGAACTTGGGCCCTCGCGCTTGCCAGGCAGGCGCGTACACCGCTGAGCCATCTCACCGGCCCCCCAAACTAATTCTGAAAAGTCTGCATTCTTTGTTCTGTGGCCAGTGAAGTTGCTGATCAGTTAGCTTAGTGATCAGTTAGTGATTGGAAATAATTTCCTTGAATTTGTTGAACCAATAATTCTCCAAGCACTATTTCAGTGCTTAGACAGGTTACAGATCTCCTTTATAATTCACTTCCTACTTGTGTTGATACTCAAGATCTACTGGATAGAGGTGAAAGCTTCGGACTTTCTTGGGTCTTTGTTGGTCACACCTCTGCATATGAGAGTCCCAGGAATTCATAAGAACTTTTCAAAGATGTCCAATAATCTTACTGTCCAGCTTTTCTTTATTTTAAAGTTTTGAGTCCACCCTTGAGTTACCTCAGACAGACATGATAGCAAACAATTGTTGCTTATAATTTCTGACAAATGCCCTGAGAAATAAAGTTGTGTGTAACACAAGGACTAAACAGGTCAAATAAAGATCAGTCCTGAGGATGGTGTTGTGTAGGGAACTGCCATGCTGTTCACAAAGCAGTGACAGATCTCTAGGGTGGAGATTTCTGGGAGCTTTAATCCATTCTATCTAGTAGAACACTGAGTTCCAGTAGCTGCTGAGTTTTTGTTGTATGTGAATGTATTTTTTTAAATAACTGTAGTTATAAGCCTGTTACTTTTCAAGGCTATCCTGGATCTAGGGAGAGGAGATAGGAATAGAACTGGTGAAAATATGCAAAGCTTGAAATTCTTTTAGTTGGCTATTTTTCTAAAATGAACACTCCTAGAATTTTTGGGAAGCCTTTAGTTAATTTCTAGAGTCCTGAAAAGTTGATATTGATACATTTTCTCAGAGTTCTTGTTGCTTTTATGGAGAAGCATGTTTCAGAATTCTTGATTATGTCATTCTGGAAGTGGCCTGGGCTGGATTCAACTTTCATTGTGTATTTGAGTGTGTCAGTGTGCTTTTAAATTAGAAGCTGCTTGGGGTGTGGTATTAGGTCCTACTGTCCTAAATGTCCCATATCTCTGGCCCAGTGCATGGTGTGCAGCAAGATGTTGTAGCCCAAGCATGAACAAATGATGAGGGAGGGCATTTAGGGAATCCTGCGAGAAAGGTCCGTAAGATGAAAATAGAAAGAAGAATACTCATCATTTTCCTGCAGATGGAAGAACAACAGAGTCCCACTGCCTGCCAGTGCTCAGCTCACACAATCCTGTTTATATAAATTCTCTTCTGACACTTTTGGTTAGGACCTGAGAATGTGCAGTGTCTCCTTTGCCTCTGTATCCCATCCCTCTAACCTGTGTCACCAGACACCAGTGTAGCTAAGGGGAAGGTGAGGGGAGGGTGCTTTCCTACACTTCCCTGCTCTGTCTCACTCCTCAGCTTCTTCCCAGGTCCTGTCAGTGGACACAACCGTGCCTTGTTATGGGAAAAGCCAGTGCAGGTGTGGGCAAAGAAGGGCTGAGTCTCGATGGAGGGAAAGAGCTTTGGAAGGCAGGGTCAAAGTGGGAAAGTAGGACAAGAAAACTGTGCTTGTGCTGGTGAATTTCCATCAGGGTATCTGTGAAGGAGGGGTGGAAGGGTACAGGGAACATCAGGACTAGACCCAGAAGGACATTGGTAATCAGATCAAAATGTCAAAGCTTATTCTGAAGGCTCTGGGTTTCTAGAGGAGGATTTTAAATAGGATTGTGATAGCAGACTTGCAATTTAGTAAATGGACCCTTCTGGCAATTCAAAGATCTAAAAACTGGAAGAGGGCTGAAAAGTTAAAATGTTGTTGTGCGGTAAACAGGCAGGCAATGATGAAAGATCGAATGAGGGCAAGTTAAGTAGATCAAAGAAGCAAAGAGCATGTGGAGATACACAGACAGGTAATTGGCAAGACTTTGGTAATGATGTGATGTGGGAGGTAGAGAAGAGGAGGAAGAGCAAGGACACCAGATTTGCACCTTTTGTTAGTGGATGCACCTTAGTGAGGAGAAGCTGCAGAGGCAGGATCAACCTCTGTGCTGAGAGCACGAAGTACTGAAGAGTCTGCAGTGCATCAAAAGGGACTTGTTCACTGAGCTATTGTGTCTTCAGTTTGGAAACCCAGAAGATGAACCTGGAGTGGATGTACTTATTGAGGAATTATTATCATATAAATTACAGCTGGATGAAGCCATGGAAAAGATGAGGTCACCCTGCAAGAGAGTCTGAGATGAGAAGAGAGTGTTTTGGAGATAGCTGTGGTAGGAGTTTGTGCCTCTCCTTCTCGTGGGACAGAGCAGAACACATACACACATCTTTGTGCTGGTTGTGAAGATCTGGGACTGCCTGGGGAGTTACTGAATCCCAGAGCCAGAGCCAGAGCCTGTCTGACTCTGTCTTGGAATGGATGTTCTGAGTTCTGCCTTATAAAGCCTTTCTGTATATACCATAGCTGTTATTCAAAGATATATTTGGTAACATAATATTGCTTTGGGATTGATACAGTGGCCCTTAGCCCTACCAAAATGTGGACCATTGACAACAGCAGCCTCTACCAGGACAGGCATAGCCAGAGCCTTCTCCTTCTGCAGGATTTCTGTTATGGTTGATACACTGTGTCAACTTGAGAAATTTAGAAGCTTATCTAAGTAACTCAGCAGATCTCCATCCAGGGGTGTAGAGGACATGACCTAAGGTGGCTGTTTACAGCCTAGGATGTTGTGATGATTGATTCATTTTGTCAACTTGAGAAGTTTAGAAGTTTAACTAAGTGGCTCAGCAGGGGGCCAGGGTCCTCACTTTGTAAACATCCTGAGCCTGTGCATGATGAGGGCATGGAGATGGTGTAAAGGACCCACCCCAGCATGGGTAGCCTGCATACAATATAAAGGAGGAAAAGAGGCTTGCTCTTCCCCCTTTTTGCTCTTGTTTCTTTTGATGTCATCTGCTGCCATGAGCTGTTGCTCTTCTGCTATGCCACCCTGCCTTGGAGCTAGCTGATTACATCCTGAAACCTCCACAAACTGTGAGCTAATAAACCTTTTCTTCCTTAATTTTGACCATCAGGTATTTTGTCTCATTAACAAGAGAAAAGTAACTAAGACAGTCTCTTTAGGTCCCTATAGGACACCATCACTCTCTCTTCTATGAGGGTATCCGGTGGCTCATCTCCCAAGGTGATTTTGTCTAATTCCTGTTGTGTTTTAAATGGAGCAATAAACACTGCATGGGTGAAAAACATCCAGAACGGTATCTTATCAAAGAAAGCAGAGAATGGATATGAACAATTTTATCATTATATTTGCAATTATTTGCTCAAAGTTTATCAAGCCTTAAAAAGCAACCAGAGTGGATGTCTGGGCATTGTGGGCCAACTGCATGCTTTGCTTATTCTACAGAAATGCTCATAGCTCACGTCTTCCACAGAGCACTCATTGCACCATCAGAACAAGCAGAGCAGACAGACATAGCCTGTGAGGAGCCTTGTTGTCCTGGGTCACCCATGGCAGTAAGAGGTATAAGATTGTAACAGTCAGTCCTCTCAGGGAGGCCTGTTGGGATGAGGTGGAGACACTGGGACTTTTGTCTGGTAGGGATCCAGGTGAGCTTGGCTCATTAAGGGGGTCCGACTTCCCAGGTGCTGTAGTTTGTACCTTAAATGTCTCCCTAAATCTGTGTCTTTAAGTCTCAATCCCCAAGGTGGCACTATTAGGGAGCAGTGGAACCCCAGAGAGGTGGGGACTAGAGGGAGGTCTTTAGGTCATTGGTGGTATGCCTGGGAAGGGTATAGGGAACCCTGGTCTCTTCCTCTTTTTCTCTTTTTCTCCCCAAGGAGGTGAGCAGTTTTGCTCTGCCATAATGGCTACTTCTCCACAGGCCCAAGGCAATAGAACCTAGGGACTGGGCCTTCCCAAACCATGAACCAAAAATTAACCTTTTCTCCTTCCATGTTGATTCTCTCAGTTATTTGTTATAGTGGCAGGAAGCTGGCTAACACATGGGGTCATGGCACAATCCCCCAGAGAGTGAGAGGTTCTCCCTTCTGTTGAACTTTCTGTTTCATACTAAGTCCAAAACCCAATGTTCAACATCCAGCTGGGCATGGAAGTGATACGCAGTGAACCCAGCCTCATTGTTTGACCGTGATGTGTTTTAAGAAAGGATTCACCCACCGTGGTTGAGAAGCAATTTCTCAGAATTTTACCCGTGCTTTCTGTTCCCAGTCATGTGAAAAGCAGAAACTGGCTGGGTGGACTTAATTTTCCCAAATCATTTATTTGTTTGGGCAGAAGAACAACAGTGTGAGTGGATTTGGGGAAGGCTGGAGTTGAGGTTTTGCAGAAAGCAGCGGTTGTAAATTTCGCATTGTTTTCTGCTTTGCGAGCCTTGGGAGCTATAATTTATCCACAGGTGCTGCATTCCTGAGTCTGAAGGCTCTTTGGAGGTCTCAGCTGGCTGGTTGGAGATTCCTTTAAGGCCACAACAGGAGCCTTTGGCAGAGAAGCCAGGCTTCCTGAGGCCCGGCCTCGGGCATGGGACCCCAGTGCCTCACGCTGGCCACTAGCCCACAAGTGACGGCCAATTAATTGACCGATGAAACCACAGACAAAGTTCTCTAGCCGATTCTGCCCAGTACTCATTATCTGAGACATAAACCTTAACAAGGACTGAAAGATGGATAGCGCATATGGTGAGGAAATTCCCCAGAAGTAAATGGATCTTAATGGAAATAGGTTTCCAGGGAAAGCCGGCAGGCTGTACAAACATTTATGTGCCCATAAACTTGGGGATTTTGAAGTGTCTTGGGACCCAACCTTTGTGAATGTCAAAGGATTACCATAGTCCTGTGCAAGTTAATGCGTGCTGAGTGGCCTGAGGTTCTTGTTCAGTGTTGCGGGTTTAGCGGTACTGAGGTTCTCCCTTCTACTGCTACCCTTGAGTTAAAGAGCAACTCCAGGGCTGCTGGAAAGAGCTCCTCCTGGGGCTCACCTTCGATTTCTGCACTGACCCAACCAGTCGTCCACCTGACCTTCGGGGCGCTGAGCCTCCAGCGAGTTTTTATAAACCTTGGCACTCTGGCCACAGCCCATGCCAATTGATTGGCAGCCCTGGGGACCCCAGGTGACTGGACGCACATCCGGGCTGCTTCGTGGCAGGCAATCTGCAGCTCTCCTGACCTCGGCATGGTCACCGCGCCTCTCTGTCCCCTGCAGCTCTCTACCTTTCCTGTGGGCAACAATGCCTGTGTGGCTTTGTTTCTCTCCTGCCTTCTGCATCTTCTCAGGGCATGAGTGGGAAAAATGAAAGAGGTGTTCAGTTATAGTTTCGGAGGATTTTTCCATTTAGGCTGGAGAAGAAAGGAAGGGGGGCTGTTAACTGTTAGGCAACATCTTGTGTGTGGGGGGGTACTGGAGACTGAACCCAGGGCCTGCACACTGACCTAATTCCTTAGCCCCTTTTTTATTTTTTTAGTTTGACTGAGGGTCTTTCTAAGACCCTGAGTTTACCAGGCAGGGCTTGAACTTGTGAACCTCCTGCCTCAGCTTCCCAGAGTGCTGGGATGACAGGCCTGTGCCTCCATGCTCAGATTTTTGTTTTTTGATGGACAGATGTGGGGGACAGCAAGGGGACTTCTCTGGAAGGAGGGACAGAGAAAGGCAGTCCTTTTCCAGCTGCAGGGGAGGGGTCTGTTTCAGACTCCTGCTGTCCGTGGCTGCAGCCTCCCTTCAGCCTGTGTGCAGTGTCAGAGAGGACAGAACGGTCCTGGGGTGCCATGGGGCCAGGTTCCTCTTGGGTGCTGGACCCTTGGTCTCTCCCAGACCTGTGACTCGCTGGGCATCTGTGCCTTCTCGGCCTGCAAGTCCTCATGACAACCTGAGCTACCGATGGCTCTGGGCTCACTGGGGAGCAGAGGGGCCTGACCATCTCTCTGGTCCACTCTGATGTTAGAACCCTCTGGGGCCAGCTTGGTAGAAGGGTGAGGCCTCTGCTCCTGGTGCAGGCTTCCGGACTTCACAGAACGCTCTCCGTGTGTCTCAGTTCCCAGGAACTTGGAAAGGAGGAGACAGAAGGCGCTTGTCACCCTGATGCCCGACAGCATGAGGACACTTGTGGTTGACGTACTGGCCCTGCTTGGGCCTCTGTTTATTGCAGGGCCTGTTCCCTTCAGGCAGCGTGTCACTGCCCACTCCATGCTGTGTGGGCCCCAGGGACATAGTGCTCATCAGCACAGGGACGGAGCACAGGCCACAGGCCCTGTGTGCAGGAACTGGTCCTTTATTTCCTGTGTTCCAGGGCCTTGGCCCCTGGGGCCTTGTGACCGCAGAGGGACCTTCCCGAGGTCAGCCATTCCTAAAGCAGCGGAGCCCTCAGTGCGAGTGCGTAGAGGTGGAAGCTAATGCTGCAGGCTCAGGGAGTGCATCGCCTGCATCCACGTGTCAGATCTGTGGTCCCCAGTGGGGCACAGGGTGGGCGGGGCCTTTGGGAGGTCATTAGGTCATGAAGTGGAGCTCCTTGATTGAGTTAGTGCCTTTTATTTTCAGCACTGAGGATAGAACCCAGGTCCTTTGCACTGAGCTACATCCTCAGACCTTTAAATTTTCTTTCTTTTTGTAAATTTTGCACTAGGGTCTCACTAAGTCAAATGTTGTCCAGGCTGGGCTCAAACTTGAAATCCTCCTGCCTCAGCCTCTTTGAGTGCTGGGAATAGTGCCTTTGTCAGAAGAGACATAAAGTGTTTTCTCTCTGCTGTTCGTCATATGAGGATACAACGAGGAAAGCGGGGCCGCACCAGACACCAGGACTACTGGCACCTTGGTCTTGGACGTCCTGGCTTCCATAACCATGAGAGGCAGATGCTTGTTGTCTAAGTTGCCACCGTATGGTGGATTTGTCATAGCACCAACCAAACCAGAGCCCAGGCCCCAACCACCTCCATCCTGGGCCCTCACACTCACCATTTCCCACCTGTCCGTGTCCCCAGGCACAGGTCCAAGACAACTAAGGGTGGCCCCTATGCCCCGGGGCCTGCGGAAGTGGCGGTCTCTTGGCTTACTCTACTGAAAGAATAGTGAAACCCATGTTAAGGGTGCTCGAACTGGGAGCTCCCAAGGCTAGGTGCAGTGAGAGGGGGCTCTCTGCATCCCAGATTCGGTGAGGCTCGGGAATGCCTTCTCTCGCAGCTAGTCCAGGACGCAGCTTCCATGCCTCTGCTTTTCCTCTTGACAGTGATGCACAGCCACTGTGCTGGGCCCGTAAATACAATCCTCTAAATCTGTATTTCTTACTAAGCCAGATTATTTGTCTTTCTGACAGTATTAGGCCCTGGAAATGTAATTTTTTAAATTAAAGGACTTTATAACATGGTTCTCTCCTAAGAGCTCCATCCAGCCCAGATGAGGACATTTATCTCTGGTTCTGTCCCCTTGGTGAGATTTTAATATTGTATCATTCACTTAACGACATGCCTATTAATTATAGCAGAATCTCGCCACCACCTTCTTGTGCTACTGCAAATTGAGTAGTTTGAGGAAAGTTTTCCTCTGTTAAAATACTTGTCAGTTTTCAAAAATAATTTGGAAATTATTATTACTAAATTAAGATTTTGTGTAAAGGTTTTCATAGTGGAATCTGTGAAAGACTTTATAATCCACAGGCAGTGCATGCTCTGGGAATTCTGCAGTCTGCCCACTCTCAGCTGGCATCCCGTGTGTGTCCTATTCCCTGTTGGTCCCATTCCCTGTCATACCTTAATCCTTGTGGACGAAGTATGTGTCAGCAGCTGCATGTGTCAAGTTGCAGGGTTGACTGAGCCTGGGTCTCTAATGGCTGTGATCACCACGTGGGCCATTTTGAGTCAACGCTTTGTCCAGGCACATCGGGTCTGCTGTGAAGGAGGAAACCCGATAATCACTGCCAGAAGAAGAGGCATAGAAGCTGACTGCAAAAATCACACGGACAGCCCTTGTATCATCAATGGGTTCCCTATTCAAAGACTTACCCAAGCGTGAATGAAAAATATCTAAAACCTTCTGTCTGTACTGAACAAGTACATTTTATTCCTGTCCTGAGTCTCTAAATAGTTCAGTATAGCAGCCTCTTATATAACATTTACATATTATTAGGTATTGTAAGTAACCTAGCAAAGATTTCAAGTATACTGAAGGATGTCATTGGTTGTATGCAAATATTACACAGTTTTCTATAAAGGACTCGAGCACCCACAGATTTTAGTAATGGAGGGTGTCTTGCAAGCAATTCCCCTTGGGCACTGAGGGACAACTCTATCAGTATTCCGAGAAGGATGTGCCTATTTGTAGTGTTGGGACCATTTGTTTTATATACCAGTACTTCGTAATTCCATATTTTGTAAAAGGAAGTGTTCATAGGTTTTGTAAACAATTCCTACATCAAAACTATGGGATGTTATGTTCCAAATAGAATTCCTTAAATGAATACATAGGAGAAGGTCTTTCAAAGAGAGACATCGATTCAGATGAAGTCTTAGTGGTCATGGAGAAATAGTCATCAGTTCATTTGTTTTCTTTATGAATTAACCTTTTGAAGAAAGTGAGATGAAAAAGGAAAAATCCCTCTGTAATAAAAAAGCAATAAAGGCAAACAAAGCCCATCTTTTCACTAGATCAAATAAAGAAATTGGACAGCAAGAGATTAATATAGGAACATGGTGACCACTAGGAAGGTAGAGGATATGAATATGGATTTACTCATCAGTTTTCTTCCTCTGGGATGATATCTCAGCACAATTTACAAGCCCATGTGTACATGTGAGAAGGTTACAAGTGCAGATGCTCCCTGAGTTACAGTGGAATTACATCACGATAAACACAGCATAAACTGAAAACATTACACGTTGAAGAGGCATTAACACACTGGACCTCAGAGGATGATGCCTCAAAGTATGGGTCCTGGAAGCAACCTCAGAAGCAGTGTTTCTCTCTGATCGCCTTCTGCCCACCTGCCCCTTGCTTTTCTCTCCTCTCCCAGGCAAGATACAGAAAGTACTGTCCCTCTGGCCCAAGGTAGGTCCTAGAAACCAGAGCCCTGTTCCCCGCAATGACGGCCATAAAACCTGCAAATATCACTCTAACTTTCCCCACCTTTCTGTGTAAGAGTTGGCTATAAGGAACTCAGGACACTGAGTTCCGTGCACACCTTCCATGAAGGTCCTGTCTTCTCCCTGGAAGAAAGAAAGGCTGCAGCTGAGAGGGCAGGAAGAATCCGGAAAGACAGGCTTGCTGGGCTTCCTCGCTTGCTTTACTATTATTAGCTCTGAGTCTCGTTGTCCAATCCTATTTCTACATGGCTACCTGTGCTTCACCAAGCCTGAGCACAGAAATGAAGAGTGCAGCTTGGGGCTTTGTATTTTCAAGCTGAAGTCCCTGAATCATACAAATCCATGGGCAAATGCACTTGTGCTTCTTCCCTTGTTAGCCTGCCTTGTGGTAGGGAGTGTTGGCCATGACCCTTGCTGGTGGGCAGGAAGAGGGCACTTAAGCTACCTTGCATCTTTCCTCAGCAACACAGTGTACTGTCCAGGACATGGCAGAGAGGTAACCGTGGTCCCTGCCACTGCCCCGCACCCTGGGGGAGTGATGTACTGCACCTGTCTGGGAAAACACCCGAATGTCTATCACCTTTGCACCATAAAGTGGAAAAATTGGAAGTTGAACCATTGTTAAGTTGGGGACTGTTGATACCTAAAGTATGACAATAAGTTTGATATTTTAATATACAAAATAATGACGAGAATACAAATGGCTTGCTAAATTTTCTTTTTAAATATATCTAATTCTGGGCTGGTGATATCGCTCAGTGGCACAAGCACCTGCTTGCAAGCGCAAGGTCCTGAGTTAGACGCCCGGTACCCACACACACACACACACACACACAAAATATATATATATCTAATTCTGACCTATATAATTTATATATTTAGTTTAGTTGAACTTGGACCTAGTCTGCTAAGAGCACTTGGTGTTCCCCAAATGACAATTGAAGAAATTACTGAAGTATATTTTTGTTCCCATAGGCGATGAGTTCTCGGACAGGACTCTTAAGTTCTTGTGCTCCATGAATAAAGCATCGGACATGGCATGCAATGGTAAGGAAAAAGCCACCAAGTGTTAATCAGGCAGCAGTGTGATTGGAGCGAAGGGGGCTTGGATCCATAGAAAGGAAAATGGGACCAGCGCTGAGCACACTGAGTTTAAGCCTTTAAAATGTTGAGCTGGGTCAGCGGCGCTCCCCACTGGGTCTTTCGGAGCATGACTGACAACGTGATTGACAGGGTGCTGAGTCGGGTCAGCCGTGTCTACTGCGCATGTCCTCTCCCATACTGGAAGAAAGATTACTCCAGGTCGTGCGGGAGGATCTGGTACGCATGTGTCTTTTCTCTACCTCTGTGCAGTGGGCCTCTGGACAGAGGTCGGGGCTTGGCCCTGGGGTGTTGCCCAGGTTCAGACAAGTGGAGGGGAGTGGTCCATCAGCTTCAGTTGTACTATCTGTGTTACTTTAAGTTAAATCATTTCTTCTCCCAAATTATGGTTAATCTCTGATAGGATTAACACAGACAGACAGACAGACAGACAGACAGACACACACACACACACACACACACACACACACACACACACACACACCAGGCTGAATACAGGATGTGTATTCAAAATGCCAAAAAATGCCCAAAAATGTATGCACTCTTCAGCAGTTCGCTGTACTAATAAATGTGTGGAAGCTCATGGCCACCACTTTGAGCTCCTCTCGTAATTATAGAGGGCAAAGGTAACTTGTATTAATCTCGTGTTGTCTCAGTAAATTTAGTATTAAAATATTTATACAAGTTTTTCTTTTCCTGATGTATACATTTGTTGCGTACATATGTTAAAACCAAAGAATTTCATGGAGCTGGAGATGGCTAATGTGGACCACTGATGTTCAGAAGAACCTTCTGTGATGATGGGGATGGTCCCCAGCTGTACCTTTCCAGGCAGTACTCACAGCTATTGGCATTTGAAATGCAGCTGCTAACACTGAGGAAATGAATTTGAAATCTCACTGCATATTAGTTAAAGCAGATTTCTACAGGCACATGTGACCGGCGGCTACCATATTGGAAACCAGCAGGTCAAGAGTGTTTACAGCGTAAAGGGGACAGACGTTTGCTGTTTGAAAGTGTGAATAGTTTCTGGGTCATGTCAGAAAAAAATTGGATGCTGGCAGAGAACCCTACATTTCAGATGTGTTTTAACCATTGTGCAAAAGCACTTTGTGTCGTGCTGTTAAGCAGCATTTGTGAAATGCCACGTGGGAGCCAGGCACTGAGGGCCGAGAACACAGCCTCTGTCCCCAGCTTCTCACAGGCTCAGCAAGCTCACAGTGCTGTCCCAGGAGGCCCCAGGCATCCGTGGCCCCACTGATGCTACTGTCCTGCAGAGGGTGTAAGCGTGGCTGTCACTTAGTCTCCTTGGGCACCAGCTCTGCTGGCCAAGCGTTTGCCAGCTCATATGGTGAATTTGGATGCAGAGGTGGATCCGCCAAAGCAATTCTGCTGTTAAAGCTTGTTAATGTTTAGCAAAGTCAAAAATTATTTTATCTGAAAAAATACATTCTGCTAAGTGTGCAGAGAAAGTCCCCCAGTTGACGTTGCATACATCTTAGTAAAATAGGAGAACACTGGACTTAGAAAGGACTGTACCCTTCATCTGCAAGGCCCAACACTTTCATTTCATAGATAAGGGGATGGAGCTCAGAGAAACTGTCTTGCCTTCAGCCAGTTAATTAGTGACAGAGATGAAACTAGAATTCCTGTCTTCTCATACCCAGTTTCTTTTTAATCCAAAATGTGGCTTATCTGTGTTTTATCTGGAACACGCATCACATTTTTGACAACATTTCAATATGAGAGACATGCTCCTTGATTAACAGGTTTTTCCTAAATCTTCATTTCCTTCAAATGTCTCCTGAGTGGATAAAGCCCATTTTTGATGAGAGAATTTAGCTTAAAGAACTCACTTTACTGCATTTAAATCAGCCCTTTACACATCCTGCACTTGAAGCTTTTATTCTAGATTCCATTGTGAGGTGATAATGTGGTGCTGGAAACTAATTAGATCATCAGACAAAACTGTCTCATCTGCCATCTGCTGAGGCTGGAGAGGGGTAGTCCCTGGTTGAACTGAGAACTGGGACTGAAAATAGTCACTTTTCCCTGTTCCTTATTCCGTTCTTGCCCGGGGTGTGATGGAGAAGGGTTTACATAAGGTGCTGGGCTGGTGGCCACGTGTCTCTTACACAGAGGTTAGGTGTTACAGATCTGCTTGCGTAGGTATCTGGGTGACTGCGATCATGGTGGCTCAACGCGGTTCTGTCAATTTTCCTGTGGGGGCCACTCCTACTTCCAGTGTGAGTGCCCTCTTACACATTGCGTTTATGGGGAGTAGAGATGTCTTGTGAGTTCGTATTAGTCACATGAACCAAGTTGGAAAGACCCCAAATCATGTGCTAGGTAGAGTGTCCTCTGCTTGGATGTTACAGTAAACTCTTGGGTCACTTTCGCAGGAGAACCTGATATCCAACTTGTCATTTTAACATGGATTCCAATAGCTCCTCCCTTTGGGACTAGGCACTCTTCTTTATCCTAAACACACCATTCTTCTATTTTGTTATAACAAAGTTTGCTGTCCCAGATTATGAAAATGTTAACAACAGTTGACTTTTGTATACCTAGTCCTTACCAGGCAGGCAAGAATTGTCCAGAATAGTGGGACTTTTTTTCTTATGTATAAGGTATAATAAAAAAAAATGGTGAATGTTTACATTTTAAAAATTTACTACAATAAAAGACACATTGCTATTAATTCCTCTCAAAATATGACCTCTCACTTTGAACACACTTATCTCATCACTCTTGCTTTTCTGGAAATCCACATTTGTGTCTTAGTGACTCTGTCCTGTCTGCCTTGGTGTCCGGAATCAATTAAAACATTGACCTTTCACGGTCATTTTCACGGTCATTTTGACTTTGAGGAAGAGCCAGAAGTCACACGGTGCCACATCTGGTGAATAAGTTGGATGAGGACACAGTGTCATGTTTTTATGTGACAGATATGGCTGTAAACTAGGGGTGATCATATAATATGGTGACATTGAATTTAAACATGTAGTAAACACAATGTCATTGATCCCCTCAGAATACTCAGAATACTTCTGTACTCCCCCTGGGTTCAAACATACTTACCCCATTGCTCTTAGCAGTGTGTCTTTTACTGTAGTAAGTTCTTAAATGTAAACATTCATTGTATCTTCTGATCACGCCTCGTATACACCCTTGGGTTCATCGTTCAGGGCTCTCTGGGGAAATGCCTGAGCTCTGGAAGTCTGCACTTAGACTTTACACAAGGGACCACTTTGTCACATTATTCTGGCTGTCACTTTCATATCATGATTCAGAACCGAAAAGTCAGATTCTTTTAGAAAATCAGTTGACTCACATACCTGAGTATAAACCAAATATGAAAGGATATTTTACATTCTCTGTGGACCATAAGCCAGAAGCTGGCCATACTCGCATTAATACTAAATAAATAATGGCACTTTGGTGTTGGGCTGATTGTGCTTTATTGGTAATTTTTCTATTGCAAGCGAGGGATGCTTGTAATAGTTTAACTTATGTCCTGAAAAAATCCAAATGACTGATACTTAGGTTGTCTTTCTACACTCCTTTAAATCCACTTTTCACCCCAAATAGATCTCTTTCCACCCTTTTTTAACATCAGCCACAAAACCTCTCTGTTGCTGAAAAGTAACATCTCCAATCTTGCCCATGATTGAAAATAAACGAGGCAACTCTAAACAGCAATCACCATGGAAACAGACGAACAAGAAACCACAGGAATGAACAAAAAACCAAACGCATGGAAACAGACGAACAAGAAACCACAGGAATGAACAAAAAACCAAACGCCCAGAAGCACTACTGGAGGAATGTCAAGCATGGTCCTGAATCTTTTGTGTTTCTGAATGAGGCTTGAATCTCTGAATTTCTTTCCGTATCTCAACAGCACCAAGCCACTATCTACTTTATCCTTTTAGTTTTTGGCTACATCCTCAGCCCCTTTTTTATTTTTTATTTATTTATTTTTTATTTATTTATTTTTATTTTTTGTGGGTACTGGGGGTCGACCTCAGGACCTCACGTGCCAGCAGGCGCCCGTGCCGCTGAGCGATATCACCAGCCCTTTTTTCATATGTGGGTTCCGGAAGTCGAACTCGGGCCCTCGCGCTTGCCAGGCAGGCGCTTATGCCACTGAGCCATCTCACCGGCCCTATTTTTTGTTTTGAGACAGGGTCTTCCTAAGTCACTAGTTTACCCAGGTTGGGCTCCATCTTGCAATCCTCCGGCCTCAGCCTTCCACAGTCCTGGGATTCCAGATGTGCATCACCATAACTGATTTACCATCTACTCTACCCTTAGGAGGCTTTAAGCTGCCAGACCCCCTGCTCTCCCCCAGCTCACTGAATGCAGGGGGCATTGGGGCACTCTCTGTTCCTTGTTGGGAATGGGGCATCTCTGCCCTTCCCATGCTGACTTTCTCTTGGTCCATTTGCACATCTCACCCCCTGACCTGTAGGCTGTTCATCTGTTCTTTGCACCATATTCACCTTTCAGGACGTGTATTTGGATGCTGGACTCCTGATATGCAGTAGGAAGTTTTAAAAATACCTGCTGTGAGTTTGTTAGAAATGCAGAACCTCACTCCCACCTGGGCCTGAGGAAACCATTTCCATCCCTTTAATCACAGCCCTGGAGGTTCATGGGCAATTTGACTATTTATCTTTGACTCCTATGCCTGTCCCACAGCAAGGGCCTCTCCCATGGGGATTACCCGAGCGTGGCCTTCGCCATGTGCTAGTGAGTGGAGCAGATGCACACAGCTCTTCTCCTCTTGAACAGGGGTGCACTGCTGTGCTGGTTTTTATTATTCTGCATGTATTCTCCCTCCAGTAGTATATACATCCCCTGAAAGACAGAATCCACCGCTGGTTCTTCTCCTTACCACAGCAAGTGCCCAAGTGTGCATTGCTTAGGTATACATTGAATTTATTAAATGAACATGTATATGAACCTGACATGAAGAGAGTGAAGTTGAGATTTGCATTTGGAAAGTGGCAGGAGTGTGGTTTTGGGGTTGTCAGTGACCAAACGGGTGTTAGGAGAGAAGAGCTGCAGATGTCCCCTCTCAAGGCAGATCTTGTTCAACCCCTCCTTAGGCTACTTGTAGGCGTCAGACCTCGTGGTATCTGACCTCACTTTACTTCTGCTCTTATAGAATGGTAGGTTAAGAAAACCTGCCATTTCTCCCAGGATTGCTGGGAGAAATAATTTCATTATATATGCAAAGCATGTAACAAATTGCTTGACACATGATCAACACTTCACACCCATGTTTCCCTTTCTCATGTGTAACTCAGCTGAGTTAAGAAATATGAATCCAGTTACTTTGTCATGAAGAAATTATAGAGTAGCGGCATCTCCATGCAATTATTTTCTGCCCATCTTGTCTAGGAAGAGAATTTGAAATAATTTTAAAAACTAAGGGGGATGATCCAAAAGAAAAAGTAAAAGGAAATTTTTCATAGTTGGGTCACAGTTGCGAGCACAAAATTCATCATTGAAGAGAACCTCCTCTGTAAGATCTCTGGAGCTCAAGTTGTGGGGAAAATCTTAAGTTTAAGGAGTCAGAGTATGAGGAGGGAGGAAGACTGTCCTTCTGTTTTACTCAATGAAGATGCCTACGAGCAAGGTCATCCAATGGAGCATATGCATGTGTCACGGAATGTGCACATACACCCAATAGCACAGAACATGTGTATTTCCTCAAAAGAACCCATATCAGTGACTCCTAACAGTGACCTGGGGTAAACCCTGAAGGTGCAACAGTAAGGTTCAATTCATGCAGAGGCCTTTCCCTAACCCTGTCCCTCATGTGAAAGTACTTCCTGTCTACAGGAATGACACACCTCCTCAACCTGGCACAGTCCACTGCACACACGGCTCTGCCCAGGGTGCACGCTCGTGTCCTAATGATTTACAAATGATTCACTGGTGCAGGGCTCACTGCAGCTTTTCAGGCTGGGCACCCTCTTGCTCACCTTGGTCTTCACAGCTTCTACTGGTGCCCTCAGTACTGAGTAGGCAGTAGGGAGTAGGGAGCGAGTGACAAGGGTCATGGTGCACAGCTCTGGTTGCAAGTTTGACTTCTCTGGGGTGCTTGGTACAGTGTCAATGAGAGGATCCACCCTAGGGCTGCTCTTAGGGAAATGAGGAAGGACTGATTGCTGGTTCTTTGGAGAAGCTCCAGTCTTTGCCTTCAGCTTGGATGTTATCTCCTGGCTTCTAGCGCAGACTGTTTGACTTCCGCCTGGGACTTTTCAGCCTTCTGGTGTAGATTCTTCAGCTTCCACTGCAAACCCATTGGCCTCCTGATACAGACTTGCATGGAACACTGCATTGAGCTTCAGATCTTGCACCGGGCCCTTCAGCCTCCAGTGTGCAAACACCCTCTGCACGCTTCCTCATCCAACTCTGTGGTGACCATCCTAAGCCAATCTTTTAATTTCTTATACATTTGTATATCTTTTGTCATATCTGTTTCTCTAGTAAGCCCTGACTGACACAGATTTTGGTACCAGGCATCCTAGGGTGTAGAGGACATGCCCTAGGGTGGCTGTTCCTGCCTTAGGATGTTGTAATAGTTGATACATTGTGTCAATTTGAGAAGTTTAGAAGCTTAACTGAGTGACTCAGCAGTTCTATAACTTAGGGTGTAGAGGACTCACCCTAGGGAGGACAGCTGGCTTACAATATAAGGAAGGATTAGAGGCTTACTCCTCTGCCGTGTTTGCTCTTGCTGCTTTCACTGTGTTCCACTGCCATGAATGGTTGCCCTCTGCCATGCCACCGCTCTTTGGAGTCAGCTGATTATGGACTGAAACCTCCACAAACTGAGCTAAATAAACCTTTCCTCCTTTAACTTTGGGTGTTGGGTATTTTGTCTCAGCAACAAGAGAAAAGTAACTAACGCAGTGCCTAAGTGCTTCTCCAGAGGGTCTGACTCTCTTGCTTTTAGGTCACAGGTCTTTAGAAGCTGGCCAAAGTGACTACAATGTACAGCACAGGATGGATTATCTAAACCTTCTACTTGATTTAGCGACGTGAGAACCTAATGCCACCAATGGCAACATGAGGCTGGGGAGTGCAGTGGATGTCGAGACAGACCCAGCCCTTGCTGGCAGAAGGACAACAGTGTGGGAGCAAGAGATAGGACAGGCGCTCAGTCCTCCTGTACAGACGTTCCTCGCTTAACGGCTGAGTCCCATGCCCGAGACTGGGTCATTAGTTAAATTGCTGGCTAAATGATAACAGAACATAAAACGACAGTATGGTACTGTACTGTACGTACAATCCGCAGAAGTTACGGTACTGTGTAAACGAGGTGTACTGTACAGAAAAAGACACCGAGGCTCTATAACCAAGATGTACAGAGCTGTACAAAAGAAGACGGGTCCTAAGTGCGAGGGGCCGGTCGTATATCTGAACAGTCATTAAACAGGTAGGTCATTAAACAAGGACTACCGGTACGACAGTGACTTGCGCTCTACCAAATGCACACAGAGCGCTGGCCACGTGTCCTGTACCATGCGCGTGAGCTCGTCTCATCTCTGCAACCGCCACATGAGAGGAGCAGCCTAGTTGTTTTGTCCCATTTTCCAAGAAGAGAAAACTGTGAAATGGATGAGTTAGGATTTGACTGGAAATCATTTTAGTGTTTACACTTCTTCAATGTTTACACTTTAATGTTTACACTTCTCATTTTTGAGGGGAGTAAGCTTCTGAGACATTTATTTATTTGTTCATTTGTTTATTTACTGGAGCTTGAGCCGAGGCTTTTCACACTGAGCCACATCCGCAGCCCTTTCTTAACTATTTTTATTTTGAGACAAGTTCTTGCTACATTGCCCAGGTGGGTCTCGAATTTGTGACCTTCTTGCCTCAGACTCCCAGAGTGCTGGGATTACAGGCGTGAACCACCACACATGGCTGGGGTGCTCAGTTTAGAGGTGAAGAACTGCAAGAGTGGGAAGGGTGTACACTGCTGCATGCATGGGTGCTGCCGGTTCATGCCTGATACCGGGTTGGGCATGCTGTCCTGGGTTGGGTAGAGTGGCAGGAGCTGGCTGGGTGTGAGGAGAGGACCACGAAGAGCAGTGCTGAGCTGCAGCTGTCACCGTGCATGTGTGGGAGGGTTCAGAGCTGAAGATCCTGTGCTGGCTGTGGAGCTGAGGAAATTCGCTCCTTCCTGCTGAAGGCTCTTTCTGTGCCATGCACCATTTTGAGCCCTTTGTGAGCATTGGCTCCACCCTCAGGAAGCCCCGGGAAGAGGGACCCATCGTCTCCTCTTCACTGAGGACAGAACAGAAGCGGCACAATCAAGCACTCGCGCCAGTCATAAACCCCTGAGCGAGGAATGGGCCAGGCCAACCCCCTTTCTCCCTGGTCTGCGGTGTCAGGCCATGCGAGTGGCAGCCGACCATGGCGTCAGGGGGTCTGGCTGATGCTAAACGCAGCTGGTCACATTTTATTGTTTGGTGAGCTTCTGTTCCTACCATTAGAATGACACCTTTGTGCTGTTGGCCCATCCTCTGTGGCCCGGGAAGCAGAATTTAAGGGCAGAACATGCGAGTTTTTAGGCCTCGGCTCACCAGACATTTCCCTCTCCTCCACAGCCTCAGCCTTCTGGAATTGCTTGTAGTCACTAAGGATTTTAGAGACAGAAAATTTTATTCACTGCCAAATTCACATTGTTCCTTGTTTCATTTTATTTTCCTCTCTGCATAACTCTGACAGCTTCACTCTAAACATTACAGACCTTCCGTGTGGCTAAGTAAAAGGTTCACACCAGCCAGGCCTGAGTTTAGCCTGTGCCATTTGGGTGGACGTTTTCTTTTCTTTCTTTCATAGCGAGCAAGGCGCGCACACACAGACACACACACACACACACGCAAGTTTTTGTTTTAGTTTTCACCCACCTTTAGATGTGAACCATAGTCTTGTTGAAGTATTCACTGATGTTCGTGACAGAGTGAGTCTAAAAAATCTTTGTCCCAAGATCGAGGATGGGAAGAACTTAGAGGCTGTTAGTGAATTCCTATCATGTAGTAAGCAGTTGCAGGAAGGTCTCTAGCTTTGCCCCCACTCCATGTGGCTCCTGAAGGCAGCAATTGGGCTAAGGTTGGGGTCCATCCTTCCCTTTCTGGCGTGTCCTGATGAGGGGCCTGTCCTGCCCCAGACACTGCTCTAGGGGTAGCAAAAGTCTGTCCTCCACAGCTTGATACCCCAGCAAGAGAAGGTTTTCATCAACCCTGATATAAGTACACACATTTTCCTGATAATTTTCTACTTGAAGATCCTGAGATCCAAACTTGGAAAGATCAACAAGACAACACCTAGACAAAGGGGAGGCCGTGTCTCCACTGTCCCTGGAGAAGCTCTGGTTGAGAAAAGTATGGACGGTATAGCAGTCACCATTGTCATAGTCCAGTTTGCTGTACCCAAGTTCAAAGCCATCAGGCCATCCATACAACAAGTTCTATGTAAGTAACTTCTGTAGATGAAATCCCCTTTCTTAAAAAAGATAACAGCTGTCCAGCTGAGTTGGCAAAACCATTAGCTGGATTAATTATTAGCTGGATATAATACAGATTTTCAAATGTTAATGAACGTATAACGAGTAGTGCAAATGCAGAAAAACAAGAAAGGAATAAAGCATATTGCAATATAAAACTATTGAGAATTGGTCTCAGCACCAAGTGGACACTACGTCTTATCACATACGTTTTTGTTAGAGTGCTGCTGTAGTATGTGTTGACTCACTGCTTTTTAATTCTATTTCTACTATGATTACCAAAGCCAGGGAGCAGGTACTGGTTCTGTTGTGTTTTAATGTGGAATCAGTAAGGCCATGCCTCCAAATTTCTTCTCCACTGGTGCTTGAGAATTTTCCATTATTGTTTAGTTTCTCTGAATTTATCTTTACCCTTCTCCTAGGAATCCCTCTTTGGTAGTAGTGGTAATACAGAGAATACCTTCATATGGATGTAATTACGTTATACAGACTTTTTATAGATTAGCATAAAGAGAGATGCAGACATTATTTCAGGCCCTTAGTTGAGGGTTTCGATTGCTGAGAAGGAGAGGAGAAAACAAAATGGTGGATGGAGACAGATGTTATAGCTCCCTACATCCTTCCTAACAATGTACATTAATCAGCTTACGTATCAGTCATGTCTGGAGTTTTTAGTCTACTACAGGGAGGAATGCTGGTTTCCATGCCTTTGCCCATTTTCTTCTCTTTAGTCTCCCATTCCAAGTGGCTCTTAAATGTGGTCGCAGGCCAGCAGCATTAAGATCACATGAGAATGTTCCAGAAACACAATTCCCTAGGGTCTCCTATGACTTCATTATTCAGAACTCTGCAAATGTCCCTGGTCATTCTGTGTATGCTCACACTGGAAACATGTGCTGGGTCCTGGGTGCGTCCCCTGACCAGTGTCCTTTGTCTTAGCAGCGGTAACAGCATACTCTCGCACCTTTGCCTCTCACGTGACTCTTATTTGTCACTCAGGTTTAGCTCAGGCAACAGCTGTACCTAACTCCAGGTGGATGCTTTGTCCCCTTCCCCACATTGTACTGGGGCTGAGAGCTCTTGAGCTCAATGTTGAACCTGTCTTATTTATCTTCGAAGTCCAGCACCCATCTCTGTTATGCGCCCATAGCAGGCACTCGGGACTACACTAGGGGAAATGCCACCATAGGGGAAGCACCGGGATGTAGCGTGGCACACTTTAAACCTGGAGACACAAATCTCTCAGTTGAAGGCCAGGCTCCACCACTTTGTGGCCACATAGCCCCAGACAAGTCATCTCTAAAGGAAAATTTGTTTTTTTTCTTCAAAATTCTGCCAAACCTACTTTCCTATGAGGATTGCATTAACTTGATTGCTGAAGAAGTTCCCAAGTGACCATAAATGTTCATCCATAAAACCTAAAAACAGAAAAAGGAAAAAAAAGAGCCTATCCTGGGCTCATCGGGAGGCATTGTTTTGACTGAGAGCAGCAGATGAACCTTTGTGTTGATCACCATATGCTGTCTTCCCTGGTTCCACAATTGCCGAATGTGCTTCTCTAAGTGAGACAAAATAGACAAATCGATAAGAAATAGGAGGCTGCTTCCGATGAGTTTCTGTGCAGTGAGAATAGACTCGTCGGGAGTGAGTGTCAGCTGTGAACTTGGAGGCAGACTGCTGGGTGCCGTGGCCCCAAAGGAAAGCAAGGCCGGGAGTCAAGGTCAGAGGTGGAGTAGGAAAGGTACCAAGGACCGCATGCCTTGTACCCTGACTGCATTGCTTTGGCTTTTCTTCCCAACGACAGCTGTGTTGGGTGTGGCATCAGTGGCCAACACTCTTCACTCTAGCGTGACCACGGTCCATCAGCCACTAGGAACACAGGAGACAGCGAGCTCTGGAGGCTGGGCTGTCTGTGATGAACTTGCCCATCTCGTAGTGGAAGTCATCGCTCCGAGAGCCGTGTCCTGTATGTTGAATGCTGCCAGCTTCTTTTGGTGAATCGGGAGGGATTGATATTAGTTCTTTCCTGCAGTGTCCATGCGTCTGTCCAACCCAGAGGCTGACCATAGAGAGAGGCTGCAGAGAGGAGCCAGTGTTCTCTGCCAGCGCCACCCATCCTCGTGTCTAAGGCACTCCGTGCGAGGGTTCCTGGCTATCTGAATAAACGTTTGCCAGCGCAGGTGAGCCAGGCGCCTCACAGTGGGTCTCTGTCAGAACCTGGCAGATGCCCTTGCTTTCTGGTTCCAAGGAACCATTAACAGAGCAGAGCTTTTGCCAAGAAAGACAGATCTTTCTTGTTTTGTTTATAAGCTTCCAGGAGAACGGAAACAACCTCCCCAGCCAAGCGTCTGTGGGCCAGCTGAGGTGGGACCAAGGTTTGCCCACTTATCTTGATAATTAAGGCAGGAAGGGCTCTCAGTTTGGGTCTCACTTGTCCAAATCGGGGCCATGATGGTCTTCAGCAGTTTGGGGTGGATCAGGTCTTTGATCCATGGTGGGTTGAGAGTCACTGTTGGACAACGGAAGGGACAGCTGAACACACCTGAGAAAAGCTTGATGGGCTGAGCAGCCTAACAGCTGTGTTTCTTTTAATTTTTATTCCTAAAACGGACTTCGTTGGTGGTGGCCATCACCTGGGAAGGCTCAGGTGGTGAAGAGTAGAAGAAGCTACCTGTCTGTGTCTTCAAAGCTTTTTCATAGCTCCTTCCTGATGAGGCTTGAACTCAACTGATCATTGGAGATTTTCCCACAATGCACTACAACTTGGTCCTTCATGGAATGGACCCTGGGACTCAGGGAGCTGCCTTCCTAGGGAGTTGCACATAGGACAGGTTTAGTGTAGACACATGGAAATGGGTATTCCTTCTCTAGAAGAACTAAATTCTCCACTTTACTGCTAAAACCTAAGATTTATAAATAAAAAAATAGAGACCAGTCTATTATCCTTGGTGTATTATTCATGATGCTATACAAGAACTTTCAACAACCATGAACCATATTGGACAAAAAAGAGTCATGAGTAGGCAGACTTTTCCAAAAAGCTTATGGCCTTGTTAAATAGCTGCAGAAATCTATCATAAATGCCAGGCTTGGAAAGACTTGTTTCTTGTCAGAAGATTGCACTCAAACACATAAACAGCAGAGAGGAGATTCATTTACTGTGCCCAGCACTCTTCAAAGCTTTAAAAAGGCTGCTACCTTGCAAGGTAAGTGGAAAACTTGGGGGAGAAATGTCAAAAGGTCTCACAAAAGCCTTAAATCAAATGGCAGTAATAAGGAAAAAAGAAGAGGTCAAAGTGCATGCTATGTGACCACAGGGGATCTCTAACCAAAGGAGGAAAATGTTAAGCTGCCCACACTTTGGCTAAAAAAGCAAAAGCCCATAGACGGGAAGCAGGGCAAGTGGAGAGTTATAAATACAACAGAGAGGAACGTTTAGGCCTAACATGAGGACAGCGAGCTGTCCCTTCTGAGAGCCCCAGGTGGGAGCCAGTGTGGAAAGCTCGGCCTTCTTTGGAGCTAATGGGCCCTTAATAGGCAATTCTATGAATAGACAAAGCGCTTGGGTCATACAGACCTGTGTCCCTTGCAGCAGCCATTCATTTTCTGTGACATGCTTACTCTCTGAGGCCCCGACATGCACGCCAGCATGCAAGGACGTTCATTAAATCCCGGATGACAGAGACACCCACGCAGCCCCCAGTCACGGGAAGAGGTTTTTTCCTTGCCCTGAATTTCTGCCCCCTCAACCACCCTTCCAGGGTCTCCTACACTCATAACCCCACAGGACTGCGGGAGAGAAGAGAGAAGCAGGTGAAAGAGAAAGAGACCAGAGAGTCTTGGAAGTTTGAACATCTTCCTTCAGAAAAATTGGAATAGGAATAAAATATTTCATGGTGAAAAAAATTGGGTCAATATTTCCACTTAGATTTCCCATTTTCTCTTGCCCTTGTTTCTAGGTCTTTTCTTTGGAAAAGCTTGGCAGCCATCGTAGGTGGGCCCAGTGATGTAGGGCACTCCAAGAGGACAATAAATCAGTCCTGGGCAGAGGAACCAGTAGCCAGGCTGTCATGTAATGTCACAAAGCACCTTTGTCTTGGGAAAGGAGAGCGATCTTGTCACCACCATGGAGTCCCTTTGAGTATGCTGGTCATTGTCTCCAGTTGTCCTTCACGTAGGTCATGGCCTTAGTGGAGCCATATCTTTGTTGGGCACCACTGGCAGGAGCATTACTTCTCTCTTCCCGTATGGTTTGACCCATGTGGAAATCAATTTCACTTCAGTCTCTGCAGGTGGATTTGGGAGTTGGACAGTGGGAGGTGACATGAAAGACAGCATCACACCCATGGCAGGAACTGTTTTAACATCATTTCTGGGCACTGGCCATAATCTATCAAATCACGGTTGGTGATTGCTGAAGGAGAGCCCCTGGTTCTATAAATAAGACCCTGGAAGTTGGGGATGAGTAGCTTTCCTAAGGCCAAATTGTGGGGTTTCCCAGCCATAGTCTGGCACAGGTGCTTGCTTCGTACTGGCGGAGACTGAGGCTGGGAGAATTCAGGTCCCAGGAGAGGAAAGGGAGGACAACACCAGCCAGAATGGAACAAGACTGTGGATTCTGGGGCCCGGGCTTGTTTCACAGGAGCAGAGGAGCCTTGAAGATAGAGGACAAACCACACTGCCTCGAAATCTGCGTCCCAGAGCAGTAAGCACTGCAGAAAGGATTTGCACAGCGCTCACGACCAGGTCTCCTGGAAGGAGTCTGGGACAAGCGATGGAGAGGGTGGGGATGGTGAATCTCCATCTATCTTCTTGTGAGCAGCCGGGAATCTGGCAAATTTGTAAAGTGGTTCAGTACCATTTCTTCTCCCAAATGGCATAATCAAAGAAAGCACAGCAGCAACAGTGTCACTGTAGTTCTAATGGTAGGAAATCGCCCGATTTCTCCAATTTGCCTCCTACGGGGCTGCTGCCTCTAGGTTTTCACAATTGCTGTCCCTCCAGTTGTCTCCAGAGTTGTCTCCGGTGTCCCTAAGCACAGCCAAGCTGAGGTCTCGGATGCTGTCGCAGAACCCCACTGTCCCTGCAGGGGACATCACCTGAGCATGGGCTTCACATCTCCTGAGGCCCCCGGCTCTCTCCAGCCCTCAGAGTCAAATCTTTGGGCTCCTGGGGAGGGAGCCACTCACCTGCTCGGGGCTGGACTCCTGTCTGTCCAGGTGAGTTCCAGTGTCCTGCCCTCTGCCGGGAATATTTGGTGACAGGGAAGTGGCAGGAACTGGTGGGGGGGAGGAGCATGTAAAGCTATTGGTGATCACCCTGGGGAGAATGAGTCACTAGGTTTGTGGGAAGACATGTTTGAAAATCTCCAGAACTCCATGGAGTGACACTGTAGGAAAGAAGGGAAGCTTTTCCTGGAATTAGGTCTTCAAGTGCACAGACGCAAGGGAAGGACTCGGACAGGTACGGGTGAGTCCAAGGCACCTGGCAGAGCACGACCAGCCCTGCTTCTCCGCCCCTGCCCGCACTGTGTAGCAACACATGTCCTCTGGACTCATCCAGGTTGTCACGAAAGAAGAACGCCCTGCTTTTTAAAGGCTATCTAGTGCTCCACCGTGTGTTTACGCCACCCCGTCCTCACCCACTCATGAATGATAGACTCCTGGGTGCGACTCTGGATGGTGCTGTAATGAACATGGGATAAGCCGGCTTAGTTTCCTCGGAGGATAAGGCGTTGATGAACCACATGGCAACTCCGTGTTTAGTTTTCGAGGAACCTCTGTACCATTTCTCATGATGCTCGTACTCTTCGGCGTTCCCACCAGCAGCAAAGGTTCTCTTTTCTTCACCCCTTCACTGAAACATTTCATCCTTTTAATAATACTTATTCCAGCAGGTGTGAGATGTCTTATTATAGTGACTTAAATTTGCATTTCTCTGTTTGTTATTTATGGTGGGAATTTTTACATATATCTATCTGCTGGCTATTTTTATGTCTTATTTTAAGAATATCTTTTAAGTTCCTTTGCCCACTTTCAAGTATGTTTTGTTTTCCTGCCGCTGAGTTCTTTGAGTTCCTTACATATTTTGAATATTAGCCCCTTGTCAGCTGTAGGATTTGCAAATATTTCCTTCCACTCCTCACGTTGCCTTTTTATTTGACTCAATCCCATTTTCTAATTTTACTTCTGTTTGTGCTTTTGAGGTAGGATCCAAGAAATCACTGCCCAGACTAATGTGGAATGTTTCTCTTGTTGGTTTTTTAAATTTTTTGAGTAGCTTTACAATTTCACTTCTTACATTTAAGTATTTAATCCATTTAGAGTTGATTCTTGTATATAGGGTGAAGTAAGGGTTTAATTTTATTCTTCTGCATGCAGTAAAATAAACCAGGCACAGAGAAGAAATATGGCACAATCTCACGGATGTGTAGAACCTACAAAAAAGAGGAACCCACAGAGAGAAGAAAGAGGGGCTCCTGGGTCTGTGCAGGGTGGGGTGGAGGGGGCAGGGAAAGGAAGATGCTGGTCTAGGGTTTACGTTTCAGGTGGACAGGAGAAATGACTTCCAGTGGTTATTGCGGGGTTAGGGTAGGGAGTGTGACAGGATGGCTGGGGAAGGTGTCTGTTGTGACTTAGATGTAGAGGTCCCCCTGGAGCCTCCTGTGCTCACAGGTGAGGTTTTTGGAAAGTGGCTGGATCAGAGGCTGACAGATGGTTTGCTGTTAGGAAGCGGGACCTGGCTCAGGTGCGACACTGAGGGTGCGGTCCGGAAGGGTTTCTCTCCCTTCCCAGCTCCTCCCTTTGCTCTCCGCTTCCCTCGACCATGACCTGAGCAGCTCTCCTCCGCCCAGGCCTTTCCGCTGTGCCTTGCTGCTGTGGAGCCAGCCATGGAGTGAATCCTCTAAACACCGAGCCAAAACAAACTTCTCCTCGTTGAAGTCGGGGCTGTCAGGTATTTTGCCCCAGTGATGAGAAAGTGACTAAGAGAACATCTGTGGCTGGAACTGAAGAGATCCGATGGAGTGGGGGCCCAGGAACACCAGAGGACTTGGTTCAGGTCTCCCGGAGGATTCATGCTAATCTGTACAACTTCCAGCTGGATCCCAGGAAGCAGCTCGGGCTGCTGGAAGAGACAGAAAGGCAGCCACTGCAGAGCCTCCAGAGCAGCGGGGAGGACTTTGACTTTTACCCCCAGTGGGGCAAATCCAAGTAGGTTTGAGCAGATGAGTGACATGGTGAGGGTTCTAGTTTTAAAAGATAACCCTGGGTGGCTTCCCAGTCTTTGGGCCAGGGTCAAGTGTGCTGGCTGGATGACGGCTGGCGGAGACTCTCCAGGTGTTAGTTCCACAGCCCGGGGTGGAGAAGCTGGCAGCCTCCTTGTTAATAGTCAGGAAGCGGATGGTGACAAGCAGATTAAGGATGTGATGCATGTACGGTTGGGCTACTTCTCTGTGGTTTCACATCCACGGATTCAACCAACTTTGAATAGAGAATAGTCAAAAGAAAAAAATTGCCTCTATGGCCTTTTTTCTCATCATTATTCCCTAAACAATGCAGTACAACAAGTATTTCCATAGCATTTGCATTGCATTAGGTATTCTAAGTCATCTAGAGGTGATCTAAAGTATATGTGCAGGTTATGTACAAATATACCAAAATTTAATATCCAAGGGATAATCCTTGAACCAATCCCTGCCTGATACAAGGCACCACTGTGTGTGTGTGTGTATACTCTTTGTATTTTGAGATTTACCAGAACACAGTTTACAAAAGAAGAGCATTTACTCCAATTTAAAGCTAATTATGTAGGGGAGTGAGTGTGTGGGTTAAAATGCACAATTCTAACTGTGTGTATTTGAGCTGTGTAACAGGTTGTTTTGCTATGAATAGCCATGTGAATGGCTACTACCGTGAACTAAACTAATATAGCCATCACTTTCTGTAGTTGCCTTTTTATGTGTACTTGTGGTCAGAGCACCTAAAATCCGTTCCCCTGATGAATGGCCAGTGTGCAATGCAGTGTTAGGAATTACTGGTTGTAGTCCCCATGTTGCCTCACTGAGTTTGTACCATGTGACTTCCTTCTTCCTGTCCCCCCACCCCGCCCTCTTCTACTGTTTAACTTTTACAAAGGATTTTGTGTATAAGAGCGATCCTAAGTATTTATCTTTGTATCTAGATAAAGAGGATCTATTTAGAAGGAAATAGAAGTTTCTGGAAAACGAGAGATGGAGTTTAATCACAGAGTCTTTTTTTTTTTTTTTTTTTTTTTGGTGGGTACCGGGGGTCGACCTCAGGACCTTAGGCACCAGCAGGCACCAGTGCCGCTGAGTGATATCACGGGCCTTTTTTTCGTATGTGGGTTCCGGGAGTCGAGCTTGGGCCCTCGGGCTTGCCAGGCAGGTGCTTACAGCGCTGAGCCATCTCACCGGCCCAAATCAGAGTCTTGATGTCCCTCTGTTTCCTAAGACAATGCCAAGTCTAACTTAAGTGTTGTGGGATGACTTCTAGACTGGGCCAGGGTGGGGCTCCCCGGCACAGCCACAAGCTGTCCTGTTCACTGGCGGAAGGGCTGGGTGCAGAGGGGAGGGCGGGACTTCCGCCATGTGAACCAGGTAACTGAGTGGAAGTGTGGGAGATGCTGCTTGGACACAGCCTGGGTCCCTCCTTCTGGGCGATGTGGACTTCGGGTGGCCCGCCTTAGCACTCTCTCCTCATGTGGCCTGGAATCATTGCTTTTCCTGTCCGGCCTGGAAGAAACAGCAAACACACTACCGTGGTCTTCAGAAGGGTTTTGGTGAAAGACTACCTGCTATGGCTTGGCTAGGGTGCATCTGCTCCAAAACTCATGTTGAAATTTAATCCCCTTTGTGAGATATTAAAAGATGAGATCAGTGGGACCTTGAGGGGTGATCAGGCCCTGCTGTCATGAATGGATTAATTAACCCGTGTGACTAGTGGATTAATCCATGCGTGTGATCAACAGATAATGGGTCAGTGGATTAATGACCTTTGAGGCCAGTTTGGCTCTGACACTCCCTGTCTCTTGCCCTGTGATGTTTTGTGACATCTCAGGATGGTGCTAGCAAGAAGGCCATTGTCATATGTGCATATGGTCCCCTTGGCCTGGGACTAAAATCATGAGCTAAAATAAACTTTCCTTTAAAATTTATATGATCTGTGATGTGTAATTAGCAATGGCAAGTAGATTAAGACAACCCCTTGTAATACATTTTCTACTTTATTACTGTAGATGTATTTTAGGAATAGGGCCACACAACTCTTGATCCTACTTGTGTCAGAAAGAATAATAATAGTTACAGGGTTTAATAGTCCATTGTACTGCCAAAGAGAGGGAACAGTACTCCAGAGAGCTACTCCAGGCTCTCAAAAATTTCCCCAGATTTCCATGACTGAGAAGTAAGATTATAAGCCTGTGAGCTAGTTGTTAGCTACAAGAAAATAAAAATCCATGATGACGTACTGAGGATGCTCTAAGAGGGAGAGGGGTCATGAGAATGTAGTTGACAGTCAGAGCTCAAGTTGGATTAAAATTCCATTTTTCTGTTGTGTTCTGTACTGTTTTTCAAAGCATGGAACAAAGCAATGATGTTCCTGTCCTGAAATGTGTATTCATGGACTCCTTCATCCACACAGTGACAGCATTTATGGTTTGCCTTTAGGATGGGGGTTTAATGTGCTTCTGGTAAATTTAAGTTATAGAAATGTAGGATTTCAGTAGCTTGGTACCACATCAACTGCTAAACTGGGCATGCAGCCCTCTAATTTCTCCTCTCTCTGGGCTCTTTGTTAGTGTCTTGATTTCAGTTATACTTTATTTTCATTATGTGTAGTCTGTCCTTTGACTGGTCCACTTCCATCTGTGCGGACAGACTCTCGCCCTCTACTGGCTTCTTCCGCTCACTCCCTCCCCGCCAGGGTCCGCCATGTCTGAGTAAATCCACCTCCGCTGTGTCTTGCTCTAAGCTGCTTTCCTGTGGTGCTGGTGCATGAGGCTCTCCTGCTTTCCTCCCACCTGAGAGATGTCATCCTTGGCTGTTTGGGCTTTGGGCATGGACAGAAATAGTGGGGGAGGTCGGCCAGTCCCCATGAGGATGCAGGGAATGAGGACACCGTGAGAATCACGCCCACGGGTGACTAACCAAACTCGCAAGCAGACCCACCCAGCACAAGCATTGCAAGCGAGAGGCAGCTCCGGTCTGGTGCTTTGAAGTGGGTCTAATAAAGCGACTGAATGTAGGTGGGGATGTGTTTTGGGAAAGCAAAGCCTTCCAAATCACTGAAAATTGTTAGTTTACCAAAAAAGAAGTACATTTCTTGAATCTTCTTTCAGGACTTGTTAATCTTTGCTCTAACATTCCTTAATCCTTATGGAGCTATTTGTTCTTTGGAGGAATTTATATGATAAGCATTTATGTAATAAATTTCAGGATAATGACACCGGCTGCAAAGAGGCTCCATTATAGCCTGTAAAAGAATTCCAGGGCCCCACGCAGTGTCCGTGCATCCAGATAATTACTCGATGTGAAATGAACTTAACAAAGGGTGTGCCATCAGCATTCCCAATTAAGGTGTCCATCTGCTTTTGTTTTGGAATTAAATTTTGCCTGTGGTAGCATGCTGTACAGTAAATGTCCCTTTTTGGCTCATTCTGTTTCATGTGATTGACAGCTTTTTGTTTTTAGTTCAGCATGTGCATAATGAGTGTGAGTGAATAAAGAGCTGTCTGATGATGGGCTGTAATAAGGGGGACGCTGAGAGTTTGAAGCATGGTTAGCTTGGCTCCCTGAACTCTTTAATTTGTGCAGTCTATGTGGGGGGGGGGAGAGAGAGAGAGAGAGAGAGAGAGGGGGGCAGACAAAGAGAGAGCCAGAGAGAGAGAAAGAGAGAGAGAGAATGAATCGAGTGGCTGATGTAAAAGAAGCACTGTCAGGAATTTGTTTTCTTGGGACATGTATTGCATCTTCACTTACAGAGAAGGAAACTAAGACACCAGAATATTAAGTACTTTAATTCAATTTTCCAAAGGTCCGAGCTATGTGGACCAATAGTATGCGGATCAGATCTGTTAAAAGGTATCACATACTCAAACTTGCCATCATCACAGATGTGCACTGTATGTGTGTGTGTGTGTGTGTGTGTGTGTGCACTCGTTACATACTTAATTTAGCATGGACTCAGATGAACAGGATATAAAGAGAGGGAATAGTAAAATTTAGTGTGGCCTGGGGACCATTTCCTTGTTTGGGGACCCTCTGAATGTTAGAACAAACCTATTTCAGGATAAGAGAAGGGGTCAAAAGCTGGAAACTAAGCTTAGCTTGTGATCAAATGATAACGAGGCATGGTCTTGGTGCTAGGTGAGGAGCCTGTGTTATATGTAGTGAGGGCTGCAGCCAGAAAGGAGACCTTGGTATGAATGAGAACAAAGCCAGGTTCAAAATTAAAAATTATGAAAATTAATCATTAATTTTTGTCTTTCCATCATTCCCTTGCTCAAAATATTATGAGGAAAAATCTTGCAACTAAAATAACAATTGTGCCCATAAGATGCATGGCTGTGTGCAGTGGCCGTGTCTGAGTTGTCACTAGGCCTAGGAACGGGCAATTTCCTGTCCTGATCTGGAGTTGCTACCACTGTGTCTACGGCAATAGCAGGTTTGACACCGCAACTCTGCCTCAAGGGTAGAGCCAAATGAAACAGCAAACCACGGCACACAGGGGTAAGCTGCAGCTCTACAGCATGAGTGTCTGTCCTTTTCAAGGCCGATGTTCGGCGCTCGGCCTGGGGAGGCTGGAGGTTGGGAAGCTGAGCTTCTGGCTGCTGCTCTGAGCATGGATCCAGCTTTGGCTCTGATGTGCCTGGGGCTCTGTGTGCCAGGATAGCTCAGAGGTCTGCAGCCCTGTGACTTGAACTCAAACTCTGAGGTCAGCACTGACTGGTACGCGTCTTTGGAGTGGGAACCAAGACAACATTTTACAAAAGGCTCATGAGCCAGACCCATTATCTGTATTAAGCTTCTTTCGCCCACAAGTCTGTGTGTTATCACAGATATGCACTGTTTTACAAATGAGAAATTTGAGGTTCAAAATGCAGTTCTCAACTTATAATGGCTCAACTTAGGTTTTCCAGCATCGCAATGGGTTTGTTAGGGTGTGACTGTGTCGTAAGTGGAGGAGGATCCACATTGAAGCTAGTGAGTGCTGTAAGTTCCACATTACGACAACGTAGAGGCAGGACTCAGCTTTGCTTGATGCTGCCACCAAGGCCCTGGCTCTGGCCTCCCTGTAGGCCCACGCTCCCTCCTCTCAGTGCTGGTGTGGCTGACCACCTGCTTTTCCATCTGTTGAAAGGGCCCAAAATGGTCTCTCTTGCAGGACGCTGGAAGAAAGGAATGAGAAAATGTATGGGCCACTGACCTGAGCATGGCCACATGGTAGGTGCTCAATAAAAGCAATTTCTATCGGTCTACTGCTGCTGCAATCTTCTTGAACTTGCTCCCAAAGTCACACTTACCTTGAGGGCTACCTGTGAGTCCTTGGGTTTCATTGGTGCTATGGTTTGGATAAGTGTCCTCCAAGGCCTTGGTCAGCCAGCTTTTGGTGCTACTGGGAGGTACTAAGACCTTTAAGAGGCGGAGCCTCAGGAGAGGAAGTTGGGTCATTGGGGCGTGTCCTTGAAGGGCCTATCAGGACCCAGTGCTCCTCTCTCTCTCAGCCATCCAGCCACAACACCCTGAGGGTTTGCTCTGCCATGTGCTCCTGACATTTATGTAGATGGCTCCAGTTTTTAAGTTTCTTTCATAGCTAAAATGATTTGTGTTGCTGCAAAACAATGAACATTAAGTGATGGAAACACTGACCAGAATGTTACTGAAATGTATGCTTTCCCACATCTCTGCATATCTCTATAAAATATTAATTTCTTCAATATGTCAAAGGAATGCTTTCAAGGAGAAATAAAGACAAGAAGCCCTATGATGAATCCATGGCCCCAGCATGGTTGTGTCCACCCAAAACAGAGAATGACTGGAATACCAAGGAAATAGCGAGCATGCACACAAGGACACACACACATGTACACCCACATGCACACACACAATGGTACCTTCATGCAAGCCACCTCTGCACTCAGAGAGGGCCAGTATCCTGGGACCTCAGTGGGCAGCTCGTGTTGGACTCTCAGGCCAGGCCCTGCCTCAGTGTCTCTCTGGTCTTCCTCTCACTTGCTATAACTGCCCCACCACAACTCCAATTGACCTGACCACACTTCTATCCCCATGTATTTCTGCTCCCTCCAGCTGTGCACGCCTCAGCCTCATCCAGTCTGAATGTTGGCCTCACACTGGTATGTGAGGCTTGGTGTAGACAACTAAGGGCCACACACACACTGATGTCATGGCCTCCCCAGAAACTCCATAGTCACACATTTCATACTACACTGTGTGTAAAAGATCTGAGAGTGCACTGGCTTCAAACTATATTTTTTACTACCACTCTTCCCCAAATATCTTCACAAAAGCCTATAGCCTCTGTCCTACCTCACCCTCCCTGACCACTGACCCTCCTAGAATGTGAGGAGATTTGAGCAGATGAAACTCACCATCAGGTAAAAGGCTGAGGGCAGAATAGAGAAGATCACTCAAGGATTCCTTTCCCCATCACCAGTTTAATTTTTATTATAGATCAAACATCTCTAAAACAGAAATCCAAAATCCATAATGCTTCAAATTCAACCTATTGTAGTGTCAAAATGACACCATATGCAGAAAATTCTACGTCATGGAACTTTGTTTCATGCACAAATTATTAAAATCATCCTCTAAAATTACCTTCAGGCTTTTTTTTATAAAGTTTACAGGAAACATAAATATATTTTGCGTTTAGACTTGGTCCTATCCCTAAGATATCTCATCACATGTATGCAAATATTTCTTTTTTTTTTTATATGCAGGTACCGGGAGTCTAACTCAGGACCTCACACTTGCCAGGCAGGCTCTTATGCCGCAGAGCTATATCACTGGCCTGTATGCAAATATTTCAAAATCTGAAAACACCAAAAACCTCAACCACTCTGGTCCCAAGTATTTCAGGAAAAGGGCACTCAACCTATCATATAAAATGATCTCTTCATCTGTACAGATTTTCCACCTATGTAATTTTATGACCCAGTTCAGCATTATCCAAAAATTTAACCTAGCATAAGTAGGAAAAGTTAATTAGCTCTGTCAAGGAATGGAAATCAGGTTGGCACTTTTACTGGTCCTCTCTGAAGCCAAATCTGAGACTATTCCAGAAAGTAGAGCAGAATGATTAGGATAGGAAGTCGGGGCACAGCATTTCCTTCATGCTGTGTGCAGCTGGGGGATGAAGAGAAATTTACCAGCCAGATGCCTGGAGGAGTCTGGAGCCAGAGCATCCTGGGAAAAACCAGGGATGTTGGGAGTTGGGGGCAGCACCAGGCAGATTGGTGGGTTGCATTTAGTCCTATATGGCACATAAATATAAACAACATTGTGGTTGGCAGTGGTTCTCAACATTAGCCTCTTCCCCTACTGCTCTGGAAAGCTCTAGTGCAGTCCAACAATGTACATTTTTAACAAGTGTGAGGCCAGTGAATGCTGCAGGTCTCACTCTGAGAATTGACTGCTTCACAGTATTTGTAGCTATTGGCCACAAATGGCCATTGTGATTTTTGCGACACTAGGCAGAAGTTGTACTGTTCTGTTTTTCACATATTTCCAAATTGCCTGGAAGGATTCTAATAGTATTCCATGAAATTAATCTGTTACTAAAATGTACTAGATATCAACAATAAAATAATATGACAATTTTAATCATGATTATATTTCTACATCTCATTATATTTCAGAACCAAACAATACAGGAAACAGACATGCACTCATGTCTATACATAATCATGAATTTGTTTGAAAACCTCAAAAAAGATTATTAGACTTAAGACATAGAAAGAAGGGATGCAAAGAGGCATCAGTTCAGAGAGTTGAGTATCACCTGCTTGTGACTGCCTGTGGCCTAATTTATAGACATGCCATAGAGACAATTATCCTTCTTTAACCAGGAATCATAGTAGAATGATCCTCAACTCCAGACACACTTAAAGCTTCTTTTCCTTTCATTTTTCCCTCCCCTAAAGGTGGGGGTGATGGGACAGTGGCCCATTCCCCTTGGTGCTCCAAGGGTCCCTTTCAATGTTGAGTCTGCACTTCCTGGTCAAACTCCAATTTCCCAATTACTAAGAATCAAGGCCCAGAGGAGCAGGAATTAGTAAAGTAGGCCTTCAGCTTTTCCTTTAAGAAGTCCATGGGGTACAGGGAAGCTATTGATATTTGTCTCTTGATTTTGTGTCTTGCTGTTATACTGAATTTGGTTACTAATTCTAGGAATTTTTGGTGGACTTTTACCAAGGAAGTTAAAGACCTCTACAAAGAAAACTGCAGTACTCTGAAAAAGGAGACCAAAAAGGGCATCAGAAAATGGGAAGATATTCCCTGTTCCCGGATAGGCAAGATCAAGCTTGTAAAAATGGCTATATTTTCAAAAGTAAAATACAAATTTAATACAATTTCAACCAAAATACCAATAGCATTCCTCACAGAACTAGAGAAAACAATCCTAAAATTCATATGGAACCAGAAGAGACCCAGAATAGTGAAAGCAATCCTGGGCAACAAGAGCAAAGCAGGTGGCATTTCAATCCAGAACTTCAAGTTATATTACAAAGCTACAGTGACAAAAACAGGATGGTACTGGCACAAAAACAGACATGTGGCTCAGTGGGAAAGAACAGAGGATGCAGACACAACCCTAAGTACACTCAGCTGTCTGATCTTAGACAAAAGGGCCAAAATGCACAACGGAGGAAAGATAACCTCTTTAATAAATGCCCCTGGGAAAACTGGCCATCCACATGCACAAGATTGAATCTAGACCCATATATCTCACCACCTATTAAACTAAAATCAAAATGGATAGAAGATTTAAATGTTAAAACAGAAACGTGTAATCTGCTGGAAGATAAAATATGCAAAACTCTTGAAGACACAGGAATAGGCAAGGACTTTCTGAACAGAGCCCCAGTTACACAAGAAATAGCAGCAACAGTCAACAAATGGGATCAGATCCCCTTAAAAAGCTTCTGCACAGCAAAAGAAAACAAGAGACAGAGTGAAGAGACAACCTGTAGAACGGGAAAAATTTTGCTAGTACAAAATACCTGACCCCCCCAACTTCAAAGAGGAGAAGTAAGTTTTAGGGGGTTCAGTTCATGGTCAGCTGGCTCCGTGGCAGAAATATCATGGTGGAAGAGAGTGATAGAGCAAAGGTGGTGGATGGGAAACAGAGCCCAGGGCAAAAACACTAGTGACAGATATGTCCTTCAAATGCATGAGCAACCCACATTCTCCATTTGGGCCCCCGTCCTAACAGCACATTCTCCTCTGAACATCAGTAAATTAATCCGCTAATGAGCATAGCACCCCCATGATCCAGTCACTTCTCCAGGTGTCTCTTGATCAGCTTCAGTTGACAAGTACAGTTAACTAGAACATTGACTGAAAATAAACGACTAAATTTTAGTTGACCTGTTTCCTTTTGCTTTTAAGATGTGACTTCCAGAACGTCACATATATGACTCACATGCTGTCTCTCCCGAGTTGCGGTATTCTAAGGCCACACAAAATGGGATTATCAGAGGATTACTAGGATACAGGATTAACCCACTTGGGTGAGGTGCCTCCTTGAGAATTTGAGTACAAACTTGCAAATCTTTGCAGCTGAGAAAAAACAGTTGAGGTGAGGAAAAGAGAGGCCAGAATGGAGGGAGTGTGTGGTATCGACTTAGGGAGAGAAGGTGGCAGCTGAGAATTGATCCTCCTCTTTGCAATGTGCTCAGTGACCTCGTGAGTCACAGGAAAGCAGGTGGTGAGTAATGGAGCCACAGGGACGCGGCTCACATCCCACCTTTCCATGACAGATGCCAGTGCCTGCAAAGTCGTGGGCACTGGGCCCTTCCTGCTCACCCTCTTGTGCCCAGTTCTCTGGCTGTGCAGCCTCTGGGGTTTTAATGCTACACCATGACGAATCCAGCCTATGCCCTGAAAAGAGGTGAAGACCCCATTTAGAAAGAAAGCTGCCTGTAAGTATTAGGAAGTTGGGTACAAACTGTACATAAATCCACACGTAATCAATTCACCTACAAGAGGGCCTACAATAAGAGTGCTGAAGTCTCCTCATCTGGCTGTGTTTTGCAGAGATTGGTGTTCGTGTTTAGTACAAGCGGGATTTGGATGAGTGCCCGTAGAACCGACGCAGACAGCACTGAATTCTCTCTAAAACCTAGAGGAATATCCGTGCTCCCTGTCAAATCAAAACGTTGTTTCTGCTTGACCAGGAGGCTTCGAGAAATGTTTACCAGCCCTTCAAAATGTCAGCCGCCATTCCCTGCTTCCCACAGCCCGAGCAAGAACGTGTCAGGAGGGGATCTGCTCCAGAGCTGGAAACCAGCCCCACTCAGAGCTCAGGTCTTGGCCTTTGTATCTTTCTTTACTTCCTTGAATTCCTTTACGCCAAGAACACAGGCTTGTTAATAGTCCTGGTTAATAGTTCTCCTTGGTGAGAGGGAGGCTCCTGTGGAACCTAAGAGATGCTGGAACACAAAATATCTGATATGAGGCATTTTGACCACTACTGGGGTGAAGATGAGGGAAGAGGATGCGACCTGTGTTTCCTGTCCGCCGTCATGCCAGCCCCGGTACCATGCCCTTTACCATGACCCTCTGCATTCTCACTCTGGTCTTGGAGGTGAGTGCGGTTATTGCTGGCTGACCAATGAGGAGGCCGACAGCCCCTCCGCTGATGTAACTCACCAAGGCTGCCCATCTGCATGGAGTGCTCACAGCTCAGTTCATTCCAGATGCAAGCTGAGGTCTCCAACTTCCTGCTGAGCTCTGGAAACAGAACAGAAGACAAGCTGCTTTCTAACTGCTGACCAGGGCAAGGCAGGTCGCTAATCCGTGGGAAGTACCTGTTGTAGCTTCCCTGGGGCTGTGGGACTCATGGACTGGAGAGAGCAGGACAGGCTGAAGGCTCAAATGTATGGTTTTAAATTCTGTAATCAACAAACCAAAGGCTTTTGTGAGCTCACTGGGGCTCACACAGCTCCGATTTACAAGACAACTTAGAATCTGATGGCCACCAACATGAACTTGGAGCTGAAGCCCAAGACCTGCTACTTTATGGAACCAGGTACAGAAAGAAGTTCTAGCCCTTACAATCCTCAGAGCCAAGTGCATGAGCCTGGCCCCTTAGGGATGATTTGGGCAATGCCAGCCTTGGAATGATGAAATGCTAGGCTATGTCAGCCAGGCCCCCGTCTCAATTTTCCCCTCTTTTTCCAAAGTCAGAGCAGGCAGAACATGTTATTAGAACACAGAACACTTCCTGAGAAGTCACTGCCTTCCTAGCCTCAACCCTAACCCTGTCGCGCAGGCATGGTGTGGACGTCACGATTGCAGCACACACACAGCTGAATCAGAAAGGCACGATTGTTCTTCCTGACCCTGACCCTGGTTGTTCTACCTGGAACCTGAGGAAAAATGCGTGGAGCCTGTAATTCTGGGTGAGTCCACACCTTCTTTGCAACTGGTGGGAAGAGCACGGGTACAGGGCTCTGACACTCGGAAAAATATGTGAGCTCGGACAAGACCCAGAGCGCTGGGGAATGGTGCGCCTGATCACAGGTGAACGATCCCAGGTGGACAGTTCCTCGGCCACTTACTTCAGGGTCAGAGTTTGCTCCCTGCTGAGGAGCCAGGAGTCTCTGAGGGGCTGCTTGGATTCTGACAGATTAGCTGCTCCACAGAAGTGGCCGTGATGAATTTCTCCCGTCATTCCCTCCTGCTCTCGGGCACATCAGTTGGAGGAACGGAGCACTTTCTACAGCTCCTATAATGGAAGCCAGGCATGATGGCGCACCCCTGTAATCCCAGAACTCTGGGAGGCAGAGGCAGGAGGATTGCAAGCTGAGGTTCAGCCTGGGGAAGCAATTTAGCAATTTCTGTCTCAAAACAAAAAAGGGCTGGGGGTTTAGCTCAGTTGTGAAGGACCTGGGTTCAGTCCCTGGTGGAGGTTTAGGAGAGGCAGAGAACAAAGCCACCCTGAGAATATCTGTCCGGGTTCTGCCTCCCACTACTGTGCTCACCAAGGTCTTTCTGGTAAACTGGGAAACACCGCCTCTTAGGCTGATGAAACAAGAGGAGCTGGCCCTGTGGCTTCAAGTCTAAGTAGTGGAGACCACGAAGCTATCCACTACAGGGCGCCAGATGTATCGCCCACACTGCCAAATGCCGGGCGGCTGTTAAACATGGCAGCTTTTTAGGGACTGATGAGACTTGTTGAAATAGTGACCTTGGAGCAGGTTAGTGTGTTTTTATTTAGGTCACTAAGATTCTATCATCTATCTATTTATCTATCATCTACTCTATCTTCACACATTCATTACTTGTCACATCAGTTGCCCTTCTAAGGGGGAGAATGTGATATTTGCAAGGAAGTAAGATTTATATTCCAGTGGATAATCGGATGTATATGTTTATTTTGAACCTTGAGATATCTGTAGAGAAGAAAATAGAAATGTTCTGTCTTTGTCTTCCTTAAACTGACTAGCTGATTCTTTCTGATACATTTGGTGATAGTGGGTCCAGGCGACAATGGTGGCATTGATTTTAGGTCATTACTATATGGCTTGGATTGCAAAGAAAAAAACTGAAATATTTTCTAATCTCTTGGTGAGCTAGAGGATATAATTTAGGTTAATGATAAGCAGAATCGGCCCAATGCATTTGAATATTGTTAAAACGCCACCCCTGGGCTGGTGAGATGGCTCAGCAGCAGAAGTGCCTGCCTGGCAAGCGTGAGATCCTGAGTTTGACTCCTGGTACCCACATACGAAAAAAGGACCGGTGATATCGCTCAGTGGCATGGGCGCCTCTTGGCGCACGAGGTCCTGAGTTCGACCCCTGGTACCCACAAAAAAAAATGCCACCCCTAAAGCAGTAAACTTGGTATAACCTAGTGTTTTTAGGAGCCCTGATTCTCACTGTAATTTGGAAGGAAAATTTTCCAGATAGACCTCATAATTTTGATGTCCCACCGCATTTATTCTCATAGAATATTTGAGCGGGGGAATTATTTAAATAGGGGATAACATAGAAAAGGAAGTTAGAAATGAGATTCAGCATGAATCAAATACAATGCTGATGAACTCGTGGACAATGAGCACTGATTGTTCATGAGAAAAATGCCTGAAATAGAACCATGGAAGTATCCTTTTTCCTTTGTAAAATAAAATTAATAATTTTCTCATTTGTTTTGTGTTTAACAAAAAAATTACTTTTTCTATAACCTTTGCACTAAATACTTCCACTATCCACTCACCACTTAAAAGTTTCTTCATGCATGAAGGTGAATGTCCTTCAAATCTGCGGGCAGACTATGGCAAATGGTGTTTTCCAGAATGGACACAGCAATATTTTGCTTTTCTAGGAGCTTGCCTTCAAGCTCAGGAGCAAGAGTCTGTTGTCCTTGAACCTGGGCAGCTGTGACTACCAAGAGGCTATGGCAGAGGGAAGTAGAATGAGCGACGCTGAGTTTGGGTTCACCTGGTTCTGTCTCTGTCTCTCTCTCTCTCTCCCTCTGTGTCTCTCTCCCTTTCTTTCTTTGTGTGTCTGTCTTTCTCTCTCTTCTTCGTCACTCCTTGCCTCTGCCTCTGTCTCTCTCCTTGTCTTCCTCTGTTTCTGACTCTCTTTGTCTCTTCCAGAACAGTCACCCTTGGAATCTGGCTGCCATGTTGGATTAAGCAGAGGACCTAAAAGAGGCTAGGGATGGCTCTTCCCCCCAACACCCTGGTGGGGCTGGCTTCACCCACAGCCTGCAGGACCCACACCCATGTGAGTCAGGAACCTTCAGATGCTCCCAGCCATGCCTTCAGCTTTCTCAGGGACAGAGTGGATCGGGGTACGCTGTGCCTCAAGTCCTGCCCAGAATTCCGATTCATAAGCAAAACCCATGCTGTTGCTTTCTGATTTCACATTCTGGGGGCCCCCACCATGGTATCCACTCACCGACCCTCACCTAATCTGGCTGTAGTCCTTGAACTGAGCTTAGAGGTTGTGTTAGTTTGCTGTGGCTGCCATAACAAAATCCACAGACCGGGGGCTTGAACAGCAGAAAAGCGCTGTCTCGCAGCGCTGGAGGCTGCAAGTCGGAGATCACGACATTGGCAGACCTTGGCAGACCCTGGCAGACCCCTCTGAAGGCACCAGGGGAGATCTGGTTCCGGCTCACTTTCCTAACCATTGGGAATCCTTGGCTCACGGCAGCTTTCTCCCCGTGCGTACGTGTTGTCCCCGAATTCCCTTTTTTAGAAGGGCATCAGTCATGGTGGAGTAGGGGCCACCTACTTTATGATGAACTCATCTTGACTGCTTTCATTTGCAAAGAATCTATTTCCAAAGAAGGTCTCACCCTGGTACAGTGGAGGATATGAATTTCAGTGGACAAAAGTCTACCCTAACAGACGTGCTGCCCAGTTCCGGTGGGGAGCCAAAGCCCTGGGCCTGGAACTCTGGCTGTCACATGGCTCAGATTCACCACCTGCATCCCTGCAGGAACTGGGTGGCTCCTGGCCCTTCTGTCCCCGTGGCCCTGGCTTCTGCCTTTGGTTCATCCTCTCCCTGCCTCAGTTTCTGGTAAACTGCCCGGTGAGAGGACTGCGGGGAGCCAGAGTTCGAAGTGGGCTGACCAGACCTAGAGTCACGGGGCCCCCAACGGGGCGCAGCCGGGCCGGTGTCCGAAGGCCGTCACCTCCCACGGCCCAGGGACGGGGCCTCGGGGTCTGTGCCTCCTCCGGGCTGGGGTCCGCTGCATCCATCACGCTGAAGCCGTCTGCGCCCAACCTTTACGGACCCCGTTTCCCGGCCTCCGGACACGCGGAGAACGCGCGGCCTTGGACGACTCTAACTCTTGCTGCCCGAGTGCGCGCCGCGACTTGGCCGGGCGGCGAGCGTGGGCCGCACCGACCCACGCAACCATCGTGAGCTCACGGCGTCCCCAAGCCCGGGGATGAACTCCCGGGCCCGCAGGAAGCAGGCCGCGGGCGGGCGAGAGGTCGGGGCGCTCCCTCCCCTCGGCCAGAGCTCGTCCCTTCTTCCGGTGCCGAGGGAGAGGTGGGGTCGGCTCCGTGCTCGGTCCTCGGCCCGGGCCGAGCGCCAGGGGAGCGGCTCTCCCAGGAGTGAGCCCCTAGGTGGCAGCGTTGCACCGTCCTGGCTCCATTTCTCGTCCCCACACCGCCATGGCTTTCCGGGTGCCAGTCAGGGCTGAGGCGACCTTGGCTATGAGGTCCTGGCTGAGGGCAACACGTTCTCCGAATGCAGGAGCAGGGATGTGGGAGAGGGAGGGGTGCAGGGTGCCCAGCACTGAGCTGTCACGGGCACCGGCTGGAACCAGCATGTCCTGGACAGCTCCAGGTCCAGGTCTGCCCCTGAGGGCAGTGGACACACCTGCAAAGCCCTGCCAGTCAGGAGCTGCGGGTTCTGTTACTATTCAAGTTTCAGTGATGAGGAACTGAAATGTCAAGAAGGAAACTCAGGAATCAGGTGGCAAGGTCCTCAGGCACAACTAGGGAAGGAAAACCTCCAACAAGGCAATGACACCAGGAGCTCCAAGGGCTATCCCGGCCAGCATCCTTGGAGGAGTCGGATGGCAGGAGGCAGTGAAGGGTCAAGCCGGTCCTTCGCACAGTGCTTGCTTCCGAGGGCCATGTTCATCCGGAAACGGCTGTCCCAGGAGGACTTGGACAGCCAAACACCACGGTCACGGTGTGAGACACAAAGCGAGGCCACACTCGCCTTGACTTCTCAGACGCTCAGTTCCTCTTAAGAGCTGGTAGAACAGGAAGCGAGAATGGTATCCCACGGGAATGGCTAATCCCAGCACTTGGAAGGCTGAGGCAGGAGGATTGCTGTAAGTTCCAGGCCAGCTTGGGCTACATAGTGAGTTCATGGCTGCATAGTGAGTTTGGGGCTATCCTAGACTACATAGCTAGATTCTGCCTCAAGAAAAGCCAAAAAGAAAGAAAAAAAGAAGAAAGAAAGAAAGAATAAAAGAAAGAAAGAAAAATCTGGTAGTATAGGAACAAAGACAAAGAATTACAAGAAAGCTAATGACTAAAAAAACCCACCCAAAAATAATGTATCATTTTCTAGAAAACTCTAATTAGTGTGGGATTAAAAGGCAGATGACTCATAGGAACACTGTTCTGCAGTGCTGGGGATTGACCCCAGGGCCCTGGACGTGCTAGGCAACGTGCTTTGTCCCTGGCCCAGGACCACGTGCTCCTTGCATGTCAGGTGCGCAGCATCTTCTCTCAGCCCCGTCCCCAGACGTGGCCTTCCTGTGTGGGACGTTGCCACAGATAAGGGAGGTGTCTTTCCGTCTGTGTGGGAGCAGAACGCAACAGCTGGAAAGGGGCACAACCGTTTTAAATTCGTACTAAGGTGAGAGTGACTGCTCTAGGAGCTTGCACACCGGTGGCGTCTGCTAAGGCCAAGGGAGAGTTAGCTCCAGAGCTCTTGGCAGCAAGGGCCTGGAGGAGGCGGGGAGACTGAGCCACCGCAGAAGTGGTCTCCGTGGCCACAGGGTGGGCAGGAGGCCACATCTGGCCCCTGCCAGAGGACTCTGAGTCACACAGTGGTGTGGGCAGCGATTACCCAGAGCTAAGGCTTCTGTCCTGACAGCCACTACCATGCTGGCTCTGACAGACGGGCCCTCCCCTCCCTCCCCTCCCCTCCCCCTTCCCCCCTCCTCCCCCCTCCTCCAGGGCTGCCAGCCAGCACCACAGTGCTTCCTGTGTGCTGCTTGTTCCCGCTGTCCATCTCGGCCCCAGTGGTTTATTTGCTTTTGTCGGACCCTTCGGGATCTGCAGAGCGCAGATGCCTCCAGACGCAGTAGGCCAGCGACTTTGCATGGGCACAGCTCTGCCGCAGCCTGTTAGCTACAGTTGCTAGGCTGGCTGAGGCCTCATGTCACCCAGGACTCTACGAAAACCTCAGTAAACGCGATTAAACCCTAAATGGATGAGGAGAGCTGAAGGGGCGCTAAGCTGTGGCTGATGGGACGATGTTTTCATTGTGCTTTGTGGGAACAGGGACGCAGGACACCCCCACGGCTCCTGAGCGGTGGTTATGCAGGAGCGACCCGTGGGAGCAAAAGGCCTCTGCTTGCTCTGGCTCTCGACTCCCGGGCAGGGCCCAGGCCGCACTGCTGGGCTGCGAAAGTGCGCTGCGCCAGACTGCGCCGGGCTCCTCCTTTGCTGCGTCTTGCACAGCTGTGGCATTTGTGTGGGGAGCTCCCAGGGACAGGAGGAGCCGTTTGGAAGAGGACTGACTGGGACCACAGGGAGCTGGGCCTCCAGGGAGAACCACACCCCCGGGGGCATCACAGACTCTGCTTCTGTTTCCTCAGCACCGAGGGCTGAGGGGGCCCTTGAAATACTGGTGATTAAAAACACAACAGCAGTATTTCAGTCAGTCAGGTCAGGCATCAAAGGAAAGTTCCATTGCGTTTCTCCTGAATGAGCTGGGCGTGGGTTTCAGATGTTCTCAAGGATGCAGGCTGAAGGATCATCAGTCACCTGCAGGATCTACAGGCACGAAGGACTTGGGTCATGCCTCAGTCATTAAGAGCCAAGAGAAGCCTGGCTCTGGGGTCCAGGCCTGTCATCCCAGCATTCTGGGAGGCTGAGGCAGGAGGATGGCAAGTTCAGGCCCAGCCTGGGCAACTTTGTGACTTAGCAAGAGCCTGTTTCCAAATTTAAAATGAGGGAGGCTGGGAAGTAGCTCAGTGTGGAGAGGGAATGGGTGTCCTTTTGTGTCTGCACTGATAACAACCCAGCCTGTTCTATGGCTTCCACGTTGTCTTCAGGAAGCCGTGTTCTTCCGGACTCTGAAGTGCGAACTGGGGAAGCAGAGACGGGGTCCATGTGCAGTTGCTCCCGGGGTTCGGCCCCTGCGGTTCCAAACATCTCCTTCTGCCCTGAGGTCCTAGACCACGTCCCCCGAGGAGTCACCACTGACACCAGTGACGGCTTTCCGACCGGTGGCAGTGGGCGGCAGTGCGGCCCGTGCTGCGCAGTGGTGCCCGGCTCCGGGCGGGTCGCGTTTCTGCGGCTCTGTGCAGTGGCGGTGCTCCCTCGGGGTAAGGGCCCGGCGTGAGGTCAGTGCCACAAGAGTTACCCGGGACCGAGTGTGTATCTCCGCGCGTCCCCGTGTTAAGTGATGCATGACTGTGATAGGGAGAGTCCCGCACAAGCCTCTGCGGCAGGCTTGATCAAAACATGCAGGTGCTGGCAACAGGAGGAAGGGGGACGTGAGTTAACGAGTTAATAGCCGGGTGCCAGGCTAGCTCTCTCCCTCACGCCCTTGGTTTGCATACTTAACCACAGTCTGGGAGAGTGCGGTGATCTGCATAACGCACCGGAGGGCGAGAAGTGCTGGGCACACGATGAACTTCCCCAAGGTTACAGCCCTGGTTCGCATTCTTGTCTTGAAACAAAGATTTCTTGGGGCTGGGGGATTAGCTCAGTGGGCTGAGCACTTGTCTAGCTGTACAAGGCCCTGGGCTTGATTTCCAACAATGCTCGCATGCATGCACACACACACACACACACACCTTCCTGCTTTGGAAGGCTACACAGACATTTCAAGTCCTCTGATTACTTTTGATCGCTGGACTGATGGGGAATATAGACTAGATGAGATATCCCAGCAACTTCTGTGTACCCAAAGTCCACACCATTCCGGGGACATCCTTCCATTAGCATCTTTAGAAATCTATCTTGAGCCGTTTCTCACACAGAGTAAGGAACCCAGGTCCTGTTCCCAAACCACTAAAGATCTTTTGAGAGCTTTTAGTTGAATTTTCTACTGAATTTTCCACCTGCAACTCTGCAACTCTTGCTTCTGTGAATGTCAAGCTCTTCCCATGTGAATTCAACTAAAAGCCGATCACAGCGGAAACTGTATAAAAAAAAACTAAGCACAAGCTCCAAGTGCAAAGGGCGGGGATGGGCTGCAAAGAGGAGAGAACCACTGAGCAACAGGCGGATGCTGGCCATGGAAACGCAAGCAATCGTCACAGGCCTGGCCAGGTGCTGCAAGGGGCTGAGAAGTCCCCTTCTGCTCACCCTAAACTTCAGGTCCAAGTCCAAGGGTAGCTCAGCCTAGCTTGGAGCCCAAGCTCATTGTCCAGAAATGATCAACCTGAGCATCAGACCTTCAAAACCAAAACGGACAGCCACTCTGTCATCTGCTAAGCATGGAGCTAGGAGTTATGACCCCTCCTAGGAGTTAGTTAGGCTAAAGAGAAGGACAGGACTCTCAGTTCTAAACACTAATCAGTGATTGAAATGGCTTTCACCATCGGTGAGCCCTTCATCTTTCTGAGTGGGGAAGTCTCCTCTTCCCTGAAGTCCAAAGCAATTACCAGCTGCACGGCTGCGATTCTGTTCTAGGAGAAGGCCAGCTTTCACATATAAAAAGTCCATTTCCACATTCTTTTATCTGACCCCCTGCTAGATTACTCTCCTCACACATTAAAGAAGAGAAGATTGAAGTGGGGAGACTTTGAGCTCAGAAAGCAGCAATGAGCAGGCAAGGTAGGAAGGGTGATTCCTGGCTCAGGAACAAGAGCTCTTTTACATGATTTCTTTTTAAGCTAAAATAACACTTCCTTTTCCCCCTCCTTTTCCCCACAATCACAGCAGTAAATATTTACTGAAGAATTACAAAGCATAGAGAATCCGAAAGGATGAGAGAAATCCATACATGGGACCTATATGTTGTACTTCATTAATTTTTCCTTGCAAATCTTTATTCATGGAAGTGGTTTGTGTGTGTGTGTGTGTGTGTGCGCCCCCTCTTCCAGCAAAACCTATTTTATACCTTTGGATGGGGAGCCAATGCGAGGAAACTGGAAAGACATTCAGAATTGCAGAGACTGGAAGTCAGCTTTAACACAATTACCACGTAACCGATGAATGCTAACCAACTAGAGCCTCGATAGCCTCATATTTAAAATAATTTTATGGCTATTATGGAAAGTGCACATCGTATTGATTACACATACAACAAAGCAGGCAGTATTTGTTATCATTCAATCTGTTTTCCCTCAAGGGTTTTGATGTAAAATTGAACTGTCAGGTTTTCCTACTTTGGAATAACTTTGATAGATCGCCTGCCCTGAGGTGCTATTGGAGACACAGTTTTGAGTCATGTCTTCTGGCTTCCGCCTTTACCAACCCACGCAGGCTCCAAGGAGGAGGTTGGTACTGAGCCATTTATTTTTCTTTCCAAGTTGAACAGACTGAGAAGAGCACGCAAGAAAACCTGGAAGCCTACTGAGCTAGGGTCTCACAATGAAGGGAGTTTTCCCTGTTTTCTTTGCAAGATAAAATGTAGTAAAAACACCATTGATTCCTTGTAAAGAAATAAAAAAAAATTTTAATTATTGTGAAATGAAAAATATGGCTGTGCACATCTTTCTTCTGGTAAATGATCTCTCCATAGGGAAAGTTACGTGGAGTCTGACCAGGTCAGAGTGCCTCACAGTAGGAATTACATTATTTCTTAACATAGCTGGCCAGGGCATTAGCTAATTTTGTCAGAAAGTCATTACAAGAAAATATCTTCTTTATGAAACTAGGCTGGTATTTATACAATGATTTTTATTACTTACCTCTCCTTAATCATGCTGAGAAATTCTTCATTTTCATTTTCAAATAGAAATTATAATATGTGGACTACATGCAGTATTTGCCTTTTAATGTTAATACTTTCATTAGCAGTAGCATTTTTTAAAACTTTTTTCAAAGTGACTTCAAATCTCTCCTAGGAAATCATATTCAAAATTCAAGCTAGCGTTGTCCAGAGAGCTCTACAGAGCTCAAAAAGCTGTGCATCTATTTAGGAGAATTATTGTAAAAAATACTCTAATTCAAGGTGTCTGTATTTGTACAACCAGGAACATTTTTGCAATGTCCTTTATTATTATTCTCCTCAGCACAGTGAGTAAGTAAGTAAGGCCATCCCTTTCTTTGTCTGGTGCATAGAATGAAGCAACAGAAAATAAATTGTATTGTGTCAGACAATTCACTTGCGATGAGTCAGTCTGATTTCATTCATAGAACAAACAACAAACAATTGAAATTGAACTAGAACCTGAGAGATTAAGAATCTTAAATATCTTTTAAAATTTATCTTTCCTGCCTGTCCTCAGTTAGCACACCATCAACTACGAGTGGGGGCAGGAGAACCCTGGCGATTTGGAAAAAAGAGACTTTGCAAAGGTTTTGGATTAAAAGCAAGGTTTCTTTCTTGCAGATCTTTGTGACATAGGACCCTTTGGACAGTGTGTTTTCTACCTGTCCTGGAGCAATGAGAATAAAGGCTTTGTTGATGTTCTTCTCCATGCCAGCGGTGGGCAATAACACTGCTCTCACGGAAGTTCCGCTGGCTGTCTCCTGGCTTGAGCAGCACACAGATCCTGAGCTGGTCACGGTCTCTTGAGAACTCTTCCTCCCCCAGGCCTTCCTTCCACGGCGGAGCTGCACTGGGCCTGCGCAGGCCTCAGGGGAAGTTTTCAGAGAGATACTCCTGATCCAGGGTGAAAGAGAATGAGCAGGAACCACTGCTGTTTTCAAAGTCAGAGTCTGAGGGTATAAAACTTGAATCATTTGTTTGTTTTTCCTTCATTCAACTGTGATGATTACCTGACACATGCCGGGTCAGTCCACAAGAAAAGTGCAATCCATTTTCCGTCTGCATTTGTCATCGGCAGAGCTGGGTGGGTAAGACAGAAAACTAACCAGCAACTGCTATCCCAAGACACAGGAGTAAGGGGAAGTGCAGTGCTCTTTGGGAATGAGAGAGAGAGAATATTTATCCTGACAGCTGGATAATGCCACTCTGCAGGAGGAGTAGGGACCAGGAAGCAGAATGCAAGAGGAGGAGTGTATCCCAGGGCTGCTGACTTAGTGCTGGCAGCAGCCCTGCAGCACTAAGCACAGATTCAGGAGATCGCAAAGATCCCCCATGGCTGGGGTGCCCAGTGCCAAAGGAAGGGGCACGTGATCATTTGGGAGAGGCGGGTGTTGTGTACTGGATCACCAGCCCAGCCTTTCATGCTGCAGCTTAGTGCTGCTGTGTCACTGGTACTACACAGACACCTTCAACACCACTTAAGATCTTCCCGGAGAGGCGAAACCACCATCCTTCAGACAGAGAAGCATAAAGGAAATGATATAAGGTGGCAAATGATCAGCAGGCACACAGAATGTTCTAATGAGAAGTTGGTGTGCATGGAAAGGGAGATCAGGGTGGCTCGTCATTATTGAGGACCAGTTCCTACAGTCCTATCCTGGTGAGGACCATGCGTGGCAGGAAATGGGGGAAAACATTATATGTGTGTTTATTTTTCTCACCGAATAGTAATTCTGGAGGAGGGTAGATGCCGATACTGGCTCAACCTTTCAGTAACGTGGAGGCCAACCTCTTTGCTGTTCTTTAACATTTTTCTCTGCTGTTCTGCATGTGACAGGGAGGACATGTCCATAATAAAACATCAGAGACCTTCCTGACAGCATATCCTGAAGGGACAGTGTCTCTCGTGGCTCACCTGTATTAGAATGACTTGGCACACTTGTTGAAAATACAAATTCTGGTTCCCAATAGCAGCATGACTGAACCTAAGGGGATGCAGCCCTAGAATCTCCATGTTCATCGAGCTCAACAAATGCTTCTGAGGTCCACCCAACTCTGAGAAAGATCCCTGAGTTTTGGACACATGTACATGCAGGGTAAGGGGTGAAAACGGGGTAATAGCACCAGACTTTGAGGTGGCCAAGAAGCGTTTCCATGTCGATTTAGTGAGGGAAGTTGTCATGTCTAATTCATCCACACTCAGCGTGAGTTCTGGGACTGCTTGCTACCAGTCTGTGATGCCAGGATATAAACACTGCTTCCTTCAACTGACCTTTTTTAAATAGTCCTTTTTAGACTTGTATCTTTTAAAAATTCTAATTGACCTTGTCATGCTTCGTCTCAGTCTCAGCTTTCAGTCTAAAGATCAGTTTTGAGGATTTTCCAAAGGTGCCCTAAATACACAGACAGGCAAGGCTGCCTTGAATGCCAGGGTAAGGACGGGGTGCAGCTCCCTCCAATCAGACCTTTTAAGTCCTGGGGCATCACATTTGCAGGTAATCTATACCCTCCACTTGCAAGTTTTGACTACGTGTGTATAGTTTTACAGACATCATAAAATCAGTGACTTTATTTGATATGTTAGTATTTTGCAAACAGAAAAGTTAAAGGAAAAATAATTGTTAAATACCAGATTTCCGATCAGTATCTTTTTCACTGGCTTTTTCTTTAAGAGGTGAAGCAGAGCCGATTTTAAATGTCATGCCTGGAGCGGCCATCTAGAACCAGGTGAAGAGAGGCACAGAAAGCGAATCTGACATTTATTAGTTATTGTCCCCAGGTAAAACATTCACTTTAGAAAGCTGTTGTTAAAACTTGACAAATGTCTCTATCCTGCACGCTATTAATTTAAGACATTAATCATCAGTCTCAATCTCTAGACATGCAAACGATTGTGTGGAATGTAAGTTTACATCTTAATTACATGGCTTGGCGTGGAATTTAGGTCAGAGTTTGTGAAGTGTGTTTGGAAGGCATTTCCACTCAGGAAACTAGAACCATTAAACTCAGCTCTTTGGATTTTTTGTGACTACCCGCGATGTTCAAAGGTAGTAGGCATTTCACATCAGTATTATTTTAAAGTCAAATTAAGAAACATGACTAAGCAGAAGACTTTTCTTGGGTGATTTATACATTTTACTCTTTTGCAGTTATTCCCTGTAAGCCATGGAAGGGGGATGTCTGTGAAGTCTTGGAATGATGTTTCCAGCGTACAGATAGAGACTACACACATACTAATACCCCTTATGCAAGTTTATGTATGCAATATGTAAAAGTATATAGGATATTTGTGCGATGTATATAAATATGTTATGTGTTTTATATACATCACATGGATTCCAGAGGCTAATTAACTGAGAGTTTAATTAGACATCTTCTACCTGCTATGCAGTGGTTTGGTGTTGAGTCCAAGTTGGGGCCCCAGGGAAAGTGTTCTCTCTGCATTAGTACTAAGCCTCCAGAACTGGGGTCTCTTGTGAGTTCTTCCAGCCTTACTGTAACCTGGAAATCCTAGCAAACACTAAGGTATCTTTGTTTCATGTTTTACATTGAATTTTTGTAGTAGCATGGATTTCAGAATGAAAAATAGTAAACAAAAATTCAAATAAGTATAGAAAATATTAGCATGCCTATGACATGCAAAGGATTTAGATGACACAGAAGAAAAAAAAATATCTGTGACAGCTAAGTAGGCATAATGGAAGACTTCATACCTGCTTAAGGTCTAGAAAAGAGATCCATCAAAAGAAGAATGAGGTGCCGGTGAGATGGCTCTGCGGCATAAGCGCCTGCCCGGCAAGCATGAGGTCCTGAGTTTGACTCCCGGAACCCACATAGAGGAAAAAAAAGGGCCGGTGACATCAGTCAGCGACACAAGCGCCTGCTGGCAAGCGCGAGGTCCTGAGGTTGACTCCCAGTACCCACATGAAAAAAGAAAAAAGAAGAATGAAATCTCATTTTGTTATGCTAAGAGGCTGGGATTGTGTAAGTGAATGCAGGGTTGAAGGGAAACCGTGTATTTACAGAAAATCCTTTCTGAGAAAGTTTAAGAAATTATGGTGTGGAAAGATTTGGGGCCATACAGCTACTTCCAGAGGGGAAGGGAGCTCTAAAGATGGCACAAGGAATGGACTTGTGTAGATGCAGAGGGACTTCTGTCAGGGCCACCATTCTGTCCCATGAGCTCTCTTGGATAGTTCTACGGGGCTGAGCTGAAAGACATAGATTTTGGCACCACTGGAGTTATTGTTTACTTGGAAATCTGATCATATCTAGTATTACTGCAATCCTTCTGTTGACAAGCTGAAATATATTTGATGGAGAAAACTGTTTTTTGAACATGCCATGATAAAAGACCACAGACACTCAAGGCGATTTTGATTCATGCTCCTTTTTGCCGTTTTACTCAAAAACTATCTTTCTACCTCAACAGTTTATGTCCCTGTGCTGGGGGAAACAAGTTTCATAAAGAAATGTAACTACAGTGCATAAACAGGAAAATCCTATCTTGACATTGAAATTCTCTTTTAAAAGGTGCACTGTTGAAAAATGTTGAGTTATAATGGAAGGAGGCAGTACATGAACATCTTTAGGGCCAGAGGGTCTGCAGATGGTTAAGGTTTAGGAACTAGGAGAACACACTGTTTTCTCTGCACAGTTACCCAGGAAGGAACTTGCTTAATAATGCATGGTTTCTTTTGTATGAGAGACTCAATCATAAGTTAATTAAAGTATGAAATACAGGTGGATATTTTAGAGTAGGGGGAAAGTCCAGGGGAAGGAAGGAAAGGGGAATTAAAAGGGGTGGGAAGTGGATTTAGAATGGTATCTGTATCTATCATATCTATCTATCTATCTATCTATCTATCTATCTATCTATCTCTATATATATATAGATAGATAATATATATATATATATATATATATATATATATATATATTCCTCAAATTAATGCAAACATCATTATGGCTTGCATCTAGCTGTACCCCCAAAGTCTCATGAACTCATAAGGAGGGTTTTTGGGATTTGGCTGGATCATGGGTGTGTGATACTGGGATTAAGGTTGCAGGGTACTGGATTAGTCCACTAACTGGTTTAGCATAGTTTTGTGTGTAGCTGAAATGATTTACTGAGGACAGAAGCACCACCCTATGTGTGGGTGGCACCAACAAATAGGCTTGTAGCTTGGATGGAATAAAAGGAAAAGGGAGGCTTGATGCTGCTGCTGCTGTTTCCTGCCTATGCTGCTATGGACAATTTCCCCTCTGCTATGCTGCTCTGCCTCGGAGCCAGCTGACCATGGACTGAACCCTCTACACACCATGAGGCAAAATAAACTTTTCCTCCTTAGAGTTGTGGGTATCTGGTATTTTGTCCCAGCAATGAGAAAAATAACTAAGACAATCATGTATTGCAAACATATGCCAATAAAAGTTAAAAAAAAGAAAAAGAAAAAGTGAGCTTTCATGTTTGGTTGGATTTAAGTCTATTTCAGTCAAATGCTCTGAACTCAGATCTTGCAGTGCCAGGCTCGGAGTGCCCAGGTTCCAGTGGAGCCCTGTGCAGGTCTGGCTGGTGGAGCAGCTTTGGCCTTGGGGGCCTGGTTGATGTTGGTCACGCAACACCTCCCTGTCCCTTCCTGTCCCAGCTTTCATTGTCACTCGCCCACATGACTCAAATCCAGAGCCCTGCGGGCTATGATTGCTGTGATCCAGAACCTGCACTATGTCCTGTCTTAGTAGCCACTGGTCCCTTTTAGTCTAGTTTTCAAAAATTTATTTTTTGGGGCCGGTGAGATGGCTCAGCGGCTTAAGCGCCTGCCCGGCAAGCACGAGGGCCCGAGTTCGACTCCCGGAACCCACATACGAAAAAGGGGCCGGTGATATCGCTCAGCAGCACGGGCGCCTGCTGGCATGCGAGGTCCTGAGGTCGACCCCCCGGTACCCACAAAAAAAAAAAAAAAATTTATTTTTTTCTTTGAACTCAAGGCCTTTGCACTGAGCTATATCCCCAGATTTTTATTTTATTTTATTATTTATTTATTTTTAATTTTAAGACAGGGTCTCACTGAGTTGCTAAGTTGCCCAGGCTGGACTCAAACTGGTGATATTCCTGCCTCAGCCTCCCAGAGTGCTGGGATCACAGGCATGGACCACCACACTAGGCTTTCTTTCTATTCTTACATGGAGGTTTATCATTCTTAGGGCTCAGAGGAGATGGAGAGGCTGACACTTCATCCATAGCATTACCCTCTGATTTCCAGCAGCCACTATTTTAGGGCTGCTTTCCACGGAGGATAATAGTACTTGGACTGAAGCATACAACTACTATGGATATAGAATAGGGAAAGAAGTCTTTAAAAAGTTTCAGTAGTGCTTGAGAATCTTGTTTTTACTGATCTCCAATTCTTCACATTAAAAATGTGTATAAAATAGATTTGTGGGGTTTGTTTTCAGGATTAAGTTTTCATATATTTAAAATCTCTAGTGCAAGGATGCTTTGGCATAATCTTATAAAAATATGGCAAGGAGTGTGCATCTTTTAAACTAAATAACCCATCAGACCTGAGTTATTGTGAAAGAGTGACCAGCAAAAATGTCCTTCTGAGGGGTGATGACATGAGTTTCTTAAACATGCAACACTTACTATTTTAGTACAACCTCGTTCTGCTGGCTTGTCCTGCACTGTGAAATTGTAACTTTGTATTTCATTGTTATTACAGGTATCCCTGCATCCTTGATTCTATTATGCACAGACAGTGATGTGCTTTATGAGAATTGGGCTAACTTAGAAAGGACAACTACAAATAGAGCTGTGCACAACCTTGAGTGGAGTCATTGGTGGACTGAGGTGAAGTGACTCAGGAGGAAGCTGTCAGACTTGCAGGAGTCAGATGCCATTTTCTCTGAACACGTAGCACTCTTCTTTCTTTTGTAAATTATGGGGGATAGACTTCCATATTTTACTTTCTGATTCTTACAGAAACAGAGTTTCTAAGAGCAGATCTGGTTAGGGGCTGACTTTCTCAGACTCCTGGAGTCAATGTCCATGGGGTGACTGCCTTAGTTTGCTGTAACGAATACCACGAGCTGGGTGATGCTGGGCAGCAGAGCTATGCTCTCACAGTCCCGGAGCCTGAAGGTATGAGATCTCGGTGACGTTAGGGTTGGCTTCTTCCAAAGCCGTGTGGGAGAATCTGTCCCCTGCTTGTCTCCAGCTTCCAGATGTGCGCGTGCCTGGGTGTTTCTTGACTGCGTCAGCCTCTTCCTGCTCTCTACCTTTGTGACCCCATAGTGTTCTTCCTCTGCGCCTGCTCTGTGTCCAAATTCCCCAGTTGTATTGGATTAGGGGCTCATCAACCCCTACTATTACCTCATTTTAATTATATCTGCAGTAACTCAATTTCCAAAGTAGGATCACATTCTAATATACCGATCATTAAGACCTTCACATAAATTCGTTTTATGGAGATGTTATGGTTTATATGTAGATGTCCCTCTCAAGCTTCCTGCGATCTTAACTAGAACCTTTGGAAGGTGATCAGATTATAGGGGTATAATAGCCGACCAGCTTTTAGGAGGTGGGGTCTGGTAGGAAGAATCGGGTCACCAAGGTGTGACCTGGAAAGGTTTGTGCTCCTCCCTGGCTCCTCCCTTTGTGCTCTCTGCTTCCGGGACACCATGCCATGAGCTGCTTTCCTCTGCCATGCCCCTCCACCATGCTGTCCTGCCTTGCAGCCAGCAGACTATTGTGACAGAAAATTTACATTTTAGAATTTTAGCAAACTAACAAACAGCTTAATATTATACTGGGACAGAATATGCTCACCCAGCCCCCCATGTAGTTAGACGCAGCCTTGACTGATCGCACCAGCAGCAACTCAGAGACAATCTGACCTGGCTCTGTCTGACTGCACCCCGCTGCGCTGCCTGCGCTCCCAAACCCATAACATATCCTGTTTTGCTAACGTGTTTCAAGGACTTTCTGCCCAAGATAGACTGGCCTAGTCAAAGACAGGCTTAACTTTACTCACCCGCTCAACTCAGCCTCCTCCCTAAACTTTTCTACCTTATGACAGACAATCCTCTCTGACTAAACCTGCCTGGAACAAATTCACCTGACACTGTGTGACTCAGCTGTATATAAGTTTCTGCTTTACTCTGAGTCAGGGCTGGTGATTTGAGACCTAGCTCCCACCAGCCCGCTAGTGTAATAAAAGTTGCCTTCCAACTCCTCAGGACAAAGAGTCTTCCATTTGGTTTGATATCAGATTTCTGCAACATTTCTTGGTGCGTTGGCCAGGAAGACACTGTGCTGACCAATTTGGGTCACCAGTGGAGGCCCTCTGATCGCTATGGGGACCCTCCTGACCAGCAGACAAGAAAGGGTGCCCTCTGACTCTTTTGTCCAGAGTCTTCCATTCAGTTTGATATCAGATTTCTGCAACACTATGAACTAAAACTGTGAGCCCAAATAACATCTCCTCCTTTAAATTGTAGGTCCTGGACATTGTGTCTCAGCAACTAGGAAAATGACTGAGGTAGAAGGGTTCACAGTTCACCCTTATCATAACAATTTCCATTAGGAGTTAAGTTGTATTAAGACTGCCAAAATTTCACAAAGAAAGATGGTACCACCTTGCCAACATGTGCTTGTCTTGTGGCTTAAACTAGCATTTCTTTAAGTCTTGTGTGCACTCAAATGGATTGAGATTTTCCTTAAAATGTAGATTCCCAGGCAGTAGGTCAGGAGAGGGTCCTAAGAGTCTGCATTGCTACCATGTCCCAGGGGCAAGGCCATGTTGCTGGTCCAGGGACCGGACTTAGGAGCAAAGGAAAGAAGAGCAAGCTTTGCAGAAACTGCTCAGATTGAAACACAGTGACAGGATGAGACAGCTGGGCCTTGTGAGAGCCTGCTGGAGCTCAGTGCTGATGGCTTCCTCGGGGTCCTCATTGCTCAGGTAGGGTGGGAGGAACAGGAGCAGGGATGGTTGTTCCCTGAAACAGGTAAACAGCTTCAGGCACATATGCTAATGATTGCTAATAAGCCTACTTTTGGCCTGATTTCTCTGTCCATCTCACATAACATCATTAGCAGACAGATTGCACGGGGCTGCTCACTCTAATTAGCACAGCAGCCCAGCCTGATGAGCTGTGCACTGAGTTTCTGAGCTGGCAAAGGCTGAGTTGGTGGAGCCCAGTCCCCTCAGTGTCAGGGGAGGTGCTGGCCTCAGGGAGGTAACCACCAGGACTGACTCCATGGTGTGAAGATCAGTGTGGTCCCTCAGCAGGGGACAGAGGCGAGACCCTTGATCTATCCTAATAAGAAAATCCCTACTTATTCTTCAGTTGTGGTCACAGCTATGTTAATAAAGAGGGAGTGCCAAGGACAGCAGGGACCAGGGACCCAGAGCTGGGGTGTTACCTGTAGGGGTCCCCGACCTCCCCATTATGGTTCAAATCTAAATGTCCTCCAAAGTTTCATGCATTCAGAGGTGGGGCTTTTGGAAAGTGGTTGGCTCATGGGGTTGGATACTCATCAGTGGATCAATCCATTGATAAACCCATAGCTGACTGTGCTTTTAGGAGGTAGGGCTTGGTGCAAAGAGGCAGATCATTGTGATGTGGCCTGGAATGGTGTATGCTTGTCTCTGGGTCCTCCCGCTCCCTCTTTCTGCTATGGGTTGAGCAGCTTTCCTACCCCACCCCCTTCAACGTGATTTTTTTTTCCCTTGGAACCAGGAAACCATGGACTGAACCTTCTGAAACCATGAACCAAAATGAACCTGTTCTTTAAATTGTGGGTATTGGGTATTTTGTCCCAGCAACAGGAAATCTGACTAGTATACTTTCTTTCTCTGTAACTCTCATTGCTGTGCCCCCAGCGGAAATGCATTAGGTTACAGAAAGAACACTATCTTCAAACCAAGTGGCAGAAGTAGGGTGGGCAAAGTTATAAAGCACTGGAGAAATAGTCCCCCATATCTGGAACATATGTGAGGCCTCTCACCTGGCCGAGCATCTCTGGAGGTCAGGAGATGGGGTGTTCTTGTGTCCTCTAGGCGAGGAAGACCTTGTCACTGATGCTATGAGAGGAGAAGTTGAGTAAATCTCAAGGTTCCCTCCCTTCCAGGTAGACTACAGGTTTTCAGCTTACAGACTCTTTTCAGCCATACAGTGTTAGGTTGCCTGAGATAAAATTTGGAGGAAAGATTGAGGGCACAAGCACTGGGCAGAGGGATGGAGAGGCCACCAGAAGGTGAGCAGAAGTTGAAGGGGAAGCAAGCTGAATTAAGGGAGAGATGGCACTGCCTCTGCCTGTCCCATATCCTGGCTTCCACTCTCAGATTGTCAGCTGTCTGTCAAGTGAGATGACACCCTTTATCAAGCTGCAGGGGAACAATAGTCAGATGCTGAAAGTGAGAGAATGCAACATGTGAGTTGAAGTACAGAACCTTAAGCCCTAGGACAACTTCAAAGATTGTAGCCCCCCATATAAACAGTAATGTCGCAGCTCCCATGTATAAACAAGGACTTATAGGATTTTTCTTGCAAGAGTTCTGAGAAATAAAATTATTTCTTGCAAGTGCACCTCCTGGGCTGCAGGGAGAGAGTCTACCCTGTGACCACGGGGAATTCCAGGGCAGTTCAGAAAAAAAGTCTGAATTGTGGACTATTAACCTTGTAACTTTAGTACTTTGAGTTACACCTTTTGTTCTACAAGAAATTTTCCTTGGCCCCATCTTTGACTTCTCTGCTGGCTGCTTGGCCAGGATGACATCAGCGTATCAATAGCAGCAAAGCCAGTAGCATGCTTAACGCCGTGGCTGCCTTGCTTTGCATGCTGTGGTTCTTTGGCCTCCTTTCTTCATGGTGGCACCAAGGCTGTGGTTCATGAGTTTGGTGATTTTAGCATCTCCCCACTCGGTCATATTTGGGAATCTCTGGGGATATTTTCGGTTGTCACAAGTGGGCACTGGTTACAGATGGTGCTAAATATCACACAACGGATAAGTCAGATCCGTAACAAAGAATTATCTGGACTAAAATATCAGCAGTACGATAGCTGAGAAAACCTGCCAAGGAATGTCAGAATATCCAATTTACCCGTTTTTCTTTTTCTTCAATGAGTAGTATGTACACTAATAATCCTTGGAGACTTTTTCCCTTTTGGGATCTATCATCTATCTACCTACCTATCATCTATCTATTAGATAGATGTATCTATCTATTTTTAGGAGGCATAAAGGGATTTATTGGACAGAATTTTGACAACACACTCAAAAACATAAAGTACAAGCCCTCGAGAGAGGGGGCTAGGATTTTTCTATTTAAATGTGTGCACCAGTAGAAGTCTACAGTCTAGTCTACATGTGACACCACGATGACATGTATGTAATGTTGCATCTTCTTTAAAAGTGAGTAAAATAATCCAAATGTGTCTCAGGTAGAAAAAAGGCTGGAGTAGTTACACACTGAAGAAGGGAGTGTTTTCTCATCTAGGCATCTTAGAGACATACTGAACTAGAACTTTGGGGTTTTTAGGCCTTCTTGAGCCAATCAACTTGCAGATGGCGCTCTATATTCCCTGCATTCATTGCAGTAGGTAGATGAGGAAATACAGGCAAACAGGAAAGCAAAGCCCTGGTGGGATGTGGAGCCTGGAACTCTATTTCCTAGACACTGAGATCAATTGAGGCTTTGATGATGTTTCATGTTGCAAATACCATGGACAATTGGGGTTACTTCCTAAGACAGGGGATTTCTTTTTTTTCTCCAACGAGATTTTATTGGTACATTTTAAGTATATATAACGATCACTTTCATCAAAGAGAATTTGTACCTGTACATGATATAGCTTGTTTCTTTTTTTTCCCATTCCTTTACCTGAGAGGGGATTTCTAATATGAGAAACTACTATATTGGAACAACTCTGGTAGGAAAAAAAAGTTACAGAATCTTGGTAGAAATAATTTCAATTAAATAGCCAGTCAATGACACTTTCTGGGCAGATGACATTATAAAATAGTATACTGGCTTGGGAGACTGATACAAAATTATCAATCTCAAGGATATTCAACTTAATTATGGAGAAAAAACCAATGCTATGATTTCTCCTCTCTAAATTAAACATATATGGCTGGCTTCCTGCACAGCGCTAGGTTTCTGTGGATAATGTACCATCCTGATAGTCGCTGTTGCTCTTGTCATCGTGTTTCCATTCCACTGTGGACATGGAAGCTGGGCTTGTAGACGTGCAGGTGAGGAAGTACTTTGCTTTGCTGGATGATAGCAGTTGCAGAGGATGCAGCAGGAGTATCATCACCCACTGTGTGGTTCTTCACAACACAAGACACGGAGCAGAGTGCACTGAGATGGGCAGGTGACTCTCGTTGGCCAAGGAAAGCCAGGGTGTGATCAAAGCTCGGTGGGTTCTAATGGGGCAAGGCTGTAGAGTAGGAGTAACATCGGACATTTAGGACAGAATGCTAATTTTGATCTGAACCCACCTGCATATTGTCAGCAAGAGAAGGTAAAGTTAGTTGAGGGGGGAAATATCCTGTGCAGAAAAACTGAAGTGGAATTAACTGATGCTCCCTCCCACCCCCAGCACTCAGTGAGTCATCAGGCACTGCTACTGCTCAGCCTGGAGAGGGGGAGAAACCCACGAGAGGTGTGGCCCGACTACCTGTACCCGTTTGCACAGCCCCACCGCAGAGGTACTGCACTCTACCTGTGCCTCTGCTTCATTCTGGGGTGCAGGGCTGACACCTAGGACTCTACCTTTTCCCCGGGATCTTAGCTGTCACTGCCAGACTTATTTAGAGAATAAGCAAAATTTATTTTCTACATTTTGGGGTATGTCCTCTTTTTTCCCCAAGATGCCATCAGTATTCCAAAATAGCTACATTGTTCAAGGACCAGATGAAAGCAGCAGTTTGCCAGAATTTGAATTTCCCTTCACAGCAGCCAGTGGCAAGCATGTGGCATAGCCTTTTGTGAATGCAAAGACATTTTTAAAACAGAATGAGTGTGTTTTCTAGCAGCTTTAGAAGGGAAATAATTGGAGCTAAAATGACCTAAACATCTTGCGACTAATTCGTTCCTCTTTTCATGTTCTGTGATTGGCATGTGCCACCACTTACATTCACAAGAAGCAATGATCCAGCTGAAAAATGAAAAGCAATCTCAGGAAGCCATCTCTGAGAGCTCCTGACGCTGCCTTTGGGAGATTTCTTTTGTCCCCTGGATAGTGAGACAGAAAGCCAGCGAGGAGATGGAATCTTAGGCTTTCCTCCTTGCTGCTGTAGACAGGGGGCCCAGTGAGCTCAATCCAGAAGCAATTGATTCGCTTTTCAGCCAGACCCTTATCAAGAACTCAGTCAACAGACTGCTAAATCGGAACTTGCTCAATTACATTTCCTGGACCATTGATAAAAACTTAAGTAGCTTTAATTAGTTTTTATTGAAAAGCATAAATAATGTAAGCATTGACTTACTTGGATTTGAATTTCGGCTATTGGAAATAGTAAGGCATTCAGGCACTTTCGTTATCGCCTGTGAGTGTCTGCCGAATCACCGTGGGGCGGCTGTTTAAAGATATCCTATAAACGTTCCCCGGTCTGTTATACGAGGTACCACTGAAAGCCGTGCTGTCCTCGTAATTGTGAGCTTAGCAGTTTAAATGCTTCAATGTTGGCCTCACGAGAGGAGGAGAAAATCAAGGCTTCTGTCCTCTTTTATTCTTTGACCTTGAACAACAGCCTGCTCCTTGCCTGAGCAAGTGAGACTGCTAGGGATGGATCCCTGCCTGTCCTGTGGGCCTGGCTGCAGGCCGGGAGTGGTCCAGGTTCGACTCAGGTGTGACAGCAGCGACGAATGCGCACACCTGTGTCTCCCACCCAAGCCCACCGGGCACTCGTGACTGCTGCTTGATCTTTCAGGCCCCAGAAGCCCCTCAACAAGCACTGGCGCCTTCTCTGAACTGATGCTTGGTCAGGGTAGTTAACAATGCTTTCCAGGGCTGAACTGGAGTGGCTCTGGAACGTTCAGAGCTGACGAATCAGCATCGAAAGCCATTTTCACCCTCTGAGTCCATCTCCCAACCACCGCAGCCCGCCTTGCTGTTTCCTTTTCCTTCTGAATCACTGCAGGAAACTCTGGAAGCATTCACTGTGTCCAGTTATATCTCCCACTATAGGGTTTCTTTCCAAAGAGTGTGTGCATTTATCTTAGAAACAAATATATTATCGACTTGCATGAAAATCTCAGCATCGAAAGCCACAGTTAGGAAATGAACTCTTTCTCTCCATGTCTGGGTAGGCCCAGATCTGGTCCGCGTGGAGCGGAAGGCCGTGTGTGGAATGGCTCTGCCGTTCGGATCAGTCTTGCTCAAGGCTGCACACACCTTACCTCCCTGAAGATGGAGCCAGAGATATTTCACAAAGACAGTGGAGTTTATGAGAAGAGAAGGGGAGATAAACTCCTATCTCTTCTGGGAAAGAACTGATAACGCATGTTTTTCTTGCCTGCAATTTTGAAGTTGGACATCTGCAGCTCATTAGTTATCCGCAACTATCATTCAAATCAATTAATTGAAAGAATTAAAGTACATCTTAAGGATAAAAATACATTAACTTTCTCCCTCATTTTCTTTTAAACTAGCAACATACTGAGCCGCATTCAGTCTCAAAGAGGGCAGCACAGTGTTTAAAATCTTTTGTCTTGATTGTATCATCATGTTTTTTATTTCCTGAAACTTATTCTCTAGTATTCTCTTGAGACAGAAAAATGCAATTTCATCTTTCCAAAAGCTTCCTTCTCTCTCCCTATCTTTTCTTCCTTCTTCCTGTCTCTGTTCTTCTCTGTGTTTTTTTTTTTTTCCAGACTATTTCCTTTAACTCCCTCATTCCCTGTCTCCTGATGTCCACATATTGCTGGTTTGGGTCAGAATCATTATGGTGGAGAATGCAAGTTGTTATATCTTAATTTGTGAAGTGAATTTTTTAAAAAGTATATCCCCCCCCCCCGCCCGGGCTCAGCTCTCAGAGTGAAAGGAAATTATACCTGGCTGATTTTTACCGTGGTTGTTATACTGCTTAGCTTTTTGTTTTAAATTGATCAAACTTCTGGCACCTCTGCAGTATATTTCATCAATGCTTTCACTATCAACTGAATATTAGAATTGTTCAGTTCACTGCATACACTAAAATCAATAGAACCTTTGTCTGGGAGAGCATTAAATCACAGTGGGGTAGAATCAGATTTTCCTGTTTTCAGCTTCTTTTAAAATAGCATCTATTAGGACTCCTGCTGGCTAATCTTAAAAGCAGGAATAAATGTGGAATTGTAAGATGTTAATAGAAGATCTTGTTTTAAAAGACTGCAGTCTAGATATGAGTGCATATTGTACCACACACGGATAACGTATGTTTTGTACACATATGCCATGTATGTACAACACAGTGTACAACGTGACATGTGTACTATACACATATCTTCCATCGCTGTAAATGAAAATACAAATTTAAGCTTCCATACTTAGACCTTCCAAATGTGAACACGACTTAATTCTGGTTGGCTCTCTGGGGCTTGAGTTAGCTGTTGAGCCCGAAGGCAAATCTGAAAACATAGCGGGTCTTGGACACGTCCTGTCTCACCACAGACGCTGGTCAGGTAACGGAGGCCTTGAAACATGTCCGGAGGTGGTTTGCGACTTCTCTATGCTCCCGGGAGGTAAGGAGGAAGCTATGTGATTAGCTTCTGTGTCCTAGCCACAGGGTGTAGGGTCACATGTTCCCCTCAGAGTGCAATGGTTGCCTCTTACTGTGCTAAGGTACTGCAGCATCCTTGGGCCTTGGTCCCCAAATGGACCCCAAATCACCAGCTATGGCTTATCAGATCTGCCACTGGGCATAGCCCTCAGGTGGCACAAGAAGGGTGATTCCCAAATCACTTGTCCCTGAGGATCTCAGAAAACTCAGGGGTGAGAATCTCAGAAGACACAGCAGAGACTCACGTATCTCCCAAGTGTGTTCACTCAGTCACTTATCCAAGTGACTGTTGATTAATCCTAGAGTCATTTACTGTGCATTAACCAGGTCCTGGGCACTCAGTAAGGCACTAGAGACGCAAGGAAACCCACTTGGTATGCGGAGTAAAAGCCCGTCAGAGGCTGAGACGTCCACTGTCTGTCAGTGACCTGCCAGAGAACCGTTTAAATCAGAGGGCTTCCTTAAATACAATCAGAAATGAAATAGGATGTATTAAAACAGAAGCCTCCAAAATATAAATTATCATGAAGGACTATTATGTACAATTATATACAATAAATTGGCTGATATATAATAGACAGATTCCTACAAATCTACAACCTAGAGAGTATGAATCAAGAAGAAATAGAAAGCTTGAACAGACTAATAACAAATAAGAAGATTGAAGTACTCATTAGGACTTTTTAATAAAGAAAAGCTGAGGATCAAATGGCTCTATGACTAAAGAAATTTAACCCTGAGCTTACTTAAACTCTTCAAAATATACGTAATGTAAAGCCACCATCATTGTGACACTAAACTCGGGCATCACAAGAAAGGAGTACTACAGACATGTAACTCTAGAGAAAAAATAATCTCCTCAGTTGGTGTTGGGAAAATGACAGCTCCATGCAGAACAATGAAATAAGACCCTTGTGACATACACAAAAATCAACTCAAATGCATTGAAGACTTGAACAGAAAGTATGAAACCATAAAAATCCTACAATGAAACAGAAGAAACGCTCTATGACATTGGTCTCAACAGTTCAGGAAACAAAAATGAAAATAAACCAAAGCAACTACCTCAAACTGAAAAGATTCTGCATGATATAAAACAAAAGCAGCAACAAAATGAAAGTTCCTTATATATATATATATACAAGGAACTTATATAAATGAATAGCTATAAACATCTAATAAAAATAGACAAAGGATTTGAATAGTCATTTTTTGCAGAGTAGATGTGAGAATGACTCCTAAGGATTTGAAAAGGTGGTTAACACTGCTAATTATCAGAGAAATACAAATCCAAAACAGAATGAGTTATCACTGGACACCTATTAAGAAAGCAATTATCAAGAAGCTAAGAGATAATAACTGTTGGTGCAAATGTAGAGAAAAAGAAAACTTTGAACACTGTTGGTGGGAATGTAAATTGGTACAGCCATTATGGAAAACAGTATGGAGTTTTCTCAAAAGAGAAAAAAACAAAAACAAAAAAAACTCCAATGAAGCAGCCACTCTTCTGAGGTCAGTGCTTCAAAGAGATACATGCACACCACGTTCTTTGTATTATTTTTCACAATAGCCAACATACTGTATTGACTCAATTGTCCATCAACAGATGCATGGATAAAAAAAAAATTGTGGTATGTTATTCAGCCTTACAAATAAAGATGCTCCTGCTGTTTGTGACAACATGGATGAACTGAAAGGACAATTTGTTAAGTGAAATAAGCCAGACACAGAAATACAAATACTGCAGGACTCAACTATGAAGTCTAAAATAGTCAGTGCATAGATGCAGGGAGTAGAATGGTGGTTACCCAAGGGTCAGAGAGGTGGAAAAAACAGGAGAGATGTTAGTCAAAATTTTCAATGTTGGAGTTATAGAGGAAGAATTGATCTGGAGATGAGATACATGATATGATGACTATAATTAATAAGAGTGTATTGTATAATGGAGATTTGCTGTATGAGCAGATTTCAGGTATTGTCAGCATACACACACAAAGGTAACTGTGAGGAGAGGGTATGCCAATTTGCTTGAATATAGTACTCATTTCACATGTGTATTTACATCAAAACTTTGTATTGTACACCTTAAATATATAAAATTTTTATTGATATAGCAGAAAATAAAAAAGGTCTTTAGACAGGAAAGAAATGGCTAAGAATATGAAAAGAACTTAGGTTAAAGTTGTGAGACACACAGAGAATATTACAGGGGCAAAACCATAAAATATTGAGAATAATATTCCAGTGAAAACGCTGGCCTTTGGAAGAAACGAAGTCACGTCACCCTGGTGGTCACTGAGTTGATGAAAATACGATGGTATTTTGACGTGAGGAGCAGGGTATGTAAAGAAGAACGTGTGTTTTTCTCCTGAAAGATGAGGATGGGTCACATAACATAACGTGCTTCTATTGAGGCTGTGGGTTTCCCCGTTTCTGTGGAAATCTCTCTTATTGAGAACATGGCTCCAGAATGTGGATAATGAGACAGGCAGCAGGCTAAATTCAGTCAGGCGAAGATTGCACAGGAATATTTTATTAATTTGTAGTATCAATATATATGAAACTATTTTAAGGAATATACTGTTTTTGTGGAACTCAGTAATTGGGTTTTCTATACTTTACTATCAAAATTCATCTACTATATCTCATAATTTTAGATGAGATAGCTCATTACTGCTAGAGATGATCATTCCATTTATTTAGAAAAATGTCCTATGAACACTTACTTTGAACGCTCTTCAAATGAGTATGTTTAGAAATCAAACTAGGTTAATAAATATTTTCCACTAAGATGTGGAAAACATTAAAAGCCTCCACCACCACAACAAAAACTCCCAAATTTTCTTATGCTGTATCAATAAGTGTTCTATTTTCAATGAAAGAAAACATAAGAAATATCTTTAAGTAGAAATATAACAAATTCCTGTGAATAATAATTTACCAAAAAAAGCCAACCCTTGCATATTGAGCATCTTTTGGTAAGATACTATATTCTTTATTGTGGAAGGGAAAAATAATGAGAGGCTAAAGAGTGAACGAATCTTCCATGAGATAGGAGACTGAGACAAGGACATTTTTTTGTTGGTTTAAAAAACGTCCAGAAAATATTTCAGAGGAGTGGATGTAAAATAAGCCACACAACACAGACACTAAGGATACCGAAGTGAAGATATTTGAGGAAGCCAATGGGAAATAACAAGTCTTGTCAAGCAGATCTGACAGTGAAACTGGATTTGCCTAATGGAAGTTTATTGAGGTTGCTTTCTCACTCTTCCTCTCTTTCTTCCTCTCTCTTTCTCTCTCAAAGAAATGGGAGGTTTGTGCTTGAAGAGCAGAAGGTCTTTGCATCCTTGAAGTAGCCGGCCAAGACAAGGTTGGCGAGTCCTTCATCTTGGAGTGAGGGGGCGAATGGTTGATGTGGAAAGAACATGCTCTCTGGTGTTGGATCTGAGTTATATTTCCAACTCTTCAGTTCACAAGCTGTGTAAAAATGTGTGCGTCATGCCTGACTCCGAGTGGTCCCATGGCGAGGTGGAATTAATGTCACTCGGGAATGAATGTCAGTGAAGCCCCACTCACACTCAGGGCTCAGGGTGCCCAAGGTCTCCCCGACCTAGGAGGTAGCCACTTGTCACTTGTCATCGCTGGGCACTTAGAATGTGACCCATTCCACATACTGAAAGAATGTTAATTTGAATATATTGGCTTAAATAACATATATTGTTAAAATTAATTTCTTCTCTTTTAATTTTAATGTGACCACTAGAATAGTAAAATTATACATATGACTCCTTGTATTGTTATTGAGTAGCGTTGTTATTGTTACTTTTCTTATTTGAAAGGGGCTGCTGGCTTGGGTAAACTCTTAAGATGAGAACAGTAATCAGAACTCTGAACACACTCGAGAAAAAACTTAGAGAATGCTTTGGAATAACAAGAAAAATGAAGGAGGTGACAGAGAAAGGAGGGTAGCTATTTGCAGCAATATTTGGAAAACGTCAAACTGGGTAGTTCCCCCTTATCATTTTTACTTTATTTTATAATTTTATTTTATTTTTGTGGTACCGGGGAATGAATCTGGGGCCTTTGCACTGAGATACATCCCCAGTTCTTTTTAAAGAAAAAACATTTTGAGACAGGGTCTTGCTAAGTTGCCCAGTCTAGGCTTGAACCTGCCTCAGCCTCCCAAAGTGCTGATATTACGGGCTTTTAGTTTTATTTTCTGAAGTTTTGTTATCCATGGTCAACTACACTCAGAAAATATTAAATGGAAAATTCCAGAAATAAACAATTCCTAAGCTTTAGATTACACAAAGTTCTGAGTACTGGGATGAAACCGCTTTGTCCCTCGTTGTCAGCAAAGTGGCTGAATCATCCCTTCCCTGCTCAGCGAATCCGCGAAGTATACAGTCCCCGCCTGTTAGTTACTGAGTAGCCTTCTTGGTCATCAGACTGACAGTCACAGTATCACAGTGCTTGTGCTCAAGTAACCCTTATTTCACTAATAATTCCAAATTGCAAGAGTATTCGCTGCTGGGAATTTTGATATTCCATAGAGAAGCCATAAAATGTTTTCTTTGAGTAAAAAGCTCTTTACTTAATCAGGAAAGAAAAACAATCATATACTAATCTCGTATCCATGAAATTGCAAAGAAATAAAAAGAAATGTGTACTAGTTTAGCTGTCACACCTCCATCTGCAAAAGTGACAGCCAGTGTGTGGTTAGCGCTTAGTTAAGAAGGAAAAGACGTTACATTGCAGGGTTGGGTATTATCCACTGGGGCTTGGGCGCACATCCCCGGGCAGATGAGAGGGGACTTCTGCCATTTCACTGACTTCAGGTAGGGGAAGGCATCGCTGTACACGGAGTAGGCAGCCTTGTGCTCTCCAAGTGAGGTGGATGGAGCTACAGAGAGAGGGCTTGGGAAGCAGACTTGTCATCGAGGGAGGCTATGAATTGCGTTCCTGGATGGTAAAGCTGGCAGGGTTCCCTGGGGAATGGGCAGGCTTAGCACAGGTGAGCTACATGGAAGATGTGCAGAGAACCTCACACGGGATGCCATCCCTGGGCCCTGTCCTGTCTTCAGTTCTGGGGGTGCTTTCCCGTGAAGAGCTCATCACCCCACACCACAGCACGGATGCTTACTGCGACAGCTGGTGCCTTGCCTCCCTGACCCTGGTGGTGTCATGCTGGAAGAGGTGTGTGAAATTTTCTCTTAAACTACATGGAGAAACATGGACCTTTGTTTTAGAAGAAGCTCTGAAGAACTGTGTGAAAATTAGATTACAGGAAAATGTAGTGAAAATATCTAATTATGGTTAAGTTTTAAAAGCCTAAATTGTATGGCCAGAGGGAGAGTGAAATTGAGAAGAGAAAAAGATGCACTTCAGACCTAATGTAGTTTGGTGGAGAAGCTCAGCTGGACTTTTACTCCTATGGTTTCCAGCATTTTGTCGCCTCTTTCTCTCCTCTCCCGGCTTGAAGTCCCTGTCGTTCCCCTAAGTGCAGATGGCTGGCGTTGGCTGCCGCTGCTGTGATCGCGGGGCGTTGGAAATCCGCTCAGACACCTCCCACTTCCCCGCAGCCCTCCGCCTCCGCCTCTCCGCGTTCAGTTGGCTGCGCCCTGTGAGTCAGACCCTTAATTGCGCATTCCTCTGTACCTCAGTGGGAACTTTGCTGCCCAGATCTTTGCATATGTGCATTTTTTTGTTTGTTTGAATTTCAGCTCCTGTCTGTGTCAACTCCATGTGATCTAAAAGCCATGCCACAAATAGAATCGAGAGATGCATTTTAAATACAAGCCAGAAGACTGAGAAGTAATCAAAGTTCGCAGTGATAAAGCTGCGTAGGGAACCAAGAAAAAAAGACAGGAAAGTGGAGGAAGAGAGCCGCGGAACCGCGCTTGTCCTTTAAGTCTGTGGGCTCCAGCTTGCTTGCTGCCTTCTCTGGAAGCATTGGGTGTGTCGCGGCGGTGTCCCTGGGAAGGCTTCAGCAGCAGCCCCTGCATGAGTTTAAAAGAGCAGGTTAAGATGGAGCTTGAGCCTTTCTGAGGATGATCCACCACCTGCTCCCAAGCCATGTGCCACACAGATACCCTCTGACGGCCACCATAGGCATACACAGCCACCCCGGGGACAGCAGGGCAAGCTCTGGAGGCAGAGGACATCAGACGGAGCTTCCGCGGTGGCCACTGACATGCCGTTTCATCCTGGGCAGCTGCTTCTCTCTAAATGCAGTGTCCTCAGCTATAAAAGAAGGGACTCGGGGGCATTTGGAGCACAGAATGAAAACGTCTTTGTAAAGCACAGTGCCCAGAGCCTGGTGGACGGGAAGCCCTGTGAACATTCCTTTGCCCGCCTTAATTCTTCAGTTGATCTATGCTTGGGCACATCCTGGGGCCTAGCTCAGTAGAGTTAGAGATGATGTGCACTGTTCACCAGCTTTGGGTGTGTGTGTGCGTGTGTGCGAATCAAATTTCTCGAGTGAAGAATGTCCCTATCACTTGGAACTATGTTATTCTAACCCAGCGAGAAATAATCATGTACATGTGATCCTGAGTGCATCAATAGTGTGTGGATAAATACACAGAAATAATCATATGCACGTCATCCTCGGTGTAACCTCAAGGAATAGATATGCAGATAGAGAAGATATCCGATCCCGTTTGGAGGCCTAATCCATGGCCTCCTTGTGCTGGGGTCCTCTGGAACTTTGAACTTAGAACAGAGTGACAGATTGGATTGGCCAGCGTCACAGAAAGAGCTCAGTCACTGAGGCTCCGCAGCGAAAATTCTGTCCACGTGCCACTCGCTACTGTAATCTTTGGCAAGGTGTCTCTTATTTTACTTCAGTTTTCTTATCTCCAAATGGGATAATAGTAACTACTTCACAGGGCAATTGTGAGAATTTAATGACTTGTAGCTAGAGCGCTTACTACACAGAGCGTCAAGCCTGTTACACAGTGTTCTCTAAGGTGTTGTTATTACTGTAATCATTATTATTATTGTACAAATTACTAATCCTTATATTAAAATGCTGAACTGTAAGTGTTATCTACCTATCTTGAACTGTGATTTTCTTTACTAATCAGAGGAAAAACTTTAGCTTTCCTTTATTTAAAAATCCAGTGTAACTCTTGAAATTGCTTTGTGTAATTTTTCACTTGTCATTACTTTAGTCTTCCATTTGTAGACACTTAAATAGAAAGAAAACGAGTATTGGAAATGAAAAGCTGAGTCACAAAACGCTTTAGGGGAATGCACTGTGGTGGTAACTTTCCAATCTAGAAAAATTGATTTTGGCAAACCTACTTCTAGGACTTGTACTCATTATCTACTTACCCCTGATTCTTATTCACACTCTTTTTTAATAAAATGACTCTTCACTGAGTGAGGGCTCACTTTAACCTGTGAGTTCCTAAAGATTTCGTTGTTTCCCAACTGATAGATTAGAAGTCCTAGGTGGTCTCCTCTGTATTTTGGCTTCAGTGTGTCTCATGCTTTTCCGTTGCTATTCTGAGGTACAGAGGGAGGAGAAGTGCTCTCAATAAAGACCTAGTTTGGGGTTGTAAGTGCTTTGAGAACATAGGTATGAAAATGGCTCACTTCCGCCTTTCTCTCACTTCTGTCATTCTTGACACTATAATGTTCTGAGTTATTTATAAGTAAATCAGGAGCATCTCTATTTAGATAAAATGATGTTAGTATCGTACGGCCATTTGCCATCCTATTGGAAATATAAACCAAGGAAATTTCACTCCAGCTTCCCCTGGGGTTGTAGACCACAGAAGAACCGTGGGCCTGGTACAGCACCCGTGGGACACGACGCCGTGTGGGTGCAAGGCAGGCGAGAGACAAGAGGTCGCCGGAGACGTCCCCGCTGTGAGCGTGTTCTGGAATTGGCAGAACTGCCAAGCTGTGGCCCCGCCTCTGCTCTGATCACTGAGTGGCGTATTGTCCTGAGGAAGCCAGAGACTCCAGGGCGCACCTTCTCTGTGGGGCTCAGGCAGGACCCACAGCCACGCCACGTCGTCACTCACAACACGTCTTGGGCACCGCATTGGTTTTGTGAGGGGTTAAAGGATTTCAGTTTTGGAAATCACATGATTGTGTCTCAGTTGTAAAATGGAGCCTGGCAAATTATCAAAAGAGAGGGTACCATGGAATGGACACCTACGTTTGCACTACTTCAGCAGTCACTTTCTTGACTTTTGAGCTAAATATCATTTAATTTCTTTCTTAACCCTTTTTCTCTATTTTTAAAAACACAATACTAATTCTCATGCCAATTCTTTTCATGTTATCAAATTTTTAATATTTTTCTATTACATCAATTTTGCTCTTATGACATAGTATTTATAATCATTTCTTGTAATTCTAGGTGGTAGAAAGCCTTCATTTATTTAACCATTTCTTTACTTTATATCACCTGTAGTTTTTAGACTAAGATATATAGCACAATGTCAAAATAATTACTCATCATATTATGAGTTCTGAAGGGTAAAATGAATTATTCAAAGGTATGAATAATTTTGCTTTTCTAGAAAAATACTGCCAATAAATTATAATAGTTAAAATTTTTAAACAGCACTACCTTATATCTCATTATATATTCTATCTTTGTCTCTGTCTCCTCCTATATTTATATATATCTGCCAAAAAAGGTATACATCAAGAAAAGAAAAATTTGTATAAATATTTTAATACTAAATTTACTGAGATATCATGAGATTAATGCAGGTTACCTTTGCCCTCTACAATTACAAAAGGTGCTCAAAGTGGTGGCCATGAGCTTCCAGACATTTATTAGTATGGTGAACTCCTGAAGTGTTTATACGTTTTTGGCAGTCTCTCCCTCCCCTCCACTCTCTCTTTCTCTTTCTCTCAGATCTGTATGTACATGTAAGTGAAATAAAAAGAGAAACATCCATTTTGCCCTTTACATGTCTTATGATTTTACTAATCCTCAAATTAAATGATGTCATCTACCTTCAATGTAGTACTATATTTTCCCCTTCACCCATGGGTTCAGTTGGTTTTCTTCCTACTTAGTGGTGTCTTCTATCAGGATCAGCTTAGCTGGTTCCTGCTTATCTCTTGACTTCTGTATGCTGGGGTGACCCTAGGGCTCAGTCCTCGGGTTCCTTCTCTCGCTGGTTATGCTCACCTCCTCGATGATCTCTCACAGTTTTAAGTTCCACCTATAGGTGCAATGTATATGTGATATTGCAAATTGATACTGGAATTCTATATCCAACAGCAAACTCAGATCTCCACTTTGATATGTACTGGGCACCTCAAAATATTCTCAAGTGATCTTCAGACATGTTCCCTAAACTACTCCACTCACAGTCTTTCTACCTCTTAAATGCAAATGCATTTGCTGACACCAACAACCTTACAGGCATCACAGATTTCATTTGTCTCTTCCACCAAGCAAGTGATCCATCAAGTCCAATTATGACCACTGTGGACAGGTATTCACTGTCAGAACCTAACAGCCACAGCCATCTGCTCTGTGGCCAGACTGTTCCAAGCCGCCAGCATCACCTGCCAGATCACTGGTCTCTCTGCTTCCATCTCTCTCCCCCGACAGCCTGCCAAAAACAGCTTCCAGCATGATCCTGCTAAAAATGAGTCAAACCCTGTCATTTACTAACTGGTGCTTAACACCAGTAAACCTTTACTTCATTTGGAATACAAGTAAAAGACAAATGGGCTACAAGGCCAAACCTGGCAAGAACTTCCCTCCTAATATTGTCTCGCCACTCCTACTCATAGTCATGGCTACTTCTGCCTCCCTTCCATTCCAGAGCTGTAATGCCTGTGGTCACTGCCTGGATGCTCATCCTACCTGGCTCCCCTTTACCACCTCCTTCAAGATAAAGGTTTTCATCTGTGTTATTCCCCGATGTATCCCCACTGCCTAGATGCATGGAAAGTATACAGATCATGAAGAAACTATTCAGGATAGGGAAATTATTTCACATTTACCACCTATTACTTGGAGATTTGGAAATTGAACCTTCATCTGGTTGACAGCATACACTTATGACAAAATAATTTAGAATGTTCTCACTTTTGTAGTTTCTGAATTTATCTTTTTATTTATGCTTTGATAAAATCACTTGTAATTTATAAATTGATATATTATTTGTTAAGATAGCTAAAGTTTCAAATTTTTAAATAGTTATATGACTATTCTGGTTCTCTAGTTCTCTCTGGGTCAGTTTTTCTAAGCCATAATGTCCAAGAATTTACTTTCCCTAAGTTTTCCTACTTATTGTCATGAAATGGTTTATAATTATTTTAAGAGGCCTAGGACCTTCCACTAGTTCACTAGTGCCTGGGAAGGAGCCACAGACTTCTACGTAGAGTTATACTCACAGATAAGATTAATAGAACAAAGAATCTAGTATAAAGCTAGCAGGGAAAACATCCACATAATCAAAGGCTGGAAGGTCAGGCTTCTCGTTAGTCTCTTTTTGAGCAGGGTGGGGTTGCATGTTTTGTTCAGGTGCAAATCTAAGACAGGTGCGAGATGTCTTCACCCAGAAAAGTCCACTGGTATCTTGCAGTGTAGCGTTCTTCAAAAGGCTTAAGTAGCAGCATGACCAGTTAAGGCGCTGACCGCGAACTAGGCACATACTATGAGTCTTCACAAATATTTTAAAGATGCCAGCAGGAGAGTGCACCCTGACCCACTGGCTGGGCGTGCAAAACAACGTCCTCGTCCCTGATGTGTTGAACGGTAGAAGATTTAAGTGTTCAGAATATGACCATGTGACCGTGCCAGGAGTCTAGGTGTTTACAGAGAGAAGCAAGAACTGAGAGAAGCAGTCACGCTGTTTCACTCTTTCCTCTTTCCTTTATCATCTTGACATCTACACTTGTTTCTTTTTTATTCAAAGTTGTTTGTGTGGACAAATTTTGCTTAGGCATTAACACCAGCATTTTAATACTCCCATGTTAAATAACAAATTTTGCCTTTATCATCTTCTGTAATACACACTGTAATGTTGTATATTCCATAGTCTATAGATTACATAGCATAAAAACCTAAATTTAAGCATATATAGTGGATGTTATACGTTTGATATTACTATGTAATACCATCTGCATATGTTCTATATTACATATTACACAATACATCTACTTAGTACAACATTCTGTGTTATTAAACTCCTCACATGTTATTCCTTTTTCTTTTTGCTTTCTTTGGGGTTACTTTGTTAGACTTGATTTATGTTTGAGGTTTGATGATTTTTGTGTGAACATTACATGTTTATCTGAAAATAATATATATTCTTTAACTGCTAGGTGTTTTACTAAATATGTGTTAGATAAAACTTACTAATGTTGTTCTAATCTTCTATAGCCTTCCTACATTTTTGTTATTTTGCTTGCTTGATTTATAAGATACTAAAAAAGATGTGTTAAAAGTCTTTCTGCCAAGGTTCCTCCTTGTAGTTTTGTCATATTTGTCGTATATTTTGATGATACATTGTTACATTCACACAGGTTTACAGTGATTCGTCTATCCATTCGATGAAGCTATGTTCATTCTGTATTGACACTTTATGCCTAGAAATGTACTTTTCTTAAATCTTCTTTTGTTGTTTGATATGACTGTTTTTGCAGGAACATTTTTGGCTGTCTTTATATTAATCCATCATTTTATCCACAAACATTTTGTGCCTTTAGAGTACCAATTGTATTAACTATATTTGGCAACTTGCTAAGTCTCTTCTTCAGCCTTATTTAAATATTCTTTTATCTTTCATGTGAGAACATCTCCAGGAACTATCCAAGTGTAAAGTTTGAAGATTTTCATCATGAATATCTTAAATTTCACTTAGTCCTGCCAGACTGCCCTCCGGCATAGCTGCAGTGGTCTACAATCCCACCAGTGGCGCAAATGGATTTGCTTGCTTCTACACATTTCCATCCCTGCTGATGCACGCCATGTGAAGGCTTTCTACATTTTGTGAAACTAGTTTGTATATCGTGATATACAATTCATTATAGTTTGTATTTCTCTGATTATAACCTTCCCTAATCAGATCGTTTCTTAAACATCTTCCCTTCCCCATGCACCCAGCAGACACCAAAATCCTAGTATGCTCAGATCATTTGAATAAAATGGAGTATTTGCGCACAACCTCTGCCATCCCCTGGTATATTTTAAGCCATCTCTAGACAACTTAGGATGCTCATTGCAATGTAGATGCTACACAGTCATTGTACTATACTGTTTAGGGAATGATGACAAGGTCTTTACAAAGTCAGTACAGATATGAATACTTTTCTTGAATTATTTTGATTTGTTTAAATATGTGGATGTGGAACCCTTGGATATGAATGACTGACTATACTGTTTAATTTGAGCATCTTTTTCTATTTTATTTGACGTAGTTTTTCCTGTTGAATTATCTTCACATCCCTTACCTATTTTAAATTAAACAGTTTTCTTTATTATTCATAATATTTTATTGTCTATTATAATATTAAAACCTTGCCTTTGGAATAACACAAATATCATATCCTAATGTGAATATTTTCTGTAAATTTTGTTGAATGGGCACAAAGTTTCAACTATGCTACATGAATTAGTTGTAGAAATTTCCTGTATAGTATAGAGCCCATATTGGAAAACACAGTAATATGCACTTAAGCATTTAAGAGGGCAGATTTCTTGGTTTTGCTCGCTGCAAAACAAAAAAAAACAAAACAAAAGAACAAAACAAAACAAAGGAACACAGGGTAACTTGGTGAGGTGTGGTTTATGTTTATTGTCTCGATTGAGGGGACAGTGATGCAACTGCTTGCAAATGTCCTAACTTGTCAAATTGCAGATATTAAATATGTGTAATTCTTTGTATATCAACTAAACCTTACTAAAGCTTTTAAAGAATAAACAGAACCTCTTAAATTTTATATAATCAAATCCATTATTGTTTTGGTTAGGGTAACATAATTTTGAAGTTTTGTTTAACTCTTCTTCCATTCTATGTCAGAAAATTTTTCATTGATAATATTGCATACTACCTTTGAAAATATGCTTTTACATTTAAGTCTTTGATTTAACAAGAATTCATTTTATACATGACATTAGGTAAGAAGTTATCTTCATTTTTCTCTAATCTACTAATCCATTTTCTCAACATTATCTTGAAATATCCATCCTTTCTACACTGAATTTTGGTGGCATTTGTACCTAATATGAAATTTTCTATACACATAAGTCTATCTTTGGCAAGCCCTCCTGTTCCATTGTCCTGTTAGGGTGTGTTTGAGACACCAAAAATGTGTTATTTTACCAAGACTTGGTAATATGTCTTAATACCTGTCAGGGAAAGTCTTGTTACTTTGGTCTTGTTTTGCAATATTGCCTTAGAACATCCACATGAGCTTAATTTTATTTTTAATTTCAGGCTTTTTCTTTGCATATATTTTACCTAAATAAAAATTAGTGTTATATCTTTATATATTTTAACCAAATGTAGGTCATGTCATACACTGAGTCTATTTTTCTCTCTGATCATCTTCTCTATTTCATTTGGTATTCTTGCACATCTGCTAATCACTCTCTGGAATTTCATCATAGTTTATATGTTCCATATTTTAAAAACCAATTTCTTATTGGCAGCTATTTAGATTGTTTCCAATTTTTCACTATTATAAATTATGCTGCAGAGAACAGCATCGCACATGCATCTTTTTAAACATCTGTGATTGATTCTTTAGGACAAACTGGTAAAAATAAAACTCCTCCATGGAAGGGTCTGCTGTTGGTTGAGGCTTTTTCCTTGTGCTGCCTCCTTGCCCTCCAGGCAGCGTCCTGAGTCACCACATCTCACACAGGCCTAGGGCAGCATCTATTTCCACTTCCCACACTCAGCGCAACAGGGTAATTATGACTTCTATTGTCATGGGAGTTTCTACTCATGTGGGGACAATAGTAGAGGAAAATAGCATAATTATTACTAGTAGGTGTTGAACAGTTTAAGAATATTTATTGACCATTTGAATTTAAGTGTGTGTTTATGCTCTTGGTTCTGCTTTCTTCTATGATGCTCAACCATTTCTTCCTTATTTTTAAGAAGTTTTATTTCTTTTTTTTTTTTTTTTTTGTGGGTACCGGGGGGACGACCTCAGGACCTCGCGCACCAACAGGCACCCGTGCCGCTGAGCGATATCACCGGCCCCTTTTTCGTATGTGGGTTCCGGGAGTCGAACTCGGGCCTTCGCGCTTGCAAGGCAGGCGCTTAAGCCGCTGAGCCGTCTCACCGGCCCAAGAAGTTTTATTTCTAATGTATAGGGGATACCAAACACGCACACGCACGCACACACACACAGTGCTGGAGATTCCATAGGATGCAGCAGGGATCCCAAGACAGCACTGTGGACGTTATTCACTGTGCTGTGCACTGTGGGAGACTGGGCAGTGCTGTTTGGACCCTGCCTCCAGCATGTCAGTACCCTCTTTTGTCCTCCCAAGTTGTGGCAAACAGAAATATTTCCTGGCTTTGCCTAAGGCCTTTTTGAAGGTAAAATTATGCCCAGTTGGGAAGTGCTAACTTAGAGAATAAGCACACACTTTTCCTGCTCTCAGGGAGTAATGGAGATGAAACATAATGCCTGGCAAGCATGAGGTCCTGAGTCTGATTCCTGGTACCCCAAAAAAAGAAAAAAGAAAAAAAAAAAAAAGCAAATACATCAGCACAGGATGTGTTCTCTGGAGTCCTGCTGTGGAGACAGGAAGAGCAGGGGAGGAGGGATAGAGGGTCCCTGGGGAGCTGAAAGTGTGCACCAGAAAGGCTCAGAGTCTGTGGTAGATGAGGAGTAAGTAAGTAGATGGGTCTGGGTCTGGGGGTTGGGTGAGAAGCCAGGGCACTGGTGTACTACAGGATGGAAATATCACTGGAATTGAGACCAGTGCTAGCGAGGGGGATAGGTCAAGGAGGTCACAGCAGCCACGTGGCAGGCTGGCCAGGGGTCTGGATTTTACTCCAAGCAAGAAGAAAAACTACTGCATGGAACCAGGCCTGGTGGTGCATGTTTGTAATTCCAACACTGGGAGGCTGAGGCAGGACGCTTGCAAGTTTGAGCTTAGCCTAGATGACTCACCAAGACCCTGTCTCAAAATAAAAAATAAAAAACGGGCTGGGGATATGGCTTAGTGCCAAGGCCCTAGGTTCAGTTCCCAGTACCACAACAACAAAACAAAACAAAACAACCCAAGAAACCACTGGATGGCCTGGGATCTTTTTTTTTTTTTTTTTTTTTTTTTTTTTTTTTGTGGGTACCAGGGGGACGACCTCAGGACCTCGCGTGCCAACAGGCACCCGTGCCACTGAGCGATATCACCGGCCCCTTTTTCGTATGTGGGTTCCGGGAGTCGAACTCGGGCCCTCGCGCTTGCAAGGCAGGTGCTTACGCCGCTGAGCCATCTCACCGGCCCGGCCTGGGATCTTTGATTGTAGTCTTTTTCCTATTTTCTTTACTTCTTGGCACTGCAATTTATGTAGAGTGACTTTTCTGGCTTTCTTTTCCTGTTTATGTTTCTTTATGTTAAGTTTTTTTTTAATACTTTTTCATTCTTTAGGTTAATTTCTTTTTCATGTCTCTACTTTCCTAATTCAGCTTCTGGGGATCCAAATAAATATTCTTTGTTTTTATTATAGCTTTAAATTATACAATTATAACTTTGTGTTTCCCTTTGAGCTTTCTCAACCTCAGATTGCTTTATCTTCCACCTGTCTTTAATGGTTTCATGTGTCCCACATACACTTGAGTGCTGTGGAAGATGTTACATTGTCCCTTGTTTCTGTCAAAAGAAAATCTATATAGATCTCTATCGATTTCTCCAACTTGCCCCTTATTTCATAGCTACGCTTTTAAATATACATTTCTGAGGAAGAAAATCTATGCTTTTCAGAGAGAGACTCGGATGGAATCTGTCCAGATTGATTATGGGTAGGGAAAAGTTTAAACTTAATGTGTACTTCATTTTCAGTCTAGACTCTTCATTTAGTATGCTTTTACTTCATCTTTGTTATGGTTCCACAAACTTGGGGGGAAACATATTATTTAATCATTTCCAAAGTCAGCCCTGGAAAGACTTGCTAGCCGGAAGTGACGCACCACATCCAGAAGCCCAGCTGGGTCCTGCCCCAGTCTAACCCGGAAGTGTGCTCGCTAAACCAGAAGTGTGCTGCCTGGCCCCGGCCACATACCTGTGGTTCAGGCTGCATGTTCTCCGGTGTGGATGGGCCTGGTGTAGTCCTTTGACTTCCAGTTCTTGCCTTCCCCAAGTAGGGCAATTAATGTGCTTCTGCTTCCTCTCCTTTATTTCCTCCCCTGGGAAGCTCTTTTCTCCTCTTTTGTTAATTCTGTCTCCCCATGTGTAGAAGACTTGTGTATCCTTGTATTTACTGTCTTACTCCTCCAGTTTCCAGTATCTATGGAGAGCCTGGTGCTTTTCTTTTATCCTCTGTTACGTCAATGGGTGTCTTGAGATGGCAGGAATTAAGCTTGTGCCCACTCTGCCACCACACCTGGGAGATTCTTTGTCATCGTCCATCTGTTCATTGAAGGGTGTAAAAATTTATATATGGGAAGAATGGTGTGCTGACGACCCAAGTGTTTGAACGAGTCATCGGACACAGGTGAAAGGGAGGGATGGGAACAGTGAGGAGCATGGCTGTTAAGTAGCAAACCTGGCTAAGATGGTACCAGGATCCTATTTTCATCTCTGAGGGCACATATACCCCCAGGCCCCTTTCTGTTTTTCATTTTGAGACAGGATCTTGCTAAATTGCCCAAGGTGGGCGATAACTTATGATTGTCCTACTTCAGCCTCCCAGAGTACAGGGATTACAGGGGTGGGGTGTACTACTGGGCTTGGCTTAGACGAAACTTTTCACCGAGTCTAGTGCTTTCCAGTAGCACCATGCTCTGGGGACCAAACTTCAACACATGGACCTTTGGACCAAAGTACCATTTTATGAAATATTCCCCAATACGTATATAGTGTATGTGGTATATATAAGTATATATACATTATACATACTTTGCTCTCAGCTGCATTCTAGAAAAATGTACCCATTTATTTTTCTGAGCCATTTTTAAGATAGCGTAATCTATAACTTTTTGTGTAATTGAGCCTTATAAAAATATTCCCCGCAAACTGGCTGAAGTTACGCCTGTACGTGACCTGAACCCTACATCACTAAAGTGAGGATTTCAAACCTAGTTTTTAGCCATTTCCTACATCGGGGACACTGCCATCCATATAACAGAATTCTGAGGAAGAAATTAGGTCTAGAATGACTTTTCTGACAAGTTGCTAGCTTTTAAATTCTTCAAATAGTATAGATTTGACAACTTGTTTACACGTTAATTTTCTCTAAAATACCTACTCAAATGCTATTCACTTATGATGTTCTCCTCAAATACTTCTTGTGCTGCTGGAGGGATACTTTTGCCAGACACACAAAATTCATTCCACTCATAATGCCTTGCTCAGGGCACAGCTACTGTTAATGAATGTGAGAACTAGAATAATGATAATAGTTTGGCCCTTGTTCCTTACCTCCTATATGAAGGAAAAACCAGGATTGCAGTTAGCATGAGTTTTATAAGAGGCATTGAACTGTTAACTTCAACGTGCTGTGTTCTAGGTAAGAGATCTATAATACACAAGAGCGTGTGATATGGGTAGCATGGCTTACTTATGTTCCAGCAAACAGCATGGGCTGATAACCAAAGCCTATGCTGGCAGAAGTCCCTTAACAAGCTCTGTGTTTACCCTCCCCTTGTAGAGAGAGAACTTGGCTGTACTTAGCAATCTCTCAGAATCAAGCCTGGAGAAATTGTTTCAACAAATGAACGGCTGTGAAATGCAAGGAGTCAGAACATCACAGAAATGTCCATGGGGCACTGGTTTTCCTTGTTATAATTATGTACATTTTCCCCCAACTACTTCAGGCTGTGTGCAAAATATACAGAGCATGCTTGACTTCCCAAGGGAAGGGGGGCACCTTGTAGACATGAAGTGTAAAGTCACATCAGGTGGAATCAATTAGAACTAATTAAGCGAATCTTTCATTTTTTCTAACCTACCTGACCAGCTGAGGTGTGGAAAGGTCGGAGACCTGTGGAGTGCCTTCCCTTGTCACAGCTCTGGGAGGCAAATGGTCCAATTAGTGAGCAGCATTTGGCCACCGCGGTTGGGGAGGCTGCTGACCTTTCCTTCAGGATGATTTCCCACCTCTCTGCCTTTGCAAAAACACATTCTTTCCTGGTGCCTGGAACTGCAGCTGAAAGTCTGTTATACTGCACTCTGTTTGCAGTCTTACCCTTTTGCAAGTGAAGGGAGGTCAAGAGATTTTAGCCTTTTTTTGCCCCGGAGGGTAAAGGTGAAGGAATTGGAAGTGCAAAAAATTGTCAGGAAGCCAGAAAGCAGGGGAGAACCAGCCTCCATGAAATGTTACTTAAAATGCCACAGCCTTAGGATCTGTAAGAGTTCCAAGTGTACTGCAATAAAAATGAAAACACTATGTATTGTATCTTTTCTCTGTTGTTTGTGTGATGCAGGTGTTTAGTGACAATGGTTGCTCATTAGTTGATTAATACATTAAAGAGATACTTTTGTCAAACTAAAGTGGAAAGTTCAATTATCTTTGTGTTACATAAATAGGAACTGGAGATATGCTTTAATCTAAAAAAAAATCCCCGTGCCTATGATTGAGTCTGTTATCCCTTCTCCCTGAGGTCAGGGCAGTGCCCTGTCTGTCTGTCTTTCTCAAGTGTATACTGGTTTTCTGCTTACTGGCAGAAATGGGAACTATTACAAATGGGGACAAGTTCTTGGGTCATTTACCTGCTTCTTAGACGCTTCCTTCCACGTTACATAATCATTTCAGCAGTTAATGAAAACCATAGCTCTTCTCACATAAATACACATACACAAAATATCGAGGGGCTCAAGGATCCCTGAAAGTCATCCGTGAGCCCCCACACAGAGTGGCAAGGCCTCTATGAGTGCATAATGGCCTCAGTGTCTCTCTGCTTCAGCTCTTGTAGCTAACAGGCATCTATAAGCTGTGTGGTCCATACATTTCATTCTTCCTCAACTTTTTACACTGATTAAAAACGATCAGCACCTTTCTACTTTACAAAAATCTGGGGCATCCAATCCTTGTGAATAATGAGTTTCTTGCTGCAATTCACCCTTCCTAATTTTCTCTTCCAAATGAAGTTGCAGCAAAGACACAGGTGCCAACATTCCGTGGTAATTTCATGAATTTTAAACCTCTGCCATCAAGCTAACATTCTTATGATTCTGATTGGGTAGAACATTTCTGATTTGTTTAGTTCACAAAACATTATGAGCAGCAGATCCAAGCCTTTCTGGCACACTAAGTGAAGGGCGTAGAAACGTGACCATGACAGATATGACCCTCAGTTTTGGGAAAATTGACATAGAAATCACTGGCTTGGGATTTGTAGATTTATGATGTATTGGTAAATGGTTCATCCTTGCTCTGGGAATCCAACCCCCAAGGAGGCATTCTTTATGGGAGCCCACACCCCTCCTCTGCATTGTCCTCTTTGAAAGACTGTAGGCATCCTTCTAATCTTTACCTTCCACCAGATCCTACAAGCCCCACACTGTATAAAACAGTGCTCTGAAGACATGCGCTCATTGCTCCGAGGTAAATCATCCATGGCACTGGTGCTTTCATCTGGCCCAGAGTCTCAGAATCATGGGCAATGTCTGAGATTTAGATCCTAGTTATAGTAATAGAAAATGGACTAACACGGTGACCAAAAAAAAAAAAAAAGGACACTAGGAGACATTTTAGTGTCTAAGAACACAGAAAACAATAAGCACAGCCCAGCTCTCAGCTAGACCAGTAACAGGACTGCAGCCTTATCCAACTCAGTTCCTACCGTGCAACACATCACACACAGTGTTCAGTGAAAATTCCAAGGCCATTTCAAAGCAGGGAAAACATCATAGAAAATTAACACATAGTGCATCAGAATGAAACTCAGATATGACAGAGATTTTGGAATAATTGAAACAGGAATTTGGAGTAATTATGACTATTATCCTAAGAGCTTTGGTGGGAAAGTAGATAACATGCAAGGGCAGCCATGAACAGAGTTGGTGGAAAGATGCGTCAAAAGAGAATTTCCAAACTGAAATGCAAAGAGGGAGAAGAAAGAGAGAGACAGAACAGAATATCCAAGAATTATGGCAAAATTTTAAGAGCTATAACATGTGTAATGAACTTAACAACAAGAAAATAACAGAAAAATATTAGAAGTAATGATGGTTGAAATCCACCCCCCCCCAATTTGGTGACAGACAGCAAAGCACATATCCAGGGAGCTCAGAGAACAAGCAGGATAAATAAGTGAAATCATATGCAAACTTCAGAAAAGCAGACAAGAAGATCTTCAAAAATGCCAGCAGTAGGGGTTACTTTACCTATAAAGGACACAGACAAAGGTTAAATTGAACATCTCTTCAGAAATAACGCAAGTAAGTGAAGAGAGGAAAAAAAGTGTTAAGAACAAAACACTGGGGGCCAGTGAGATGGCTCAGTGGCATAAGCGCCTGCCTGGCAAGCGTGAGGGCCTGAGTTTGACTCCCGGAACCCACATACGAAAAAAGGGCCGGTGATATCGCTCAGCGGCACAGGCGCCTACTGGTGCGTGGGGTCCTGAGGTCGATCCCCGGTACCCACCAAAAAAACAAAACAAAACAAAACACTGAATTATTCTGAATAGAGAATTCACTAGTCTAGAATTCTGTATCCAGAAGAGTTATCTTTAAATGTAAAGTAGAAATCCAGATTCTCAGACAATACAAACTGATGGGGTGTGTCACTAGTGGATTGGCCCTCCAGAAAATGTTTAAAACAGTTCTTCAGAGAGAATGAAAATGATCTAGGTCAGCTACGCAGACATACATTAAAAAGGGGACTAGGGAAGGAATAAATGAACATAAAAGAAAATCTTTTATTGTTCTTATTCTTTTTTTTTGTGGGTACCGGGGGGTCGACCTCAGGACCTCGCGCACCAGCAGGCACCCGTGCCGCTGAGTGATATCACCGGCCCCTTTTTCGTATGTGGGATCCGGGAGTCGAACTCGGGCCCTCGCGCTTGCAAGGCAGGCGCTTATGCCGCTGAGCCATCTCACCGGCCCTGTTCTTATTCTTAATTGAGCTAACCAACAACAGTTTTGTTCAAAATGCTAGCAGCAGCAATATGTTTGGTGACCACACTGTGCATAGGTGAATTCACGAGAGCAACATTATAAGGGATGGGAGGGAGGAATCTGGAACACTGTGTTACAGTGGCTTTGCACTACCCATGGGGCAGTGCGGTGTTCTTTGAAAGTGGATTTGCCTTAGTTATATTGCAAACCTTAAGGGTACCACTAAAAGAATAGCAAAAAGAAATATAATTTATAGAATAAAAGAAGAGAGAAAATGGAATCATATGAAATGCTCAATAAAACCAGAAAAGACAACAAAAGAGGGGGAGACAGAGATAGAAGTACAACAGGGAAATATGTGAAAAACAGTTTTGTACATGGAAGGATTAGTCTAATTATATCAACAATCACTTCAAAAGTCAATGGTTTATATACACCAATTAAAAGGAAGATTGTTATGGAGGACTAAAAAGACAAGGCCCAACTATACGCTGTCTACCTGAAACTCAGTTTAAATACAGTGGCCTTCAGCAAACTGAATATTAAGACGAAGAGAAAGATCTAGCATATTGTTAGTAATTAAAAGAAAGATGGACTAGGCATGTGAACTTCAGCCAAGACAGTGATCAGAGCAGGAAATCCCATCGGAGGTAAAGGCACAGGAAGAGTTGTCTGTTAATAAAGGGCTCAGACCTCAAGAGGACACGGGAGCTGCCTCGTGACAGGGGTATCAGCCACACGGGGCAGAAATGATAGGACTGCATGGAGAAACAGGCACATTCACTTCGATAGTTGGAGATTTTAACATCCCAGATCTGTAACTGATGGATTCATCAGCTACTGCAGAAAGTTAGAAATGACACGGTTGATCTGGACAGCCATCTGACCGGTGTTTAGAGGCGGGTCCGTCAAGCGCCAGTGGAGCGCACATTCTTCTCAAGCTCTGTGAAACATTAACCGCGATAGAAAGCGTTCTGGCCATGAAACATGCAAATTGAAAAGAACCCAAATCCCACGAAGTGTGCTCTCGGCCTTCAAAGAAACAAAACTGAAAAGTGATATTGAAAATACTACAATAATACCTCGGTTCATGAACAGAAGCATCTGGCAAACTTTTGCTTCTAGTTGCTAACTGTGCATAGGGCGAGGAACACAACCACGGCCATCTTCTGTGCACGAACATGAGTGCAGCCACATTCTCCAGAAATGTGGAAAGTATTAAATTCGCGAACCGAGGTGCCACCGTAGAGATCAAAAAGATTTCAACAACTTGGAAGATTACCAGACACGTGTCTAAATATATTTAGATCAAAGAATTCTCAACAGAAATTTAAAAATGGTTTGAACTAAATGAAAATGAAAATACAGTCTGTCAAACTCTGTGCAGTGGGTGTTCAGATGGAAACTTAAAGCAATGGCTTCAAATCTAATATATATATATATATATATATATGCATATATTAGAAAAGAAAGATCTAAAATTAGTAATTTAAACTTTTTTTTTTTTGGTGTGGGTACCAGGAGTCGACCTCAGGACCTCGTGCTTGCCAGCAAGTGCTTGTGCCACTGAGCAATATCACCGGTCCTTTTCTTTCCTTTATGTGGGTTCTGGGAGTTGAACTCAGGACCTGACGCCTGCCAGGCAGGCGCTTATGCCGCTGAGCTCTCTCACTGCCCCATGTGATTAAACTTCAACCTTAGGCAACTAAAAAAGAACAGCAAATTCATCTCAAAGTAAGAAGTAGAAAATAAGTAATAAAAATTCAAGTAGAAATTAATGAATTTGAAAATAAGATCAAAATAGAGAAAAGTCAACAGATAAGTAAAAGCTAGTCTTCTGAAAAGATCACTACAACTGATAAAACTTGCTAGAGTGACTAAGTAGAAAGGAGAGAGAAAATGTGTTACTAATATATAAATAGGCTAACAGCTATTACAGAAATTGAATAAAAATTACTAGCCTTCCAAAACAAACACACAAACAAACAAAAAACACTGGGCCCAGATGCTTTTATTGTTGAAGTCTACCAAATCTTTAAGGAAGAACTGATCACTATAATCTACAAGAAGACAGAAGCAGAAGGGACACCACCTAACTCTTTCCACGAGGCTAGCATCACCTTAATATCCAAACTAAACACAGACGTTTCAAGAAAGGAACACTATAGCATCTCTCACGGATATAGATATAAAAATCTTCAATGAAATGTCACTAAATTAAGCCCAACCATGTGTATGTGGAAATATACCTTATGGGTGGAGGGAGGGGAAGAGGAAAAGAAGTAAAGGGCTTGAAAATGACCAAAATATGTTATATGCGTGGACCAATTCCCTAAAACAAACATCACTGTTCAAAATTCACTACTAAAAAACATATACACCAAGACCAAATGGGATTATTTTCCAGCATGCAACACTAGTTCAAGGTTTGGAAATCAGTGAGTGTATCTCATCACATCAACAGGCTAAGGAAGAAAGGGCGTATGGCCAAATCAATAAATGCAAAGAAATACCTTTGATAAAACCCAACTCCCACTCGTGGAAAAATATTAAACCCAAAACCTTCAGAAAACGAGAATAAAGGGGAATTTGTTCACCTTGGCAAGGAAAATCTACACTAAGTCTTCAAGTAATATTTTACTTCATGGTGAGAAACTGGATGATTCCCTTTAAGAATGGGAATAAAGCTGATCCTCTCATAAACGCTTGTCAGCACCACACTGAAAATCCTAGCTAACGCAGTAAGAGAAGAAAAGAAAATGAAAGGAGACAGGCTGGGGAGGTGGAAATCAAACTGGCTTTGTTCACTGATGAGGGAAAGCAGGACTAAAGGTAGATAAAATAATTAAAGAAAAATTAATATCTGCAAAAGCATACCTTGGTACAATAAAGTTATCACCATAAAATATTAACAAAATTAAGAAAAACAGGGATTCCAACTATTGCTTTTCCAGACTGGGGATGTAGCTCGGTGGTAGACCTCTTCTTAGTACGCATGAAGCCAGGGTTCAATCCTTACCACAAAAAAAGTCCAAAAGCATTGCTCCTCAACCTGCTTATTTTATCCTATTTTTCTTTATAGCAACATTTCCCAGGAATTTACCGAAGAGATACCTTTGTATATTTCCTTAAAAATAATTGGAGGCACGCATGAGGGTGTGTTCACACCATGGATTCAGTTTCCTTGTGGACAAATGTAACTGTTGTCAAATTAGCAGAGGTAAACATTGCACGATAGACTTTCCTGCTGCTTCCAACACTTCGAAATTGCTAGAAATTTAGTGGTCTATTTTGGCATTAATTAAAGCCAGATTTTGCCTTTTTATGAAGACAGTGGAAATTAATTTGGGTCTGTTTAAGCCAGAAAATGAGGCTTAATGTGGAACAGAGCTTGTACCAAGGAAAACAGCTGATCCCCAGGAACAGAATGGAGAGAATAACCGGAAAGTTCTGCACCTCTGCACCGTCCTTGTGCTACGAGGTTCCCGCTTTGTTCTTTTTGCTCATTGGACTTCCTTTGGAGTATTTTCTGTTCATGTGTGGAATAAATGTTCCTCCACTCCCAGTTCCTGAATTTTCATATTCCTGGTTTAGTCACATGCAGAAAACGATCAGCAATTGTATTAGACTATGCCCAAGTGGAGGGCTCCAGTCATTACTCATGAAGGAAATGCAATTCTATGTGACTCCACATCCTCTAACATGCCTGAAGTGATAAAGGCTGGTAGTGATCACCACTGATAAAGACATGCTGCACTTCAGCTTGAATACTTAGTGGTAAGAATACAGAATCGCTTTGGAAAGCTGGGGAATTGCTTTGGTCAACAGGTAGTTTCTCGTAAAATTAGCAGTTCCAAACCTGGATATTTTTGAAAGAAAAGTGATTGCATATGCCTACATAATGATTTATTCAAGCATTTTCATAGTTTCTTTTTTCCTTTGCATAATCGTCTCAAATTGTGAACAATCCAGTTGCCCTTGATAGGAACATAAAGAAACTATGGTTTATTCATCGCATGAAATGTTGCTCTGTGGTGCATGAGAATCACTTCTCACACAGATAGCAACATCGGTGCAATTCAGAAACTATGTTGAATGAGAAAAACTAGACATAAAAGAATCGGTGTCATCTCAGTTGTATAAAGTCTCAGAAAAAGCAAAGTTAATCTATGATGATAAAAATCACAGTGGTGGGTGTGGAGGGCAGGGGATCTACTGAAAAAAGGATGAAATATTTTCTAAAGTGGTGTAAATGTTTTATATATTGATAGTATCTGAGTTGCTAGTTAATACGTTTGTTATATTTATCAAACTGTATACTTAAGAGATATGGATTTTACTGCATATTAATTATATTTCAGTTAAAAATAAGCAACACAGAAGGTAAACCACATTGAACTGCTTATTTTTTAGCCATTTTTAACCCCCAAAATGGCAACTTTGTATGGTCCAATCCACTGTTAACTTCAGCCTCCAAAAGCAACATGAAATTGATTTGAGGCTTTTTCTACAACTACTCTAGAGGGGTTTGGAGAAGGGGAAAGAGGTGACGGAGGAAACAGTGAAGTACCTATGAGCAGCATGGGCTAGGAAATCATCGTGTCAAAGTTCAGGAGTGCTATTTACCGGTGTGTGCGCCAATGTACGCGCATGCATGTGTAACTGACAGACGTGCTTATGCGTGCACTTTGCATGTGTGTGTGTTGGCTGTGTTTATGAATGAACTTCTAATACCTGTCCTGGCAAGTGTACACTTACTGTACACAGGGGACACAGATTGGCCTTTCCATAGGGAAAGCGTGGTTCAGCTTCGTGATTCAGACTGGGCAGTGTGTCCGAATTAATTGCATTTATTGCATTGTAATTTGTTTGGCCATTTCATGGCTCTTTTCTGAGCACCTGGATCTGGTTGCTCCACGTAAAAAATGTTTTTCATTCCGAATCACAAGACTCACTTGTGCTTAGACTACGGTTTCTCGAGTGGCTGAGACTTATCTTAATGCAGAAAAGCTGGAATCAATTTATTGTGAGTTTTCAGCAAATCCTTATCAGATTGCCAGGGATCCTACTGTTTCAATGCACATGTGGAAAAATATTGAGAGCAAATTGTAGCGATGCACTGGATTACTGGGAAACTGAAAATAGTAAATAGTTAATTGAGTAGAAAATAGGTTTGGCAAGGTTTTATGAACTGGAGAGCAACACTGAAAGACTGGATTCTGGGACCGTGCACAGGAGAGAATTTATATTGTTCAAATGCGACTTGGTAGACTGCGACTGCTGTGGTCACCTGTGAATCTGACCAGGGCACTAGGAAGATACTGTGAGCACATGAGTGGCGGTGGCCACTGTGGACGCTGCAGGGATAGCTCCTCCTCCTCTGGGGCTTCCACCCAGTCTTCGCTGAGTGAGACCTCCACTCCCAGGGGAATAACCTCATAGCACTATGTCAGTCGTATAAAGCTACTGGGGCATTCTGGGCATCACAGAGATTCCTATGCTGGAAGACAGTTGAATCCTCTATTGCTTCAGATAAATTTAGTTTGCAAATCCTGCTTGTACTAATCAGTTTTCCTGTTGCTGGAACATAACATCTGACTCCCACAATTAAAGGGAGGAGAAGTTTATTTTGGCTCACAGCCCCAGAGGGCTCAGGCCACAGTCAGTTGGCCCTCAGGCAGGAAGTGTGGGGTGGAGGCACTGTACACATCATGGTAGCCAGGAAGTAAGAGACAAGGGAGGAGCCAGAAGTAGGAATACACCTTTCCCAGTCATGCCTCTACCTGCCAGGCCTCACTTCCAAATATATGTGGCTTTGGGGGAGCATTTTAGATTTAAGCCATAATGAGGGGGTTTGGTCTATGATTGGCTGTCTCTGTGGCAAGAACATGGTGAAGGGTGTGGCAGAGGAAAGCTGCTTAGTTCATGGTGGCCAGGAAGCAGAGCAAGGGAACAGCTCCAGAGAGGAAGGGGCAGCGACCAGATATGGACCCCAAAGGTCACCCCTCCGTGAGGACCCAGACACACCCAGAAGTGTGCTCTACTAAGCCCCTAGGTTTTTCCCAAGCCAATCAAGTTACACAATTAAGCTTAATGAGCACATTGCTTGAGATTCCTAATAGAAAATAGAAAACTGAATAGAAGCAATGAAACCAGAAAAAATTAAGAAGAAACAAAACTGAAAAACATGTTTCAATGAGACATGTCAATCATAACAAGGAAAATAACAATAGTTAACAATTATATAGTAATCACAAAGGGCCAGAGAATATTCTAAGGACTTTAGATGCATAAAGTAATGCAATCGGAAAGTCCGGTGAGACTGCTGCTAATAAGGACGTGTCTAAGGTAGTACAATTAGTAAGTGGTGAAAGCAAGTATTTTGGTTTTATATCTTGTTCTCTTAATGCTTATTCTATGGTAATTTCAGCATATCTCTGAAACTGCTTACTGAATTTTGACTTATTTTTACATATACAATATACTAATTGTAACACATATGTATGTCCATGCAAATTATATATTTGCATAAATGCAAATCCACATAGACACGCAGACACACGTCCTTCATGGTTGTACCTGGTTCGATGGTTCTCAGCGTTTCTCGGGAGGAGGATAGCCCACACTGCAGTCAGGTCCAGGGTTCAATCCTTGCCCTGCCTCTGCTGGCTGGGACTCTTTGGGCACCTCACTTAAACTCCCCATGAGTTAATAGTATTTTCCTTGATGGACTAAGGAAGAATACCTAGAGCTAACTAGGCATTCAAAACTTGGGGACATGTTATTATTTCATTATTAATATTTTATTAATGACATTTGTTGTCATGAAAGAATAATTGTTATGGAAACATGGCTTATTAGGCTTATTCTGCTTTTCTGCCCAAATTATAGGCTGACTATGGAGCACATTTCTAGCCTTCTCTTAGATCTCAGAGTTTGAAATCTCTAATCAATTTTCTGATGTTACATGCTTGAAATTCATTTATGAGGAGGGAGGTCAGGAGTGAAATTGTTTCCTAATACTGATTTCCCTTAAATCTTTCCAACATGTCCTAGGTTGTCCCCAGAACCTGGCTGCTCAAGGGTGGAGGGCTACTTGGGGATGATATGACCACAACCCACCCAACCTCAAGCAGAGTCTCATAGAAACCTGTGCTTGGATGATCGACATTTTTAGATTCATTACTGACTTCTGTGGTTTGCTGGGCCCTATTATGGAAATTAGGCACATTTTCCTTTTCCATAATTGAAGTCGTGGGTACTGTCATTGGAAAAAAGACAAAGGAAAACTAGAGAAAAAGCCTTCTTTTTTATTCATGCATTGGTATTTTCAAACTAGACAATGACCTTTGATTTTTGTGTTAACACTTTTTATGCAGTGTTTCAGTAATTCTACAATTTGAGTAAGGTGTGTCTTTGAGTAATCCTGAGGCATTCTGACACACTTATATCTAAGCATTTTATGCATACTTATATCTCATCTTCTTTATGTTTATACTATTCCTACAGCATATATCTTGTTAAATTGAATGTAAGATGGTGTGGAAATACTTAAAAGCTTTTCATAATTGACTTCTTACTGAGTTAATACTTTCCTGCTCAACTTCTGCAGCTTATTTGTAATCCTGTACTCAGTCCTTTATTATGTGCTGTCTCATCCCATGAGCACACTGTATATCCATCTACCTCTTTTCTCTCCTCCTCTCTCGCTCTCTCTCTTTCCTGACCCATTTAACAATCTGTTTTTCTGGCTATCATCCTCTATCTGCACCTCCCAGTTTTTTCCACACCCTTGGTTGGTTGTCTGGTGGGGGGTGGGTCTGTGCCTCCCCCCCGACTTCCTCCTTCTGCCTCCTCCTAAGTCTCACAGGTACCAGCACCATGTTTTAGAAAGAGCTGAACATTACATTCCTTTTGGGGGGTTGCTTTGAATTCAAGTAAACAGACACAGAAAATAATAACTTAGGCTTTTCTCGGATGCTTTTGTGCTCATCCTTTCCACCTCGCATCTCCTGCTACACGAGACCATCTCCCACAGCACTTGCCGGCCAAGAGAGCATCCTCGGGCATCGGCGGGGCATGAGAAGTTGAAAAAATGCCAGTGTGACCGTGTGAGGAGAAACAGCAATAAAATTCCAACACATCCGGCAGGAATCAAGAAAACAGTTATCCTCAAGACACTGCAGGAAGAAAGGGTCGCTAACGGAAAAATAAGGCCAAAGTAGTTACGTTTATTAATTTTTAAGGCCATTTGTATTTGTCAACATAGAAAGCACATTTTTCACTTTTTGAGTTTTTTTTTTTTTTTTGTGGGTACCGGGGGGTCGACCTCAGGACCTCGCGCGCCAGCAGGCACCCGTGCCGCTGAGCGATATCACCGGCCCCTTTTTCGTACGTGGGATCCGGGAGTCGAACTCGGGCCCTCGCGCTTGCAAGGCAGGCGCTTACGCCGCTGAGCCATCTCACCGGCCCCACTTTTTGAGTTTTTGTAGGAAGTATCCTTTCTACATGGATCAGCATTGGTGCAAAAGTGAGGGCTTTCTTGGGGAAACAAATGTTCAGCTGGAGAAGATTCACACGTCATCTGTGACATGGGCCAGAGCTTTCAAAGCACCATCTCCTGCCGTGCTTGAAAAATGTACCTCATCTTGCATGTGAATCTTGCAGGAAGTTGAGAAGTCAGGGACGTGAGAACTGTGAGTATTTGAAGAATTGAGTTACTGCTGTCTCACGGAGCAGCGCTCTGCCTTCTGTTTTATTTATTTATTTATTTATTTTTTGTGGGTACCGGGGTCAACCTCAGGACCTCGCGCGCCAGCAGGCGCTCATGCTGCTGAGCGATATCACCGGCCCCTTTTTCGTATGTGGGTTCCGGGAGTCGAACTTGGGCCCTCGTGCTTGCCAGGCAGGCGCTTATGCCGCTGAGCCATCTCACCGGCCCTGCCTTCTGTTTTATAGCTGTGGTTGGGAGGATGCCCTGTGTGACCTCCCGTGCAAATCACTCAGTCACTCACCCCTCAGTCTTGCCAATCACCATGGGGCGGCTAGTGCTCTTCTGCCACCCACGATGAAGATATTTGTTGAATGTAGAAGGTTGCAAGGAATGGACGACTGCATGCTAATTGCTAATACTAGATGCAAAGAATTAAAGTTCTTACTTTACCATTCATTTTTCAAAGACACCGTCTTGCAGCAAAGGATCTCGTGATCTAGTTGCTGAAAAGACTAACGAGGAAGCTTGAAGAAACACACATCCATTGATATTCCAAAATTTTAAGCGGATGTGTTTCATCTTCACATTTACATGTGAAGAGATGGTGCTCACCAAAATGTGCCAGGCAGTCAGAGCCATGGGGAAGATGCAATAGGACTGACCTGAGAGGGGGGTTGATGTTTAGATTTCACGTTGGAATGTACAAGGTTGGGGAAAAGGGATCTGCTTGAAACAAGAAGCTAATATCAATAGAAAGCCAGGTTGTACAAAGTACATAAACAAGCAATTCAACCAAATTCCCTTTTCAGAATCAAAACAGAAGGGTGAGAAGCTGTGTAAGTTGGTAATTACGTTGCTATGGTTACTCCTCCTGACTGGAGCAATGCTGTTGAAGAGATGGTTATTTTAAGTTGACTTCAGGTAACAATTAATTTACTGGGGAGAGGAAACTGATTTGCACCCAGGTGTATATTTGAAGTCATTATTTCCATTGTATTTTGGTGTAGGCAATGCAAAGCATAATCAGAAATTAGTTGTTTACTGTTCCAGACTTCTTAGAAGTAAATATATATTTACACTTGAAGAAGACAATGCTGGATGTTTTGTTTCTGTTTCAGGCATTCGGGGATTATCGCGGAGGCAGCAATGACAGTGTCATAAGGTGGGAGGCAGACAGAGCCAAGACCCTATCATGCTGCTGCTGCTGCTCGCTAAGCTAATTAAACTCTGTGGACTTTAATTTTTTTTTAACTCAGGGAGCACTGCAGCAGTATCGTGCATGCCCTAAGATACGCAGAAATCTTCTGGGATTCTTTTCTCCATTATCCTTGGCTACCATTCCCCTGCTTACTGCTATTGAAATGATACCTACTGAAAAATGGAAGAAAGTAATTAGCCTCTATTCATTTCCAAACCCACTATTATAAGTTGAAAATTAAGAATGAAGTAAAAGTGTATTTGTGGGGGAAACATCCAAAGGCATGTTTAGGATATTGTAAATTGTTTCCTATTTAATCTACCTAGCTGATGTCAGGGTGAAAAATCTTTCTTTCCTACATGAATTAACTTGTTTCTTTATGTGTTCGATGTGCGCTTGTTGGAACCTTTCCTCCCACACGGCACACTGCAAACACTGGGGCATAGGGCTGCTGTTTCTAGTCCTTGCTGTCAACAGACTTTTACCAGGTAGGAGATGTTATAAAGCATAGGCGAAGTGCTGTGCTAAGTCACATTGGAGCCTGAGGCAAAAAAATTCAATTTTACTCATTCTGTCTTTATTTTAAAGTTCTATATTTTACTTAATATAATGGTTGTCTTTATGTAACAACTTGACTGGGTCATGAGGTGCCCAGATATTTGCTCAAACATTATTCTAGGAATTTCAGTGAGGATATTTTTGGGTGAGATCAACATCTGAGTACAGAAGAAATCAGATGGGCTTCATCCGGTTGGTTGAAGGCCTGAATAGAACAAAAGGCTGAATCTGGAGGCTTTTCTCCTGCTTGGCACCATGAAGACAATAGTTTTTTTTCCAGCCTTTGGACCTGAACCATTTGCTTGTCCCTCAGTCTTGGGCTTGCTGGCCTTCATATTGGAATCAATGCTATCAGTTCTTTGGGTTTCCAGTGCTCTGGATGCAGACTGGAACTACTTCACCAGCAAACCAGAGCCTCCAGTTTGAAAACTGGTATGTTTTACCTCTAGATGTCCCCCCAAAACCTCATGTGTTCATAGGCGGAGCACTGGATCATGGGGTTGTGACACTCACATCAGATCGGTCCCCTGATGAGTTTATAGCTGGGTGTGACGTTGGGAGGCAAAGCCTGTGGGAAGAGTGGGTCACAGTGGGCGTGGCCTGGAAGGCTCTATCTCTCTTCCTCCTCCTCCTCCCTTGGTCTCTCTCTCTACTTCTCACAATCATGCCATCAGCTGTTTGTCCTCTGCCACACAACCCTACTTTGGAGTCAGCCAACTAGGGACTGAAACTTTTACAAACAATGAGCCAAAATAACCTCCTCCTTCGATTTGTGGGTGTCAGGTATTGTGTCTCAGCAAGGAAAAAAGTAAGACAAAACTCACTGCAGATCCTGGGAATGATCAGCCTCCATAATCGCTTGAGTGATTTGAATATAAAATCTCTCTCCCTCTCCCTCTCTCCCTCCCTCTCTCCCTGTCCCTCTCCGAGTACAGATATATAACTTACACACACATGCATACATGCTATTGTTTCTGTTTACCTGGAAAACCTTGGCTAATGCATTCATCACAGAATTTTACAATGATACTTGTTTAAAGAACTGCTGCACTATAATATTATACATCTTGCCTCCTGAGTTTTTCAGCGTGTTCTTAAATTTGCACCACTCCCAGGTGAGTGTCTTACTCAGTTTACCTTAGCCCTGATTGCCTTGCCTAGGAAATGCTAAATGCATCTCTTCATCGAATTGCCCTTTTACAAATGCAGACACTCTCCTTGCTTTCTGCCCACCCCCACCTCTTTACAATGCTTTACATCGTGTTCATGGAATCCATTCTCTCTCTCCTCCCCCCGTCAATATCTCTAACTCTCACCCAAACCATTGCACTCATTTCCTGTGTGTTTTATTTTCCTCCAGGCATGTAATCCCTCAATATATTCTCCACACACTTTTAAGGGGTTATCTTCCTAAAACATTGTTCTGGTTTGCATCAATATTCCGCTTAAAATGCCTCTTTTAGCTCACCATTTCCAGCCTCCTTAGTTCTGTACAAAACTTACTCTTCCAATTTTGCTTTGTGCCTTTTGCTCTTGATAATACCCGGTGAGTTTAGACTACTCCAGAGGAGCAAGTGAGGGTCCTTGTTCAGCAGTCAGCTCCCCAGTGCTCCCGGGGGGCATTTGAAGAACCCACAACTTCCCTAGTTATTCTCACTTCTCCTTTGTTCTTATCCCCCCTCCTTTGAAAAGTTTGACCACTCTTATTTTAAGCTTTCATAGAATGTGTTAACATCCTAAATAGAACACAACATTTCACATTGAAATTTTAGTTATAGGTGTAGAAATTCACATCTGCCCCTAGATTATTGGGGGAGCAAAGAACATAAGCTCTTGTCTATGTATCTCCCACCTGTCTCGGCGGCCAGGCTGTGGAGGTACCTGTTGAGTGAGCGAGTGCCACGAGGTAGAAAGCCATACAATCTGCCGGACAGATGACCACAGATGTTTCTGATGGTGCAAAGGTTGGCTGGAGGCAGGGCCAAGCCCTCGGATAGAACTCTGCAGGAGCTCAGTGCCTGCAATTTGTCATATCTAGCACCAAGTGACAATGATGTATTTGAGATCCCATAACCAAACATTTATAGAGTGTAAAACTGGAAATAAGAGATTCACATCATTGGCTTTGTAATTCTGTCAGTGTCCATAAATTCAAATTTCTATTCGAATTGAAAGATAAAATATAAAAAGCACTATTTAAAAATAAGAGAAACTTGGAAAACTTTCAGCCAGCTGGCATGGACTCCTAACTTCTTTATTTTGCATTCATTGTATTTTGTTCCAAGAAACTAAAATCTCTGGGGCTCTTTCATCTAAACACTAGACTTGCTTTGTTATAGAAGAGCCTCGCATTACTTCATTCTATCCCTTTATAATTTTCTTACCTGAACCCGTCTTAACTGCCCCACAGTGTTTTGCATACACTGACTGCCTCCTGCCCAAACCTTGTTTCTGCCAGTGTGAGGGCTATTTTCCATAATGAGTCCTTAGCTCTTTACTTAGGATCTGACTATGGGTTCTCTTCCATACTCCCTCTGTGGCATGGTGTTTTGCAAGGAGACTCCAGGAACAACATGTCTTTTCCTATGATGCTAAATTCCAATCAAGGTAAATGCAACATCACTGAACTCTTGTCACCTGCCTTTGGTCCTAGGTTTCACCTTGCTTGTAAATCCTGGAAAACTACTGGATAATCAGCTCATGGCTTCTCACTAAAACACCTGTGTCTGCATGTTTCCAGGTTGAATTCCATTCATTTAAAGGTTGTACTTCTCCCTGAAGAGATGAATCTTCACATTTTTTACACTGCAATTTTGAATAGCATGTCTACCATGCCTTGAAAGCAGAAAATGAGAATGGATGGAGATTCTTCTCCAATGAGTATTTTAATTATTGCCAGTGTTTGAAAACTTTGTTGTCTTGCCATTAAGTCCTGTGATTCTAAAGTCTCCAAGTCACACTGGCATTGGACGGATCCAAAGTCTGCGCTTTTGTACAAGTGCCTCTGTTATGCGTTTTCCAATGTTGTGCATAAAGGGGGTAGAAAAGCTGTGATATTTTCATGTATCCCTTTTCATTTGAGGATAATACTTTTTATTTGTAACTCTCAGGTTTTAAGAATCAAAACTTAATTGTGAAGAATGATTCCCAATTTACAGGTAAGGTTAACAGGACTGTACTGCAGGTCACAGAAAAAAGAAGTGACAGAACTATAATTGGAATTCAGATCATAGGATCGCAAGTGCAAAAAATACTATTGCATTATCCTATCCCTCAGGGAGATAGGAAATTTGAAGTTTAAAGAATTAATTAGAATTCTTGACTTTAAATATTTGCTGATTGCAATCACCAAATCCATTTTCACTACAAATGTTGACTTAAAAAAAAATCTTGTAGATTTAAGTTCTCATTTTAAACATCCCGGAAGAGGCTGGGTTACTTTGTTGATATCATCCTCTTGCAAAGATGTTGCAGGGTCAAGGGCTAGGCTGTCTTCCAGAGGTGATGGGTGAAGGTCACAAGGGTCCGGGCCCACACAGAGATTCGCCCATGACGATGAGTGGACGGAGGATAGGTGGATCTTCACCTACAGAAATCCGAGCGTTCAAACTCTGCCTCTGGGTGGGGACCTTCCTTGACATGGTCCATATACTGCTGGATCAAAACCCACTGAACACCTGAAGGAGTGCCAGGCGTTGACCACCCCCCCGCTTAGTATTTGCAACCAGGACCTGCAAATTCTGCGTCTAAGGCGCAGGACCAATTCCATCTTCCACTGCCATTGTCTTCTCTAATCTTGGGGCACTGGATGGACCAAGCACCATGAGTGGATCTTACTATTTACTTATTTCCCTTCCACAGGTTATTCAAGTTAGTTCCTGTTCAGACAAGAACATCAGACAAGAATATCATTACCTTACCTTGATGTTCTGCAGTAAACATTTCCCATTTTGGCAGCATCCAGAAGCATTTGCTGACTGCTTACTAGGTGATAGTTTCTGCTGCGAGAGACTCGTCCAGGCTTAGTTCTGAAATCCAGGAATCAAAGGCTTTATTAGAATGGGAAATATATTCCACAGTAACTATGTCTCGAGGCAGCCTAAACTCTTCATCATAGATGCAGCTAAGATTCTGCCAGTTCCTGCCCTTTTAATGGAATAGTTGTTCCAAATAAGTGAATGTTACAGCTATTAAATTCTGGAATCATGTAGGAAAATTACACAAGTCTATATTTCCTAAGGGTGTATGCCACGAGATTACCGATCTACCCCCAGATATGCAGTGTCCTCAGAGGTTAATAGAATATTTTCCTTTTAAAATTGAGGTTATAATGCTTGCCCCTCATGAGTTTTGTTTTCTTGCCCAAGATGGTTATGCCTTGCAGAATTGTGGCATGAAAAATAATAACTCCTATAAAAATAGTAGTCATTATTTCACACAAGCTTGAAGATTTAATTCAGGTGAATATACATACAAAGCTTTAGTGAGGGCTTTGTATTACAGAGAGGATGCAGGGCTTGGGGTTTTGTAAGCAACCTTGGGTACATTGCTGGGTTTGTCTGGATCATTTTTCTGACATGATGCAATTCTTCACTATCTGTATCAGTGGTGGCGAACCTACAGCACGAGTGCAGCAGCTGGCTGTTTGTTACCATTGAAAGCTCTGCAAGGTTCACCATCCCTCATCTATGTGCTCCTGATGCTCAAATATATTTCTTAAACCAAGACATTTCTTAGTATGAGATTGTCTTTGATTACTCCTGATATCTCATTGCAAGGGGAGTCATATAATATTTGTCTTTTGGTAACTAGCTTATCTCACTTATGTGATGTCAACCCAGGCTGCTGTAACAAATTAATAGAGACTCCAAAAATACCCACTGATTGCTGACAGCTCTGCAGCTTGGCAGCCAGCATCGTGATCTAATCACCACTCCGAAGCCTGACTTCCTAACAACGTCACCCTGGGTTAGGGGTTCAACATTCAAATTTGTAGGGGAACAGGAGCATGCAGTGCACAGCACTAATGTGTCCATACAATGACCCACTGCTCTAGATCAATCCATGTGGAAGTTTTGCTTCCGCTCACTTAAGATCCTGAACTCACATGCTCTTCATGAGACCCTTGTCCCATTTTCTCCCTTGGTGATGTTGCAGCTTCAACTCTAGTTACCAGGACGGATCCTGGCAGCTTTCCATTACTTTTATCTCTCTGTCGTCTCTCAAGTTGTTCACAGATTCCTGCCACATATGTCACGCGAGCGTACGATCTCTTCCCACAGAGAAGCGTGTTGTTCATTGACGGTCTTCATGTATGACTGTCCTCAATATTTTCCGTTTTACTTCCTTTCAGTCTGTTTTTCTTGATGGCAAATGATCTTCTGAAAATACAGAGAATGATCTCCTTCTTTGTTTTCAAATCTCCCACACCTCTTAATTTTTTCTTTTTATAACATTCTTACTGTGGTAAATGCACCTAGCATAAACTTTGCTATCTTCATTCATTTAAGAGTGTAATTTAGTGGTATTAACTTCATTCATATTGTTTTCCCACTACCCCATCATCCAGAATTCTTTTCATTTTTCAAAACTGAAATTCTTCACCCACCAATAAATGACTCCCTATTCCTTCCTTCCCTCAGTCCCTGACAACCACCATTCACCTTGTCTCTATGAATTTGATTACTCCTGGTATCTCATGACAAGGGGAGTCATATAATATTTGTCTTTTGGCAACTAGCTTATCTCACTTACATGAGGTCTTAAGGTTCCTCCGTGTCATAGCATATCACCGTGGCCGGAATGTGTTTCCCCTAAAGTCAGGTGTTGGCCAATGGGATAACACTGAAAAGTGGATCTTTAAGAGATGATTCAGCGACAAGGGCTCTTCTCCAGTGAATGGAATTTAGGAGGTGACCTCCTAAAAGGGGTTAGTGGAGGGAGTTTTTCCGCCTTTTGCCCTTCTGTCTCTGATAGGGTGAAGAAGCAGCATTTCTTCCAAAGGCACCATCTTCTAAGCAGAGAGCAGCCCTCAGTAGAAATGAACCTTCTGGCACCTTGACCTTGGACTTCCAGCCCCCAGAACTGTGAGAAACAAATTTCTGTTCATTTAAAGTTACCCAGGCATCAATTGACACTCAGGTTTTGCTTCTACATTTTGGCTATTGTGAATAGTGTTCTGAACTTGGGTGTAGAAATATCTATTGGAGATCTTGCTTTCCTTTGTTGTGGGTATATACCCAAAAGTGCAATTTTCAAATTAGATGTTTGATTTGTTTAGAAACTGCTACACTATTTTTTCCAATCACTGAACCATATTGCATTCTTGACAACAGAGCACAGAGCTTCTTATTTCTCCATGCCTTTCACATCCTTGCTAACTCTGTTTAATGTTTGCTTAAATACTAGCCATCCTAATGTATGTAAGACTATATTTTAATGTGGTTTGATTGACCTTTCTCACCACAGTTAGTGATGTGGAGCATTTTTCCATGCTCTCATTGGCCATTTGTATATCTTCTTTGGAGGCACATCCATTCAAATCTTTTGTCCATTTTTGCGTAAGGTTGTTGTTTTCATTGTTTTATGAGTTGTCTGTATATTCTGAATATTAATCCCTATCAGACACATATTTTACAACTATTTTCTCTCAGTCTGTGTTATGTTTGTGTCTAGATGTCCCCTCAAAGCTTCATGTGGTCACAAGTGGGGCTTTTTCAGAGGTGGCTGGATCTAGAGTGTGTGGTGCTGGATCAAGGGTGCAATGCTAGGATCAAGGGCAATAGGATTAAGGGTATGAGTGCTACCTGATCTGAGTAGCCTGGATAAGATATAAGAGATAGAAAGAACTATGGTCATTTTCTTTCTTGCTTTGCTACAACCTCTACAAACTGTGAGCTAAATAAACCTTTCCTCCTTTAACTTTGGGTGTCAGGTTTTTTTGTCTCAGCAAGAAAAGTAACTTAGACAGAATTTGGTACCAGAGAAGTGGGGTCATTGCTGTGACCGTACCTGACCACGTGGTTTAGGAGCCTTTGGAGCTGGCTTGTGGGAAGGGGAAGAGTTGGGAATGGTTTGGTGATGCCGGCTGAAAAAGTACAGCTGGAAAGCCTGAGAGTTTACTTGATGAGAGATTCAGGCCAGAGCTCAGAAGATCAGAGGCTGATAGAAATGCTGCCCATAAAGTCCATCCTCGGGAAGTTTCTGCTGGGAAGAGGGACTGCATTGGCTTTGGCTCTGGACAATGTATGTTATGGCTTGGCAGAAAGTTTTTCCACATTTTGCTCATGTCCAGAGACTTTGCCTGAGACTGAGGTTAAAGGTGGTGGACTAATTGATCTTGCAGAAAAAATTTCAAGGCAGTCTAATGTTGAAGACAAGGAATGGCTACTGTTGGGGGCATTTAGACTGATTTATGTTGAGAATCAAGAACAAAGAGGCCAACAGAATGATTTAAAATGTTTTGAGTTTTGCCAGAAAGGAAGCTCCAGAAAAAGTGTGGACTGTTAAGATAAAGTGTGGACTGCAGAGGAGATCTTGACTGCTGAGAAGGAACAGGAGAATAGGAATGATGGCCTGAGGGCATCATAAGAACTAGCAGGACTCCACCATTTGCAGCCTCAAAATTGCAAAAGTGAAAGAATTTGCTTTGAGAGGACAGTCCCAGAGCACCATGTTCCAGAATGATGGTAGCTTAGAGAATTTTTTCCTCAAGATTGAGTCAGAATGCTCAGCAATCCAGGCATTCGACCTCTACAGCTAAGAGAGAAGGAAGCCTGGCTGCTACTCTAGCTGGTGGCAGACCTCGGCATCATCCACATGGCACTGGTTTTAGGTGCATGCAGAATGCAAGAATTGTGGTGTCAGGAAGGTATCCACCCAGATTTCAGAAAAAGGCCTGGGAAGCCAAGCAGTCTGTGCCTGAGAGGGCAGTGTGTGATGCTGTGAGAATGAAGCCAAAGGTATATTAGAGACTCCAGGATTTTGGAGAAGCCAAGAATGTGGATCTTTTGAGGAAAACTGCAAGGAGGGAGAAAAGCCACCCCAGAGAGAAGCCACAGGAGCTACTACAACCAGCAGTGCCATAGGAGCAGAGCCATCCAAGCCCTTTGGAGCTACATCTTGCCGCAGATTGCCTTGGATCCTGCACATGGAACTACAGGACTTAATGTTTGCCCTGTTGGATTTGGTCTTGCTTTTGTACCATTACTTTGTATCCCCCTATTTGTATATTTTGGAATGATAATGTTTATCTTGTGCCATTGTATGTTGAAAGCATTTAACTTTCTTTTCATCTGTACAGGGGCTTGCAACTAAGAGTTTGTTTTACATTTCAGAGGAGAGTTTGGCCTTGGACTTTTGAGCAATGCTGAAACTGTCGGGACTTTGGCAGCTCTTAGAGATGGACTAAATGCATTTTGCATACAGGGATGTGCATGAGTCTTTGGGGGGCCAGGGGCAGAATGTTACGATTTGTGTCTAGATGTCCCCCCAAAGCCTCATGCAGTCATAAGTGGGGCTTTTTCAGAGGTGGCTGGATCTAGAGTGTGTGGTGCTGGAATTGATTCATGGTGTAATGCTAGGATCAAAGGCACTAGGATTCAGGGTGTGGGTGCTACCTGCTCTGAGTAGCCTGGATAAGACATAAGGGATAGAAAGAGCTGTGGTCATCTTCTTGGTTACTTTGCTGCCTTCTGTCTGCCATGAACTGTTTCTCCTCTGTGATGCCATCCTGCCTTGGAGCCAGCCAATTATGGACTGGAACCTCTACAAACTGTGAGCTAAATAAACCTTTCCCCCTTTAACTTTGGATGTTGGGTATTTTGTCTCAGCAATGATATAAGTAACTAAGACCATCAGCAAATCATTTTTTGACCTGTTAACTTGGTCCTTCAATGTAAGGTACAAATTGTTTTAATTTTCTTTAAGTCTAACTTACCTATTTTTTTTTTTCTTTTATTACCTGGGCCTTTGAAGTCATATCCAAAAAGTAATTGCTAAATCCAATGTTATGAAGACTACTTGTCCTATATTTAATTTTTGGGATTTTATAGTTTTAACCTTTAAGTGTAAGAGTTTGATTCATTTTTAGCCAACTTTTGTTTATAGCTCTACATAGAAGTCCAAATTCATTCTCCCGCATTTGAATGTCCAGTTTTCCCAGCACTATTTGTTAAAAAAACAGGGAATGTTCTTTCCCCCATTGAATAGTCTCGGCACTTCATTGAAAATCATTTTACTGTATATGTGAGAGTTTATTTCTAGGACTCTGTTCTGTTCCACTGGCCTTTTGCTGTCTTGATGCTAGTACTGTAGCTCTGTAGTAAGTTTAATTTTTTTTTTTTTGTGGGTACCGGGGGTCGACCTCAGGACCTCATGCACCAGCAGGCACCCGTTCCGCTGAGCGATATCACCGGCCCTTTCTTCGTATGTGGGTTCTGGGAGTCGAACTCCGGCCCCCACCTTGCCAGGCAGGTGCTTACGCTGCTGAGCCATCTCACTGGTCCCCGTAGTAAGTTTTAAAATCAGGATATGTGGCTCTTCCATTTTTGTTCTTAATTTTTTTAGATTGATTTGGCTATGCAGAGCCCCCTTGAAATTCTAAATAAATTTTAAGATGGGTTTCTATATTTCTACAATAGCTTACTGGTATTTTGGTAGTGATTACATTGTCTTTGCAGACCATTTTGGGTTATATTGACATATTAGTACTATTTTGTTCTAATCTAAGAACATGGGTATCTTTTCATTTATTTATCTGTTATTCAGTTTGTTTCAGGAACATTTTATAGTTTTAATTGTGGGAGTCCTTCATTAATTCCTAAACATTCGTTCTTTTTCATGCTACTGTAAATGAAATTTTTTCTTAATTTTCTTTTTCAGATTACCTATTGCTAGTATATAGAATCCAACTGACTTTTGCTTCACAGTTTGGAGCCCTGCTACTTTTCTGACATTCCCTTATTAGACCCAATAGGTGTTCTGTTGAGTCTCTGGTGCTTTCCACATACAACATCATGTCATCAGCAAACAGAGCTAATTTTACTTCTTCCTGTCCAATTTAGATGCATTTTATTTCTTTTTTTTTTTATGTTGTTTGGATAGAACTTCCTGTACAACGATGAGTAGCTGTGGCTATCCTTGCCTTCTCCCTGTGAGAGGAAAAGCTCTCAGGAGTTCACAGTTGAATATGTCTGTTGTGTGTTTTCTCTTACATGGCTTTTTATTATGTCAGTCATTTTTCTTCCGTTCCTAGCAGTTAGGTCTTCTATCATGAAAGGGTATTGAGTTTGGTCAAATGCTTTTCTGTGTCAATTGAAATGATCACATACTGTACTGCCTTTATCCTGTCAATGTGTTGTACTGTGTGTACTCAGGTATCCTTACATTCCAGGAATAAATGTTGCTTGGTTATTGTAGATGAGATGTTATCAAATTATAAGGTGAATATTAGAGTATAAAAAATTTACCACAGTAAAAAACATATTGCCACTAATCCCCATCAAAACGCTCCCTCTCTCTTCAAGCAAATTTATCCCATCCTTCTTGTCGCTTCCAGGAGCAGTCCTGGAGTCCTCTTTCCTGAGTGTCTTTATGAGGTGTGATGAAAAATACAGTGATTGCTGCTGCCAAGTGCCATCCAATGGAAAGACAGGCTCATAAATACATGACGGTGTGTCTTCATTCACCTTATTTTCCAGATTTGGCACTGTGTGAATTCTAATTCTCCCCCAAAGTCAAAATGACCATGAAATGGAAACATTTTGAATTGATTCAAAGGATTCAAAGGATTCAAAGGATCAAGGATTTTGAGGCAGCCATGGCAGCATAACTAAAGATGCTCAGGAAAGAGGACTCCAGAGCTGCTGTGGAAAGTGGCAAGAGTGATGGGATTAATACGTTTGAAGAAAGGGAGTGGGTTTTGAGGCACATTAATGGTAATGTCTTTTACTATAATAAATGTTTTTTTTTTTTTTTTTGTGGGTACCGGGGGTCGAACTCAGGACCTCACGCACCAGCAGGCCCCCGTGCCGCTGAGTTATATCACTGGCCCTTTTTTCATATGTGGGTACCGGGAGTCAAATTCAGGACCTTGAGCTTGCCAGGCAGGCGCTTATGCTGCTGAGCTATCTCACCAGCCCTATAATAAATGTTTTTAAAATTTTCAGTGTTCACTGTGTTTTCAAACACACCTTGTATAATCATTCTAATAAGAATTAAATATGGTTTGCTAGTATTTTGCTCAAGATTTTTTGTGTCAGTGTTCATAAAGGATATTAGTCTTTGGTTTGCTCTTTTCTTTTTAAAAATATAGTCTTGTCTAATTTTGTTATCAGAGTCTTGTTAGTCTTATGGGATGACTTAGGAATTGCTCCTCTTAATTTTTTTTGGAAAAGATTGGTACTAGCTCTTTATGAAATATTTGGTAGCATTAATCAGTGATGCCATCACTCTGGGGATATTTTTGGTTCTTTATTCAGTCTTTTTACCAGTTATAGGTCTATTTGAGATTTCTCTTCATATATGGTTTAGTCTTTTTTTTTTTTTTGTGGGTACCGGGGGGTCGACCTCAGGACCTAGCGTGCCAGCAGGCGCCCGTGCTGCTTAGCGATATCACCGGCCCCTTTTTTCGTATGTGGGATCCGGGTGTCGAACTTGGGCCCTCGCGCTTGCCAGGCAGGTGCTTATGCCACTGAGCCATCTCACCGGCCCATGGTTCAGTCTTTATAGGCCTTGTATTCCTACTAGTTTGTTTCTTTCATCTTTGTTAGTCAATTTGTTGGCATACAATTGTTCACATTAGTCTCTTATAATTCCTTTTATTTCTGTAGCATTGGCAATAATGTCCTTACTTTCATTTCTCATTTTAATAATTTACTCTTCTTTTTTTAGTATATGTAGGAAATGATTTATCAATATTGTTGATCTGTCAAATATCCAATTATTAGTTGTAATGATTTTCTATGTTTGTAATTATGTATTTCATTTATCTTTGCTTCAAACTTCACTATTTTCCTCCTCCTGTTAGCTTTAATTTGTTCTCTATGTGTTAGGTTACTGAATTGAGACATTTCTTTTCAAATAAATCAGTTTCTAGTTATAAACTTCCCCCAGCACTCACTTCACTACACCCTACAAGTTTTGGTGAGTTGTGTTTTCATTTTCATTGTCTTGAGATATTTTCTAATTTTCTTTGTTTTTTTTTTTTTTTTTTTTACTTCTGATCTGCTCATTGTTTAAGAGTATGGTGTTTAATTTTCATGAATGTGTGTATTTTTCTTTTTTTTTTTCTGCTATTGATTTCTCACTTTAACCTGTTGTGGTCAGAGAAGATACCTAGTATGATATCGATTTTCCAAAACACACAGAATCTTGACTTGTGGCCTCACATATACTCTATGCTGCTCTGTGTACTTCAGAAGAGGGTTTTGCACGTAACTGTTAGAGTTTGGTGGGTTTTGCTCCTGGGGCTTCCACGTGGCCTTTGAGTTCTTCGGAGCTGGAACAACCTGCGAGACTCAGGTGCTGCTCTGGCTGAGGTCACTTTCCAGAGGAACCCTGTGAATCCCATGTCCATCTGTGTGCATTGCATAGTTTTACCCACTGTGCTCTCTGCCCAGCACATCCTTTCTCCACTCTCCACGCACCAGTTCCAAAGCTGCTTTGATGAGAACAAAAGTCTGTTCCTCAGGGAGAAGAAAAATCTTTGGGCCCCTTTCGGGCTCACGTAGGAGCCCCTTCCAGGCTCCCACAGCTCTGTTCTGCCTCCTGCATATGCGTGACTTTCTGTTACCATAAATGCTTGAAATACCCATGTTACTTAGAATATCTTTATGAAAACATTCCTAGTGCCAGAAGCAAGCCGGCTGCATGATTGGGAAGTGTCTGTTTTCCGAATTCGACATCAATTTTTATTGTTTGCTGATAAATGACCTGCTCCAGTTTGTGAGAGTTTCAGAGGTAAGGACCACATCCAATCAGCATATTTCTCCTCCATCTCCTTCTACCTTTATAAACTACAGACCACAGAGACGCTAAGTAAAAATGCAGTGAATCAAAGATTTGATTGCAGTCCTGCTACCTTCTTTGCCCAAAGATTTTTCAACCATGTACATATGTCTCCTAGTTTTCCTCCCCATGAATGAAAGACCAATGATACTTCCATTGTTCATTGTGTTGAAGGAGAGAGAACTTAGCTCTGAGAGTCTCTAGGGTTATCATTTGTTGAGTTTATCTTCTGCTTGCTGATAAAATTCTGTCATATTATAGGATAGCTGAGTGTTCAGGATTATTAGGACTACGAAAGAATATACTTTCCCAAGTTAAAATTGTCATGAAATGGAACATCAAGTCTTATACAGGTCAGATTTCCATGTCACCCCCAGCTGCCCTAAAACTTGTGTAAGTAGCCATTGTAACATTCGGCCATTAGACCCATGATATAGATTCTATGACAGACAATGCTGGAGATGAGGAAGCTCACCAGAGCCCATGACCATCTGACCTCATCGCTTTGCAGGACAAGCACACGCCTGTCTCTCCCCCTGCCCACTGGGTCTGTTCATGGGAGCCAAGACGGGGGAAGGATGCTCAGTGTACTTTTCACATACTAAATATTATTGTGTGCACTGCTGACCCCTCTCTCACTCTTTGGGGTCACCCAGGTTGGGATCTGCCTCATGTGGGGTGGTGAAAAACAGAGCTACTGCAAGCTTTCAGTGATTGGGTTATGTGTACACCACAAGGATAGAATCTGAGTGTACGTGTGCTTGTTTCTTAGGCTTATTTTTCCCCTTCTGTTCTCATTTTTCCTCCAAAGTGTCTACTGATCCTTTGTCACATGAAGGCACATCCTGGTGCTAGGATCCAGTGTTTCCTCACCCTGCTTTCAGAATGCTTGCCGCATACTTGGCTCCCATCTTCGTGGATGGGGCAATTCTAAATCTGAAATCCTGAAGTAAACATTAGCTCTCATGATAACCGAAAACATTTTACACTCATTATTTTCTTGCCCTGGGATTTCTCTTGTTTGGGTTCCTGTTGCATAAAAACAGCAGGTTAGTGGATTAGAACATCAGAAATTCACTGTTTCTCACAATTCTTTGGGTTTGCTGGGCTTGGTGGAACAGGTCCTCCATTCTGCATGGTGGTGGCTGGGGTTGCTCAGTTTTTCACTGTTAGCTGAAGGCTGCATTGAGACTGCACTGAGACTTTCAGAAAGGCCTCACGCACATGCCTTGCGCTTGGTACTGCTTGAGGGACAGTTCCAGCATCCTCGGCTTGCCTCATTACATCATGGAGCTGGACTGGAGAGTGTGAAAGCAGTAGAAATCAGGTCTATTAAGATCTGGACTCCAAACTGGTAATTTGTCGAACAAGCCATGAGTTCAATCTAGAGTCAAGGAGAGGTAAGTGGACATCATTTCTTGATGGCAGAGTAGCATGCACATGTGGGACAGGGAGCAAATGTTGGAGACCATCTTCAAAGACAATCTGCCACACTCCAGTTCAATTCAGAGACATCTCTAGAATACTTGTAGACCCATAATCCCAGAGTGAGGATCAGGAGAGAAGGTATAAGGACTGGGTGTTTCCAGGTCTCAGAGACACGAAGTCAGCATAAGACCCAGGCCCCAAAATATCTGTCTTAGTCACTTTACCACTGCCGAGACACAATACTTAACACCCCAACATCCGCGACTTAATGGAGATAAGGTCCATTTTGGCTCACAGTTTCAGTGGGTTCGGTCCTTGGTTAATCAGCTCCAAGGCAGAAACAGCATGGTGGAAGGGCCTCTGGAGGAAAGCTGCTCACATCATGGAGGGCAGGAACCAGAGAGAGAAGGGAGGAACTGGGGACAAGAACATACCCTTCCAGGTCACACTCCAGTGATGACACCCACCCAGGCCCCACCTCCTCAGCACAGGCAGCCCTGAACTCATCCATGTATGAGTCCACTAATGAGTGCAGCTCCCCACGGTCCAATCACCTTCCACACTCAGAAGAATGTGGGGGGACTGTTTAGATCAAAACCATAACAGTATCTTCAGGTGGATGTTTTTCTAAAAACATAGGCAACACTAATTGTAAATAGTTTGAGAACTTTTTTAAAGTGATTTAGTTTTCACTTTGAAGACATTTATATCTTAAACCACTGGTTCTCCTTCCACAGAGATCTGAAGCCAACAGAGGTGTGATCTGTACAGGTAAAGTTCGGGCCTTTTCTTGACTCTGACCTTCTTTGTCCAGCTCTTTCAGGCATCAGGGATGTGATTTGCCTGGCTAAGTTACTCATCTTCTTTTCACCTCCCTTTTCATATATGAAACCAAAGGCTTTGACTTGTCTTCTGCAAAACTGTCAAAAACAGATCCTATTTTCTGGGTTTTGTCTTAACGTTATAGTCAATCGACTGGATGTTTTTGTCGGAAGTCTTCATCTGGCTGTGTTTGGCCTCACTAGAGAAACGTGGGGGAAAACTGGCTGCATATTTTATTTTTCCTACAAATGCTTTAGCATTCTATCAACATGGATGTGATGTGCGCTCAGGCATTGTAAACAACTGTCAATTTTCATTTTTGAAAAATGAATTCAACCTGTTAGAAATTCAAGCCTTAATAATGTTGTTTGGCACCACAATCCCATGAATAATTCAGCTAATTTGCACCATAGTTATTTGTACATTACGAGTGCACAAGCTTTGAAAGTATTTCTGTACCTCTGCCATCCTGCCTATTCAGTGCTTTCTGAAAGTGGATGTCACATGTGAATGGAGGGCCACGTCTCAAGGGATGTGATTCATGACCTTGGGAACAATCTCTTCCACTTTTACAGAATGTTTTTATATGAGTGGGGCTAGCAGACAGACTCTTCTTTCTAATAGGTCTGAGGACAAAATTCTCCCAACCTGAGTAAGTGTGTTTGGAGAAGGATACATTTATTGATTCCACAGCAGTACTGCATTTTGTGTTGCTTTGTTATCAGCTGTCAGCTAATGTTCTGAGCTTTCCGGTTTTGGGTTGTGGAGGATCTTTAATTATCTACGTTTCCTAAGGAATTCCATCAACAGCTCCCAGGAGTGAGTGGGTGAGTGAGGGAAAGCAGTGGAGAGAGAGGACTGAACGCCACGGCTCTGCATCTGAGGAAGAGCATTCCAAGCTTGGTTCCTGTGTCTCTGTTGGGCTTCTGGCACAGGGAAGATACTGGGGACATAGGAAGGGGTCGCCAAGTGCTTTGAAGTCCACAGAAGAAGCAGTACGATGGCAGAAGCAAGGCACCGTTTCTTCTGGGGGTGTCATCCACTTCCTACACAGAGAGGTCGACTACTTTGTTCAAAATCATTTCTCTTCCATGTTCTGACTGCATATTGAAAATGAACAGATGCGTCCTATTGTAGGGGAGCTTTTTTTTTTTTCTTGTAACTTACACTTTCCACATAATACACAAACATCCCTCCTGATCTACACCCGTGAAACGCCTCTTGTTCTCTATAGCCAGGATCTACAATTAATTATTGAAGCATATTTCCTCAGTCAACTTTTAAGGTATTATTACTTCTGAGTTTTATTTTCATATATCTCATATGTATTCATATATTTTGTCTTTCACATATATATTCTAAGTTGCTTTATACTCATGAGAAAGTGTGCATCACTATCTAGACACATGATTTAGTTTAAGAAAACTATCCAAAATACAATTTTAGTATTGTCTTTAGAATTGTTTTCTGTATCTGGACATGCAGTGATTTTTCACAGAAAGAAAACTTATGTCAGCATAAATAAATTGAGGCTCTTTACATTTAATATTATTCAGGGAAGATTATGTATTGTAATAAACTTGAATCTTAAAATAAGTAAAGGACATTTCAGTTCCCAGTTGCTCATGATCAGCATTATTCTTAATCCCTCCCTTACATTTATTTAAGTCAGTTTCCTATGACTGCTGCTTGTGAAAGAAAATTTGTTGTTGCCGAAACTCTCTTTCATTTCTGGGACAATTTGCAGTCCCTCAATGTCTCTGAGAAAGCTACCCAAGGGCAAAGGGACCAGTAAGTTTGTCAGTCTACACGAGAAAACATGCACAAAGAACCAAGTTTTTAAGAGGAAGAGAGCTTCATTCAGGCTGGTGTTTGCGGAATCATGAAAGCTGCATGTGACAGCTTGGAATTTTGACCAAGGGAGTTGGACAGTGGGTACATTTGGAATCTTTTTAAAGGATTAAGCTAACACATGTAGAGACTGTGTAACAGGTGACACACTGGGCTCAGCTGTGCTTCTTCACAAGGACTTGGGAACAAAGCTGCTCAGGGAGTGAACACCTGGGGAACTGACCTGGAATCCATGCAGACTCAACATAAGAACCTGGGAAGTGCTGGGCTATCATTACTAATTTCTCAGTGACTCCCCAGAGTGGACCCATAGTCTCTTCACCGGAGAGTCTATGGTGGTCAAGAAGGGTCATAAAGACACAGAACTCTGATGCTGAGCTCTGCAATCACTTAGAGACATGGAGCAGAGGCACCTGCATGGGGAACTTGGTCAAGGGAAGCTGCCCTGGTGTGGACAGCGCTGCATGCAGGGGCCTCTGTGCCCCCTTGGGGTCCTCCACCATTGTTTCTATTTGCATCACGATCAGCCTTGGAATAATCAAATGGCGCACATGACTCACGCAAGGGCGGAGGTTCAGGACATTAAGAATGTTACCAGATGACAAAATGATGGCCTCGGGGGCAGAATGGGGTGGGTCCTCTCCTTTGCTCATATTTCCTCACTTGGTGCCATCTTGCTGACACTCTTAATCTAATTTTTGTAGACTTCCAGAGCCCCAAATGCATCTACATTTAAATATAGATTTGCAAAGCAAATAAAGACAGCTTCCAGATTATGCTTCATCTGGACCCTCTTTGTCATTACTTGATTCAATTATCATAAAATCCTGAGAGGTGGCAGTCATGGAAGAAAAGTGCTGATAGGTAATTTTGATTTTTGTTATTTTCCTAAGATGTTAAAGACCTAGTGACTTTTAAATGATAGTGAAAAATGCACAACCAAAAATTATTGTGATTTTGAAATGATGCCATTATTTCACATGAATGCTCTACTTAAAAATAGAGGCAGAGAACCAAGCAAAAACCCAGGAAGGTAACCTTTAATTTGAAATTGGCTGCATTGTGATGCTTGTGCTGTAAAAATCTGATGGTATATTAATGTTCTCACATACATTACCTCAAATTGTACCTTTCAGTTGTAATGGCTGTTCCAATAACATAATAGCCACTCACCTGTAATTATAAGTTTTCAAAGCCTGAAATGATTCCAATTGTTTTTCTCTGTACTTTCCATGCACAATGGCTTTGTGCAGTTACAAGTTCCAAAAGGCTTATTTCAGCTTTCTGTTTCCAGCTATTGAATCATGTTGCAATTTAAATTAGCCTTGGTTGCACACAGAGCCTGAGGACAGGACCAAGGGCGTTTATAAGATGGAACCTAATGGTGGGGCTTCAGTGTCATGTGTCAGCCGGCCTGACATCCACCTACACATGTCCAAGTCCCATTTTTACTTTTTAATGGGTATAACCCAAGTCCTGCTCAGGGTGCTGCTGCGCCTCACCATGAGTTGAATCCAGGCCACCCCTTCACCTACTCAGGACCAGATCCCCAAAGGGCTGTGCTGTGAGGGAGACATGCACATGTGGGGCTCTCCACTGGCTTCAGAGACTCTTCCAGAAGATATGCCTGAATAAAATAGGGAGGGGTCTCACCAGCTTTACACTCTTTACCTCTCAGTCTACATACATCCATCATTCTGCAGCAGGAAGGAGAGGACTCCCATGAGAATTCTGGAGAAGAAAGTAGGGTGGGAGCGTGGGAGCTCTGTTTAGGTCCCAGTACTCTTCTCAGGAGGTCTCCTGGGGTTCAGCCAAATTCCTGAGTAACCAGGTACTGTCACATGAAATGCCATGGGTCAGGTGAGGGCTGGAAGGAGGAAAGGCAGACTTCTAGGTGTGACCAGGGGAGATGACTGGGTTAACTTGCAGCAGTTTCTTGAGACATTGAAAATTGATTCTGCATCCTCTAGAACTATGTGATATGTGCACAGTGTATCAGTGTTGCAGAAATCTGATATCAAACCGAATGGAAGACCCTTTGCACATGAGGAGTTGGAAGGCAACTTTATTTTAACGCTAGTAGGCTGATGGGAACCAGGTCCAAGTCATCAGCTCAGAGTCAGTTTAGAGTTCAGTTTAAATACATTTTTGCAAGCAGGAAGGACAAAGCTGATTGCAGGTTATTTCATGATTGGTTACATGAATTAAATAATATGTTGTCAGGCAGGGTTATTTTAAGTAGGCTTACTTATAAGGAATTGTTCATAACATTCTGGGAAAGAGGGGAGGGGGTTTTGAGTGGAGCAGGTGGAGATAGATGTGTTCTTGACCGGGCCAGTCTGTTCTGGGCCCAAAGTCCAATATCCTTCTGGGTAGGAAAACGCAGACATTACAGCTGGACGCAGTCAGGTTGACCTAGCGCGTTATCTGGGAGAAGCAGCTGGATGCAGACAGTCAAGGCTAATTGAGTCTAACCATGTGACAGGCAGCGCTGAGCTTAGGCAGAGGCTACTAACTGATTTCTAATTTCTGCTATGAAATTTCTGTAAGTTTGCTGTTCTGTAACTTTGCTCTTACATCAGGAGACATACACACACTTGTGCACACTTATGCAGATATACAGTTGCACGTGCAGACTTGCACACAGGTGCTGAATATTCACTATAACGAGTTTCAAATGGAACCAAACCCCAGGGCTCAGTCTCTCTTATCATGAAAATTCAAGGAGTGGAAGTGGTTTTTCATTTAGGCAAGATAGAAATTGGACAGGAGGCTGGCATGACAGAAGAGAATCTCTGCTGGGCAACAGGTGTTAGAGAAACAGGCTCAGGATGATTTATGCCTGTGAGTCTCAAATCCAGGGAGCAGCAACACCTCCCCAAAGGCTTGTTATAGCAGTGACTGCAGGGCCCACCCTGCAGTCTCATTCTGTAGGTGTGGGTTGGCAACAGGTTTGAATTTCTAATGAGTGCCCAGATGGTAAAAATATTGCCCGTCCAGGGGCCTCACTTTGAACACCAGTGTTGCACGTTGTGTTGTCACCTCCCACTCCCCAGCTGATTCTAGCACAAATGGAGATGAGAGGACCTGAAGAATCTCTTTGGAGGTTTAGGCAGGATTCTGAGCAGAACAGGCTGGAGTCCAGGTTGCCTGTGGAGTTTCTAAGCACCAGGACCACCCGGGCATGAGGGTAAGGTGGGTGAGAACAAAATTCTACCAAGTGGTACAGAACAAAATTCACCAACTGTTTCTTGTGGAGCTTGCTGGAAACTTCATTGATTTTGGGCTCATGAAGTGTTGGGTGCTATAAGAAGGGCTGATTGTCCTCATTAGATCCATCTTTTGGGGGGCTGTACTGAGTGTGTGGCAAGTGGTGAACAGATTACCCCAGCAGAGGCCATGGGAGATGTGGCCAAAAAATCTCAGGATGGAAATTCTGGGAGAAGGCACCTGCAGCCCTGCGCTTGAGGCCATCCCACATGCCACATGATGGCGCCATCATCAGAAAATGAACTCGCCACCTGTGCATCTCAGCGGGGGTTCTGTGTCACTCCTGGCTGAGAAGCAGACAGAATGCAGAACACTTCCTGCTTCCACCAACCTGTCTCCACTCATCTCTCATCTAAGCAGATTCCCTCTCCCTTGCTGCTGTGGACTTTCAATAATTGGATGAAGATCTTGTGAAACTGAAAGCCATAGTGGGAAGAGTACTTAGTGGAGAAAAGGACTTAGAGTGGTAATACATGAATTGGACTACATTTTTGTCAGAAAGAGACTATTTCTAATCAGTAGCTAGTAATGCTAGGAAGTACAAGATTATTTTCTGCTGTTGATTAAGAAGAAAAATGCATACAAGGTACAAATATAGTTTTGGGTTCATATGCAACTGATTTGAGATTGTCAAGGGGTGGAAACAATAGGAAAAGCTTGGCAACTGACCACCAATTTACATATTTATCATTCACCCAATAGACCTACAGTTGTGCAGGGACCGGGACGTTCTAGAACCAAAGTAAGGCAGGTACCCCCTCCCCTCATGGGCTATGAATGCAGGAATGAGCTTAGCACAACCATTATGGAATGCAGCTTGGAGATTCCACAAAGTCTAGAAGTACAGCCACAGTGTGATCCAGGGATTCCACTACTGGATACATTTTACAGTACTCACGATAGTGAACAAATGGAATCAACTCACATCTTCCAACAGATCAATAGGTAAAGAAAATGTGAATAATGTAATTTGTGACTACATGCATGAACCTGGAGGATCTGAGTCAGGCAGACTTATTGCATGTTGTTCCCATTTGTGGAAGCTGAAATTGTGGCTCTCACAGAAGCAGAACCACAGCAGAACTGTGGTTATCAAAAGCTGAGAAGGTGGGGGCCAGTGAGATGGCTCAGCGGCTTAAGCGCCTGCCCGGCAAGCGCGAGGGCCTGAGTTCGACTCCTGGAACCCACATACGAAAAAGGGGCCGGTGATATCGCTCAGCGGCACGGGCACCTGCTGGCGCGCGAGGTCCTGAGGTCGACCGCCCGGTACCCACAAAAAAAAAATAAAAAGCCGAGAAGGCTGGGAAATGAAGAAAGGATGCTTAATGGACACAAGATGCAGTTGGTAGGAGGAATAAATTCTAATATCCTCTAGCACAGTGACGTAACTATGGTTAGCAACAATTAATTATACATTTCAAAATAGCTGGTACAGAGGGTTGTTATTATTTTCAACACAAAGAAATGATAATGTTTAGGTGATGGAAATGTTAATTACCTTGATCTCATCACTACACATTGAAATATCATACTGTACCCCGCAAACATGTACAATTAAGCTGTCATTTCTACCCATTGCCCCGGCCCCTGGCAACCAGTAACTGCTTTCTGTATCTGTGGATTGCTCATTTCTGGATACTTAATGTAAATTCAATCACACAATTTGAAGAAAAGAGGTGAAAAAGAAGTGATCTGACCTGTGAGCTACAGTGGCAGGCTTTGTCTAATTTCAGAAGAGTAGTATAACATAGGTTGTTGGGAGGCTTAGACAATTTCAGAACTGTTTCAGATGCACGTTTGCAGACCACACTGGAATCCAATGTCTAGTGTCACATTGCACATCTGCTCTGAATATGTGGCTTCCTGCCCTGGGTGGCTCACATCTTCTGCTTGTACCAACGCTTCAAGAGCTGGGCAAGGACTGCTGGGCTCCTTCTGCCTCAATGTACATCAGCCTCCATCTTCCTCCCAGCCCTGGAAGAAGAGGCAGGATGTCACCACCACTGCGCCCCTCACCCTGGAGGGCATCTCTGCTAAGTCTGTGCCTTTGGGTTGCCACTTTTCAGGTTTCATCTAGGTCAGAGACATCTGAGTGACGAGCCTATGCCACACTTGCCTTTGCCTTGGGGGAGGAGGCTGTGGTATTGTAGACTTCTAAAGTTGGAAGTGGGGGCCGGTGAGATGGCTCAGTGGCATACATGCCTGCCTGGCAAGCGCGAGGTCCCGAGTTTGACTCCCGGTACCCACATATGTAAAAAAGGCCAGTGATATCGCTCAGCGGCACGGGCGCCTGCTGGCGCGTGAGGTCCTGAGGTCGACCCCTGGTACCCACACAAAAAAAAATATGTTGAAGTGAATTCTGCTTCTACATTAGCTTCACAAGATAGACAGTTCATTTCTGGAGGGCACCCCGGGCTGGGTGGCCCAGAAGAAGTCTTGGTATTCACCAGAATCTCTGAAGAAGAAAGGAGACAAGAGCCAGGCACACTCCTCTGCCATGAGAAATGAGATGGTGCTGGAGAAGGGCTTCCTCTTGGAGACTGGGGACATTCATTGACTCAGGTCCTTACTGCATTCCCTCATCTGATAGGTGAGATTCTGGCTTAGGATCTTTCGTCCCAGGGATATCCCCTTTCACATAAACACTCATCTCCATAGTTGAACCAGAATGTGGGACACGTTGGCAGATCTGGATTTGCTTTCTGCCTAACCTGAACCCAGACATCATAGCTGGAAGGGTGACTTGGGGATGCCTTTGCTGAACCTCAGTTTACTTCATCTCAAATGAGATAATGGTCCCTACTGGCAGTGTAAGAACTTGGTCTGTTGGAGCACGGTGTCAGTTCTTTCATTTGGATGTGCAGCTCTGGTCTGCTATTTCCTAAGCATTTGTGCAGAAAAGAAATTAATTAATGCCTCTCTTCCAGGATTGTGGAAAAGAACAAAAGAGCTAATGCATTAGAGCTCTCAGCACCCTGTGTGACTCAACAAACATAGTTTTAGTTATTTAAATCTTATCATTACTTGGCAATCACCCTGGGAAGAACACAAGACATCCAAACTCAAATCTCACTGGCTATTTACACAGAGCACGGGGGGGTGAGGGACGTGGTGCTATTATTCTATTACACCAAAGAAATTGGAACTGCTAACTATTCCTCCACCCCAACATCCCCAAACTACTGCTTTTCACATCAGTGAACACACATATGTCTGCGTAGGTGTTCCGTGAACATCTCTAAAGACTCCCTGGCAAAAACATTTGAAACATAGGAATATTTTCCCAAACTGAAATTAAATCCTTTTTTATTGCTTTCTTTTTTACTCCTTTTTCCTTTGCAGTATCTCTTTGTTTTATTGCTTGTTCCTCCCATCAAGAGACCATGGAGAGATGTGTTACCACCTCAGTGCCATGTTCTAGTCTCCTTCCAGAAGACTGCATGGTTTTCTGTTGCATGTTTCTAAGGCCACTTGTTAGCCGTCTTTACCCTGAGCTTCTGGCTTTGCTGGAAGTCTCAGAACTTGCTGATGAATGAGATCATACTGTGATCATTAATTGTGATGTCAGCTTGACTGGATTAAGACATGCCTACATTAGTAAAGCACCCTTCCGGGTGTGACTGTGGGATGTTTCCAGAGAAGAGTGGCATGTAGGTCAGCATATTGAGGAAGGAAGACCCACTTTGGTTGTGGTGGTACTGTTCCATAGGCTTGTGCCGTGGATGGAATTAAGGAAAAAGAAGAAGGAAATTGGCTCTTTTTTTAAAGAGCTCCAGTCTGCTCGAGGTGGTTTGTCTTTTGCTGCCACTGCCTTTGGACACCGGTCTCCACTTCCTTCAGTATTCCAGTGCAGACTCATATTGGAGACCTCCCAGTGAGCTACCAGACCTCTGACATTACTGGAACTCTTCTTCTGCTCTGCATCCCAGCCGCCATGGTCTAAGCATCTTTGCTCCGTGGTGCTGTCCACCATGATGTTTCTGCCTTGGAGCCAGCTAACCATGGACTGAGTACCCCAAACCCTTGAGTCAAGTTAAATCTCTCCTCTTTTATGTTGTAGTTGTCAGTTATTGAATCTGAGCAATGAGAAATTTGGCTAATACTCATACCAAGCAGGTAATAGAGAATAGGGGTCGAATCCTACCTCCATCCAATTTCCCTTCTTGGGGACTCTTCTACGGTTTTAGGGTCTGCTTCTCCTTCTGCAGAGCAGGCACTCAGCTCAGTGGAGACAATTAGCTCGCCGTTTTGTAGGAAGTTTCAAACACAATCACGTTTGGGCAAGAGCATCGACCATTGAAAAGTGAAGTATTTAATATCTTTGCTGATCACAGCTATGATATTAAATAATGATTTGACTTTTCCTTCCAAACTTGTCACTTGAAGGCAACATAGAGTGTGTGCAGAATAAATTGAAAGACTTTCAAAGGCTGGCACCAAGTCGAAGCATGCCTAGCTGGTGTGCATGTTGCTAAGTGCCCCTGGCAGCTGCAATTTCTCAGCAGCTCAAGCCTCTCCCTGGAATTCTGCAGCCCTGGGTCTGTGTCTGCCCAAGGCTGGCTTTCATTCCCAGAGTGAATCAATACTGAAAGAGTGATTTTCAAAGGGCTTGAGTCATTTGTAGTCTATTTGTGTCCAGAATGTTATTTCAGCTTCTTTCCCACAGAGCAAATATCACCAGAGGCAAGACCATATCTTTTTCATATATACACAGGAAAAAAAGACAGTTTAGCACCCTCAGTAAAAGATATAAAGATTTGAGAGTCTGGGGAGTTTTTATGTTTTCTTCCTCTGAGAATTTAAGAAAAGTGAAGCCAAAGGGCAGAGATGTCTGGAATGACAATAGCAACTGTTGGCTGAATTTAGTGGGTCTTCCCTGCGGTGGTGTGCAACCAGACTGGAGACATATCAGGGGCTGGGGACATCCTACGCAGCTCCTGGCTGTCCCGATAGTTTCACCCGGAATAGGGACTCTTATTTTCTCACTATCTATTTGATACATTTCAGGTAAACATCTTCAAATCAGCATCCACACACTTGAATGCAAAGTAAAATCAAATATATATGAGAGAATTTTACTTATACAGTGCCACACAGACCTGTGAGTTTTTATATCACACACTTATTGCATCACTTTTGCATTTTTATTGAGAGGGAAGAAAGCAAATATCAGTGGACACATATGTACTGTTAAGCAATATTTGTAGAGGCCTTCACTGTCTACTATAATTCTGTAACATAGCTATTGCTACTAGTATTTTACAAAGAACCCTTGTGAGCCTCAGTGCAATCGGAAAACTTGCCTGACAGTGAAAAGAGACAAAGTTAATAGCAGATTTCAAAGCGGTTCTCTCTGGGCCTGGAGAGATCTCTTCCACCCAAGACCACAGGAGGGCCTTGTGAATACTAAGGACACATAAATCACCTTGCGGCCTGCTACTGCAATTTCTGTTTAGACTGCTAAGATCTAAGACATGTTCTTTTTATATGATCTTAATTATTTTCTGGCAGATGCACATTTAAGTCTTTTTTGAATACATAGAGTCACAGACAGAGCCACTTTCCTTGCCCAAGTTTTGAGACACAATCTGCATTTCTGAGTGTAACACTCTTCCTTGCTCATGTGCTGTGGACAGCATGATTTCCATATTAGGAAATATCCTTGATTTCAAAATAACAATGTAGCCAGAATGCTAATAGTGTGTAATCTTAATGAGAATAACAAAACTTGTTATCTGGCAAGTCTCAGGCATTTTCGCATATACTCACAGAAACCCTGTATCCTATGTTACTTGCAACAACAAATGAATGACCCAGAAACTGAGGCTTGGCAGGGTTGGGTAATTTGTCTGCTATCACACAGCTAGAATACAACGCATCTGAGACCAGAGTTTAGCCTTCTAGATATAAAGCTCGTGCTGTAGTACACTCCTCGTCTTTCTCTTGTGGATGGAGAGATGGTTGGTTTTCAATCTCTTTAAACTTTTTCATTGTTTTCAGTAGCTTTGTTGAGATGCAGCCCACACGCCTTACCACGTTCCCACTGTGGACAATTCTGTGGTTTTCAGTATATCCAGAGATAGTGCAAACTTCGCCACTGTCAATTTTAGAATATTCTCATAATTCAAAAAATCTTTAATTTTTATATAGGAGAAAATGTAATGCAAGGAGAGTTGCTCAAAATTTCATATAATATAAGCTTTACTTTCTATAATATTATAATTTTATGGCTTCTGACTAAATAAAAATGACAAAAAATACAGTGTATTTCTTAGCAGACTACTACCACCAATGTACAAATTCTGCTCTGGAGGGCCATGTAGACGCCTTGGTGTACTCACTGCCATGACCAGGGTGCCTGGGGAGGAGCCTTGTGCTCTTGTCGTTCTCCCCATTAGCTCTCTTACTTCTTCCTTAATTTTTTTTTTTTTTTTCTTCTTTGGTAGTTTGGTGGAATGAACCTAGAACCTTCGCACTGAGCTACATCCTCAGCCTGTAAATTTTTTTTTTTCTATTTTGAGACAGAGTCTTATTAAGTTGTTAAGTTGCCCAGGCTGGGCTCAAACGTGAGATCTTCCTGCCTCAGCTTCCCAGGGTGCTAGGAATGTAGGCATGCAACATCACACCTGGATTTTGTTTCCTATTCGATAAGCTGGATTTATGATGCTTGGACATAGTCAAACGAGAACTCTCTGTGGGCACAGTGACCCCGCCAATGCACCAGCTGTCCCCATTCCCTGTGCAGGCTGGTATCCTATACTAGTGATTTCCTCTTCTGTGTGGATAACCTCCATACTTTTTTTTTTTATTCATAGTCTCCTAACTTCCAGCATCTGTGAGATAGTCAGTGTTATCGCTGAATTATAAAACAAGGTTCTCCAATACAATGAAATAAAACATTTTTCCAAGACACAGAAAAGAAAGTAATGGAGACCCAGTTTATAAAGTCCCAGGATTTTCTGTATACAACACTGTTATAAACAGATTGAAAAAGATCAAGTGCAATTTGGCGAGACAAGAAAGCGGGTTTCTCAGATTATTTCCTTGCTTATTCATGAGCACTAATAGGGACATAAAATGTTCACAGTGGGAAAACAAAAGCATCCATGTTATTTCACAACAGAGTTGACTATGAATGCGTAGAATGACCCTAATGCCCAAAATGATTTATGGTCTCAGGCATGGAGAAATTTTAGCTGACCCAAAGTGCTGGGTGACATTTACCTTTTATCTTTTTAAAATTCCCTCGCACGCAGCTTCTTATTTGGCAGACGCCTAGCTGTTTGCTATGGGCTGTGGGCTTTGATAGTGTCGGACCATCTCACTGGACTGTGAAGTCTTGGCTGTGATTAACTGAGACCCACCAGCCTTGACTTCAAATCCCAGCCCCGTGGTCCCCTATTCAGTGCATAGTTCAAGGGGGAACAAATTAGAGCCCAAGGCAGGTCAAAACTGCCTCCAGTTAGAGTCACTCCGAGCTCTGCTTCCCCCGGAGAAGGGAGGCAGGGGTCGGGGGTGAGAGGTGCTCCCGGGTCCCACTCACCTGCCCAGCTACAGAAACAAAGGGGCAGCCCTTGTTCTCACTCAGTGACTGCCGACACAGGACGCCAGGCTGCGTGGCTGTTAAGGGCAGGCACAGAAGCTGGGGGGTTGAAACCCACCTCGGGGAACCAGAACACCAAGAGCTCAATGTGGCTCCAGGGCAAACCTCCACTGACCTGCGATCTGACCTTCAGGAGAGATCCGCCCTGCTGGCATCCGGTAGGGAAAATGGACCGTGTGATCTTCCAGTGATCTTCTGACTGAGTAGAGACAGCAACTTTTCAGCAAGAACGACTGAGGAACCACAAGTGGAGAAACTTCTGCTGGGAAGTTGAGTTGGTTATGGGGAAAGAGCTACTTGTTCCTTCAAACCTCAGTGGTGCCCTATGGCATTCTTTGTTTCCTTTAAATAAATAAACAAATAGAAGTGTATACACATGCATAAAGAGACAGAGGCAGAGAGAAAATAAAAATATGTGCTGTACATAAAGGAAGACACTTCATTTCTACAATTATTTATTTATTTATAAACATGGTGCGTCAACTTGACCAGATTAAGAGACGGCTAGTGGATTGGTCCAGCCCGCTTCTGGGTGTGTCTGAGGGTGTATCCGGAGATGGTTGCCATGTAGGGCAGCCAACTGAGGGGCTGACCTGTCCCAGCCATAACGCAGGGTCACAGGTGCGAAGCCAGTGGTCCAGTTCAGTCTGAAATAGAGGTCCATAGGGGAATGAAAGCTGGGCAGGGGCCCAAGCCTTCAAGCAAAGGGACAGAAAAGGCAAAGAAACATCAGAACTTCATTAGGAATGTGTGTTCTTTTTGAAAGCTCAGAATCAGGGTTTGTGCATGAGATGTTAGGAGAAAAGGGCTGGACACCTCAGGGTGCTTCTCTACACTGATACGTGGGCATTTAGAAAGATCGTACTGAACAAACACCATGCCTATAACACTCAGTGCTGGCGAAGATGCTGTAAGCACGGCTTCCACAGAGTGTCTGTGGTAACATAAACTGGTGTAGACATTTTGGATAGCAATCTGGCCTCATAGGTCAAAGATCTTAAGTGTACATTTAGCTTACCTCAAAAATTGCAGTTAATTCAATATCTTAAAAAATATGAATTAATACAAAAAATTCACATTACCAACTGTCAGGGTTTTTAAGCAAGGACAGACTGCTGTACGTCTTGTGACCCTGCGTTGGCCCACCGCAGGGCCTTGCAGGAGTCTGTGATGTGGACGGAAGGGGGCAGGGCTGACAGTCCCGCCTTTGTGTGAAGTCCTGTCTTTTAGTTGCAAATATTTTGACAACTTTCCCACTTGGTTCCAGGTAGAGAGGAATGTGTACTTAGGCGTCTGGAGGGATGCACAGTGTCTCTTTAATTCCAGCAGCCCGTGTGGCTCAGCAGGACATCCAGTGACTGACACCACAGGTCTGTATCCCAAACTCTCACAGTGGTTTGTCTGAAAATGTCACCGCATTGCCTTGTGTCCTGAATGACAGCTGCCATGGATATCATGAGAATTGAGTCACATAGATGTGGATAACTCCGGGGTACGTTGGGATGGGAATGGAATCAGTGGGTGAGGAATCAATATGTACTGTTTCTCTGGGAAGACAGTCTTTGCCTGAGTTCCATCAGTACAGTCTCTTCAAACTCTACCAACAGAGATCTCAGCCACCCTAAGCTGGAAAGGCGGCTCAATGATAATACTACTTACATTCCATCTTTATCAATGTCCAAGGATTCTCGTGCAGTTATAAATAACAAGAGAGGGCTATTGTAGAGGGGAAGGAAAAAAGAGAAGTACAAAAAAAGTGCTGAAGCAATTTGTACTAATATAATAGAATTAGATTCCTTGTCATCATCCATTTTCCAAATTAAAAAAAAATTCCGATGTAGTAAGCTTGTGATGAAAAAAATTAGTGTTAAAGAAATTGGGATGCAAAATGTTGCTTAGTGCATCAGCCAGGGTCAAGGATGACAGCCGTACTGCTGGCTGCTGTGTAGCTATTTTAGCAGCTTTTCCTTATGTTCTGAATGCTCTGGGGTTTTGCTGGCTGAAGCTCTGCAGATATGACTCCAGAGTAGCTGCAAAGTAATCAGAATTCAGGAAATGACTGGTAGTAAGCCCTGTGCACCATGATGAAATGTCAGGGCTCAGGAAAACAGTGTGGGGTGCTGACTTTTAAATGGTGGTTGTCACTTGTTAATAAAAACATTTGTTTAGCCTCACACACATGCAAGGCACTGAGCATCCTCCCTCCATGGGTATGAGGATTGCCTGAGAGCTCGCTCCGAGAGCTGCAATTCTCACCTTCTCACAGGGTGAGAGAACTCACAGTTTTGTCACCCAGTCGATTGCTACACAAAATAAAGAAAAACTCCATGTCCCTTGCAGCTAAGTGTGACTATTTGGCTGAGGTTGGGTCTGGGAGACTGCAGCTGCTGGGAATGTGCTTGGATGGAGGCTGCTGCCCTGCTGCCTTCCTGTGTCCCCACAGGGGACAGGCCAGTGAGCTCCCAGGGGCAGTCCCCAGAGAATGAGAACGCTGGTCCAGGACAAGACCCAGAGACTCCTCCTGCAGAGGACTGGACCTTTTGGGCTTTAGGCTTCGAGGGCTGCACAGCTTCTGTTGCAACTATGTAGCTTTTGTCACTCCAAGTCATCAGGGAGTAGGACAGCACTTACACCACATGGCTGGCTGCCAGTAACACACTATCTACAGTGACAAGCTTTGGACCATGTTTTGCCGGCAGCCTTAGTTTGTGAATCTCTGCTCTAGGAGTGCTATTACAATAATAGTCGAAAGCAAGCAAACCAAAAGAAAGGAAACACAGAAATTTGTTCTTTGTAAGATGTCAGGGTCTTCCTCCCATTGATGACCTTGGCATATGGAAAGCATAGGAAATCCATGCAGGGGCTGTCTGGGGTGATCTCAGTGTACCCGAGAGGCCAAGCAGGGATAGGGTGGGGGCATCTCAGCAGAGAAGCGGCAAGCCACCCCTATCTTGAGGTGGAAGGGTGTGGGGGAGCATCACCACCAGGCAGGAGGTCTGGGTCTCCAGAAACACCCACAGCCCCCAATGTCCTCCCTTATAGCAGGGTGCCCGACCACAAAGGCTCCAGAGACTGGTTTGGTGGGAGTCAATTTTTTCACTGCTGCATGCCTGTGGGAATCTAATGCCCTGCTGACCTGACAGGAGGGCAGCCCAGGGGTATGCGAGGCTGGGGAGCAGCCAGAGACACAGAAGATGCACTGGACCACTGCTCACCTCTTGCTGTGTGGCTCTGTTCCTACCAGGCCAGGGACCAGTACCAGTCAGTGGCCTGGGGCTTGGGGACCCCTGCCTTAGAGAGAAACAGGCATGCAGCTTGCTGTTGACACTGCTGCTCGCATCTTTGCACCATGTGATCCAACATGAGCTGCAAGGACATGGATTTGTTTCCTCCACAGTTTGCAAAACTGCACCTAAAGAGGTGAAATCGCCATGGCGGAAAGGTGTCTTCACTCTATGGTCATTGCAGCAGTAGCCACAGAAGAGAAACAACCCACATGTTTGCTGCTGCTGAGTGGAGAGTGAAAGTGTAGGATATAGACATACAAAGAGCTCCACCCATAGCCTTACAGAAGGTGGAGGTCCCACTAATGGCCACAGTGAGTGGACCTGGAAAAGGTTGTGCTAAATGAAATAAGCCAGACAGAAAAAGAAAATCATTTCATGGTCTCATCTTATAGGTTGCTGTAGTTTGGATCCTGAATGTCTGCCAAATCTCCTGGCTTAGTTCCCAGCCTGTGGTGCCATTAGAGGGGGTGGAGCCTGCAGGAAGTGGGACCACAGGGCAGGAAGTGAGCTCACAGGGGTGTGTCCTGGAGGGGATGTCAGGGCCCTGGCTCCTCCCCTTCTCTCTTCCCAGCATCATGAGTGGGCAGCTTCCTCCTCCACAGCTCTGGCCATGGTGAGAGCCTCACCACGGGCACCAAAGCAACAGTACCAACAGGCCATGGCTTGAGGCTTTCAGAACCATGAGCCAAAAGAAATCTTTCCTCTCTTTCAGTTGACCCTCTCAGATCTTTGTCACAGCAGTACACAGCTTGCTAGCACATAGGTGGAACATACATGTGGGTACATGTGGGTGAGCTCAAATCCAAAAGCTGCTTACCACGGTGGAGTGTGACGGGATTGGGAGGTGCCATATAAGTAGGGTGAAGGCCAAAGGCCCGATATGCAGCAGGAGAACTGTAGTTAATAAAATTATATTGTGTTAGGGATTCATAAGTTGATCTTAGCTGCTTTCGTCACAATAAAAATGTAACTGTATGAGATGACAAATGTGAGTCTACTTCAGCACAGTAACAGTTCTATTATCTCTATGTATTCTGCAATGTTGTGTTGTGAACCTCAGTCAGACACAATAGGATTTGTATCAGTCAGTGTTTTACTAGAGAAACAGATATAACAGAAGAGGTACAAATGTATAAGAAATTACAAGATTGGCTAATGATAGTCAATCACAGAGTTGGATGAGGAAGCGTGCAGAGGGTGTTTGCACACTGGAGACAAAGGTTTCAGTCCAAGGTCTGGAGCTCACCGCAGTGTCCTGTGCAAGTCCATATCAGGAGGCCGATGGATCTGCACCAGAAGGCTGAAGAGTCTATGATGGAAGCTGAAGAGTCTGTACTGGAAGCCAGAAGACAACGTCCAAGATGAAGATGAATACTGGAGGTCCTCTAAAGAGCAGAGGCAGATCCGTCCTTTCTCATTCCCCCTTTACACCATCCAGGGGATGAGCCGCCCTAGGGTGGGTCCTCTATACCCTAGGGTGTAGAATTGCTGAGCTGATTTAGTTAAGCTTCTAAACTTCTCAAATTGACACAATCAATCAACCATGACAGAATTTATTTTCAAAATCACAAAAACCCCCAGGAAAATCCAGTTTGCTTACAAGCTCACCTATCTGATCCTGTGGCCCTGGATTCCAGGCAAGGTCAGAATTCATGTTGTCTTTTAGACATAGGAAAGCAATTCCAATTTCAGTTGGAAGGTAAGGAAAGAAAGGTCTCAACAGCATCTCAGGGTTTTGTTTTCTCTCCTGAGATCTGAAGTTAGCAGCAGGTAGAAGGCATAGTGTGCAGTGGGCAGGCCATGTTCCTGTTTCAAATCTGGCCTTCTCTATTTTGAGTCGGGTCTTTCTCTACAGGCATGCGGTGGAAAGGGATTGGGCTCAGTGACACTCGAACTCTGCAGTAAAGAGACAGGGGACAGTCTGGCCCTTCCAGGGTACTTAGAACGAAAAAAAATCAAAGGACATTGAGGGGTAAACATTCATATTCTACCAAGTTTGTCTGCAGTTGCCTTTCTAATGAGCCAGCGTCCCCTCTCCTTTTACATGGTATTTATGATTCTTCAATGTTCTCTGCCCTTCCAATTAGTCTCTCCCAGGTTTTGCTTGGAGTGGTACACATTCAGTTACCACCAGAGACAGAAAGAGACGCAGAGAGGCAGGCGGGGAAAGAAGGAAGGTGCCTTTCCAAAGCTTATGTCATAGTCATTTTGTCTTTAGATGATGCTGCAGTCAGTTTAGAATATATATTCAAAGAAATAATTATAGTGCAAAGGTGGATACAGTAGAAAAGAAAGAGTAAAAAGTAAAAGCTTAACATATTTCTTTACCATACAGCTCTAGAGGAAGTGAGATGTATTGCTGGCATGCGATACACTGCTGGTTCCCTCTTTGTTTTATCCTAAACAGGATAAGACAAGTAGAAGCAGAATTGGTACTTGCTCTTCCCAGGGCTGTGAAAATTTATTGGTGAGACTGACACTATTTTTCTTACAGTTTCACCTTGCAACATAAACATATTGGAAGGTCTCTGAAATTAAATTTCAAATGTGTTTAAACAGCTGGGGTCTTGGAGATGTATTTACACTGGCTTGTATTTTAAGGCAAAATTTATAAAAGAGGAAGGTAAAAAGGTCAAATCTTCTGAAGCGGTGGCATTTTCATCATACACATTTTGTCCATTTGCCTAAAGAAATTATCAGACAGAACACTGGAATTTGAAACTTAGAATGATGCAGTTCACCCATTGTCTAGAGCAACACTTGACGTGAAGGAACTGCAGTTAGGAGAGGGAGCCCCTGATGGAGTCCATGGTGTTCCATGACCCTAAGAAGTGGAGAGCAGAATGGGAACAATGACAGGTGATTTATCCATCTCTCTTTCTTTCATGAATATTTCCCAAGACACAGCTTTTTGCAATGTGCTTATTTCACAAAATACAAGCTTTAAAGCTCTCTTTTGAAAGTTTTATTAGTACATATTTGCATTACACAATGAACACACTGAATGTGGGAATATGGTGCGTCTACAGATCATGTCTTAATCCTTTCAGAACGACCAACACTGGGCTGTATGTCTGGATGTTCTGAGTCTAGCTGACAACCGATTGACCATGCGCAACTGCATAGCTCCGTCCACCGTGTGGACTTGCTGCCCCCGATTGCCTACACAGAGGCAGCAGAATTTTCTCCATCAATTGTGAGTGCATTTTCTTGAGCGAGGTGGCAAATCCCTGTAGTCCGAACACTCTGGGAGGATGAAGCAAGATGATTGCATGAGTTTGATGAGATCCCATCTCAAAAACAAAAACAACAGAAATAACAAAAAGAAAAGATAGATTCTCTTAGATGGTGGCTTTTATTATTTGGATGATAAATCTTCTGCACAAGGCCATATGTACAAGGCTTGGCCACCAGCCGGAGGCACAACTGGGAATTGGTGGGACCTTCAGGAGGTGTGGGCTAATGGGGGGAAGTCAGCTCATTGGGAATGTGCCTTTGGGGGTGATTCTGGGACCCTGGCCCCCTCTCTCTTTCTGTTTGCTTCCTGCCCACCATGGGAGCAGCTTTGTGCCCCACACGCTCCACTCCATGATGGAATGGGCTGCTACAAGTCCAACATGACAGGCCAAGTAAGCCAAGGCTGAAAGCTTGAAAACCAGTGGCCAAAGAAACCTGTACTTATGTCGCTTCTGTCAGGTTCTTTTTCAGTGATGGGAACCTGACTTGCGCAGTGGTTGTTCGGGGTATTGCTAAAATCTTTATGAACAATGGCTGTCAGCCTTTTTTTTTTTTCTTAAATTCAGCATTCTCTTCTGAATGTTCTTTCCTTTCTCTGCAACCTTTCCCTCTCATGAAGAGTTTAAGCCTCATTTATTGTTCCACACACAGCAGAAGAGCTTTCCGCTGATCGCTGTCAAGTGCTCAGTAATTTGATTGAGGAGATCTGAAGATTTCAGACAACAGTCTGGTTTCCATGAACACGTCTTCCTTCAGTTATGGTAATTCTCTCCTTGAAACCTCTGTAAATGAAGCCGTCTCCATAAACCACCCTCTCCACTTGGAGCAGAAGCTGACTGAATGGGTTTTAGAGACAAGAGAAGTATCCTTGAATTTTCTAAATGGTTCCATGTGGTGCCCTATGCTGCCATCCATGTGCTTATTTAACCCAGATTTGCTGGCTTCTTGACTTCCTAAGAGTAACCACCGTCCCAGACCGCAAGTGCATACAGTTCTGAGTTTGGTGCCATGGACAGTGTTACTGTCCCCCATGTTATTGTGCGATTTCAGAAATAAGGACTTCTTGCTATTGATCTTATTTTCTTCTTTAGAAGCTCGATGTGAGTGGGACCAGAATAACAAGCTCTTAGCTCACCACTGAGAAGATGCCAGTGCTGGTCCAAAGCTCCGCTTACAACATGCTGCATCTGGACTTTTCCTGTGCAGCCCAGGACCGAGTTAGGGCTGCTCAGCTCCGACTTGCAGTTTATTTTCCTGTCACTATATAGAACGCCAAGATAATCATTTATAAGCCGGGTCACTTTAATTTCACAACCCAACTCACGCGATGTATCTGAATTATCATTGTGATAAACAATTGCAATTAGAACTTTATTCTTTTCAGGGCAAAGAAAAGGTAAGTTTCACAGAAGTGTCATTTCTTTCCTGAATAAAAAAATAAATAAAAACTTCTTTCAAGCTTACTGAAGTAAATTTTAATAACACAAATATGGAAAGATAAAGAGAATAAATTCCTCCGCAATCTGATGATTCAGAGGAAGAGAACAATTTAATTTTACAGTGTAAATGTGTATGTAGTTATTCATTTTACAAAATTAACATCATAGTGTTTTGAAAAGTATTCAATATTTGCTTAAATGTGAGCACAATTTTTCCTATGGAATTGAATCTCTTCTAACATAACTTTTAATGGTAGAGTCCTATTCTTCAGGAGTTTTAAAAGGAACACATCTGGCATATTAAAAGAGAAAATAATGCATGTGGTACAATTTCTGCCATCTTTCTTGGTACTTTCATTTGCTTCCTTTAAATTTTTTATTTCTTTCCTATCTCCTTACTATGTATGTTCACTTATTTTATTTTCCTTGATATTTGGAAAGCATACATTCTCCCTTAAATTTTTTATATGTTACTTTTAGGAAAAATTTCAAAACAAACAATAATAATCTAACATCCACAGAAAGATGTGGCATAGCTTGTAGTTTAAAGGCCATCACTTTCAGAATGAAATATATCTATAATCAAGAATATTAAAAATTGACCTTAAATTTCTCATGAATTCTTATTAAGTATAAGCTGAGATGCTCTTATTTATTAATATTTAATTGTGGACCTTTTCTCCAAGAATAAATTGATTCTTATTTTTCAGAAGAGTGCTCAAATCAATTATTTAATCCTTATTATTTTCTAAGCACCTTGCAATGGTCACAATTACTCTTTTTATATTGCAATATAAGATTCTCGAGTTTTTAAAAAAGTGATTCTAATGTTTGCAAGTTCATGTATGCTTAGGACTATTTTGCTTTTTAAATTTTATTTATTTAGCTTCACTTTACATATAAACGTTTTACATAGTTATGGAGTGCCACGTGGTCCTGTGCTACCTGCACACACTGTGCAATCTTCAAATCATTGTGCGATGCTCACATCTATCTCTTCAAACACTTAAAATTTGTTTGTGGTGAAAACATTCCAAATCCTTCTAGTTTTCTGAAGCAAGCAGTGTACCATTCTTATCATGTACAGTCATCCTAGTGTATGAGTCACATCAAAGCTCCGTGCTCCTACCCGTTATAGCTTGGTACCACTTGTTCCACCTTCTCCATCTGGGTCTACAGATCTTCGCCTGTCCTAGCCTCTGTGACCACTTTTCTTGTGTCTACTTCTCTGAGGTCAAAGCTTTTATCTTCCACATATGAGTGTGACCATGTGGTCTTTGTCTTCCTATTTCTGGATTATTTCACTTCACATAGTGACTCCAGTTCTATCCATGTTCTCATACATCATAAGATTCCATCTTTTTCATGGACACTTACGTGATTTCTATTTCTTGGCTCTTGTGAATAGAGCCGCACACAGTGCTTGGGATTATTGTCACGACTCTGGACATGTTGGAACACATTTTGTAGCCTGCTTGCATGAAGTAAATTCGTAAGTCCTCTTTGAACTCTTAGATGATGTTGCATAGCTTTTGGTTGTCTCACATTTTACACAATAATAAGGAGGAGGACAGTGACTGTGGGAAGCACTGAGACCCATAGGCTCCTTTCTAGCTCGGGACACCGACCTCTCAATTTGAAGATAAATCTGTGAGCATCAGCCATGCAGATGGTTTCATTTCACCAGAACCATCTGGTGCATCCCTGAGTGGTTCCTTTCTTACTACCTCAAAGGACCTCTTTCTTGAAACTCTGCTCTCACCTTCTGGTGTTAGCATTTTTCTCTCTCTAGTACATCACTGCTTCTTACTCCCTACTTTGCACCCATTTACTGCTGTCCTCCACTCTCAGTCTTTGAAAGAGGTATCTATGCTTATTACCTTTAAATTTTCTTCTCCACTTTGCTCCCGACCTTGTGCAATGTCACATTCTCCCCGACAAGTGCCAGTCACCAAAGATCTCTGACAGTGAAGTCTGCGCTGCACCTGATCCATCGTTGGATCCAGCGGAAGGCTTTCTCAACGTTGAAATCTTGCACTGTGTGGTTCCAGGGACAGCACAGTCTGATGGCTTACTCTCTACTGCACTTATCTCTTCTTTTCCATTTCTATTTTCTGTGTACTCTGCAATGTTATTATTTCCTCTAACTCTGCACACTAGAATGGCTCAGCCCTCCACCCACAGTGCCTACGTCGTGTCCTCCTGACAGTTGTCACCTCCACTTGAACTGACACTGGGGCACCCCGCCCATGCCATGACAGGAAGGCACCTCATGATTTTTCTGCCCCACACCGGAACCCCACCCCCATATCCTCCTTCTTCTTCTCAGTTAGCACATCTACTTCATAGGACCAAATGTCTTGGGATCATTTTACTTTTCTTTCTTTCCTACACCATATTCAATTTTGTCAGCAAATCCTTTACTTGCAATCATGTTCGGAATGTGGCCATTTCTTACCCTGGATCCTTAACTCCTTGTTATTGGCCGGTATAAGCTCTTGGCTGGGACACTGTAATAATCACTTAACTGCTTACCCCTTCTGCATCCTTGCTGTTTGCCTCTGTGCCAGTTTTTCTCTGCATAGCACCCACTGAATTTCCTCTTAAACTGTACTTCACCCTGTGTCTCCACTCACCCCCTGCGGTGTCCAGAGCCTTTGCAGCGACCTCAATGTCACCACCCTTCTGTCCTTCTCTGGTCATCTCTCCTGCTGTGGGCCCCTTACTCAGCTCTCCAGGCCACTTTGTCCTCTGCTGTGTGTCTCACACCTGGCCGGTAGGCATCCCTGTGTGGCTTGAGCCCCTGCCGCTTCCTCCTCCTGGGACGGTGCCCCAGATGTGACACAGATTGCTCCTCATCAGACCCTTTCATTCCTTCCCCAGCATCTCCTTCGAAGTGAGGCCTTTAGTAAATCCGTTTTAAAGTTGCCACTTTTACTTCTGCCTCCTGTATTCAGCCCTATGTTGCTTTAAGCTCAGGGCCTGGCACACAGTAAAAGCTTGGTGAAATTTTCCAATTAATGGAAGATATTAGGTCACAGTTCACTGCAGACAAGTGGGTCTGGTAATACAAGAGAGAACACCATCTTTCAAAACTGTTAGTGCATCACTGCTTGTCAAACTCATTTGCAAATAAGAGTAGAGGTGTGAATTAGGTGAATTCCATGACCGTGAGGTCACAGGATGTGCCCGATCCTTGGCCTTACCCTTCCTTCCACCACTCACCTGGTGATGGACCTGGGGACCCCTGCTCCTTGTGGCTGGCTGTGTCCAGACTGATCTGTGGATAAGCCACCTCGTATTTATAATCATGTTTCAGCATTTACACTTCTGTGTATTTTCAAAGCCTGTGATGAATATTATTTCATGTGTGAGTACATGGTTTGAAGACCAGTGCATTTCCTATTTCTCGCAACCACTACACCTCTCCTTTTCTCCTGATTGTTGATATAATCCTCCTTCAAATTTCAGTTGAACTCTGGTGGCAAGCCAGGTTCCAGGGCAGATTCTTGCTGTCTCTCGTTCGCTTCTTCCACATGGAGCTGAACCAGGGATCTTCCTCTTCTGTTCCATAAAAGGGTGGGGAATTCATTAGTTGAGAATCCCAACAGAGCCGTATATTTTCCGTGTGGTAGAGAGTGAATGAACAACTACCATCCACAGATTGCAAAACTTATTGTCACAGTCTTTCTGTCTTTCTTTAAAACCTTAAATATAAAGTATTACACCCATCTACTTCTCTGGTTTGTTGCATATACTGGGAGTTTGAATGAAGAATTGATGTATAAAAATAAAAGATTTATTGTAGCCAAAGGACCAGTCTGAGAGCAGCTTCCCAACACTGGTTGATTTTCAGTGCTGTGTCTTTGGCTCAGCGGTTTGTGGGGTTCACAATGAGATTTAAATCAGGTTATCATCTTCCCAACAGTGGCTTGCTCCCCTCTACATAGAAAAGTGAAGAATTATCCATGCAAGTTGAAAATTATAGTACTTTGTATTTCATCTTCATATATTTTGAAGTTTATAAAAATTCCATGCAGATTCAGGTGATAGTTTGTATAATATTCTTAATTTTTAGATTATTAGAGCCACTTTTAGTTCAGTGTATAAAATTCTGGAAACTGGGTCAGACAGACTCAGCTTTGGATAATGATTCAACTGTCAAGTTGCATGAGACTTAGAATTCCATACAGTGGTTTTCTCATCCATGAAGATTGGGAACTGTCTCGTAAGACTCCGAATTGGTCAGGATCATGTTGGTAATGACTTATTTATATTTTATTTATAAAGGTTTACATAATAGACTTGAAATACATGCTTGTGATTATTAGAAGATTATTCATGTTCATGAAGTGCTGTTTTGTCAAATCAAAGCAGTTGAGTGTTAAATTTCTGTCCAGATATTATCTTACAGAGAGTACCTCAATTATTTTCTTCATTTTCTTGGGAATACCTAGAGGGGTTACTATAGTTTGATTTTTTGGAATTTTATCTATTCTAACAGAAATACAACTGTGGGTCTGTCTTAGTTGCTTTCTCATTGCTGGAACAAAATACCTAAGATCCACAAGTGAAAGGAACAGAGGTTTATTTTAGTTCACAGTTCATAGAGGTTTCAGTTGACAGTCAGCTGGCTCCAGGCCGGGGTGGCATGGCAGAGGGGTATGGTGCGGGAGAGACAGCTCATGAGGCAGGCAGGAGGCAGTGAGATTTCCTTCTACTTTCATGTTTATTCCATCCAGGCTCCAAGCCTACTGGTTGGTGTCACTCACGCCCAGGGTGGATTTTAGCTCTTCAGTAAATCGACCATCCACACCCAGAACTGTGCTCAACCCATCCATGGACTGATCCAGAGTCACACACCCGTGATCCAGAAGCACACACCCATGATCCAGCACCACACACCCATGATCCAGCACCACACACCCATGGTCCAATGCCACACACCCATGATCCAGAAGCACACACCCATGATCCAGCAGCACACACCCATGATCCAATACCACACACCCATGATCCAGCACCACATGCCCGTGATCCAGCATCACACACCTATGATCCAGCACCACACACTCACGATCCGGCACCACACACCCATGACCCGGCATCACACTCCCATGATCCAGCACCACACACCTGTGATCCAGAACCACACACCAATGATCCAGAACCACACACCCATGACCCAGCACCACACACCCATGATCCAATACCACACACCCATGATCCAATACCACACACCCATGATCCAGAATCACACACCCATGATACAATACCACACACCCATTATCTAGGACCACGCACTCATGATCCAGCACCACACACCCATGATCCAGCACCACACACCCATGATCCAGCACCACACACCCACGATCCAGCACCACACACCCATGACCCAGCATCACACACTCATGATCCAGCACCACACACCCTTGATCCAGTCACTCCCCAAATCCCCACTTATTAGCCCATCAGGCTGTGGGGGGACATCTGGATGTAAGCCATAACAAGCTTCCAGAGTGACAAAAAAGTGAATGAATAACACAACTTGCAGAATTTTCTACTTTACGGGAAAAAATATATCGTGAATTGGCATTTTCCACCAATAGTAGAGCAACAGCTTACTTCTTGGATGTGAAATTGCCATATATATATATATGTAAATATATATATATATATATATATTTTTTTTTTTTTTTTTTTTTTTTTTTTAATGTGGGTACTGGGAGTCAACCTGAGGACCTCGCACTTGCCAGGCAGGTGCTTACGCCACTGAGCCAGGTCACCGGCCCTACCCTATATTTTTAAGTGCAGAAATTATTTCCACCCTAAAATCAATTTTGTAAGCATGGACTGTTTTGTCATATTGAATACATATTAGGTTTTTTTGGGGGGATTGAATGCAGAGACATTGCACTGAGATACACAGCCCCCCCTTTTATTTTATTGTGAGACGAGGTCTCACTGCGTCACTAAATTGTTCAGGCCGGGATTGAACTTGCCATCCTCCTGACTTAGCCTTGGCCTCAGCATGGGAATTCTCGGTGTGCACCACCACACACTGCTTTGCTTTTCTCATAGACCAAACTTCTTAGCTAGGGAATTATGCTAAATTATCTTTTTTCTATCATTAGCAAACCACATATAACATTTCTTCAGCTAGTGAAATACAATGGTGGTTTCTTAGCTCTTAAGGGATCCTCTTAGAGTCTTACCTCAATCTGAGGTAAAACCCATGGGAAATGTGCTTAGGACTGTGAATTATACCCCTGAGCAAAGTTGTCATGGTCGTGATCTGAGTGCCTGCTCATAACCCTCCCTGGACTATTTCTGAGAAGCTACAGTACAAAAAGTCACTTGAGACAGAAGCACACTTTAAAAGCAAAATTTAGAGAGCTGGGACAGTCCCCGGGACTTGATTCTCTGAATGAGGAGATGCAAATGGCACTTTGTGTGTTAGGAGAGGGTGGGAGGTGCCTGTGGCAGCGCCCTGCGTGGCCCAGCGTTTGTCCGGCTGCTGTTGTTCCACTGATGGGCAAATCAAAGCCTCAGGCCCACGGCTCTGGTCTCAGATAGCTCATCAATAAGTCTGCGCACAGAATATTAGAAAGCGATTAACAGCTCCCCCTGCTCTCAGCTCAAGACTTATTTTCTGTCCCTGGCGGGGCCTGAGTGCAGGCAGCTGTACCCTATAATTTTATGAAGCTGCCTTATAGTATCTGGAGATTTTCCCATCTTAATCTGCTCTATTTCCGTGGAATAACAAAGGCATGCAGAGGAAATTTCAAGGAAGGAGGAAGCAAGAAAACAAGACTGTCCGGAGCCTGTGGGACCAAGGGACTCTAAGCCTTTGATTTCGGTAGTGAAGGTTCCATTCACGAACATGTGTGAGTAGCGTACAGCCCCACACTCAGAAGGAAGGCTGTTCTTTTGGTTAGGGATACTCACACACGCACACACACACACGCACATGCACACCTGTCTCTATAGACACACACATTTCATCTGTGACTGCTTCCTTTCATTTCATATAACTTTCAGTTTGTGTGGTCTGATACGGTCATGGTAGATTTACAGAGTTAAACTGTGAACATCCAGGCAGGCCATCACCGTCCTCTTCATATGTGATTCATTTAAACGGTCCCAAACAGATATGCAAACAATGGTTCCAGAGAAAGCGGCATCAGAGGATGAGGCGATATTACAGTGTTTTCTTTTAGTCAAAACTGCGTGTAGCTCTATATTTAGAATGTTTCCATTTGGGCTAGGAGAATTTCTAAGTCTATAGCAAGGTTTTTATTTGTCAAAAGTTGTAAACTAATTTGGTATTATTGTGCAAAACGTTTCAGAAAGGCTGACCCCCCCGCTCTCTTTGTCTCGAGGTGCACGTGTGTGTCTGAGTGTGAGCTCTCACCAGTGTGTGTCTGGTTTTGCATCTCTGGTCCCTGGTATCACGTTTGGCTCTGTTCTGTATTCATATTTTAAAGTCTGGGAGGGAAAGTCAGAGGAACAGAGGGCCCAGGATGGGGGAGCTGACAGAAACCATGAAGCAGCTGATTGAGAAAACACCTTCATGATCCTGCCACACATGGATAGGTTGCTGTGGTTGTTCACAGGGCCCCTTGAACTCCCGATCCTTGTTTAAGAGACAAGGATTTTGTTCCAAGGGCTTTGATCTGATTAGCACGGAAGAAGAGTAGAGAACTAGAACCAAAGCACATTTGTCTCTCTATCCATTCACTTAGATTCCTTTAATCGTAAAGTGACAGGAAAGACAAATATATGTGGTTTTTTATCCTTCTATCCCCATCATCCTCTTTCCTTATTTTATTACTATTTTCACTAATACTGAATTTTGAAAAAAATTCAAGCATGTGAGAACTTGAAAACGAAGGTGAAATGACACTGTATGGTCATCTAGTTTCAACTGTTTTAAGCTTTTGTCAATAATCTGTCTATATGTATATTTTTGCTAAACTCTAGTTATCCACCTGTCTCTCTGAGCAAGACCTTTCGATATTTCTACTTCAAGGAGTCAACTAAAGCACATACCATTTCGTTACAAGCTTTCTTTTTTAATTATAACATGTTTGCAGTACATAATGATTACATTTATTGTGGGTAGTTAGTACATGTACACAGAACATCTTAATTTTTTGTGTCCCATCTCCTCCACCCCCTCCATCTCTTGGTTTCCTTCTTATTTGTAAAAAACATTTACCTCCCCTTTTCTTATCTTTTATTTTGCTCTTTATTTATACCTAGGTTTCTCATACAAGAGAAACCATCCAATATCTAAGCTTGTGTGTCTGATTTATTTCACTTAATATTATGGTCCCAAGGTGCATCGATTTTCCTGCAGATTCCTTAAATTTATCCTTCTTTTGGGTGGAGTGGTACTCCGCTGTGTGTAAACACCACGTTATCTTTATCCATTCATCTGTTGATGGACATAGAGGCCACATTAAAGATTTAGCTCTTACGAATTGTGCTGCTATAAACATGGGTGTGCCTGTGTACCTGTAAGATGACATCTTTAATTATTTTGGGACGATATCTAGCAGGAGAGTAGCTGGGTCAAATGGAATTTCTAGTTTCAGTTTTCTGAGGAATCTCCACACTGATTTCCTCCTCACTTACTCTAGCGGAGCTGCTCTGCTTCAGGCCACCGGATTTCAGCGCTTACAGATGTCTCCCCACCCATGGAACCGGCGCCTCCCGCTGTGGTGTCCCACCAGCTCCTCCACTCCCTGATAACCATTTGGCGTGACCCAAAGACTTGACTAGATCCAGATTTAAATTTGAGGAATGACGTTTCACCAGGAATTCTGTGAACATCGTAGTGCACGTGTTTGAGGAACAGAGTTAAAGCTCTACTCAGAAAACAGAGTGACACACTTCATTAGTTTTTTTCTTTAAAAGAAGAGTGATTTTAATTTGCATTTCTCTCATGGCCAGTGATGATAATGGGCATTTTTTCACGTATCTATTGGCCATTATTTTATTTTATAGAAAAAATGCAAAACAAAATTTCATAAAAAAGTAATACGAGAATAACAATAGTTAATATATTGCATATTGTTATCTTTAAAGTAGTTACTCAGAGTACAAGATACAAGCATAAAAATTCTCCAATCTATATTAGCACAAACCTTCCTTTTCAATGAACTAAGAGACATTAATAGTATAACTAACTAGCATTTTTTTCCTTTTCCCTTCCTTCCTTTCCCCTTTTCCCTAACTTAGCTCCATTTTCCTTTTGAACAATTTCTTTCCATTTCACAATATCTATTGCACATTTTAGACTTTGTTTACTCTTTCAACTTCTCACACCAGGGACACAATACAATGTTTATACATGTGAGTCTGATTTATTTCACTTATGAGTATGATCTCTAATTGCAACCATTTACCGGTAAAAGTCTCATGTTTATCCTTCTTTATGGCTGAGTAGTACTCCATGGTATAAAAAGACCACATCTCTTTTATCCATTCCTTTGTTGGTGGGCATTCGGGTTGGTTCCAAGATTTGGCTATTACAAATTGTGCTGCTATAAATATGGGTGCCCATATATCGCTGTGGTACGATGTTTTTAATTCTTCTGGGAAGATACCCAGAAGGGGAGTAGCTGGGTTGAATGGGACCTCTAATCCTAGCTTTTTAAGGAATCTCCATACTGATTTCCATAGTGATTGCACCAGTCTACACTCCCACCAAAAATGGAGAAGGGTTCCTTTTTCCCTGCAGCCCCACCAGCATTTGTTATTGGTTGATTTCTTGATGATAGCCATTCTTTCTGGAGTGAAATGGAATCTCAGTGTTGTTTTAATTAGCATCTCTCAAATGATCAGTGATGCTGAGCATTTTTTCATATATTTATTTGCCATTGCATTTCATCATCTGAGAAGTGCTTATTCATCTCAGATGCCCATTTTTGAATTGGGTCTTTGAATTTGGGGGGTCTGATTATTTTCAATTCTTTATATGTTCTAGATAGAAGCCCTTTGTCTGAGGGACAACTGGCTAAAATTTTTTCTCACTCTGTGGGTTGTCTTTTCATTCTGTTGATGATTTCTTTTGCTGTTCAAAAGCTTTTTAATAAGATGAGATTCCTGTTGTTGACTCTTTGAAGTATTTCCCATGCCATCTTGGTTTTGTTATGAACTCTTTGTCTACATCTATGTCTTCAAGTTTTCTAACTACTTTCTCTTCCAGTAGATTTAGTGTTTCTGTTTTAATTTTTAGATTTTTTTTTTTGTGGGTACCGGGGGTCGACCTCAGGACCTCGCGTGCCAGCAGACGCCCATGGCTCTGAGCGATATCATTGGCCCTTTTTTTGTATGTGGGTTCCGGGAGTTGAACTTGGGCCCTTGCCCTTGCCAGGCAGGTGCTTACACCGCTGAGCCTTCTCAATGGCCCTAACATTTAGATCTTTGATCCATTTTGACTTTAGTTTAGTGTATGGTGATAGACATGGGTCTAGTTTTAGTTTTGGCATGAGGAAAGCCAATTTTTCCAACACCATTTATTAAAGAGGCTATCTTTCTTCCAGTGAACATGTTTGGCCCCTTTGTCAAAGATAAGGTGGCTGAGTGTGTTTTGAGTTGCATCTGTACCTTCTATTCTTTTCCACTGATCCTCAGGTCTGTTTTTTTTTGCCAGTACCATGCTGATTTTATCATAGTAGCTTTGTAGTATAATTTCAAGTCAGGGATTATGATGCCTCCTGCTTTGCCCTTGTTGCACAGAATTACTTTTGCTATTCTAGGTCTCTTCTGTTTCCAAATGAATTTTAGGAATGTTTTCTCTAGTTCTGTGAGGTATGCTAATGTTATTTTGATTGAGATTGCATTAAAATTGTAAAACAATTTTGGGAGTATGGCCATTTTCACTATGTTGGTTCTTCCTATCCGTGAGCAAGGGATATCTTTTCATTTTCTGATGTCCTCCTCAATCTCCTTTTTCAGAGTACTGTAATTTTCAATATATAGATCTTTTACTTCCTGTGTTAGGTTGATTCCTAAGTATTTCATTTTGTTGGATACTATTGTGAAGGGTGTGGTTTTCCTAGTTTCTCTCTCAGTGAATTTTTTGTTTGTGTACAGGAATGCTATTGATTTTTGAGTATTGACTTCGTATCCAGCTACACAACTGAATTTGGTTATTTAATCTAAAAGTCTTTTGGTGGAGTTTTTGGGGTCTTCTATGTAAAGTATCGGATTATACACCATAAGCAAATGGGATTTATCGCAGGAATGCAGAGATGGTTCAACATATGTAAATCAATAAATGTAATACACCATATCAACGGAGTCAAAGACAAAAATTACATGATCATCTCAATAAATGCAGGAAAAGCTTTTGATAAAGTCCAACACCCAAACCCTACAGAAAATCAGAATAGATGGTCTTTATCTCAATCTGATAAAAACCATCTATGACAAAGCAACATCCAACATCATACTAAATGGACAAAAACTGAAAGCTTTCACTCTAAATTGATGAACAAGGCAAGGATGTCCACTATCACCACTCCTATTCAACATAGTTCTGGAAACTTTAGCCAGAGCAATTAGACAAGAGAGAGAAATAAAGCAATAAGGATAAGAAAGGAAGTTAAATTATAATTATTTGCAGATGACAGAGTGATTTACTTTAGACCTTGTGGTGACTTATCTGGACCTCATCCTCTTCACAGTGGGCTGACGGGTGCACCACTCTGATTAAAGCCAGGCTCCCCTACTGCAGCCGGGGTGGGAGATCTGGGCACAAGTGATTCTCCCCTGTCCAACTCTGTCCTCAGATTCCCTACTTCAGACACTGAGAGCTGAGGGGGCCACAGCCATTCACATGCAGTGTAATAGTCTATGTTTATGGATCTTAGGAGCAAGAGAGACTTCAAAACAAGTATCTGACTTAAATTGCTAAATTCTTTTTGTTTTTGCAATCTATTTTCATTTTATTTCATTGGTATATGTTTGCCATATACAATAATTACATTCATTTGGGGGAATTAGTACATATATTGTATATATCTGTATTTGTATCTATATCTATATCATATCTTGATCATTTTCAATCTCCTTTCCCATCTCCAAAAAGTCTCCCTCCCTCTTTCCAACCTTGTGTCCTTTATTTCACTCTTTATTTATATTTTAGGTTTCTCATATAAGAGACATCATGCAATATTCAACCTCCTGTATCTGACTTATTTCTCTTAACACTGCAGGCTTAAGATCCAGCTGCTTTCCTGTGAATGACGTGATTTCATTCTTCTTTGTGTGTATCTGCCACATGTTCTTTGTCTGTTCGTTGTTCCATGGGCATCTAAGCTGTTTCCATAGCTTAGGTACTGTGCGTTATGCTGTATAAACAGGGATATGCAGATTATTACCGTAGCGTGATGACGTTAACTCTTTGGGGAATGTACCCAGGAGGGCTACAGAAATGGCTGAGTTATTACCAAGTCCTTGGACCAACCGTGGTCTGAGCCTCAGCTGGCACTGGCTAAGACACAGGCACGGGCTCTCCCTCTGCAGGTGTGGGAGGGGACTGGGGCTCTGCAGGTCTAACAGCTTCTCGCAGAGGCAGGCAGAGGCCCCTGCTCCAGGGGACACAGCTTGAAAACAAGGAGCAATGTTGTCACCTGAGAATCTGAGAATTTGGTGACGGTTGTCCTTTAGGTGATTGTATTTGTTTATTGTGTCCTGAATGAACCAGAAGTGGACACAACTCAGGAATTATTTCTGAGACCCGTACTTGAACTTATGGACTCCTGCTCCCTACCTGACTTCCCCGATTACTCTGTGTCTGCATCTACACAATGAAAATGCTAATACCAGCTTGTCCCAAGGCTGGAAGAAAGATCAAGGCGGGGAATGTGTGTGAGACCCTTCTTAAACTGCAAACAGCCAAATTCCTTCAAATATCACTGAGGTGCTGGTCTCTAAATGCCGGATCCTTGTGAAACAAGCCCTGTGAGTGGAGACACAATAAATTAGGTGGGAGAATGGTGTGAGGAGAATACAAAATTAAACTCTGCTCACTTCCAATGATAGTTATAGAAGATATTAGTTAATATTAGAGGGGAAGGAACAAAAGGAGAAAACATTTAAATAAATCAGCTGGATATACATTTTTCCCCCAATCCCAAAATTATTCCCTGAATGGAAAATAGGTAACATTGAAAAATTATACTAATTACTTGGGCATGGAGGTGCATGCCTGTTATTACAACACTCTAGGAGGCTGAGGCTGGAGGACTGAAAGTTGGAGCCCAGCCTGGGCAACTTAGGGCTTAGCAAGACTTTGTCTCAAACTTAAAAAAGGGCTGGGGGTGTAGCTCAGTGCAAAGGCTGTGGATTCAATTCCCAGTACTGCACAAAAGAAAGAAGGAAAGAAGAAAAGGAAAGAAAAAAGGAAAGAAAGAAAGGAAAAAGGGAGATAAATTCAAGTAATGAACTTTCATTAGATAGCTTTTCTTTCTAAGATGACGAGAAAGAGCATCTTGGCACAGTAAAGGCAGACCTTTGAGTCGGGCAGATCTTCACGTGGCATTTCCTCCAATCGTTCGATGTACAGCCACCCCTTGACCTTCGTCAGGCCTTTCATGAATCAGAATTTTACGATGCTCTCTGCTGACAGGTGACAATTTTTGTGAAAGTGCATGGCAGTGTCCTCAGCCCTTAGTAACTATTGAGTAGCATTTGATGGGCATGTTCTTATTCTGTGACCTTAGAAAGATAGATGACATCACTTCTCATGGGTTAAAGTTCATGACATGAAATAAATAAAGCAGTCAAAGGAAAATCTAGGCACTAATTATGTTTATAGATGTCAAAACAACTGTGGAACTTCACAAATATTTGGAATTATGTATACCCCCTCCAAATTCAATTTTTATGCTATTATGATTTATGCTGTTCCCATTTTCTCTTTAAGATATTTTCTCACTTCATTCTGAAGAGCTTTTTGCAGACTGACTCGGTCACAAATATGGTGCTTGTTTTCCTTAATTTATCATTCCTGGCCTAAGCCCTCCTTCTGTATCTCACTGGCATGGAGTGTGTTGGAGCACGGAAGCCGATGTAAGGTCATGGCCGAGTCTGAGGACCTCAGACCTAAGACCCTTTAGATGCCTGACCCATGACCTTGCTCTCATTTAGCCAGATCTGGGCTCGAGTTTCAGGCAGATCCGCCAATATTTGCCGTTTGTCCTCTTGCGCATTTTTGCCACTGAATAAAAGCTGAGGTCATCCTCTCAACCTGTTCCTTGTGCTACAGCATTGGCAAAATTTTACATGGGAGAAAATGCATCTCTTTGCATGTGTTGTCATGACAGTGTAGATTGCTGCTACTGCTATCGCTTGGATGACCCCCCCAAGTGCTTAATAAAATCTAATTCCTACTGTGTGGTATTAAAAGGGTAGCAACAGTCTGACTCCTGTCTTTGGAAGTGAGAATGAGGGAGACTCTTTCTCACCATGGGATGCCTGTGCTGCATGGGATACTGCAGTGTCCTCTCCAGCGAGAGTGACCTTAGCCACACACAGATGCCCTCTCCAGGCCTTTGCAGCCATGAGAGCCATGGCGGAATAAACTTCTACTCTTTACAACATATCCTGTGGTGTTCAGTCTTAGCAATAGGAAAAGGAGTAAGACACCTACCTCTCCATCTTTTTCTGTGATTTCTGTGATCCTGAGATGAACTCACAGGTGATAGCAGAGGTAAAAACAATGAGAAATGGGTGGGATGGAAAGCTTTAAAGAGAAAAGCAAGGGACTCCAGGAAGTACAGAAATTGTAAATGAAAAACTAGAGAGCTGTAGATGATTAAATATAAAAATCCAAGTCAACAATGACCTAAAATGATTTTAAACAAAGAATAATCCAGTTTAGTAACAATGGTCTTCTAATAGCATAAATTATGTTTCAATGCAGTATTTCAAAATTATAATTCACTTTCAAAGCTTTCAAAAAGTCAGTGCTATTGGAGGACAAAACCTGACTTGATTGTTCAAGTTTAATTTTTGCTTTGGCGTGCTGTGAAATAATGCATCAAACAGTTCCCTCCCGAGAAAGTCACTGAGGGAACAAACTGTGGCTTGGGAAGCCGAATTCCACCAGGCACATGGATCATGGCCCCTGTAATCTGTCTCACTTTCTAACCATCATTTGAGAAAATGGGAAAAAGAAGAAGCAAGAAGCTCATTTAAAACAAAAGAAAAAAAAGAGTGGACAATTCAGTCATTTTCTCTCCAAATTTATCAGTCTGTGGGCTGCCTGATGGGGAGGTCCCAGGGAGGAACCATTTGCACAGAGAGATTTATCAGGCTGGGCCCAGCAGCGTGTGTACGAGTTAATAAAGATGCTAGGAGGGAGGAATTAACTTCAGGAGCCCAGCATAGAGCTCATTTCAGAAAAGGAATCAAGTTCCCTTAAAAGCAGGAAATGAAAAATGACAGAGAGTAGGCACAATACTGTAACTTCTTGAGAAATTTGGGTGAATATACAAATTTAAATTGATTGATAGTCCAAGATGGAATGGGACTACAATTAATCAAAAGTTTATAAACAGAATGTGTAGAATGTTTCAGAGAGGCAAGTCAGCAGGTTACTGATGCTGAATTTGGTTAACTTTTAGGATGAGAAGGACAGAAATCCCGAATGTAGGAAGCAGAATTTCACACACATTTTGCCAGTCCAGAATCCTCTCCAAGACCTCTGCAAAACATTTCAGCATAGGGGAGTGGGAGAAGGAGAGGAAGGAAGGATTAAAATGAAGTATGTATATGTACCAACTGCCTATGGTGAATGTATTCATCATGTACTGTGATCATGTACTAATAAAAAAGTAAATAAAAGAGGAAGACTAGTAATACTGTAATTTATGGATGTTTCCCTCTTGTTCTTCACAGTTTTAAAATATTTGTGTGTGTGTGTGTGTGTGTGTGTGTATATGTTTCTTCTTTCAAACAAGAAAATAGTTTTCAGTGATTACCTCGCTTAGCAAAATGATAGTGACCTTGACCTTTCAAATTATTCTTTTTTTTTTTTTGTGGGTACCGGGGGTCGACCTCAAGACCTTGTGCACTAGCAGGCACCCATGCCGCTGAGTGATATCACCGGCCCTTCTTTCGTATGTGGGTTCCAGGAGTCGAACTCAGGCCCTCGAGCTTGCCAGGCAGGCACTTATGCTGCTGAGCCATCTCACCAGCCCTCAAACTATTCTTAATTTGACTGATATGTCTTTATTTTTCAAATTCGGTAGTACGGACGATTATGTCATGGATAACATCCTTGGGTGTTACTATTTTACAGTGAAGATAATTTGTCTACGTGGAGGTCTTTAATTAAATCATTTGAGATGTGGTCATTGAGAGCTCACTGCAACCTGGACATCAATTTCTGTCCATCAGCTGCATTTAAAGTTGGGATTGTGGGAGGGGAAGGGGCTTCTGGATGGGCTCCTGGAGACTCCCACGCACTGCCAGGCTTTGCTGGTGCACAGCTCTGTTTGAGAGGGGTGAAGGGAAGTGTGTGGGGGAGCAAGACTTCAATTACTGTCGGTGTTGACAACATGATATGAGCTGTGTGGGGAAGTCTGTGGAAGGATTTCATAGGACTAAATGCCCAGGAGTAGGATTAATACGTCAAAGATGAATACATTTCTTTTGCTCTTGAAATGTACTACCATTGTGTTCTCCACAATTGTACCAATTAACAATGTTATTGAGAAGGAATTAGGGTGATTCTGTGTGTCTCATTTTGGATTAAGTCCTAACATGTATTTAGATTTATGTTAATTTAATAGGTGTAAAATTGAATTTCGTTGTTGCTTAAATTTCTCTGCTTTCATTACAAATGTTCTTGGACATTTTCCATGTGTTTCTTTATTGTTTCTATTTTCTAATTTCTAATGGTCCCGCTCATAATAATTACTCATCTTCTATTGGAGTATTGATAATTTTCTTGCAATTTTGGAACCATTGTTGCTCTCGTGAAAAAGATACTAATTGCAAAAACAATAAATATATATTAGGAATCATATAGAAAAGGTGTGGAGTTATCATTAGGCAAAGGTCTAATAATGATTTAGAGATGGACTAAGAACAAAGGCACATTGCTTCCTCTCTAGTTAGTTGTCATCTAAGGAACAATATCAGGGGCTAGGGGAGAAAAACTCAGATGTCCTATATCCTAGGTAATCACTATTAAGAGCGACAAGTTGTGTTATACATTTTGCAAATCACTGTCCAATCTACTTTTATGCCTATTAAATGGAGTGAGTCTTTTCCTGTGCCAAAGTCACATTTTCTGTTATAAAATTTATCAAAACCACTTAAAAGTGACTTGCATGAGAACGGAAATGGTTTAAATTCTGGGGAATGGTTGCACGGTCCTGATCCTCTTGCATGAGACATGGTCATTTGACTGAGGAAATGCGGCCAGGAAGGGCATCGTTGCACTGAAGCAGAAGCATTGAGGTACGCGCTATTTGCCCTCCGTGTGGTGTTGGGAATGGCGGCGCAGCGTGTGTTGTTTCAGTCTAAACCCTCGGATGAATGAGCAGAGCAGCAGCCCCACTCTGCCGTGTACGTGCAGCATGAGAGAGCGAGCCATGCTCTGCTTGTACGAGTCATGGAAATTTGAAGGATCATTTATCAGCACCGTGAGGCAGCATCCAAACCACCTGACAGAGCCGCGTTCCTTCTGAAAGGGATGTCGCAACTCCTGCCAGCTTCCTTTTTGTTACTATGCATGTGCATTGCTGTGGCAAACAGCACATGTTGTTTGTGTCTGCGTTCTTGCTGTCCACTGTTTATTCAGTGGCAGCTGATTTATACTTCTTATATTTTTAATGTTTTAATCAAACATCTGTACTCTGGATAACATTTCTTTGTTTTGCTTTTCTCGCAGAGATTCCATAACAAGTGCCCACTCCGACCTACATTCTCAAGATTTCCCAAAGTAAAGCTTTCAGTCCACACCCTCTTTTTGGTCAATGAACCCTTCCACAAAAATGAATTCTGCATCTTGTCTTGCAGTCTCATCTATTCTCCTCTCAAAGTACCTTCAGAGCGTGTTGCCTTCTCTCTATCTGCACTGTGTCTGCTCTCTTTCAGTTCCTTGTAATTAGGCACTCAACAGCTACGGTCATCTCAGCTGTCTCTAAAACTTTTCCATCCCTACCAAGTCATTTTTCTATAATTTGTTTTTAATAGCTTTTAGTAATTCTCTATGATTTCCTATTGCTTCTAGGATAAAGTCATTAGGTTGCATTCTGAACTAATTGACAACAGCATTTCAGGTGCGTGATTACGTTACTTATCGTTTGCTGTCCAGTAGACTTTATTTTTTAAACATTAAAAAGCAGGGAAGGGAAATATTCACAATAATGTACTGCCTCTTTGAGGATCTGTCCTAGTCTGATAAGCCCAATAAGTAAATTGAGATTTTTCATGGCTCCCATTTCAATGCGACCCTGGGTGAATATAGTGTGGAACGATCCAGTGTCTCATGGGCTACCACCTAAAGTCCTAATCCACAAGAAGTGAGGAGCCTTGAAACTGCCATGTTGCCTAAAACGCCCACTGCCTCGCTGCATGTGTCTCAGGAGTTACTGACTATTGTCACTGTCTTAGTGCAAACAAATCAGATGATTGTCCTCCTCCTCCTGGGAAAACAAGGAGGTGATCGTCGATCTGAGGAGTTGGTCACAATGTGACGTGTACGTTCCCCCATGATACGTTAACGTCTGGTTAACACCGCGGCCTTTTCCCATCCACTCTGTCACTTCACACAGCAACAGCGGTATTGCCTACACTCAGTGGTTTTTGTCCATTTCTCTTCGTGTTGCATCTTTACTAGTGATTTGGTTCCCACTTCAAAGGCTATTCCTTCTCTTCTGTACGTGGCGAGCACATCCCCGTCCAAGAGCACTGAGTTCCAATGCAGAGTACAGATGCCAGTGCACCATGTCTTTCCTGAAGCATGTTCATATCTACTCTGTTTTGTACTCATCTTGCACCGAACATTTCTGTTACAGGGATCACAAGGCGCTTACTCATGTATTTTTCTCTCCAATTAGATTGTGAAATCATTTAGGAAAAATGTCTTTGTGCTTTTCATCTTGTCCCAATAGACACTCAGTGAATGTTTGCTATTTGAAAAATGAAGGCAAAATATACCAATAAGAGCCCATGGTTCTCTATATTGAAAAACTCACAGGAAAACCATCTGTATTTTATTTTATTTTATTTTATTTTTTTATGTGGGTACTGGGAGTTGACCTCAGGACCTCATGCTTGCCAGCAAGCACTTGTGCCACTGAGCGATATCACTGGCCCTTTTTTTCCTTTCTGTGGGTTCCGGGAGTCGAACTCAGGACCTCATTCTTGACAGGCAGGCGCTTATGCCCCTGAGCTATCTCACTGGCCCCATCTGTATTTTATTAAAATACTTTAATAATATCTACCAAGAAGAGCATGGTGATAAATGCTTGTAATCCCTGCATTCTAGGAGGCTGAAGCAGGAGGGTCACAAGTTAGAGCCCAGCCTGGGTAAGATGTTGTCTCAAAATAAAATATGAAAAGGGCTGAGGATGTAGCTCTGTGGGTAGGGGGCTGTAACCACTGAATCCCAGTGATCAGCAGAAAGGGCTCTGGGCTCAATCTCTACCACACACATATACACAAAAAATCTACCAGGTTTACATATAATATTCTAATAATCAAAGCACATTATCCTAATAAAAAACAGAGGCATTCTAGAGGAAGTTCCATTTATTACTTATCTTTTGACTTTTATTAGGAAACATTTCAAGTGTACAGAAAAATAGAAATTATCATAATGATTATATTCACATGTAGATATAATAATTGATAACTTTTTCATAGAGATGTATTTGCTTTTGCTGAAATATTTTTAAAATAAATTCTAGCACATGTCTTTATTCCTTGAATTGTTTAGGTCCTATTGTTTTATATTGTTTTTGAGTTCTTTGAAGTGCTTGTTTTCTTTCTAGTTGTGCTTTCAAGAAAGAGGAAGTGAAGGTCCTTTTATAGTTGGTATTTGTTTACCCCTTTCTATTCTCTCAGTTTTGCTTTGTGTATTTTGAAATTCTTCTTTGGTTCATATACTTTTCAGATTTTTTTTTTTTTGACTATTGGGGGCTTGTTTTCTTTAAATTGTCTCCCCATCTTGCCTGGTAAACTTGTTCTCTACAGTCTACTGTACCTGACTGTATATAGTTATCTCTCATTTTTCCTTGAGTAATATATACCTGATATATCTCTTCCCATGCTTTCAACTTGTCACAACTGCTATATTTGAAGTCAGCTTCTTGTAGGAAGCATACAGTTGGGCCATGTTTTATAACCTATTCTGCTAATCTTTGTTTTAGCTTGTATATTTAGACCACTTATCTTTAATATAATTATTGATATGTTACAGTGTAAACTTCCCATTTTATCTTCTATTTTCTATTTTTCTTTGTTCTCTGATTCCCTCTGTCTCTCTGTCTCTGTCTCTCTCTCTCTTTCTCTCTTTCAGGATTGAATCCAAGGGCTTTGCACTGAGCTACATCCCTAGCCCTTTTTTATTTTGAGACAGGGTCTTGCTAAATTGCCCAGGCTGGGGTCAAATTTATGACCCTCCTGCTTCAGCCTCCCAGAGTGCTCCAATTACAGGAATGCACTACTATGCCCTATATGATGGTCAATTTTGGACTGAAACTTAGACATTTTCATGTTAAGTAGCGAGACTCCCAATCTTACTTAAATCTCTGTTTTAGATAGCTGTCTAAGAAGATAGGGGGCATTCCCTCATTATACCATAGGGACAGAAGTCTAGGTTCCCTCCTAAGCTTTCACTGAAACTCAGGTGAGACCTTCTCACCATGCCTGAATAGGAACTGTGCTTTTCCAGTGGCTTCCCTCACACCATGTTGGGGGATGATGGTGGACGCTCACTGACATTCTCAGGTAGAGAGGCCTTGGCAGCAGGTGGGGATGGAAATCTTGGCTCCCTAATTGTCCCTCTCTGCCTCCCCAGGGAATGGCATCTGGCTCTTCACTGCAGCCTCAATGGGGGAAGTCTGGCCTCAGCTCTACTTTTATAGCAAGATGGGGATGGGATGGGGTACCAGTTTCCACCTATGATCTCTACATGTATTATGTACTGGGTTGTCCTTCTTTCCTGCTCCTTTGCCTGGAGAGAACAGGTTGTTTGTTGATTTATTTTTGGCCCTTGGAATTTCTGGGTTAGAAACTTCTTTTGCTTTAAGTTCAGGGTACAAGGTGCAAAGGAGACCTGTGAAATTGTTCCCATGTCATTGCTGGGATCCTGAGACCCATGGTCAGCCTGTTTTCTGTGCTGTACCTTTTGCAATCTTGCAATGTCTGTTTTGACATAGTGTCAAGGGATTGTAGTTGTAGCAGAAGTTAGATGATTTTAACTTTAGCTGTGTAGGAGGAATGCCTGCTCTTTGTCTTCTCAACCAAAAGCTTCTTTCATTTAGTTTTAATTTAAAGAAGAAACTTTTTGAGCTGGAAAGCAAGGAAACCTTCAAAATCATAGAGGGTTCTGATGAAAACACAGAGGCCAGCCTGAAGAAGCTAGGGAAATGTGGGTCCCCAAATGATGGCTGTGGTTGATTGAAACTTAACTGAAGAGCTGTCTCCATGTGGTATGAGTGTGCACATCTGCAACTCTAAAATTATATTTCTAAGGTGGAAAGACTCACACGCAAATCAAGATGAGTTTGACATTACTAGAGCTGACTGTGACACTGGCTCCTTTCTTCGAAAATTGAAAATTTAGAGGAAAGAAATGAGTATCAAATTGTTTCTCCAAAACAACTTCTCAAGGTAACCATAAAGGTGCATGTCTTGAGCAGAAGCTCTTTATCTACCTATGAAGGAATTATCAAACTTGATCATGAACATTTATAAACCCTAATATAATAATCAGTTCAAACAGTCATCATTGAAGGATGATGTAATCATGTAAAATTTTCATTAAATGAAATTGTCTTATTGTGTGAAGTCATTGCATATATTACTCGCCGAGGTGAGAGGTGTATTGCCTCTTCAGTGGACACATCTGCTTGTCACTGGTTTAAGCAGAGATGTCTCCTGTTCCTATGGGGGTCTCCTGATGAGCTGTAAATGAAGTGTTTAGCACCTCCTGTGAAGGCTTTCTTCTAAACTACACGACCTGACCTAGTCACGCCTTCAGATTTATCTTTCAGTTTATGGTGTGTGTGTGTGTGTGTACAGAGATCAAGCTAAATGACATTAGGACCCAATCAGAAAATTTCAGAAGGTGGGTCATTCAGTAACACAACTAGGTGGTCTTTTCAGCAAGCCGTATCTGGGGTGAGAGGAAGTTAGTGAACTACATGAGCCTCATTACAGTCCAGTTAAGTTCTTTCAGTGGCTTCTAAGTAGTCACTTTGAACGGAGTGATATATTCTCAGGGATGACACCCCATACACCCTAAGTAACGTTCTTTCTGCAGCACTGGTTTGAGTAAGGGAGCCAGGAGAAATCACAAAAGGATCACAGCACACTTCAGAATCTAAACCAAACACAAATTGGTAAATCACACCAACAAATTTTCAAAGAAATCCTGTAGTACCTCTTTTTATGCCTATCTTACATAAGATGGCCTCGATAGACAAATAAGATGAGGCGGATTCCAAAGGTGTTCACTGTTGTCATTTGCTAGTTCGGAAGTAATTGACTTCACTGCTGAGGGGCACGAAGATTGGACACAGGCTACTACCTTGATTTTATCCTGGCTCTGCCAAATGTTAACTAGAACCTCTAGCAATTCACTAAATCTCTCTGTGCCCAAGTTCTTCATGGGTAAAATGGAGATAAGAACAGTGCCTATGTCATAGGGCATTTTGAGAATTAATAAAATATGTAAAACAGCTAGGAAGACCTTCTAAGCCCACGACCCTTTAGTTACTATTGCTGTAATCACAAACCCCACAGCTGATTCCACGCAGGTAAGCTCTACCTTACTTGCACCTGGTACCCCATGGTCGAGCGTCCTGCACAATGTGGCCTGGGGTTAACTCTCTGTGAACATTCAGCGCCTCTTCGAGGTTCAGCTCACACTTTGCTCTCTCTTTGAGCTGCCCTCATCTGGTAAATGATGGTACTTTTGCTCATTCCTGAGGATTTTTTACAATCTCTTTTAAGACATGCATGCCATGTATTTGACATTATGGTCATCTCACCTAGCTTGTCTGATGTTCCAGGGGTAATTTGATTTAATTGCTAACTCATCTAATGCTTCCAATGATACTATGAAGGTTCTTACTCCCACTTGTCCCTTTGTAGTTGGGGAAAACATGGCACAAGACACTATATGATAAGCCCAGAGTCACTGCTGGGGGGGCAGAGTCTGTTCTGGCCCTAGAGCCAGAGCATTGTATTACATTGGAATGCCAAATGCAGAGAGAGTTGAGAGTATCTAGAGCTTTCTGCACTCCACAGTCATGTCCGTCAGTGCACATGCACAAGCACACCCCACCGTGGGACAGCAAAGCCACAGCCTCAGCCGTGGCATTCAAAGCCTCAGTTTCCCCTTCTCTATGTCAGGAAAACTGTTTCCCAATTCCCTCCCACACAATGGAGGCATTCAGCAATAGTTAGTGTATCCTCCACCTCCACAGCACACCTCTCTCTCTCCTTGGCAGGTTTGACTGTTGTGTGCTGAAGGCCGTGCCAGCTGGGAAGTCCTGCTCAAACACCCATCTGCCGTGCTGTGCAGCAAATATGAACTCGAAGTAAAGTCCAGTGCTACTTGGGCCTGGACATGCAAAGTTGGACTCTTTTGTTCCAAGTCCTAGAGTCAGAATCATAAGATGAACACATTCCTGCAGGCTTAGATCCCAAAGGACACAATAAACAAAGCAGCTGAAATTTATTGATGCATAAATCCTGGCTGTTACTTTCTGCTGTTTCTAAGTCATGGATTCAGCATTAGGCATTATGTTTGTTTTGGTTGCCGAGTAACTTCAATTGCTTTTCATTTGTTAGAAAGTTCAACAATCAAAACTCAAATGACAGGTAGGTAAAATGAATTCTTCTCATAGATTTTTAGGTTCTAATTAGACGGATACTTTCAGATGTTGTTAGAATCCAAGGACACTGACTTTCCTTATTGAGAAAGTAAATCAATTGCATTGGAAACATTATCCGGATGTTTGATAAATTATGGGCTATTCTCACTTGACATATATATATACATTAGAACACTGGAAAAAAAGTTTAGTTCACTAATAAATTGTAAGTCATTTTCTCATCTCTGAATATTTCTATAAAAGCTATGTTAAAATTTTACTAGAGCTTGCATCCCTGTTTTACTCATATACATTGAGAATTGGATAATGAAATCCCATTCATGAAGATAGTTATGTAGGTGAATTGTGTTCACTGGAATAGCATGACTGTAGTCAAACTTGTTGACTACAATCTCGCTGGTGACTTAGTGCCCTTTAGACAAAAACCTGGTACTGAATGTTTCTCAAAACTAACTTATCTCAGACTAGCTCCCCTCCTGATACAATGAGTGGTTTGATAAGGTGAATTATTTTTTTCTTCTGCAATCATCCATTGGTAATCATGAGGGATTGGTTTCAAGATTTTTTTAACCATACGATTTTATTTGTGTAGTTACAGTCAATAACCACTTCTAATCAGCACATTTCTGCATAAAGAAAACTGTGATACACTAATAAAAACAGCCAGCTATAAAAAAATAGCTGGTGTTTTTATAGCCATAAACTCATGAAAAAGAAATACACCTTTATACAGAAATTTTATACACATGTAACTTTAAAACTGATTGTAAACCAAAGGAAGACACATTGCAAACATCAGTTAATTTCACATTAATTGCATAATTTCTAAGGTGATATATTTGCCTGAGCTTATCTGCATGATAGTAAAAATTGCATACAACAATAAGAGTGAAGCTTATAATATGAATTTTTTGGATAGCATAGTGCACTTTTTACAGGCAACTGTGTAAAGCACATTTTCTATATTTACAACTTCTAAGACACTTTGTTTTACTGCTTTCAAGATTCTTGGCAGATACCAAGTCTGTAGATTTATAAGTTCCTTGTATAAAATGACCCTGAGTTTGCATATAAGCACATAATCCTCCCATATGCTTTGAATATTCCTACATGCTTATAATAACTAAAACAATGTAAATGCTACGTAAATAGTTGTTATATTGTTGATTAATGCATAGAGACAAGAAAAAAGTCCTATCCACGTTCAACACACATGCAAAACATTTTGCTGTGTATTTTCCATCTATGCTTGGCTGAATCCGTAGGTGCATGATGAGGGACTGACTGAGTTTCACCCCTTTCACATTCTTATCCTTCCGTCAGCTGACCCTACAGTCATGTTACTCATCTGTAGTGCACACAGGGGTCCTGCAGGACAAGCAGCTGCTCACGTTCACTGTTGAGAGTCCACTACCCATGGCAGTGTCCATGACATGAGTTTTGCCGTGTTTTGTTTGAATCAGTCAATCAATGGGCCCCTTACACGTGGCTTGGTGCAATGGTTAGATTTGGTCGTGGGGGAGACTCTGCATCGAGAGCCTGCTGGCCTCCTTATGACTTCCGTGGTTGTGGGCTGACTACTCCCCATCTGTGAAATAGGGAGAAGAATAGTATTGTTTCATGGGAGTGTTTTGAATATCAAATTTATTAATATGGGAAAGAGTTCAGAAAAGTCTTAGGAAAACAGAGTTTTAGGAAATTGTTGATAGTAGCTATTATAATTATTTCCTTAGTGTTTTATAATTTTCAGAGAAATTTCCACTTTTTGTATTGTTAATTTCTTTCAATGATTCTATGAGGCAGGAAGGCATTTAAAAGAAGAGTAAGTGACACCTCAAATCTCTACGTCTCTAGAGTAATGGTGTTTCAAGTGAAACAAGAATTGCTTTTCTGAAATGGTAGTTAGGCTGCTAGTTAACTTCTAGATCACCTTGTTTCTCTTGGCTCATTGTCTTTTTTTTTTTTTTTTTTTTTGGCAATTCCTTTGGTAGTTCAGGATCCCAAACTACCCAACCTTTCTGGATTTTTGTATTCACATAAAAAATCTTCTTAACACGCAGCAGCTCTACTGCTTTGGATGAGGATGCAGATGCAGACAAGTAGGATGAAAAGATTCAGGGATGACTAAGTCCTTGTTACTGCTTTCCATTCTTTGCAACTTAGCTATTCCTCAAAACAATGCTAAAAGTGAGATGCAGTTTTAATTCTTATTTTACAGAGGAGTAAACTGAGGCACAGAGTGGTCAGCAAGATTCACAGTCTGCCAAACTCTGGAGGGCATAACCTGGGCCATCACCATCTGAGCTTCTTGTTACGAGTTTCTTGAGGCCACTGCTGCCAAGCTCACTGCCCCTGAGAGTCGCCCACGACTCAGTGTATTCCCTGCCCCCCTCTCTCTTTAGGAGAAATCTCTTGTGGTCTCTTTATGGAGAGACTCTTGCTTCTGTTACTGCTATTCTGATAGCCTCGTTGGTGCTGAAATGTCAGGGGGTGAAATACGTTAGTACAAGAGCATCCCAGAAAGTGGCCTTCTCTTTATCAGAAAGGGTGCTAGGGGACAGCGTCCTGGCCTGGGAAATCTTTGTCTTTATCCAAAGAAGGACGTTCACTCCACCAGTGCCCTCACCACCTTTCACCTAAAAGAGCAAGTCATGATAAATCAAATGGAGCATATGACTTAAGCTTTGACCCATTACAAGAGAGACTCAGGCATCCCAAGGGACTCATAGGCATCACCTTTATGAGCTCTGGGTCATGGTGAAACACTCCAATCTCCCCACCAGTTTTAGGGCAAATAAAATAAAAAAAAAGTCTTCTGAATAAATGGGATGAAACATGTAATCCCAAACATGAATTACTCCAAAGACATGCCTCCCTCTGTGAAAATGGAAAATCTGACCTTTTTCTCCTTCCAAATTTCAGATGCATGAACTCTTTGAACCTAAAGAAAAGAAACTTGAAATGTTCAAGAGGTTTCAGCTGAATGAATAACCTTGCACTACATCTCAGATGTATTGATTTATACTGCACTTTAGTTTTCAAATGTATTTAGGCTTTTGGTTTCCTTTGAGGCACTCCACAGACTTCTCAATCTGTTCTCTTCTAATGGGTTTGGTCCTGCTTTTCCTCCAGTGAATATTCTGGTCCATCTAGTTGCCAGGCTAAAGAAATGGACCCCTGTGGTTCTTTCCACAGGAGCGTCTGGGCTTTGATTGCTTCTTCCCCAGTGCTGCGGTGTTTCAGGGCATTCTTGAAGGATGAAGCTCGCATCGTGAGAAAAAGGTGGCAGGGAGCAGGTGGATGGGAACAATGACAGGTTTCTATGGCTTCCACACATAATGGGCAAGGGAGAGTCAAAGCACTTCCTGTGCCCCATTAAGCTAGGAGAATGGGGTTTTTAAAAATGAGCCTCCTGATTAGATGGAAGAGATTTGGAGGGAATGCAAAGAAAAGTTTTTCTGTTTCTCACCCCCTCAGGGTACTCTTCTTGATACAGAAATTACCTAATTCTAGTGTGGAAAGGGAGTAATGAGCAGAGCTGGGGACGGCCCAGGTGTTGTTTGGTATTAAGCCAGCTGGTAGGGGTTTCCATTAAACTGTCCCTCTGAGGGCCATCTGGGTGCCCCAGCTTCCTGCCTGATCCTTGAGTCACTCTGAGAGTGAACCCTGATTACAGGCTGCTCTGTTCTCCTTGGGTGCAGGTCATGCATTTTCTCATGTTCAGGCGTTGCTTGTGCATGAAACCAATTTGCTTCCTTCCTGCAGGGCTGTGACTTTTGAATAAAATATGTCCCCTCCCTCCTCCTGCACCCCACACTGTCTGTACAAACAAGCCTCCTCTCCCCATGCTCTGTACTTCCTCCGAGATTGCATTGCCTCCCTGAAGTGTCCACTGCTGCAGAGCAGCATGTGGTCCCCAGCGATGCCTCAGTAGCAACTGTCATTCCTGGCTTTGTCTAGAATACCAGGAATCTCTCACATCTTATTTATATTTCTTAGAAGATGAAGTCTATTTTGTCTTCTCATGGTTTTTGTTGTAGATTAAAAAAAAAAACATCTGCAGGTTCATGCTTGAAATCATCTGATCCAATTAGGTGATCCCAGGTGAGCAAAATTTGCCATCTTTTCGTGAGAAGCCTGCCCAAGAGAGGTCATTTATTCTTGTAACTGAAGCATCAGCCAGAACAAAAAATTCTTCAGCAACATTACCTTATTGCCCTGTTCAACTCCTGTATCCTCTTTTCTCATCCAGATTGTGGATCCTTTTTGGAAACCAAAAAACAAGACAAAACAAAAAGCCCACAAAAAAACCAAAAAACACAAAGACACTGGACAGGTTCTGCATTCCCCTGCAGTGCTGCAGTGCTTGCCCTGTGACTCAGTTGGATTGGGCTGAAAGATGTGTTTGCCTTGTTCTGTGGCCTCTCAGCCCCGGGACAGGTAGAAGACCTGTGAAGTTTGTTTTTCTCTAGATTCCCCTGGTCTCCAGTCTCTACTTGCCCTACACCTTCTTCTTGGCCCAAATTATAATGTTTTCATGCCAACAGTCCTAGAAAAATCTTGTTCACTTCACATTGCATGCTGCAAAAGCATTGAGCAGTGCATCTGTAGTAACTTACAAATCCACATTTTCAATAATCCTAAGGTATGAAATCAGAGCATTTTTGGCTCAGGCACAAAGTATTATTTTGCTTAAGTTTTGTATACTTGTTTATATCCGTGTACAAATCAACTTTCAGAAAAATATAAGAATATGGGTATTGAATGAATGCTTTTTATCGGTATCAAGGAAGAGGAGGCCGTGTCTGAAATATACAGAGTTACAGTTAACCGAGGAATTAGTAAAGCTTTGCTGTTCTGCAAAGTGGGAATCATAATAGTGTGCAAGGCTTATGATGAGTAAATGATTTCCACCCAGAGAGTTTCAGAGGGCACGACCCCAAGCCAAGGCCAGGAGCTGCGGCAGCTCCAGGTTGAGGACAGTGTCAGACCCTCACGGGACTGCAGGCTGCCCTGGCTGCTAGACTGAGCTCCAGACCTGGAGGGAGCAGGAGCTCAGGAATGCAGGGATGGGGCTCCGTCATCCAAACAGTGTCCATGCTGGTCCACACACACAGTGCCGAGGCCAGTGAGAGTGCGCCGCTGGGAGAACATGGGTCCTCGGGTCCTGTCTCATGATCGTTGTAGTCCGGGTCTTGTACATGGCGTGTGCACTCCTGGGAATGGCTGGGTCCCTTGTTTGGCAGGTTAATTCATCCTACTGCACGTTAGTGGAGGACTGCCACAAAATTCAGCTGTATAAACCCCCTCACAAGTGAGGTGTGTGTTCCGCTTGTGTGTTGGTTGTGTATGTGTGGAGTAGGACACATGCTCATTGAGTGTAGCATGTATTTTGTGTCACATGTTGCAGGCGTGTATGTGTGTTGTGTTGCAGGCATGTGTGTGTTATTTGCATGCATGCTGCTTATGGTATGTTTGCATGTGTCACGTGTATATTATGTGTAGTGCACAGTGTGTATATATGTGTGCTGGGTATTCTATGTATGGCGAATGTTGTATGTATGTGTTGTTGGCATTATGTGAGTTGTGTATCTACAAAGTCAGATCAGCAGACATGGGGTGAAGTCAGTAGTCTTTGGGATTGATGAAAATCAAGCTGAGAGGGGAAAATCAACTATAAAGATGGGTGGCATTGAGCAGGGGCCTGAAGGCCAGGCCTGAGTTAGAATCTTCATGTGGATCATTCATCCAGCAAGTTGGATGGGCACTCTCAGGGTGGCCAAGGGTACAGAAACCAAGAGTATCAAAGCTATAGGGATGAGATTCTGCAGTTGATTCTTGCATTTGACTGACACTTATTAAGTGCCAGTTACCTCTCTCAGTATTAGAAGCTTGGCAAATCATCATTGTTGAACTTAAATTCTCTAAGTTTGTAAGAAAGCTAATACCACTTGTGGTGGATTCACTGATGGTCAACTTGTAACACCCAGCTGAACTGAATCAGCGTGGTTCTGGGTATGGAGGGCCCACCTGAGGATTGTTGCTAACGGCATAAAAGCAGAACTGGAGGGAAGGATGGTATGCTGTTGATTCTCCTGGAGAGCTTGTCATGCTGGTTTTCCTGATATGAACTCAGCTGTTTTCATCATCTGAGGAGCTCGAGTCCTCGCTGTCACTGAGGATGGCTGTGGTTCTCTTCGGGGGAGCTCTGGTCCTTACCTTGAGCATCGCTTCCTGGCTCCAATGCAGATCCCTCAGCTGCTGGCACAGATCCTTCATCCCGCTGGTGCAGACTTTCTGGCTTCCACCACTGACCTTTGGGCCTTCCCAGTGCAGATCCTTGATACAGACTTGCATGAGGCATTGTCGTGGGATCTAGGCCTCCAGCTGGACTCGTGGAGGACCTTGCCGTGGGATCCAGGCCCTCAGCTGGATTCTTTGGGTCTCCAGTGCATGGACAGATCTCTTGCACTTTTCTGCATTTGACTTTTTGGGTGAACATTATGAAATAATCCTATAAATTAGGTATCCTGTATTAAATCTATTCCCTGGAAAACCCTGACTACAATGCCATTCCTTGATTTTGTTTCTCTGAAATGCATCTCAGAGAGGTTAAAAAATACTCTTCAACATTATATGGTAGAACTGGGTTTAAAAATCTATGATTTTTTTTTTTATCTTTTTCCACTGTCCTACTTTGCTTCAATGATAATGGTCCCAAATGAAAGGAAGGTATAAGAAAATTATCTGGAAAAATAACAGCTTCTTTCGAAGTTCTATTTTGGTTTCACCCATAGAGTAACAGCTTTAGAAGAAGAAATGGCTGTAATATGGTACATTCAGATCAGGCATTCTAGAAAGCGGGCACATTGTGATGATATTAATACACTGATAATGCTAGGATTGGGGTGGGGGGGTTCTTTGCATTAGGATGGAGAGCATCTTGAAGCCCTAAATGAAATAAATCTGCTTTGTGTTCAGCATTTCAAAGGCTGAGATGCAGTACCATTTTTTTCATATTAAAAAGAAACAGATAATTCGAAGTGCTTACTTGAAATGCAATGATTTCTTTCTTCCTTTGTGCTGGCCTCGCCACAGCTGTGCCCATTATTGCCAAGTATTCCATCTGTTGTCGTCCATTGCAAGAGTTATTGGGGCCAGAGCAGCGCGCACAGCCTCCCCCAATCTGAAATACGTGTGGGTGCTCTCCAGGGTCCTGTAAGGGAGCACATTCAGGAACTGCGTATCTCTTCCTAAGGAGTCTATATTCTGACGCTTACGCTTTTTTCAATTAGAATGGTTTTTATTTTACTTTTAAAAATTAGTTAGTACATGTCTGAAGTATATAGTACTGCAATTAAATTCGTCTTGAGGGATTGGCTTCTTACTTGTTTAGTAGATCACAGTGATGTTCAGTTCTCTATTCAGAATCCATGTCTAGCTAGTCCATTTGGCAGACAGTATTCCAGGAACTAAGGTTTTCACGAATCTCTATTTCCTTTTCAAAATGGACACCAAGCCAGCGCTGTATCTACTGAGACTTATATGATATTTTGCTGGTCATCAGAGAGGCTAAAGGAGTCGGGAGCTGGCAAATACAAAAGAAAGAAAATCTCTCCCTTCTTATTCACCCCTAGGATACCAATGTAGGAAGTAAAAAAATCATTTGATTATAAAATTAAAGTTTTCCCTGCCAAGTAGTGCTTTGATTTGGGGGGGTTCCCTTTTGTTTTGGTGCCTGCTTCCCTCGGGGATGGTGGTTGGAGGAAGTAATTCAGAGTTCTCATAGCAGTAAGAAAGCCTGGGACATTTTTCTAGATTAATCTATAACATCCCAGCCCTCTGCCCCAATTGGTTCTTAAATATATGTGCACATACACCAGGTGAAGAAAGAAAACCTAGGTTGTTGAAATTATTTAAATTTATGAAAGCTTGAGAAGTTACGATTTTTCTGATAGTTGTAGTTATTATTGACTAGTTTTCTGTCAATTGAAGAAATCTTGATGATAAAATTTGATACAATTTTTGTCCCACTGTGCCATTTATTTTTAACTTTTCAAAGGCATAAATTAAGTAAAGATTGGCAATGTGTAACATTGGAATTTTTTTGAAAAATTCCATTCTTCTTTGGAGAACTCCAATGTTAAAGGAAACAGAATTTCATGTGCTTCTCATCACCTTTCCCCACTCTACACTGCAAGCTTCCTGTACACAAAATTTTTTCCTAATGTTCCTCTCTGTTTACAGGATCCCTTGCACACTGTGGTTTTTTAGCAAATAGGCACTGGAGGACAAGTGCTTCCTTTTTGTTTTTCTTTGAATTTTTAACTTTATTTTATACACATTTATGGTATTTATTGTAATATATTAATAAGACCACATATGTTGAGTGAACTTTCATATGCCTATTTGCCACCTGCATCTTTGTTTAGAGATTTAGTCATATCTTTTGCTTTTTTAATTGAGCCATCTTTTTTCTTGTTTTTTTTTTTTTAATTTTATTAGCACAGGTGTACAATACATAATGATTACATTCATGGTATGGGTTGGTACATGTACATAGTGCCTTTTAATTCTTTTTACTTCTTTTCCCCTCCCTTTGTCCCTTCTGCCTTCTTCTCTTAGTCCCTTTTCCATTTGCAAAAGATCCTACTATAACAAATGTTCAAACAAATGCTCAGGTGACGCAAGCAATCTAGGACATATCTAAATGGGTGGCAAAAGATGAGGATTAGCAAAAGAAGTCCATTTTCAAATCATTACTGAAACACAGGAACAAGAACTGGCAATGCTCCTCATCCAGCCCTGTATCACAACTATTCCTGAATACGTCTTTGAGTAGCACAAGACTGATGACCTCAGTTGGGCCTCAGTTTCCAGCTGACTGCATCATCTATGCCACAGATCCAGCCACACAGAAGGACCAACCAAGCTTTCCCTTTTCCTATTTGACATTTGTAGGAAGAGAATGGACAAAGATGCACTCTTGTATTTATGCCTAATCCAATCAAGTATGCCACAGGGAGGGGTCATGATGGAAAAAAGTAAAGAAAATCCTGTCTGCATGTAAATTAGGAAGAGGTCAGGTTTTCAGGAGTGGAAACTTGCTGTGGACTAGGTGACCACCCAGGGAACTTTGGCCTTGGCACTTTGATGGACTGCATGGTTCCCTGGGAGAGCCGTGCTGCAGGGCACCAGTCTGTCAGCAGTGAGGTGTTACTTGAGGGGATAAGAAAAGGACAGTAGAAAGCAATTGCCATTATCCACTATGGGGTGGCAGGACTGTGGACATGTCTGACCTTAAAGGGAGCCTTACAGTCAGAGGGGTTGTGTCTGAGGGGCCACAAGATTGGAGGTGGCAGCATAAAGCATGCTGGTTTCAGCTGCAATGCAGAGAGGTCTGTGGCCCAGCACAGGGCAAATGCAAGTGACCTTGAAATGTGTTCTATAGGGACAGGGGATAGGCACAGAGAGGCCAGACAAAGCTGCATTCTGTCACAACAGCAGTGACAGTGGGACAGACCATGAGCCAGGGCTTCCTTTAGCATGAACAGGATCTCTGGCCAAGGGTGTTATGGTTTAAATCTAAAAGGTTTCTCAAGGTCTCCTCTGCCTGAAACGTGATTGGATCGCAGGGCGCTGTGCTCATCAGTGGATTCATCGTGGTTGAGTTCATAACTGAAAGTGCTGTTAGGAGGTAGGGCCTGGCTGGAAATGGTCACTGGCTTGTGATCTGGAAGGGGGTGTTCTTGTCCCCCCAATTTGAAGGCTCAAGAGTGCAAAATTAATAACTCCTTTGAAAAAATATGCTTTGAGAGGAGACCTCCAGGGCACCCACTAGTTCACTCAGGGCTGCTTAGGGAAGTGTTTTTCTGAGTTTGGCCACCAAAGCACCTAGGGAATTCTGCAACCATGGACCAAGGGGGCCAGGCTACTGCTAAAGCTAGTGGCAGAACTTCACATTATCCACATGGTGCTGGATTTTAGGAATGCAGCATTTAAGAGTTATGGAGTCACAGAAGCTTCCAAACAGATTTCGGAAGAAGGCATAGGAGGCCAGGCAAAAATTATAGCAGGGCCACTGCCCTTGTCAACAGTGTCTGAGAAGTCAATGAATAAAGCTTTGAGTGAAGCCAAAGGTTCACTGGAAACCTCAGAAGGTTGAAGATATCATAGACATGGAATGTCTTCCAAGGAAAACTTCAGTCCGAGAGTGGAGCCAGCATAAGACAGGATGTGTGGGATGCAGCCAGCAAGTCCCAGCCCTCTGCACATCACATCTCATTACCACGTGCTCAGTGTGCTGAATATGGAGCTACAAGACTTAATGTTTACTCTGCTGATTGTCAGTCTTTCTTTGGTCCAATTCCTTTGTATTCCCCTATTCTTTCTTTTTGTTTTTACCCTGTGCCATTACCTACTGGGATTCTAGGGCTTTAAAGAAAATTTTACAGGGTCTCACAGCTAAGAGTTTGCCTCAAGTCTTGGAAGAGACTTTGGATTTGGGCTTTCCAGCAATGCTAAAACTGTTAAGATTTTGATGATTATTAGAGATAGACTAAATGCATTTTGCATAATCAGATGCACATGAGTCTTTGAGGGGCCAGTGGCGTAATGTTATAGTTTAGATCTAAACTGTCCCCCGAGTCTCATGTATTCTGAGCTGTATTTTACTGAAAGTAGTTGGATCACGGTGGACTTATCCATTGATTAGTTCAGAGCTAAATGTGCTATTAGGAGGTGGGGCCTGGTTAGGAGAAGTGGGGCACTAGGGGTGTGCCTCCCCAGCTTCTCACTTCCTCCACTTCCTGGCTGCCATAGGTTGAAGAACTTTGTTTTACCATGGACTTCCATTGTGCCATATCTGCCTTCCATCCAGACAACCATGGACTGAATACCCCAAAACTCTCAGCCACATTAAACCTCTCCTCCTCCAAGTTGTGTGTGTTTGGTATTTTGGTCCAGCAGCAGGGAAAAGGACTAGTACCTCCACTATGATGGAGGCTGTGAGGGTTGAAAGGTGGTCAGGCAGTTGGTAGCTATATGTCCCCGTATTAGAAATTCCAGCAAAGGAGAAAAGGTATCTCACACGAATACAAGTGGACTGGAAATCACACAGCTGTTCATTTGCCTCATTGGCTCATGTAGGGAGGCTGATGGAAGGAGGCGCCTTTGCTGTAAGTGAGGGCTTTCCTATGGGAAAGACAGTTGCCTGTGAGCTGCCAGTTGAAAAGAGATATGTCTGGAGAGATTGCAGATGTGGTGGCAGCACCTCCAGCTTGGAGTCCTCAGGAAACAGTCTTCCCTTCAAGGAATCCCCCTTGTCTGTCCTCAGAACGTGGCTCACATCTTTGGTAAATACATCTGCCTTCTTCCTCTCAACTCAGAATACACTTCCAGGTTTTGAGAGAAAAATTTACTACCTTGGAGGTTTCTGATTGTATTTAGGTATAAAGTTGGCAAAGACAGCTGCGCCTGTGATAGTAGGTGTCTCCCACAAGCCCAGAAATGTCACACAAACAACTGTGACATTTGCACAGGGTTCCAAATAAGACACCAATGCTGGCCTCTTTAGTGTCTCTGTGTATTCAAGCTGGGTACTGGGCATGGGCAAATGACTGTAGGTATTTGCTTTGATTCAGTACTCAAAGAGGAGAGGAAAAATAAAATCCACCTGGCGTCTTTTTTGGGGTAGTTTTAGAATTAGTAAAAATGATCAGGATGTTGCATTTTTTCTAAATCTAGCTTCTGTGTACATGCATTTCAATTCAGGCTAACCCAGATGATATTTCTATGTGGTTTGAAAGTACATGAAGAACAAATACAATAGTGGAATGGCAGAAATAAAATAATTCCTATAGATAAGACAAGGCAATACTGTCTCTGCTGGTGTCTTCAACTCATCGGAGCATGTGAAATTGATTCTTCTAGCTAATACCTGCAACAAGAAATAATTTTTTAAAAACCTGCATAGACTATATTTCTAGCAGTATTTTCTAATCATAAAATAGCAGCCAGAATAAAACTGAGAAGGGAATAAAACTGAAAATAGGAGTATTTGTAATAGGACCTGTGCAAGCCGTCCTATTGCATTTAGAGGCACAGAACTGAGTTTCATCTTGTGGATCATGGCTTTGGGGGTGGGAAGAGAGAGAGGACGTGTGTGGGATCCTCCAACTTACCACTCTTACAAGGTTGTTACTTCTCCTAGAATTTCTAAATCTTGTGTGTATATATATATATATATGTGTGTGTGTGTGTGTGTGTGTGTGTGTATGTGTGTGTGAATATATATGTGTGTGTGTGTATATATATATGTGTGTGTGTGTGTTTTATTAGTCCCTGTTTGCAGCACACCGTGCTTACGTTACTTGTGTGGAGTTTGTGCATGTAAGTAACACATCTTAATTCCTTTCTCATCCCTGTTCCTTCATCTCCCTCCGCCTCTTGGTCCCCTTCCCATTTGAGAACGATCTACCTCCCTACTTCCTATTATCTTTCACTTTGCTCTTTATGTATATTTTGGGTTTCTCATATAAGAGAAACCATGCAATATTTTAGCTTGCATGTCTGATTTAGTCCACCAACATTATGGTCTCAAAGTGCATCCATTTTCCTACAAATGCCTCAAATGTATCCTTCTTTATGGCGGAGTAACCTGACTGTGTGTGAACGTCGCGTTTTCTTTATGCATTCATCTGTTAATGGACATAGGGGCCACTTCCAAATTTTAGGTACTGTGAGTTGTGCTGCTGTAACCGTGGATATGCGTGGATCACAGGAACGTGACATCTGAACTCAAATGGAGTTTCTACCTTCAGCTTTGAACAGCCGACAGTGAACCCACCCCACATCACCACACGGTACGGTACGCACTTAGGTCCACACCAGCTCTCCCAGTGGGCTCACGCAGTGGAGAAACATGAGATGCACACAGGTTCTCTCATTTCCTCCCCAGTCTCCTCAGCTCCATTCTTCAATGCTAAGTGCCGATCTTGATGTCCCGCCCTCTCAGAAGAAAGACCCAGTGTTGACATTTCATAATGAACTTGGGCTTTAGTTGAAGGCTTTCTTTTCCTGCCTTCCATATTTTTCTACTTTGTGCTGCAGAACAAGGCTCTGCTGTCTCAGTGCGCTTCTGAGGAAGAGCCCCTCAGCCTTGTGTGGGCCGATTCCTCTTCCCATCTCCAAAGCCTTCAGTTCAGATGTGTGGTTGGAAGCAGTGAGGTTCTGAATGCTTCTCACTCCATATGATCACAGTCAGGCCCAGTCCCTGGCGGTCACAGCTCAGTCGGTAAAATTATTTACTTCCTCTTCCTCAAAATTTTGTGTTGCCACTGATGGCCTAGTTTCCTGTTTGACAAGAGAAAACACATGGATGGGAATATTCTCTTCATCCTGCCCCCAACCCATCGGCCCACTGCATCCCCGTGCCTTCTATCTTATCGTTGTGGCCTAAGTGTCCTGTCTCCGCGGCCACCTCTAGTGCCCTGCCTGAGGTGCCGCTCCTAAGCTTCTTTTGAAAATTTTGCGTCTGCTGCTGTTCTCCCTTCCTCTGCAGCTGCACACGTCATTGCTGCACTCTGGTTCCTCACCAGCTCTGGCCTATTCCTTTGCTTTGCACACCGTGAAGCATCTTCAGAATTGCGTGTATTTCATCCATGACCTTAACATCTGTGTCTCCACAGCCCCCTTTTCTGACCCACAGTCTTCTGTAGCTCCCATGAATCTGCTCCTGACACCAGTCCCAACGACATCATGTTACATATCATGATGCCCCTTGTCTGGTCTTGTGTTCAAAATCTGGAGCATTTGCATAGCTGGCCACATCCTCTTTCTAGAAACCCTCTCATCTCAATCTCTGAATTTCCTCTGATCTCACTCTAAGCTGCCTCTTAATACCTTTTGCTTGGTCAACCCTTCCATGTAGTATCATTCCCCAGGGTCTTTTCACTTTCTGTCATTATCCGAATTTGTCTATTGTTGATCTCCACCACGAAGATATTTTTCATTCTTGCTCTTGATAAATTCCAGCATCGAGAACACTACGTGATCCAGAATAGTTGTTCAGTACTTTGCTGAATGAATGTAGTACTGTACTGGTTTTTATGTTTTAAAATGAAATGAAAAGAAATGGTGCTTACCAATGGGGAATGCACTATAACCTTGCACAACCATAGACATGATTGTGAACCCATGTGACATGAGACTTAGTTCTTTGGAATCTGGACATTGGCCCCCTCATCTGTGATTTGAGCCCTGACATTGTAGGGAGAAGCTGAGAGGGCACCGCCCACACTTGTCCTCCAACCGAGAATAGCAGAAGTGGAAACAATGTCATATCTATGGTATCCTTACAGAGATTTGTGTGAACCTAAGTGCCCAGCGGCTCTGCTGTAGGTTCTTTCTATTCCTGCACCTTCCTAACTTGCACATTTGATTTGAGCAGGAAGGGGGTGTGTCTTGAAGAAGGTATGTGTTCTCTTCAACCTCATTGGCTAGAGATTCCAGCTGCAGTCCGTGCTCCAGAGGCAGTGTATTCTCTAAACCAAATGTACGAGCGTCCTGGCACTTGGCATGGAGTGACAAGTGCAGAAGGAGCTTTATCTCTGTATTATTGTGTAAGCATTATCATCTATAGTCTACCCGGAAGGAGCAGCTGTACACTCTACAGCATTATGCTGTTCCTAGTCTTCTATCCTGATCTCACTGGCAGAGACTCAAACCCGTCTCCATCACTGTGTTCCGTGGATGGTATCGCTCTGCTGTGCATGATAAAGGGAGAGGCAGGTACCTTATATATCTGAACGAGGTACATGTGTGTCACACAGTGGGTGATGAGCTGGCAAAGTTTTTAAAAAAGCATTTGTATGCAAAGAAATTGACATTTTAGTTTTGATGTACAGGCCTATGCATTTTAACAAATGAGTGAGGATATGGAATGGTATCATTATCTAAAAATTTTCCCGGGAGTGTTCTAGTCACACCCTTCCCAGCCATACCTTCTGGCAGCCAGCATTTTATTTCCCCATAGCTTTGTTTCTTCCAGAAACAGAAAACAGTATGTAGTCTTATTAGACTTCTTTCATTCAACGGAATGCCTTTGTCATTTAAATTTTGTGTATACCAATAATTGGTTCAATTTTGTTGATGACTTGTATTCTACTATATGAATGTATCACGTAATTTTTGTCCATTTGTGTGTGGAAGGACGCTTGAGTTGGTCCCGGTTTTTAGCTGTTAAAAATGCAGTGACCACAGCATTTTGTACAAGCTTTTCTGTAGGCATAAACTTTTCTTTCTCTGTGGTAAATATGCGGGAGTCTGATTCCTGGATCAGATGCTAAGTGTTCACTTAATTGTATAAGACTCTGCAGAACTCTATTTTCAGAAAGGTAATGTTGATATTTTTATAACCCTTTAACAGAGGTATGCAGTGATATCTACCCCTGATTTTAACTGGCATTTACAGTCTGCATATTCCCTTTGGTGACTTTTGTTCATTGCAACATCAGTTTGTGGTATTTTTCTTTCTGTTTAATTTTGTAAGATGTTTATAAATTTACAATATATATCCTCTGTGGATATGTGGTTTACAAATATTTTCTCCTATAAACAACCTAAAATGTCACTTTCCTAACCATACCTTTAGCAGAGAAAAAGTAAGGAACTTTAATGAAACCCTATTTATTATTGTTTTCTGTGTGGTTTTGGTGTTACACATAAGAATATTTTACCTAAACTCATGTCATGGAAGTGTTCCCCTGGGTTTTCTTCTGCAGTCTTTTTGTCTTTGATTTTTTTTTTTTTGTGGGTACCGGGGGATCGACCTCAGGACCTCGCGCGCCAGCAGGCGCCCGTGCTGCTGAGCGATATCACCGGCCCCTTTTTCGTATGTGGGTTCCGGGAGTCGAACTCGAGCCCTCGCGCTTGCCGGGCAGGCGCTTAAGCCGCTGAGCCATCTCACCGGCCCTTGTCTTTGATTTTTTCATTTAGTTATATGATTATTTGTTTAGTAAAAAGTTTGCATTAAGTGCTAATTGTGCATGGAGGTATATTTTTAGGATGATACACATGTCCCATTTCCCAGTATGATTTTTTGAAAAGATGGTTTTCTCCATTGACTTGAGTTTGTGCCTTTGTCAGAAACCAATTGGGCATATCTGTATGGTCCATTTCTGATTCTCCTCTGTTTCATCAATCCATTTTTCAATCTCCTTGCCCACATGACACTGTAGCATGATTACCGAAGATTTAGAATAAATCTGAACACCAGGTGGTTTGAATCCACTACCTCTATTCTTATTTTTCTCTTAATAATTTGTGTCTATTACTAACTTGTTTGTTTATTTTTGCGGGTATGCAGACGGTGGAACGCAGGACCTTATGTATGGTCAGGCAGATGCTTTGAGCTGTATTCATTTGCCTTACTCCACACCACTGGAGGTTTTTCTAATTCTTTGAACACCAAAGAATGTTTGGTTTGTATTTTGGACTTTTAAATGGCTAAGTAAAGTATATTTCACTTGGTTCTATTAGGTTTGACTTTTTCCTTCTTTTGTATTCTAAAGAATGTTGGGAGCTTGGTTTCAGTGACATTTTAAAACTAGTTATACTTGGGGTGGGGTGGAGAGGAGGGAAAGGGGGTGTAAACAGAGTGAAGATGTGTTATGAACCTGTGCCAACTCCCCAAAAAGAATGTAAACATTACATACTGTGTACAGGTAGTAAAAAAAAAAAAAATAACAGTAATGTAAACCAAAACTAGAAAATAGCACAGAGTAAATCTTTTATTTCAGTAAAAAATAAGAAGTTTCTGGGTAGTCATGACAGGACACATTTTCTAGATTCTTTGTCAGCTTAGTTTCTTTTTGATGAATTTTCTTATATTATAGCCAAAAGTATAATTGAGTTAAATTTATACAATCTTTTTAGCCATCTCTCACTTTGGTGGAATTAGAAACACAGGTTTTCCAAGCTGCAAATTTATATCTATGTAATTTATTCTTTGTATTTGCTGCAGGCATGGTAGAAACTTAATTTCTGTTTACAGTCCTACTTAGACTAATGTGCTTTGCTTCCAGAGTGGCTCGAGAAAGTCGTCCTTGCACGCTGGCTGCCTAATGTCTACCGCAAAGCCCTGCTGTGTGGCCTCTTTCTCACTGCAGCCATGGAGTTGCTTCCAGCTGGCCCTGTCGTATTTTCACCCTAAGTTGTGTAGAGTTCTGAACATTTTGCACTTTTAGTGCATCATGCCTTGACTTTGCCACCAAAACTGTGCTACCTAAGTGGGATATTGATACCGGTAAGAGGACTAGGTAAGGAGGAGTTAGCTGAATGTGACAAGATAGAGTTTTAGTGTAATGGCAAACTTATAAAAATTTTATAGCAGAAATTAAGAATCAGTTAGTAGCCTCTGTCTAAGCTCAAGCTGCCTGTCACGTAGTTAGACTCAGCTGGCCTTGACTATCGCGCCAGCTATAACTCAGACACAGTTTGACTCAGCCTTATCCGACTGCATCCAGCTGCACTGCCCGTACCTTTTAGCCTATAAACATATTTTGTTTTGCTTGCCTATTCCAGGAACTTTCCACCTAGGACAGAATAACCCAGTCAAGGACATGTTTGCCCGATTTTACCCACCCACTCAGACAGCCCCCTCCCTAGCAGAGCCCGCCCAGAACAATTCTGCCTGACAACATATGCCTTAGCCTATGTAACCGATCATATAATAACCTGCATTCAGCTTTGTATTTTTGGCTTGCAAAAATGTATTTAAGCTAAACTCTAAGCTGACTCTAAGCTGATGATTTGAGACCTGATTCTCCTCAGCCCACTAGCGTAATAAAGTTGCCTTCTAACTCCTCAGGTGCAAAGAGTCTTCCATTTGGTTCGATATCAGATTTCTGTAGTATTAGTAAAGGCTGCCTTGTATATATTGCTGTTATCTGTGACTATAGTCATGTACCTAATGACTATGTTTTGTCAATGACAGGTTAATGATCGTTGCATAAAATTATAATGAAGATGAAAAGTTCTTGTCTTCTTTTGGTGTCATAGCTAATCATTGATTTCATGTTGTGCTCCATGGCAGGTTACTACGGGTCCCATAAAATGCCAATGAAACTGAAAATTTCCTGCCTCTTCTGGGTGTCATAGCCGTTGCCATAGAGCAAGGCGGTACTCACAGGGTGTGACAGTACTGGTGTACACAAACCAAATTGCTGCCAGGCTGATAAAAGCATGCACATGGACTGGGTGCGTAATAGCAAGGACCATGTGGGTTTGTGCGAATACACTCTACTTTGCAAATACACTGTCTTTGCAAAATGAAGAAATGGGCTAGTGGTGAGCAGTTATCAGGTATCCAGTCAATAATGATGCCTGAATTTGTATCTACATTACACATTGGTAAGAGATGAAGTCCTCTAAGTTCAGATGGACCTTACCAGCAATATGTGTGATCCTGTGTGTCCCGCGGACCTCCAGTCCTCCTAAGCAAACCCACATAACCTCTCCTCCAGCTTTGCTCCCCTCTCAGATGAAATCTATGTGACTCAGTGTGACCATCTGAGCCGCTTGGTTGGCAGAGCTTTGTGTCCAAGTCCCTGCTGCCCCTCTGGCTGTGCTTCTTTCTACTTCCTGTTCCTGCTTCAGGACCTCATTCTGTTTCCCACACATCGTCTCCCTCACTGACGTCTAACAATGCCCAGGTTGATGATCTGGCTATGAGCACAGGACTTTGGCGGCTTCTTCCCAGCCCACCAAACCCACGGCAGCTGAGTGACCCAGGCAGCTGCCTCCATCTCACGGCGTGGTGGAGAAGCCTGTGCTGCCGCCATCCTTCTGGGCCACCACGGCTTGTCAGGAAGCTGTGCTGTTCTGACAGCCCCTCTGGACCACCTTGCAGCTGATGCCCTTTTTTGTGTGATGATCGGCTGGCTTCTGCCATTATATTTGTTCCCCTTCCCCCATGGACAGCCCCACCCCTCAGTGCCTCCATTCCCCTCTTCCGAACCACTGGCTTCTCCTGTGAATTGCTGTGCAAAATCCGTGGAGCCGACTGGCCGTAAGGTCAAACTCAGCTTCAGCACAGTAGAATTGCACTTGTCTAATTTGTGACTAATGGTGTGTCAATTTTGCTGGCTTTCTCAAGCTAAGTCGGTGACCCATGCCCTGTTGTACTTAAGAAGCAGGCTGCCTATTTCTACTTCCATTACCTGCTCTGAAAATGAGACTGAGAGCGCATCATCTTATAAATAGGGTAGATTTCTTCCCTTTCTGCATAGCGGTGGGTGTGTGTCAGGTTTCTGCTCACTGTGAGTTCTTCTTCCTGGAATTTATTCTTGTCAGCTTGGCATTTCACTATTCGGAGATCTGCAAAATCAGGTATTTCATAGTGTATTCCATTTCTACAGCATTTATAAAACTGAAAATTAGGCCAAGCAACAAGGTGTGGGGACCAAACTATTTGCTTTTATTTATCACAGTCTCCCAAAAGACATTGATTAAACATGTAAAAGATGTGTGTGCTGCACTAGAATAGTGTGTAGTGAGGAGAGGGTAACAGGACTGTAGGTACAAAGTAAGGAAGATGGAGTTCTTGTCTCCTAATAGAAAAACTGAGTAGGTCCACAGAACATGAACGGACAGCGCACATAAGGGGAGGCTTCCCCCGGATCATTCGTCTGATTGCACAAGTGACAATGAGCCACACATTCTAATAAAGACCTCTCTGCCTGAAGGGCAGTGCGTCTTGGTTTTTTAGCAGCAGCACATGGAGAATGGTGCAGATGGAATTGTTACAAAGACAACTTCGGGAAGAGGTTGCTGTTCTGTCACTGGGAACAAAGGCACTGTGGTCACCGGGTGTAGACTGAGCATGCCCACGGGAAGGAAGCAGCTGGGTAAAACTTCTGATTCAGCCACTGCCCTGTCCAGCATGGCAGCCTAGTCCACCCCCTGCCTCCCCGTGCTCTACAAGGATCTCGTCTGCACCCAGCTGCCCTCGATGTGTCACGTGCACACTGGATGTCACAGCAGAACAATAGCAAGGAGAATAAAAAATATGTTGTTAACTCTTTTTGTAGTAATCACATGGCAAAACAATACTATTTTGGATATATTAGGTTAAATTTAAAAGTATTAAATTTATTTCTTCTGTTTCTTTTCACTGCAGCCATTAGAAAATTAGAAACTGCATATGTGACTCATTATATTTCAATTGGACGGTGCTGGCTTGGTGCATGAGGTTAATTTGTGAAGAGAGGAGTCAGTTGGGGTGAATGCATCAAGAGCATTAAATACCTGACTAAGTAATTCACCTAATGTTTTCCAGGTGGTGGGAATTCATTGATTTTTGAGTAGAGGAAGAAAATAGAACACTAAGGGAAGATTAATCTAGTGGCAGGGTCATATTTCAATTTCCGGTTCCTTATTCATGATAAAATACTGCTCCAAACCTTAATGGTAATTCATTGTATAGCTTTCCAGTTGAAATTTTGCCATAGGGAAAGAATTATTTGTGTTATCATTCTTATTTACTCATTTTCAGATGGGTCTTAGGGTAAGATTAATGCACCATGTTTCCTCTTATGGAAACCTCGTTACCTTTCTCCAAATTACTTATGTTGATACAATTGCACAGCAGGTTCTTTCTGATAAATCTCACCCTATGGTAGAGAAGGAAATTGGTATCCATCTAGTTCTTTCACTCTCAGGAGCTTTCTTGAAGATTTTCTTGTTGTATGCAGTAGGCATAGAAGAGTGTGGGAGGAGTGTACAATAGTACTTGAGTTTCTCCAATTTTTTTTTTTCCTACTATGTAGGTAACGGGAGTCGAACTCAGGACCTCGTGTTTGCCAGGCAGGCGCTTGTGCCGCTGAGCCATCTCACTGGCCCTCTCCAAGTTTTGAACTCATGTACATGGATGTTTTTTGAGATATAGTCCCCGTACTTAAAAAAAAATCATTCTGTCCAAATTTTAATATCCATGTGACAAACTAAAGTGTGAATATTTGCTAAGCTTAATCTGATTGTCTTAAATTTTCAGCTTACATCAGTGATTTAAGTGTTTTAATCAGTCTTTGCTGTTTGTTTCTTTACTGTCATTTGTTTTGGTTTGCATGAAATCATGAACTTCTGTTCTTGCATCTATTCTATTACATGTGAGCAAAAATGAATTCTCATTCTAGATCTTGGTTTCTTTTCCAGACAACTAGACCCACTTTGGAAAGTTGTAGAACAATGTGAATGTGAGTTTGTCACCATTATTAAAATTATAGCAAGTTGCTATAATTTTAATACAATGTTTTATGATATGCCTTTCAGAATTACACATAACAGGCACATACATTTTTCTCTTTGATTATTAATATAAAGAGATTCATATTATCTGCTTTCTGCTACTATGAAATAATTTTGAATTATTATATCATGGTCACAATATATTATTATTTTAATAAAATGCAAAAATAAGTCTGCTCAAATTATAGTCATTATGTTTTCATATACATTTAAGGATATTATGTTACATGATTTGCTTTGACTAGATTTCATGTTAAACTTACGTCAGGTTTGCAAAAAAAAATAGAAGTTATCTAAGTATTAATTTTTAATTGTCTTTCATATTTTGAAAAGGGGATTATCTATCATTTGTAAATTGAAAGAACTTGTCTTTATCTTTATTGTAGACTTACTAATTTTGTTTTATATTTGTGTCTAATTTTTCATTATAAGTGAGTTTATATAGTCTGAAGGGGTGAGATTTGATTTTTTAATTAGAATTTTTGAATTTTTAAAATTTTCGTTAATGTTTTTACTTTTCTCTCCATTAGTCTGTCCTTGTTTTGTGATCATATTTCGCTTGATACTTAGGGAATTATTCTGATTAGTAAGTTAGGTGTCACCTTTGCTTAAGAATATTTTCTTCAATTAAATCTAAGAATAGTGTTTCTTCCAATTTGTGTCATTGGCTTCTCAAGAGAATTCTGAGGAAGTTTTAGTCTGATATCAGGACACCCTTTCACTAGCTCTCCTCTAATTTGTATCTATATTTATCTTTTTTCTGTTCTTGCTAAAAGTCTGCACTCTTGACCTCTCTAAACTCAGCTGTCTGCATTGCTTTTTACACCCTGAAGTTCTTTTACAGGTGAATGAAATTATAGCATGTTAACATCTACTTATTTTTCCTGAAGTCCACTCCACTTTATTAATCTCTTGTCTCTTGAATTTGCATCTCACCAGTCATCTATTTTTACTCTTAAGAAACCCTACTTGGTCTCTATTCTTCCAGAGGGCAAATGAGGTTTTGCCATGAGTTATACATTGCAGTAAATTGCCTTTTTAAATTTCATGTTCAATTTCTCTAGGTTATGTGATGTTGAGGGCAAAACTGGCTCCACTTCCCCTCCTTCCTACATCTGTACTCTTTGCGATGTCAGTTTGCAGTGCCTCCTTTTGAAAGCTGACTCTACTTCTTCCTTTGGTCCATCCTGGCCTTGTTGGCTACTTTGGCCAATAGAAGAGAAAGCTGCAGTGCTGTGTGTTGTTCTGAGCTTGCTCAAAGAATTTCTAGACTCTTCTTTATCCCCATGTCTTAGTTGCTTTTTCATCACTGAACACTCACACCTAAAGGAGGAGAGATTGACTTTGGCTCACGGTTTCAGTCCATGGTTGGCTGGCTCCAAGGCAGAGGTGGGACGGCAGAGGGGCCTGGGGAGGGAAAGGTGCTCACCCAATGGCTGCCAGGAAGCAGAATGAGAAGGGAGGAGCCGGTAACGAGAACGCACTCTTCCAGTTCGCAGCCCAGGGACCACTTCCAACCAGGCCCTGCCTCCTACAGCCCCTGAGCTCACCCATGGATGAATCCACTGATGAGCACAGCACCCCACGATTCATCACCCTTTACACAATGGGGGTTTGGGGGACGTCTTGGATCTAAACAGTAACAGTCCAGAACTCTGTCTGTCTGTTTGAGACAAAGTGCCCTCTGTAGCTGCTTAGGGGAATGAGACACATGGGGCCACTGGGCACATTGCTCCCATCACCCCAAATGTCAGCTGGCCCACATTTGCCTTCTCACCAAGCCAGAGGACTCGTGACCTGTAGAGCTGCCATCTGCTTTGACACACCAACTCTAGGCTCGTTCCCTCCAGCTCCGTCTGGTGGCATTAGCTAAATGACAAATATGATATTCACTCCCTTTTTTGACTCAGTTTTTCATAGGTTCCCAAATGCAATACTTTCCCACTTAATAATTCTCAGACAAGACATTTCTTTCTTCAGTCATGGTTGATTTCTTTGTCCTACTCTCATGTGGATGGATTCTTCTTGGACCCCACCTTTATTTACGTAAGGACCATTGGTACCGTCTTTCCACATTTAGCTCAAGGTGCTGGAGATTCTAATTCCAGCTCTGTGATCTAAACACTGGTAGGTGGCTGCAGGAAATTAGAAAACAAAGTCATGTGTGGACCTGCAGAAGGACCCGCATCTTGGGTTTTCCGAATGAGAATCTGGTTTTCCCTTTGGCATTGTCTTTCATGCAGTCTGAGGCGCATCTGTTTTTGCTTCCTGCCTCTTCATGGCTCCAATGGCAAGTGTGTTGCCTTTGCACTGGAGGACACATCTTAAACGTGAAGATAAACCTCATGCTGGTGAAGATGCCAGTGCCACCCACACTCAAGTGCTGCAGCAGTACCTGCCATCCAGGTAACCATCACCAAGTGGTGAATATTCTGGAGAGTGAACAGGTGTGTGCAAGAGAGTAATTTCTAAGCCCATCGTTATCCCCGACCACTGCTCTTTCAAATGAAAGGTTTCACCTGGATTTCCTCTCGAGGTTCACGGGAAGTGAAGGGTACACCTAAGTGGATGGCTCCGAACCACTATCATGGAAACACACTGAATCTTAGCATCCCCTTTTCCTGGTTTCAGCCGGGATGAAGCTTCCTTCTGTCTCTCATTTCCTTTCTTCCTGGCAAAGGCTGAGTTGGGTAATAAGGAGCCAGGGCACATGCAGTGCCCGCTTTTCTGCTCACTTAACACTGGCATCCTATGGGCGGACATCCATGACTGCTCCGCTCCACAGTTACGATTCTTGCTCAACCTCTCCTGGAACTTTCTGGTGACTAAAGGGTCTGTGAAAATATTAATGCAGTGAGGCCCTAAATCACTGTGAAATATCACTTGCAGGCATAAAACCTTGTGATCATTCCTAAAATAATTACATCCATAAAAAGTCAATACCCCCCGAAGACTGTTCCAGCGCACCAAGTTTGATGTTTTCCACAGGACAGGAGTGAGCCTACCTTGCCTCTCATATGCTGGTCCAGCAGGGCAGGGGAGGAATGAAGTTCAGAATGCATTCTCCATTTCTCTTAGCATTTCAGCTGACCATCTTAGAAGATTTATAAACAAGGAGCTGAACCTCTGCACTGTTAGAATGCTGTTTCCCATCCTGCGTGTCGAAGGCTGCTTTAGAATTCTTAGGGATGTGTGTACAAACACTGCCCGTTCCTGGATGGAACCGAACACACCAAAGTTCCTCTCGAAGAAGGCAAGGCTCAAATCTGCATTTCATTTTTTAAACTTGTGCCCACTAGCTCATCATCTCTTTTCTTTAAGAAATGTAATACGAGTCTTTTTGTCTCAATTCTTAAGCACCATTTTAAAATTTCTTCACCCATTCCAAATCCTTTGAACGTGCAGGGTTCTAGTCATTTTTTTTAGCTAGATATCATAATTAGTAAACTAAAACACTCTGAAGCTGCCATGTCCTCAACTGGAAATTGGAAATGATGGTATTTACCTCTAGGGCTGATTGAATGAAGCTAGTAAAGAAATATGACTGTTAAATTTTGAAAGCCAATTATTCTCACTTTTTACTTGTGGGAAGCCTTTGTGAACACCAGAATATCAGTATCAGGTCAATTTTCTTCATCAGTTGTAGGGACTTCTACTTTCCATGACCTGAATAAACACTTGCCGTGTTTCGAAGAATACCACTGGATTTAGTTACATGATGAAGAGCAAGTTCTTTAGCAAAAATCAGAGGTCAGTCTTATGAGCAACATTTTACTTTAGCTGATAATCATGGCAGCACGGTTTGACTGGGAATTAGATTCTGACTTTTTGACTTGGAAGAACCTAAACCTGAGTTTAGTTTTGGCTTTGAGTAGAGCTTTGTCCAATGCCCTTCTATGGAGAGAATGAGATTTGTGTTTTGGACCCCATAAAAAACTTACGTGGCTACATCTGCACTGTGACACTAGGATTTCTTTCTAGAAAGTACCTAAATTCTTGTTCTTTTCTCCGTGGCATGCATTCGGTAGGTCCTAAAGGCTTGAATGGCATTGTATTGAAGACTCAATGGGGGTGGATACAGAGTTGGAAAACACGTCTCTAACCTGGAGAAGTACATTCACCGTTTGATGATGACTCCCAGTCCCATCAGTGAAAGTCCAGCCTTGATGCTCACAAAGTTCTGCTCAACAGGGACTTAAAGGAAACATGACAGGGAGGTAGCCCTCTTCTTTTCTGGACAGCAGGTGGGTTTGGTCCTCTTATCGACCTGAATTTATGGCAGCTGTTGCTATATTCCTGCTCAAAGAAAGGTCACTTTCTGTGGGGTCTCTGTTTTTATTAACTTATAATTAGGGGTTTAGCAAAGGACCCAGGGGTCAGAGAGTGAAAAAAACCCAGTTTTATCATTTTTAACATTACATCATTACAATGACTATTGATTTCTTCACTTAATGTGCATGCAATGCTGGCTAAGCCGTTCACAGTTTACCTAGCATAAAGCCAATGGTATCATTAGTTATATACTCCAAGTAAAGAACTATTTTCTAAACAGAAATGCACATTGATTTTAATCTAAAGGTCAATCTCATCATCAAAGCAGAATTATAAATGAGTCCATCTTAAAAGAGAGAATAATCAACTATTAATTATTTAAAGTGCTTAATGATGCATGGAATTTGTTACATTTCCAAATGCATTTCTAATTAAGTATGCACAGATGACAAAAGCCCTGAGATCTAAATCAACTACTAATTTCAAATCAAAATATATTTGAAATTCAGTGCTGTAAATGTCTATTTTCTCAAATCATAAGATTTATAGGAATCTATGCCTTGCCTTCACATTGCGTTTATGTGCATGTTTCAATTAAATGCACCTGCTTATGTTAGAAAAGAAATAGTATAGTTATTCTTGAGAAAGCTTTAGAATTTCAAAATAGACGTACATCAATATTGTTTTAAAGCAGCCACATTAGCTTTTTGGAATCTTATGTTGTAATCTCTTTAGTAATAAAATTAGAACAAATGCTAACAAAATAGTAAAAGGAATGAGGTTGCTATGTTTAAATATTGTATCCTATGTGAGTTAGGAAAAGAGTAGACATTTGAAAAACACAATTAACCTTTGAAAAGAAAAATAAGCCATATTCATATTAGGGAACGGGCAAACAACTAATGAAAATTTATAGCCCTGTAATGTTTACAAAGAAAAAAATCTCTCTTTGGAAATGTTAGAATAATCTCAAACCTCCTCTTAAGCAATTTGTTAAACTTTGCATGGTGATACATATTAGATTTAATAATTGAAAAATACTCCAACAGAAGGAGAGTACTGAAGTGTACTTGCAAGATGTATCTCTTTCATTTCGAGCACCTGTTCGTTTGTTGATTAAATTATTTATTCATTCTTTCAATCACTCCTTCAGCATATTGAATCTCTCGTAGTCGCCAAGGTACTGAGCTGGAGTCTATGGACACTAAAGCTAAGCAAACGAGGCTCCTGTCTTTACAGCCCTTGTCATCTTGATATCCACTTGTTTTTGTTGTTTTTTTATTTTTTATTTTTGGTACCGGAAATCAGACTCAGGACCTTGCGCTTGCCAGGCAGGCGCTTGTGCCACTGAGCTGTATCCCCGGCCCAGCCCTTGTAATTTTGAAAGTAAGAGCCGTGTAAGGAAATATTTAAGCACTGTGGCAAACTCATTGAGAGAGGATATGGACTGACTGTTTACCTTCTGGATTATCCATTCTACCATTAACACAACTCTGCTTTTTGTATTGGTGAGAATAAAGGCCAGACTTTCTTAGACTCCTTCGCTTCTTCTATATGTGACCGTGAGCAGAGCTGTTCTTAGTTGGCTGTAAGGGGAAATGTGTAGGATTTCTTGGACAGTTAGAATCCCGTCTTTCCTCTTCGAGTGGAACACATTCATGATGGCTGAAGCATACGCTGCCAGCTTAGAGTATGAGGTCAACTTGAATATTCAAGCTGTGCTGGGCAGTAGATCTGAAAGAGGAAATCCATCTGAGTCCACGATGACAACAGAACACCCACAATAGTCCTGAGCAGATAGATGCCCCTTGAACTTGTTTTGTGAACAGAGGAACACACTTCCATCACGTTGGGGGGTGTTAAATTATAAAACCTGGGATATAATAGTATATTCAATTAGTGTAAGCCTATGCCTTATAACCTTCCACCTGTACTCAATGCAATTCTAGTAGGAGGCTCAGTGGTGGAGGGAATGGTCGCTTTTTCCCACAATTTGCCATAGAGAAGGACAACAAAGCAATAAACATAATAACATTAAAACTCATAATCCTTGGGAAGATAATGTTTTCCAAAGAAATTAGTTGTGGCCCAAGGCACAGAGCAATAACTCAGACAAACGTGAGGAAAGGTTTCGCTGTGGAGTTACAGCAGCGCAGCACTGTAATGAAACACTAATTTGTATCCTTACCAGGAGGAGAACTCTGCAGACAGACAGAGCAGAGCGCAGAGTGCAGGGCGTTTACTGGGCGCTGGGAAAGGCTGCCTGTGCGTTCAGGTTCAGGTGTAGCGTGCCAGCTGTGCCGTGAGTGTGAGAGAGGCAGGAAAGGTCTCGAGTCCCATGGGGCCTTGTGGCTTCACCCACAGATTCATGTGACAGACCAGGAAGGAACTTGTTAGAGTCGGCAGTGGCTCCAGATGTACAAGACTGTGGTAGGGATTTTCAGGTTTCAGTAGGTCTTTGGAGCACCTTGGTGGTTTCTTTATGGAAGTCTGAAAACATTTCAATTTTTCCTTACAAATAATAAAGACCAATACTCACTCAGTGCTTAATCTGTGTGAGACTTTGTCCTAAGCTCTGTATCTAGCAATTTATTTAATCTGAAACCAAACCAGACGGTAGGGTAGGTGCTATTTTTCACTTTGTTTTACAGACAAGGACACTGAGCTTCAGAGAGGAGCGTTCTGGGAGAGTCAGAGCTGGGCTCGCTGTGAGGCACCGCGGCAGCTCACTGGTCTCCACGGAACGGGTCCCTTGTTAGATTTATGTCATGCTCACAAGGGGAGCTTGGATTTGAAAGCACTTAGGAGTTTGGAAGATCAAGATCATATTTAACCTTCTCTGTTGTCCTCTGACTTTGTTCTGTTGTTCTCTATGAAGAAGCTAAGATTCAGGGGTGTCGGGTACCTCATCTAGACCCAGTTCTGAGACTGCGTCAGACTTGGGACTGGAGCCCGGATTCCTCACATCCCGCTTCTGCCGCTTCCTAACCCTGACCTGGGCACATCACTCAGCCTTTCTGGGCCTGAGTTTCCTTGTCTGGGAAGTGGGGTTAGACTAAACCTTCAGCATTGTCTTTGGGATGAAATAAACCTTTTGGTTGATAAAATTCTGTCATTCTTTCATCAGGGATCACTCTCTTCTCCATGTGATAAATGCTGTGTATTAAAGTAGCCTAAGACTCCAGGTGGGGCCTTAGCACAGGGGTCCCAGGCAGCCCACTCCCTGGGCAGTAAGGAACCAGGGCCCATTGCAGAGGCCAGTGTTGCCTCCTGGGAAGGAGGCTGGCGGTTCACCATTGCCTTTGGGGTTCAGGGCTCATCCTGGCACTGATGGGAATAGCACAGAGTGTTCTCAGCAAGGCCCTTGGAGGGCTCTTTCCAGGACCAGCACTATATTTTCCTGGACGTTCTTTGGAAATTCTTTCTGAGTTGGGAGCACTTTGGGGATTTGACCACGTGGTATTCTTAGGCGGCATCAGGACTCGCAAAATAACCATCACGTATCCTTCTACTGGGAAACAACGTCTGTTAGAGGTGCAAGTAGAGATTTCAGTTGCATTATTAAAACTAACCTGAAAAGGGAAATTTATTAATCATTGATCAGTTACAGGCAAGTTGCTTAATACTTAATTTCCTTGAAATGAAAGCACTTAACACAGTACCACCTTCTTCCCCCTCACTGTTTATCTGATGCTGGAGCATTTCCAAACTTTCTGACAAGTTTTCTCCCTCTGCCTGAGACCCTGAGCGCCACAGCTCCTCTGGCCACGGTGAGCTTCGGCAGAGATTCCTGTGATTAAGGGCTCACCAGGGGAGAGGCAGCTCATGTTATGGCAGAAGGAGCCGGGTCCCGAAGAGGGAGCAGAGGGGTAGAGCTGAGATTGCTGCAGAGCACAGGAGACTTCCAGGTGTGGCATCCTTATGGCCTTCCCGGGCGGGAAGTGATGAGAGCTCAGTGCTGCTCTTTGCCCTCGCCCCTCTGTGGCTGGATGATTTATTAATGCAGTCAGTACGTATTATTGAATGCCAATGATATGTGAAGAGGCGTTCAGCCCCTGCAAAGACAAGGGTGTGCAGGATGGCGCGTCCTGGTCTCTGCCATCTTCGGGTGAATGCATGACTTCGGGCTGGATGAGTTCCAGGAAGAAACGCATGTGGTATCACAGTGACTCACAGCGGGGCAGAGGTGGGGTGGGCTGGAGGTGTCCCAGCCTGGGTCGCTCAGCAGGTGAAGACTGAAACCCAGGATGGGGGTGCTTCTTTCCTAAGAGGTGGATTCTGTGGCAGAGGGAACCAGAGGGGAACGAGGTAGGGAGCATGGAGATGTTTATCCCAAGGGAGAAGCATGGTGCAGTCTGCCCACCAGTTTCCATCTGCCATAAATTAAGCCCAAAGGGGTGTGACGCTGGGGCTCTGGTCCTGCACATAGGCATGGCAGAACCGCGTGTGCGGTGACCTCACTTACTCTGAAGATGAATAAAGTGAGAAGCTGTCAGGCTGTGTGCATGGATTGGCCGGGCGCGAGTGGCAGGTCTCAGGGATGGCAGGGGGATGGCAAGGGGATGGCAGGGGGATAGCGGGGGGATGAGCCTGCATGGGCTGGTGCATAGCTTTCCCAGTGCACACTGCACAGCCTACATCACTCAAGAATGCAGCTTGGAGCCTCAATTTTTGTGACAATAAGATGCTCTTACCTCCTTCCTGAAGGGAAGATAGCAGGGAATCCATTACCTTGTAGTTTCCTGGCCATGATGACTGCAGTTCTCCAGGCCCTGTCACCCCTGGAGAGGCAGCACCTGGGTGTCAGACAGTACCCGGGTGCCAGGGCATACTCCAGGTCTCTGCTCTGCCCCACTGAACAACAGCACCTGCTCACCTCCGTAATCAGAGTCCATCATTCCTGAAGGAAGGGACCTGTGTTTTCACCTGCTACTCTGCAGTTCAAGGAGCTCCAGACCAGGTGATGGCCACAGGTTCGAGTTCTGTGGGACACACGATGCCCTCTGGCAGAAGCGTCCTTTATGGGGAATTAGGGCCTCCAACCCAGTGAAGCCTGTTGGAGGTGGAAACCTCGACTTCTTAAAATAGGCCCTGATTTTGGCCTCTGGACACGTGCTGTGCTGTCCTGCCAGTGCTGTCCCCAGGGCACCCTCTTCCTGGGCTTCGAGAGGTAACTCCACAGCTGGGCCCCACCAGCTGCCTCTGTGTGACGCGACTGGGTGAGACCAGTGCATCTGAGGGCCAGGGATAATTCTTCTCTCTCATTTGCCACAAAAGGATAATGGCCAATTGATTCCAATATACATGTGTAAACTGTGCATTGGTTCTCTCTCATCTGGACACTGGGAATCTCCCCAAGTTGCTGAATGTGAAGCAGAGGCTTCAGTACAAAAGAGGCAATGCCACTGGCGTCTGAGCTATCTATCAGTGAAATTCAGTCATTATTCTTGGACCTGCGGGCCTTCATTCTAGATGTAAAATATGCATTAAGCCTTAGGTTGCTACACTGCCCTTTGTCCTGCTCTGCTGATATGAAAAGATAGTGGTGGGGAGCTATGATCACAGCCCCTCGGGGGTCCATCTGAAGGACACCAGGGTGAGGCTGATGTGGCGTCATCCCCTCTTCTGAGGTAAGTCAACACCGTGCCCAAGTTCCAGGAGCCACTCCGGGATCACCAGCATCGGCTCCGGGGGTCCACCTGGCAGAAGAGGGGGTTGAGATGCTTCCGCTGTGGTCTGCATCTGGTGTGGATGTTTGTCCATGAGTGCAGGGGCTAGAAGTGGGGTCACCAGAGTGCTGATGTGAGAGGTGGAGGAGCCTTGTGAAGGTGGGAATGAGCAGGTGGGGATTAGGTCACCAGGGTCCCTGCTCCGAAAAGAGACTGATACAGTACTGGCCTCTCGCAGCGAGTTAGAGAAGAGCCAGCCTCATCCACCCCTCTAGGTCCAACTGTGGCAGCTGGACACCGGACTCTCAGTCTCTGAGACTGGGAGCTAAATTACTTCTTAAAACACATTGCTCAGGTATTTTTGGATGACAACAGAAAACCGACTAATACAGTCTCCAATAACTTGAATTGAAATATGAATGAAATTTTATTTTAATAATTGTTGATCAATTTATTAATTAGCAGTTGATAATTGATTAGCAATTACTAAGCCACTGTGCTATCAGTGTTGCTTGTTACCTACCTGACACTGCCTAATGCAATCTGAAAAATTTCAAGAACAGGACCTGTAAAGCAATACACTATAAAAATTTTATGTAGGAGTAAACTGGAGTTTGTAGAACTTGCATTGTTTTCTGATAATATAGATAGCATTATTTTCTGGTCAATAACCTTAGATAAATTATAGAACATCTCAAGGTCTCAGTTTCCTCATCTCTAGTACAAGGTTAAATAAATAAATAGTACAGAATGCTTAAAGTAACTCTTGGATATGAATGAGAATACAAAGCACAGAGCATGGATGAGAGCACTTGCTTTGGTGCACTGTTATTGTCTAAGTCTACCACTTATGAAAATCTCAGTGCTAAGAATTACACAAAGGTGCAAATGTGCTGATAAAGCTTTATGTTTTTAGAAACTATTTATCGTGTCATGAGAGAAGCACCAATTAAAATAATAAAGTAGTGTGCTGAGGGCTATGAGAAGGGAACAAACAAAATAATTTGTTTTAGGAATACAATAAAGATACAATAAAAGTCCAAAATTTGAATGAGATTAAAAAGACACAATGTCTAGCCTAGAACTTAAAATATTAGAATGCTTTGGGCTTGGATAAACACTGTGGAAAAGAGAACAAGAATATTTAAGATGGAGAGGAGGGCAGTTAGGAACCAAAGAAGTTCTGGGAACTGCAGGTTTGTGAGAAAGCAAATAAGAGAGAGGGCTTTGCTGGAGAAGTAGGCTCTGGGCTGATGGGGAAAGACCTCTGTCTACAGATTTCCATCATGCTTGTGTTAGTTAGCTTTCCTTCACTGTGACAAAATACCTGAGAAAATCAATGTAAAAGAGAAAAGGTTTATTTGGACTCATGGTTTTAGTGGTTTCAGTCCATGGTATGTTGGCTTTCTTGTTTTCAGGACTGTGATAAGGCAGGAAATCATGGCAGAAGGTGTTTGAGCAAAGCTGCTCATCTCTCTCATGGAAAGAGACAAAGATGATAGATAGATATAGATAGATAGATATAGATGATAGAGATAGATAGATAGATAGATAGATAGATAGATAGATAGATAGATAGACCAGGGCTGGTACAAGATATACCCTTCAAAGGCAGCAGGATGTGGCAAAACCATTTTGTTCATGGCTCAGCCACAAAAGAGGGTAAGAGAAAGGCACTGTGGTTCCAAACCCCCCTTCAAGGCCACCTACTCAGGAACCTAACCTCCTTCCACTGCAGCCCACCTCTTGAAGGTTCTACCATTTATCAATAGCACTCAGGCTTGGGAACAAACTATTTCCACATGGGCTTTGGGAGACACTTACCCAAACCATAAGACGACTGTCTTAAATCAACAGAGGGAGGAGAAGGAAAAGGCGGGTCATAAACCCCATAAACCCAAGCAGGGTGGCTCCAGGTCCAGCTGAAGTCCATACTCCATGATGGACTTGCCGTTAAAATTGACAGCATTAAGCTCAAAATTCAGAGCCTGATAGCACTGCCTGTATGTTCTTCATATATATTCAAATCTCTCAAATATAGATTTTATGTCATTCTACTGCTGAAGTTTCTTTCCACAGCCTACTCTCAAGTCTCAATTTTCATATTGGCATTCAGAATCACCCATGATAGGGCTACTACCTACCTGTCCAGTTTCATTTTGTCTGCTCATCCTCAAATAATTCTCACGAATACTGAATGGAACCATGAAAATGTGTTGTGACCACTCAGCTAACTACCTCAGCTTGTACTTATTTATTAATTTGCTTGGAAATCTCTTTCTTCATTTTGCCACGCAACTTTATCAATTCTTTAGGGCCCACCTTAAATGCTCCCTTTCTTGGGCAAAGCCTTGGACACTTCCTTTCCCACCCTGGAAATAGTCCATAGAATTTTACATATACCTCCTTGATTCCCCCATGCTGTCTGTATTATATATGCAAATGCACACATAGTGTTCTGCTTTAGACTACACATTACTTGAAGTCAAGGTCAACCTGGATGGAAATGCAAGAAATACAGACTGCATCCCCAGAGACCTACTCGGCTGCAGGGCTCCAGCCCTCCCTGGACTGCATGGTGCACTCAGGCCCCCCCGTGGCTCAGTGCCCCGTTCGCAGGAAACCTTCCCAGTAAACTTTCCCAGGTGTCATCTAGACTACCTCAATCCCCATCACTTCTTCTACCTATTGAAACCACTCTGATTCATCTCAGAATATCTTTGTCAATACTGCAGCAGTTTTTACGGTCCTAAGCCAGTGACTCCTCTTCCCAAAACTTATTCAACTTCTGGAGCCAGCATGTGGTGTACCTGTGCACTCCCTCCACCCTGAACCAGTCGGGCTTTGATTTCTCAGATCCTACGTTCTCTCTGTGGGCTTCTACCAGCCACAGTTTCCTCTTCTTCTTCCTGTCCTGGTTAGGTGGAAGTGTTGGAAGTTTCCAAAGATGAGCTGAGGACTCTCTTGTCTGCCCTCTTTATGTTCTTTCCTAAGTTGATTTCATTTGATGCAATGACACTAAGATTCAAGGTATATTATTCTGAACACACATAACCCCCCCTTGAAAAGTACAGCTTGGGAAAATTTCTATGGCTGTGCCCCAACCTCTGTGCCACCCCGGGGATGATGACCTCTTTAATTCTCAAATTCATGCTCTCTATAATTTAGGAGTTAAAGGTCCTATTTGATAGCAGATCTGTATTGATCTAATTGGGGCAATAAATGGCATGTAATATTGCTTCTCACAGGTGTGCAAATTGGAGCATAAATATTGTCCTGGCTGGCTTCACCGATCAGAGTGACCCAGACAGCAGCCTGCCTCCATGAAGGGGCTCTTCATTTAGTAAACCCTAGCAAATTTTGCTTCCAACACAGGCTGGACATTTTAAATAATGCAAATTAACTAAAATGTTCATTGCATTCATGATGCTCTCACAACTTCCTGAAGATATGCTATTGCCTGGCAGAGCTGAGTGGGCTGTTACCCTTTTCTAGAACATAACTCTCAGGTTCCTTAGCACTTGGGTCTGTGAAGCTGATTATCATTACAATTTTGAAGTTAACTATTAGCGTGTATTTAAGAGAGACTATAATGTGTCACAATATTAAGAAAAAGAAATGGATTCATAATTGCAAATTAAGCTGGACTTTAAGGAATTTAATCTTTTAATGAAAATGTCTGTGGCTATATGCAGATGAGCAATTTTTCTGAGAAATTAAAACAAAAACATTTACACATTTTTAATTGCCAACAAATTCATTTACTTTAAATGCATTCCATCTCAGAAATCTTCAAAGACTTCGTGTTTATCACATGGTTAGAAAGAACCCATCATTTAGGGAAAAGGCATTGCATAGTATTTCAAAGTCCAAAATAAAAAATAAAACCTGAGGTGTCCATTATTTCTGCCAGAAATATCACCTGGTGCCGGTGGATGCCCACTGTGGGGACCTTTGGGGTACCTGCCACTGTGCCCTTGGAGTGGCAGCAAGTGGACAGTGAGAACTGCACACAGTTGGGGACCTGTGGGAACCGAGGCTGGCAATGGGCCTGCAAGCCACAGAGCACTCTCAGAGCTCGTGAGTGGTGAGCGTTTTGCTGTTTACACAGACAGCTGCCAGCTGTGGGTTGGAAGGGTTCCGGCAAAGGTGTAGACTGGGAATGGATGGGTGGCTTCCATCTGAGCTCCTCATATACATTCTGAAGTTTTTCAAACTTTTAGATTTCACTATGTCTAAATTTTCTCCACTGTGATGGAGAAGATGCAGTACTGGGCACCTCATGTGGGGCAGGGCAGGAGCCTAAAAGGATAGGAAGCGCTCTTCAGAGGTTGCGCTTTACTATGGGGGTGAAAGAAAACCTGCTGAGTCACAGTTGAGCAGAGAGGAGAGCAGGCAGAATGGGACCTGGGCTCATAAAAGTGCTGGGGAGCCCTAGGTAGTTCGCAGGGCTTAGAGCACACTTTCTCTGCAGAGGAACAGTGAGACAGGCACTGCCTCTCGGGCTCTTTCACTCCCATCTCTAGGCCATAGAAGGATGAGGGTCTGGTGGAAAATGTGCCATCGAGTTAACCAGTGCATACTCAGTTTTCCTTGAAATGCCTGGATTCATCTCATACTATTTTGAATTTTGCATTTCACTTCCTCCTGCAATTATTTTATCTTTCTGATTGAAAATAATTCTTCAGGTTAGTTGCACGCTACAAGACTTTACTTTTTCCTCCTCCAAAGCTTTGGGGAAGGCACATACTTCACAGAAATTGTCTTCAGAGCTCCTGAGACCTCCTTTCCACCTCAAGGTCCGGCAAACATTGCCATGCCCACCGGGTTCACATTTTCATATTTGGGAAGCACTATGTGAGGAGATTTGTAAGTTCGCCCATAGCCCTAAATTCTGTTCAGTTTATGTAAGGAGAAAACATTAAAATAAAACACAGTGGGAAATGAATGCCCTAGTGGAAAGACTTAAAGTATTACTTAAGCTGGAAAGGAAGGTGGAGAGGGAATAATAGACACCAACAAATTAGCTCCTCTCTGGTGGTATAAACAAAAGATGTTCCTGCCGTAACTCTGACTGCATTGGGCTTTGCCTGGCAAAGGAAAACATGACCCCAGGTTTATTTTGTTTTGCCAGTGAACCCTGGGCAGATGGAGAATCTCAAAGAAAATGGACATACAACCTGACAGCAAATTCTGATGTAAAGAAAAATAAAAGTGTTATAACCGTGCCTCATTTGAAACTAATTCTGTCGTATGAATAAAGCAAAGCTGATTCTTGGATGGCTGATATATTTGTCAACCCTATCTTCTGTGCCAGTTGCCCCCAAACCTCAGGCCACAGAGCAGCACCAGGCTGCACAGCAGGAGGTGAGTGGTGGGCTCCTAAGAGAAGCTTCCTCTATACAAGCCACTCACCATCCGCCCGAGCTCCCCTCCCATATGACTGACAGCTGCAGCATTAGATTCTCATAGGAGCACGAAACCTACAGTGAACTGTACACTGGAAGGATCTAGGCTATGGGCTCAGCAGGAGAATTCAATGTCTGATGCTCTGAGGTGGAGCTGAGGCAGTGATGCTAGTGCTGGAGAATGTGGCTATCATGTATCACAAATGTATAAGAATAAAGGAAAAGAAACTAACGTCCAGCTCTTTAACTCCCAGCTGTAGAAATATTGTCTTCCACAAAAATGATCCCTGGTACCCAAAAGGTTAGGGACTGCTGTTCTACTCTAATTTTCTACTTCCTTAACAATGAATTAAGAGGGCTGGTGAGATGGCTCAGCGGCGTGAGCTCCTGCCTGGCAAGTGCGAGGGCCCGAGTTCGACGCCCGGAACCCACATACGATAAAAGGGCTGGTGATATCGCTCAGTGGCAAGGGCGCCTACTGGCATGCAAGATCCTGAGGTCGACCCCCGGTACCCACAAAAAAACAAAACAAAACAAAAAAAGAATGAATTAAGAAATGGAGCAGACATGTATTGTCTGCTAATGAAAGAGAAATGGGAGTGATGCAGTCTTTGAATATTTTCAGACTTGGAAGATGGACCACAATAAACTGTATTACCAGTGTATGTCATGCCTGGCATGTGAGAGGATCCTAAGCTCATGTTTAGTTACTGAACTTAGAGGACAGATGGGATTGCTCAGAAAAAGTAAGGACATGGAGAAAAACTTGAAGAAATTCGTAGAAAGTAATCATGCATTTATTACTTTCCAGCAGAAGGTGGATTGAAATTTGAAAGAGTCTGTGGAGGCTAATCCTGTGTTTATTACTTTTCAATAAAAGGGAACCGAACATGTAAAATATGCAGGAAGAGTTCCTCAGAAAAGTTGCAAAGCATGTCATATGTGGTAAAATATATTTAAATATAGCTGTTGAGATACCTGTACAAAAAAGTGAACACAGCCAGAAATATGCGCAAGAAAGAGCTAGATAACACAGCCTTGTTTCCGTCTGTAATTATTTGATTTCATCCTTAGGTCAACAGTGGAGAGAAAATGGTGATTTGTAAAACAGAAGCAATAGAGTGAGGTCTGTCATTCAGAAGGTTGCTCAGGAAACTCAGCTGCTGACCTGTGGGGTGGAGGGAGTGGACTGGAGGTGTAGAGGCCAGTTTGAAGATACGTGATCAGGAGGAAAGGGCCATGAGGGTGTAAGACCGACTCCACAGCTCTTTGGAGTTGAATGCAGCCAACTTGGTGAGCAGCTCCACATGGGCAAGGATGCCAGAGGCCAGCAAGCCTCACAGGATGGCAATGTTGGCCGTATCCATTGTCACAGCCACATCATTTCTGTTTGTGAGTCACAGTTGGCATTTATGAAGTGTGTTAAATAAATAAAGTGATAAGTGACTGATGGTTCATGTAATTTTCACTGTTCACTGAGGGCATGTGAGGGAGAGAAGATGCCTTGTGGACCATAAGGTATGGAGCTGTGGGTCCTCTGGGTGTTTGGGGCAGGTGGAAATAATGAGCAGGTGGTCCCCACCCAGCACCACCGTGCTGAGTTGGTGGGATACACCCGATAGCGGGTGAAACAATCAACAATTAAATGGAAGACTATTAAATTAAATATTAAAGTACCTGATCAATCTGCAAGTAGGAAAGAGATATAGAGGCACAAAATTGATGGTAAGAATAGAAAACAAACAGCGAGATGGCCAAGTTGCACGTAGTTACAACCATAGTTACATTGAAAGCAAATGTCTTAAATTAAAAGGCAGAGATTTTCAGACTGTACCAAAATAGCAAGACCCAATTCTTCAAAAAAGAACAACTTAAATATAAAGACAGGGATAGGTTAAAAGTGAAAAAGTGAGGGGTGAAGGGAGTACAGTGGGTTAGCATTTAGCTTAAGAAAACTAATATTTGTGTCAGTATCAGATGAAGTAGCTATATTGTTCTATATTGCTGCTATAGAAGTTATTAGACATCTAGTGACCTAAAACAACATAAATTTATTTTCTCAAGGTTCTGTGGATTAAAAGCCTGATACAGGTCTTGCTGAGCTACAATCAGACATAGGAAGGACTGTTTATTTATTTATTTATTTTTTTTGTGGGTACCGGGGGGTCGACCTCAGGACCTCGCGTGCCAGCAGGCGCCCGTGCCGCTGAGCGATATCACCGGCCCCTTTTTCGTATGTGGGTTCCGGGAGTCGAACTGGGGCCCTCACGCTTGCAAGGCAGGCGCTTACGCCGCTGAGCCATCTCACTGGCCCTGGAAGGACTGTTTATATTCGCAGTCTCTGAGCTAGGCTCTTCTTCTTAATATTTCAGGTTCTAGAGGTCATTCACACACGAGTCCCATACGGACTACTCCTCCTCCACCTTCAAAGCTGCGAAGGTCGCATTCCTCCAGCCCCTGCTCCGTAGCCATACCTCCCTCTGCCTCTGAACTCATGACGGAAAGGGTCTCCAGTAGGACAAGGACTCCTGGGACTGGATTGGGCCACACTAATGACAGTGGACGATGTCACCACTAAAGGTTCTCCACACAGCTGCTTCTGTGGGGACACCCCTGAGCGTCACGTGTTCAGAGCATCTTGGGATGAAGATGTGGGCACTTTGGCAGCCTCTAGGTGCTCTGTGACAGTTTCAGTCAAAATGAGAGTATTTTCAACAATATTGCCTGCTTTGAACAGTAAGGACTGAAGGGCTGTAGGACTGAAGGAGTGACTTTCTGTAATTGGTGAGGGAGGATCAGCTGCTTGCAGGGGTCAAAACCAGGAATGTTTCATACAACTACAACAACCATGATTTGGCCACGTAGCAAGGTGACTTTTCTTGTTCAGTTGTGTACTTTTTTCATAATTGGAGACCTTAAAATTGCCAAATAAGCATAGATACCTAAATCATGCACTCGCTATTTTATTAAGTATATTAATTATGAAAGGTTACTTTTCACTCAGTACTGTTGTCCTTTGGAATTTTACCTGGAAACATGCTTGCAAAAAATTGTGTTTATTAAATCATTTTTTCTTGGTGTTAGATGTTTAAATGAAAATAAAAAAGTAGCTTTTTCCCTTCCTTCCTTGAGTTGGGGTGGAAAGGACTTGAAATAAGATGTTTACTGAGGCCATCAACTGAAAATTAAATCTGCACTTCATAAAAACAAGAACTAAAAAACAACAAAAACAAAAACAAAACAAAACAAAAAACCCCCAATATCTCTAAGGGCTAAAAGTAGACAAGAATAAAAGGTTAAATTCATTAGGAACAATAAAAATCATATATATGCACATACCTAGGAAAAGAAAACCATCTTACTAAATTAAAGGAAGGAATAAACATCTATACATATAGGTGGAGATTTTAAATATGTACTTTTCACTGATTGGTAGGACAACTAGATAAAAATCATGAACACTATAGAAAATATAAGCCGTGCTACTAACAGCTCTGACTAAATTAATAATTATAGTACAGTAAACAAAAGAGCTGTACAATACACACTTTTAAAGAGTGCATTCAATATTCAACTAAACAGGTAATATCTTAGGCCATAAAATAAATCTCAATAATTTTAAGATGGAAATCTTAAAAGTTCATTTTCCAATTTTAAAGGAAATCATTAGAAGCCTGTAAGAATATATTTATAAAAGATCCAAATATTTGGAAATTAATAAACTTCTAAAATTCATTTCTCAGAAAAAACTAAAAGAAGTTAGAAAATATTTGCAAACAACTGATAATTAAAATGCAGTAATTCGGGCCAGTGAGATAGCTCACGGCATAAGCGCCTGCCTGGCAAATGCGAGGTTCTGAGTTCCACTCCCGGAACCCATATAAAGGAAAAAGGGGCCAGTGGTATCGCTCAGCGGCATAAGAGCCTGCTGGCAAGTGCGAGGTCCTGAGGTCGACTCCCGGTACCCACAAAAAAAAAAAAACAAAAAACAAACAAACAAACAAAAAACAGTAATTCAAGTTTACAGAATGCTACTAAGGCAGTGCTTAAGGAAATGCATATTGTTAAATATTTATAAGAAAAGGTGAGTTTTTTTTAAATCTAAATTTTTACCTAAGAAGCCAGTAAAGAAAGAAAAAAATAATAAAGGTATGAAGCAGGGAATACAAATAAGAATAGAAATAAATGATATATAAAGTAGAAAAGTAGTATAGAATATTAGCAAAGTCTAAAGTTGACTCTGAAGAGTAACAGCAAATTTATAACTCCTAAGAGTATCGATCAAGAAAAACAGAAAACACAAATGATCAAAACCAGGATCACATTTTACGACAGTAAAAGAATCATAAGGAGATATAAAACTAATGCCAGCAATTAGACCATATAACACTACAGCATTTTAGTTGAAATGATAATTGTAACAATGAGTAAAAATAGCATATTGTATCTGAACACCTTTGTAATTTACAAAGTAATTTATTTCATTGTTAAAGACTCTATTATCAAAAAGCAAAGTTTCCAGGTCTGGGTGATATCACAGGTAAGTTTCTTTAAATGTTTAAGAAAGAAACAATACCACCCTTACGCATGCTTTTTTCAGAAGAAACAGCAGTATGGCGAATATTTCACTGCATATTTGATGGGAGCAGAATTTCCCTGGATGTAAAATCTATAAAAAGATGAAAAAAAGGAAATTATTGACCAAAATATCTCACAATCCCATGTATAATAAATACCTAAGAAAAAATGAGCAAATCAAATACAACTAAATATAGAAACTTCATGTATCATGACCAAGTTTCACAAAACTGCTTGTCCAGGAATAATTATGGCAGCTCATTTCGTGACAGTCCACCGGTATGCTGATGGATACGAAAGCCGTGGTGTATTTGTAACGCCGAACACTACTGAGCCACAGAGGTAAGAAATGGTAAGCACAGTGCTATGGACGACTCTCGAACGTTAAGTGGAGACCCCATTCCAAGTTGTGTGAGGTTCTCTAACAACTAGATGCAACCTGCGGTCATAAAAGGCAGAACCAAGCCAGCACGGAGGTGGTGGGGACCTGTGTTCCCAACCCTCTGGGAGGCTGAGGCAGAAGGGTCTCAAGTTTGAGTCCAGCCTGGGAAATTTAGTGACTTTGTGTGATCTTGTCACAAAATAAACAAAATTGAAAAGGGGGCTGAGGCTGTAGCTCATGTGATGAAGGCCCAGTACTGCAAAAGGAAAGAACAAAGCACAACAATGTTTACTATAGGGAGGGGATGGGTAGGTGGGGATTTCTAGATCTTAATCTCATTGGTAGTTTGATATTATTGATTATTGATATTATTGATTATTATTACTTGATATTATTGATCATTCATATTTTTCCAGACTCACCACACTTTTCACATAGTATCTGTACATTTCACTACACATGAGTTTGCCTTGCTTTGTGGGTCTAGAACCCTGGGATATGACCCGGGCTGGGAACTTGCAAGCAGAACACACTCTCGTCATGGCTGAGCATGTGAAATGGAGCAGCAGGCTGAAGTGAGCCAGGGAGGGAAGGCTGGCTCGGGACGGAGCCCTGAGAGGGAGAGGAGACACAGCTACACGAGGGCTATGCTAGGTGTGGTGTCCGTACAGCAGACAAGAGCTGGCTATGCAGGAAAGAAATGATAATGCATACTGCTAAGTTAAAAGCTCCTGTTCATCAGAAAATATCTAATGAGAGGGCAAAGCAACCAGTAGAGGTCAAGATTGGGTAAAAATGAGGCAATTCATTAATAAGCAAACTGGCGGGGTCTCCCTGAGCTGCAGCGTCCTTGATGGCTGATGCTGGACGTCCCTCCTCGCACATTCTTCGTGGAAGGGGTTCTGTCGCCTCATCTCAGGGCCAGCGTTCTCCAAGGCTCCCTGGAACCCATGAAGCTCCTAAGCCTGGAGTCCATCAGCACCACTGCCCCAGCCTGGGTCACTTTTCCGAGTATGTTTTGAAAGCTTTTGGCTGAGTTACTCAGTGTTCCTTCTGCAACACGCAGACCTCATTGGCTCTGACATTTACTCATGATTTGCCGTTTTGCTAAAACTCCCCATTCAATCACTCCTTTATTTCCCATGCTTCACAGTTCAGTTCATACGATGCTCTGTCCAAAATCCTGGTATTCCCAGCTTGCACTCATTTCTCCTTCCTCTCTTCTCTGGATAAAACATGTCTGGATCTTAATAAAGTAATGATGACCTTATGAAGTCCTCTTGTGTTTACCAGTTATTACTTTTGTCATTATTGCTACTGAAATTCAGCAAGGGCCCTCTGTCTCCACTGGCACACTCCTGGCTCTCCATGATCTCGTTCCTTTATTTGTTCCACAGTTCCTTGAATGTGGCCTGGCGTTGCTATGCACGTCCAGGGGACTCAGCCCAATGATTGGCTTCCTGGAGCCAATAAACGGTCCTTCTCTAAATGAGAAAATATAGAAGCACTATTCCAATAGCGTGTCACAAAACGGGCTTCTGTTCTGCTACTGGCCTGGCAGAAAATACTTCTTGACAACTTTGTGAGAAACTTGAAGAAGGTGTGATCGAATTTTAAGTCTATAATTTCCTAAAGTGCCATACACATTGGTCACAGTCCTCATAAATCACTCAGGTGCTCTCAGCTGTAAGATTTGAAAGGGCCCAAACGAGTTCCACATGGGTCAATCATGGTGCAAGATGCAGGTGTCAGGTGTACAGGTGACTTATTCTGCCCTTCTGTGGGCCCTGACACAGAGGCCCCAAAACAGGAGCGACCTGTGGGGGCAGCGAGTGAACTGTAGGGCGCAGACTGTTCCTAGTTCAGGGGGCTGAAAGCCTCTCAGCTTCTGCTGTCTAAGATTCTTCCGACCTTGGGAGTGGTGGTTGGAAAGTCCTGGGAGCAGAGTGAGACAGCTTCGCCTCCGAAGCACAAAGCACACATTTCCTCCGTGCAAGCCTGCCTTGGTCTCCTGGCTCTTGAGCCTACGGACTCTCCTGCGTCTGGTCTGAGAATGGACACCTAGGACATGTCAAAGAGAGCAACAGTACGAAGCAATGAGGAGGCGTGCCGAGGGGGCTGGAGCAAAATGTGTCCTGCGCACCAGTGAGCATGTTTTGGACTGTGAAGTGGAAAACAGCACACACTGATTATGCATGGATAATATTATGGCAGCTAAAAGCATGTGCAAGTGTACATCATTGTAAAATGCAATAAAGAGCTTTGCTTTGTGGGGGAAATTTCAGCAGTTCTCAAAGTGCTTATGTACAAAATTACTTTTCAACTCTTCTTTGACCTTATGGATTTCCTTTTATGTTTTCAAGAAAGAGGCTCCTGTGCTTGAACTGGTTACTCTCCCAATTCTTCCCTTAAGAAAGATCTTTCCTGTTTTTAGCAGGTTGTGCACATGTACAGTTATTGCACCACGTGCCACCAATGTGCACAATTCTGTGTTCATTAAAAATAAAAAGGGAATCATTGAGGACTTGTGTATGCTTCTGCATTTGAATAAAATTCTTTAATCAATTTAAAAGATTTCTGGTTAATCAAATGTGATACCAATTTGGAAAGGAAATAGGAAATCTTGCAAAAATACACCAACAGAACAGCCCTCGTCCACCTTTATCATTTAATGAGTGCTTTGGAAAAATTAAACTTAATTTCCAGGGCATAATTTGGTATTGTTCTTGAATGTCATAAAACTAGAAAAATTTCCTTTAAAAATCACTTCAGGTTGTGTTTTAAACAGTCAAACTGTCAGCAGTTTACAACCTTCTCTGTTCTTTGAGGGTTGAAAAGAGCTATAGTCAATGTGATCCCTAGGAAGGAAAGTGGAGGTGTGCAGGGTGTGCACGCTCCATCTGGGCTGTGAGGAAAACGGGGGGCTGCTGCCTGAGCCTGGAGGAGGAAGGGTGCAGGTCTGATGCAGCTCTGCCCCCACATTGCAAACTGGGGGTCACCTTGCAGCTGTGTTTCATTATCACAAATTAATCCCAGTACCTTGGAGGCTAAGGCAGGAGAATCGCGAATTCCAGCCCATTGGAGGCAAGTAGGCAACTTAGCAAGACCATGTCTCAGAATAAAAAATAAAAACGGCTGGGGATGTAGCTCAGTGCAAGGCCCTATGCTTGATCCCAGGTCCCACCAGATAAATAAATAAGTAAATAAATAAAAGTTAACTTTCAAGGTGATCATTTGAGTTACTTTTTGCATAGCTAAGACAAAATACCCAACACCCACAAGTTAAGGGAGGAGATGTTTATTTAGCTCACAGTTTGTAAAGGCTTCAATCCACAGTTGGACAGCTCCAAGGCAGAGTGGCAGGGCAGAGGGGCATCACAGCGAAGAAACCATTCATAGCAGAGCAGGGCAGGCGAGAGGCAGCAAGCAGCAAGCAAGTGACAAGCAACGACCCTCTTTCTATCCCTTATATCTTACCCAGGCTACACCACCCTTAGGGTGGGAAGCGCTCGTTCCATTCATTCATCCCAGCATCACAAACACCCTAGATCCAGCCACCTCCAAAAAGCCCCAGCTAAGACCACATGAGGCTTTGATGGGACATCTAGACACAACCATGACAGTGACCCGCTGAAAATGCTGTGCAGGTAAAAGACTATGTAATGCTACTTTTTGCAAAGCTGAGGATGGTGAATTTTACTAGTCTATGTACTAAGAGAAAAGTAATGTTAAAGCATGAATACACAGATTTTAAGTGGACTGAATGCTCGCTGTGCTGTAGAAGTGTGTTGAAACTGCACCCACGGGAGTGAAGCACACACACTACCATGTCTGCACAGGTTTGTTTCCCAAAGCTGCGTGCGCCGGAAACGTGGTCCCCAGGTGAGGCAGCCCAGCGGGCAGGGCTTTTAAGGGGCGGGGCCCGGAGGGAGGGATTACGTAACCACCACCACTAGGCTCCGCCCCCATGATGTCGGTGCAAAAGCTTCTCCCAGAGCCGCTGGTTAGGAAGCAGGGCCGCCCCCGCGCTCGGTCTCTTCTGCGCTGACGGTACCCTGAGAGTACTGTCTACGCTCTGTTCCGCAGGACTATTTACGTCTTCTGCGTAGTGTCTGCTGATGGGTGCTCGGTGTGGAAAACTGATTGCTAGTATTTGCTTATTATTTCTCCGGTTAATGGAATGAAAATTATGATATTTACAACCACAAACAGAAGAACCAAAGTAATGATCACTCAGATTATGGGTCCTGTGTTCTACATCATCTAAATGCAAGTATTTCATAATATAATTAAAGGATACTTGATGGCTTTGGTAAGTAAGATATGAGTTCAAACATGGAAAGAAGACGGAAAGCAACCATTTCTGTCCTTGCTTGGTGTTGGGAAGTGGGACTGGGGATAAGGAAGGGGTCGAAGATCCATTGCTGTGGCCGTCAGCCCGTTGGTATGATTTCCCATCCTATCGGTTGCATGTTTTGTGCGTGTGTGTATGAAGTAATCAAGACTGGGTCGGATGAGAGGAAGGAGAGGAAGATTTGTGACGGTTTGAGTTTGCATGTCCGTCATTCCAAACCCATTTGCTATTCCATCACTCGTGTATCTTTGCACTGGTGACAGAAAACTTGAGCGAAGCATCACTGATTGAACGGCGGAGACAAGGATATATTCTTTTAGCCAGCGCCACACTGGGCAGCTAGCAAGGGCTCAACATCACACGGAAGAAGCTGAAAAACATGTAAACTGCCGCTTGCAACACACATTCAGTCTTCCCTAATCTCTGTCCTTTGAGCTAATCTAAAGCGCCCGCAGCTGCCTCAGTGCCGCACACGGTGAGGTCACAGGGAAAGGTTTGGAGCTCGGCCTTGCTTAGTGCGCTGTGTACGCATTGCAGCATTGGGGCGCAGGGCCTGTGAGCGAGCGCGGCACCCCTGGGGCACTGAGGGAGTCGTGCAAGTGGCCCATGTACTTCTCAGTGACTGTGCCCAGGGAGAGCAGTGACCAGAACTCATCCTTGAAGTGGGAGACGAAGTACAAGAGACACCTGGATGCAGACAGTGTTTCCGTCCATGAAAAGAGAAACGAAACCTTTGGAAGAAGGTCTGGTCTCCATGCAACCCAGTATCTTCTCTCTGTTGTGCGTCCAGACTTACGCACATGCAGGGTTTGTCTTCCAGTAGGAGCTTTCACGTGTAATTAACAATTGCTTTAAACACTGGTAGCCTGTTTGTGTTACTGTAACAGAAGTCCTGAGACTGGGTGATTTATTTAGCTTAGTTTTATTTTGACTCACAGTTTTGGAGTCTTGGGAAGTTTGATGTCAAGCAGTCACCACTTTGATGTCTGGTGAGGTCCCAGCTGTGCTTCTAAGATGACATCGTGAATGCCGCCTGCTCTAGAGAGGAGGAATGTTCTTCCGCACTCAGGAGAGGACTGAAGGAACAAGGAGACAGCAAGAAAGGAACACTCACCTTTCAGAGCAGCCCCCATCTCAGCCTTGCTGGCAAACCTTCCTGACCTCATCCTCTCTCCAAGGTTCCACATCTTGTAATGTCACCATGGCAACTCAATTTCGACAAGCATTTTAGAGAGGATGGACATTCTTACCATGGCATTGATTCTGACCATGCAGACTTACATTTACCAAAGTTGCCTTTGAATGCACCAAACACAGAGAGTCACTTCAACATATTAAGGCCTTGACATCCAACATTTTAGCTTTAAAGATATCTCAATCATTGTTGAGAAGATTATGCGATTACACAAACACTTCTCTGTAGTGACTTCCCACTGGCTTTCTATGCAAGGCGAGGTATGCATTATGCGCCTCACTCAGTGGGGCTGGTGGGGGGCTATGAGACTGCTGGAAAAAGGGGGGTCTGAGCCAGTAGGTATCTAGCCAACTGCCACCAAAGCCATTCAGGGGTCAGTGCCCTCTGGACTGGAGTTGTGTCACGGAAATTCCGATGAAGACTCAATCTTCTACATCCTGACATTACATTATTTGTTGCATACTTACCTAAACCTGTTTAAGACATTTCATGTGGGTGTGGAGTCACTGCACATCCTCCTGCAGTCATACATGATGTACATGTTGAGTAAATAAGGACCAGGCTATTTCCTCTAAAGGGTGTGTGACTGTGGGTAAGGTCACTCCTCTTACCTTCAATTCCTCATCTCAAAAATAAAGCTATCTATAATTTTAAATTATTTTTAAGGCTTCATGTCCAGCTCTGACCCTCTACTTCTACTCTTTGGGCAATCTCTCATCCTTCAATAAAGTGATCTCACATAAAGTATTTTCCTTATACAAAGAGGCAAAGAATAAAAGAAAAACTGGGTTTATTTCCTATCCCAAGTAGTTATTTCTTTGGGTAATTAGTTCAATTTAGGGTTGCTAATATGTATTCCAAGTGTATAGTGGGGGTGCTAAATGAAGCTGTGACATAGCATGCCCAGCATGAAGTCTTGCATTTTTGTTTGATTAGTAGCTATCACCACCATGGCTGTCATTGCGGCCACCATCATAGCAGTCAACTGAGAGTTCATTCTTTTGTTCTCCAGCACAAGCACAGCTGGGGACAGCACAGGTTCTGAACATGCCGCCAACAGAGCAGCTGTGTCCAGCTGTGCATGAAGCCTCCCTGCCCCCTCACCCTCTCCCTGGTCACCTGTGGGGATGCAGTGAAGATCGAGGGAAACCACTTCCTTCCTAGCCCTGAGGAGCTGGCTCATCTGGGGCAATGAGCTTCCATTCTCTCTGACAATTAGTTTCACTTTAAAATATGATAATTCTTCGAAGTCACACCGAGAGAGGAAATATGGCCTGCTCCACATTAAGCAAAGGAGATATATGGTGGTGCTGGAGACATTAATCTCATTTGCTCTGCACCTGATTTTTCACCGTTAGAATATTGCAGTAAAGCTCTGTGCTGAATCTCAAGCAATTTAGCTCAGTAAAGTAGATTAGTTAGAGCCAATGCAAAGCTCTACCTTATAACTTTCCCTTCAGTAAGAGTGATATTCAGATATATAGTCTGAGGCTGGGACTGGAAACCATGATGTTCTGCTTTTTCGGTTTTAACAATATTAAATAAGAATAGAGGCAAGCAAAACAGGTACCCGTGGCCTGGACTCTCTAAAAGCACTTAGATCTTAAATAACTTTTATCCAGCCAGTACCTTTTCTCAAAAGGGAAATCTATTGTGAGAAGGGTTCATGAAAATGCAGTGGATGAGAGGTGGAGGATTGTTAGTTATGCCCATTTACCACTACAAAAATGATCTTTTATCTTTTACCAAGGAAGCAGACTTAACTGAGATATTATTTAGTAAATGTCATTAAATACTGTGGCTCTTTATTAGACTGGTCTGGAGCTCGGGTGAACTCACAGCTAACAGTTTGATTAGGCTGTTTTGCTGATTCCAATACTGAACTGGCCTCACTTTCTCTTTTAATTCATCTCATGTCTCATGTCCATCAGGATTGTCCTGGATTGAATAGTGTCCCTCTAAAACACATGCCCACCCAAAACCTCAAGAGGTGGCCTGGCTTAGAAACAGTAACCTTGCAAATACAATCGCTTTTAAGAAGAGTCCCTACTGGAGTAAAGTGAGCCCCAAATCCAAGGACTCCCGTCCCCATAAGGCCGTGTTGAGGAGCAGAGATCCTCGCACAGAGGAAAGGCTGCTACGTGAAGCCGGCAGAGCCCAGCATCTTCAGCCCCAAGCCCAGGCATGCCCAGGATTGCAGCAAAACACCAGAAGCTGGGAGGAGGCAAGGAAGGCTTCTTTCCCAGAGCTCGTGGCGGGAACGTGGTTCTGCTGCTGCTCTAAACTTCTAGTTTCCAGCACTTTGAGGGAATAAATTCCTTCTTTTAAGCCACTGGTTTGTGCTCCTTTGCTATGGCTGTTCTAGGAAGCTAACATGAGCATGGTGGCCACACCCAGAGCACAATCTCCTCCTGGTCTGGCATCTGCTTTCCTTAGTGTATGAGCTCCCCAAGAAGTTAGGGTCATTCACACAACTCTCTAACATGCATGTTCACCTTTGCCCTCAAGGGAGCGTTCTTGCTCTCTGATGTGCCACTTCAAATGCCATCTTCCTTCAGCCATGGTTACAGTGACCACATCCCTGCAGCCTTTGATCTGGTTTGGGTAACTGCACCAGGTTCCCTTCACATCAGGCCTGCACCCCAACTGTTCCCTTGATGGCCTATCCTCCTCAATCCAATTTTGGGGGAAAACACAGCCCCAGGTCAGCCAGCTGACAAGTCAAGTGTGCTCAGAAAGCCAGAAGTTCTGTGGCCATAAATGAGGAGACCTTTGTTTCCCAGGACTTCAGAGAAAATCATGTTGAAAAACCTGGCCCAGGACTTAGTTGAAACAGTGGCAAAACCTCAGAAGAGCCCTGCAGGGAAACAGTAGGGCTTTGGAAAATGAAGACTGGAACTGAAGGATGTAGAATGAGGGTATATAGGAAGGAAAGGGTGGAAGTCTTCAGCCAGATTTCCTTGAGCCCTTCCTGAGACAGAAGCCTCCCCTAGCTATTTGAGGACCCTGCAGAGATTCTAATGAGGAAAAGACATGTGTAGAGAAATTGTTCTCTTTAAGATCTACCCCGTGACCCCTCATTGCCTACCAACCAACGACCAAGGTCACGTCCCAGTGCATCACCAAGTGGAAATGCAGTCTTGGTCCTGGGAAGGAAGCACTCACGTGAAAACCACTGCAGGTACCATCATAGGAGCTGGGCACACACGTCAGAGAAGACGCTGACAGTGCTGGACAGGGGGCGAGGGAGAAACTGGGCATTAGGGTTGGGTAGAGGACAAGTTTTAACATAGCAGGACTCACCCGTGACCCAGGAAAAAATGTTTTGGCTAGAATCCTTGGAGTTGATCCAGGTATGCTAATGGGATATAAAATCCTACAGTAAGTGAGCTGGTTATTCCTTAACTTCCTTGGCAGGATTTTGAGGAAGGAGTCATTAGCCTAAAGATGGCCACAGTGCTAGAGTAATTCATCATGTGAGACCAGATGTCCCATGTGATATGGGGATCTTCCTTCCCTAAGGTAGTGAGGATTGCATGTGTTCAGGCCACCCAGAATTGCAGTGACTGTCACTTTTAGGTGCAGATTGTCAGTAGGATATTATGGCATGGGGTGCTAGAAGGAAGTGGAAGAGAACAAGTAATTGCTCTTAGCTGCCTGGGACAAAGTGGAAATAATGACCAGTGTGAACAGCAGCTATCAGGGCCATGTGGTGCAGGCCAGCAGGTTGATGTGTGGGGAGGGAAGCGTGTTGCTTCCCTTGTGCCATAAAAAAAAAATGGGGCATTGATGAAGAGAGGAGGAGAGAGAGTAGGGGAGGGAGGAAAGAGCGGAAGTTGGAGATCTACCTTCAGTTTTCAAGTGGAAGTCAATCCACTGGCTTGAGCTCATGGATAAAAGGGGACAGCAAGTCCCATTGAAGAAGGACTCTGCAGGCCTCTGAGGTGCCCATGATAACCACACCCGAGGACAGAACGGACTTGCAGCCATCTCCACAGTGACCATGCCCTGGTAAATGATAATACTCAGACAGCGCGATGAGCTAACGCTAATGCCAAACACCCAAAAGGCCACAGTGGTCTTCAAATTAAATTACAATCTAAAAGGATGGGATGTTCAATTGACTTCTGGCCCAAGCATATGTCACAGGGATCCAAAGTGCCCATAAAACTGATCTATATGGGCACCCTTTTTCTAGGTCATAATTGGGAAGAACATCACCCTCACTTTGTTCCTTGACCCATGGAGTAGAAGTCACTAGAATAGGAATGACCTGACAGAAGCTGCTGAAACCCTCTCACCACCTCCACCCAAGATAGTGAGTCAGAGTAAATAGCTTATCCAGGCAAAACTGAAGTGAAGAGGAATGTGGATGCAGCTATGGAGATGGGAACAGAATTGCAGGTCTTTAGTCTTGTGTTAGAAACCTGGATAGAGCAGTCACCTTCATCGTGAGACACTCAATGTTTTGGTGAGAAGTGTGACTCCTCTTATAGATCCACCAATGGAGAAGCCACTGACAAAGCCATGCATGGGCCCTGCACTCTGGGCTCTGTCTCATCAAACCTGGTCCAGCTACTGCTGGGTATTCAGCCTGCCCTCAGCAGAGACAAACAGGGCATCATCCCCTGAGATGACCAGCTACCCATCTGGTGAAAGTTGGTAACCCTTCCCCCTTCACCCTTGGACAGCAGGGTTTTTTCCAACTGTAATTGCTTTCTATTTAGATATGAGTTTTCCTTCCACGGTCAGAGGTTAATTTCTGCCAGAACAACCATGCAGAATGTGAAATGCGTTGATATTCTGATTTCCTTAGACCAAGAGACCCAGTTTTTGTACTTGTAAACATGGAACCCACTTATTGTACAAAATATCTCCTCTGTCAGCTATGGTTGGCCCATTACAATGGTGGAATGGTCTGCTAATGTCTTCATTAGGTTTCAGTTTGATGGCAGTCTTTCTGTGGGTAGAGCTGTGTATTAGTCAGCTTTTCTGCTGCTGGACACAATGTCCAACACTCATGACTTAAAGGAAAAGAAGTTCATTTGCTTCAGCTTTTAAGGGGGTTCAGTCCATGGTCAGCTGATTGCAAGACAGATACATCATGGCAGATGGGCGTGGTGGAGTCAAGCTGCCGAGTTCATGTCAGCTGGGAAATGGAGAAGAGGAACAACACCAGAGAAGAAGGGGTGAGGGAGCATAGATCCCAAGGCCGTGCCTCCATGAGCCACCCAGACACACCTAGCAGTGAGCTCCACTAACCTCTGGGCAGCTTGCAAGCCAGTCCAGTGGACCCTCCACCCTGACCGCTATAGGTGCTATCCTCCCAATTGTGATATCTACACTAAGTCACTGCGGCGCTTGGCTGTAGGGCACTATACTATGTGGTTCTGTGTCTTCAATAAGGGGAACACCCCTGTCTGAGAATCACAAGGTGAAAATGGCATTAATCTCTCTCACCAAGTTCTTAGTCAACCATTTGTCAAATTTGAACATCCATTCTCCAAAATATGAGTCCCAAAAAGGGAGTACCTTTACTGCCATGTTCGATGAGGTTCCCACTGCATGGGATGTTACCGTCCACTCTACTTGGGCCCCTGAGGCCAGTGTACCAGTGGACAAAGTTAGAGGCCACGACATTAACGGACATCATTTACCCCGATTACCAAGAGCAGATGGAGTTAGTGCAACGTGTGTGACATGGTTGTGCTAGAGCAGCTGTGTGTGCTAATCTGGAAACTTTACTGACCATTTTCTCAGCACATCCATTTTTGTGTTATGGGTGCACTGAGAATATGGAAAACTATAGCAGTTATGGCCCGAAAATTAATAAAAATATAGTTAAGGACTCAGGGCTCAAATCCCTTGATGTAGGTCTAGAAACTAACAGAGGCAACAGAAGAAGATATTAGACGTCTGTTTTGGCACTGGGATCACCTGTAATGGAGGAGGAAGTGCAACTTGTCCTCCTAACGCTCATGAATCCAAACCCTGTGGAGCTGGTGTCTACTGCTCCCACCTTGGTGCAATGGTAAAGCTTGCTTCAGAGTTGGCTCCCAATGCCTACCCTCTTGGTATTAACAGGAAGTCTGTGGGGGCGTCAGTACCTGATCAGTACCTGCGGGAATAGATGTGGGGCAGGGTAGAGAACGACTGGGCTCTCCTCTAGACTCTGGATCTCACAGGTCACTCTGGAACTTGGGTGCCATCCCAAACTGGGTGGACACAGAGAGTCTGGATTTGGGCAGTCCTCAGGAGGGCTGCGGCACCGGACACGGAGCTCCATTCAGCTGAAGGCAAGGGCAGCGGGGGCTCTGCTGAGAACTGCCAGCCACTGACTCTTAGCAGTTGGACAAATGTGTGCCCCAGAAAGAAAGTGGCATGGACAGTGCACCCCAGAATTTGCGAAGCATGGAACACTGAGAGCTGAGAAGAATAGTTGGATGCCAAGGAAGACAGGCTAGTCGGCCCCAAGGAGAAGCACACCAGGGTGGAGATTCCTGAGCAGTGAAGCCTGGAGATTAGGGAAGCCAGGCCTGGAGGGGCCTTGCCAAGAAACAACCTGAAGAAGGGGCTGACTCCATCTATATCCATGGACGACTTCCTGCAGCCATCTGCACCTCACGTCTACTTAGTCATTTTTGATCATGCATTTAATGTCTGAAATGGAAATTATGGCTATGTCAATCTCAATATGTTACTGTGAGGCAAAAAGGAGGTAATATTTTTAAAGCACTTCAAACAATGTTATAGAATAACATGTTTCATTCATTAATAAAAATGGGTCAGGTAGCAGCATTTATAGCAACCGTTAGTAAATAAATGCAAAAGAAATATTGGCATAAGCTGATATCTGGGTACAACTGGCTAGGAAATATCAGATAATGGAGAAAAGGGATTTTTTTATTTTAAAGAGTGAGGTGATTGGCCAAACTGTAGGTAAATTAAACCTTTTCAGATCTACATGAAAATTTGGGAATTACGTTTTACACTTTTAGATATATATCTATATACACATAATTATAGTCAATTACATATTATATGTAATTACAATGTGTAATTATAGATCTTCTGTAACTATAATAAATATGATGATATAAACAAAGAGAGTTTGTGGAAATATCCCTTTAGCTCGAGAAGAAATACTACATGCCCGTAACAATACCGATTGGAAGAAAAAGCAGGTTATACTTTCTCTAACAAGATTTGTTCCAAAGGAAAAAAAGTAACAATTTTATAAATGGCAATGAGAATTCTTTCTAAGATTTTTAAAGGCACATTCAGAGAGATGGCTATCCGCTCAGATATAGTTTTTTCCTGTTCGGTCATAGAATAAGAATTTTGTGCACAAAGATACTGGCGAATGTTTTGCTGAGCAGATTCAATGCTGTGGCCCCATTCATTACTTTCTCAGGCTCCAACTCGTGCTCCTCTCTCTTTAACTTGCTCCCGTGCATACCGGCCCACCCGGTTAGAAGATTTATTCTGCTCTCTCATGGATGAAGGCTGCGGAGTGCTGGCAGCTTCGCTCCCCGAGGTTTTTCTCATTACTGAATTCCCAGTAGCTATTTCTCTACATGGTAATTGGATGGAACATTTAAGGAGCAAGTGTCCAGAGCACACAATGGTACAAATGCTAGATGTATTCTGGAAAAATGAATAGATGAGCCACAAAAGCAGAGGATTGTGGACAGGTATATTCCCTATATTGAGGGGAGGTGACGGAGAGTGGAAATCATGGGAAGTCAGCTACACTTTTGGGCTGGTTACAGAAAGATCCCTCACACTAAGCCAGAAGGGCCATGGCACTTAATGAATGCAATCCATTCCCAGTGGAATCTAATCCATTTCCCAATGGGTAATTAAAGATCTGTACCAGACCTTCTTTGTCTCCACGACTGTGGTCTTTGAAACACACACGAACACACACACACACACACACACACACACACAGACACTTGTTTCCCATTTATTAGTATTGTATGCTTGTTTAATACTGATGCCTATTCAAATACCTACTCAATTGTTATTTAATAATTGATACCATGTCAAGTGATAACTCAATCACTTCATGTCTCTAAATCATATCATTATTTTCAGTTAAACATTCTGAAAAGTATTATTTTGAGGAATCTATATTTACACATGACAATGACTAAGATGCTGTTAAAAGTGGTCTACTGAGGAAGGGGTTGATTCCCAGTAGAGGGATAAAAGATCACAGTTTGTACTCTGAACCCACAGTTGATTCAGCGAACGTGCTCACGAGGCGTCACTCATGCCTCGGGTGGAACAAAGGTAAAGGTCAGCAGGCCCCTGTCCACCCAGAAGAGTGGAGCTCAGCGGAGCAGGCCCAGGGCTGCAGGACAGAGAGGCCCTGGTGTCTGCAGTGTCATCAGAGCAGTGCAGTCAATGGGTGCACAAACTTCAGTCTTCCAGGTGATCATCTTTACCCTTAAGATATTCATTCTGGTAGTGACTAAAATAGAAAACAGATGAGAACTGATATTAGGCACAAAAACATAAAACCAAGAGGAACATTTGGAAGAAATAGAAAGCAAACATTGTATTGTAGAGGAGTATGCTAGGATGCTTGTGAGATTAGACTCGTGTCTGGATCCCAAGAGCATGAATCTGATGCTCCGTGCAGCAGACCCGTCAACAACGTGGGGTTGCACCGGCAGGTTCATCTACATGTATATTTCTAAAGAGATTTGTGACAATTTGTAAAAATTCACAGATGAAGCATGGAGCTTAAAATTTCAAAAAAGAAGCAGAAAGAAAAATGTTCTAAATGCATAAAATAGTCTATTTTATCATTTAAACCATAGCATAGATAAAATCTATCATATCAAGTTAAAAATTTATCAGAATTTATGCAGAAAAAGCAGACCATACGTGGCCACACTTGCAGTCTGGAGAAATGTTAGCACATGTGAAGGTGTGAGGGTGCAGAGTTGAATCACGGCTGCATGAAGTGAACTATAGTGCATATTGCGCTACGGAAGTAATTTCAGAGCCACCTCCTGTCGCCATCGCTGAGAGCTCAAGTATTAGGAGTCTCCACTTAATACACCCAGCGATGCTAATCATCTCTATGTGAGCAGTTCACCTCCTCCCTAAATTGCATATCGGACTACAAAGTGATCGCTACTGTTTCTTGAGCATTCTTCACCATATATAATATACATAACATATAAAATTCTCGTTAGCCAACTCCTTATGCTGTCAGCAGGTCTTCCACTCAACGGCGGTCACTAAGATTCTGTGGAGTTCGTAGTGATACATGGATTTCAACTGCACTGGGGCTCACCGTCCCTCACCTCCTGGCATTGTTCAAGGGTCAACTGTATACATATATGAAATACCAGTATTACTAATATATGATTAACTAATTTACATTAAAGCATAGGAATTAACATAAATCCCTTCAGTTTTAAATGCATCAGAATATTTACCTATACAGTGGAAGATTTTAGGTTACATCAAATTATGTAAAAATAAGACATTCACACCATAAAACCACATCAAAAATGTTTAATTGTATCATAAAACACATATAAAGCTGAACATAGTGGTGCACACCCGTAATCCAAGTACTGTGAGAGACTGAGGCAGGAGAATCACAAGTTTCAGTCGAGCCTGGGCAATTTAGGGAGACCTTGTCTAAAATAAATAAATAAATGAAGGAAAAGGGCTGGGAATACAGCTCAGTACAGAGGCCCTGGGTTTGATCCCTAATACGGAAAAAAAAAATGATGAAAGGAAGGAAGGAAGGAAGAAAGAGAAAGAAAGAGAGAAAGGAAGGAAGGAACCATGTATCAAATTTAGCATGGACTCCACATTAACGTGTGTCCATCAGGAGTGTTAGCTGTGTCTACATTGCTATGGTGCCGGTCTCCAGAACTGCTCGCCTTGTGGAAGTGAAGCACAGTAAGACACTAAATAATAATGCCTTTCCCTTCCCCAAGCTCCTGATAACCGTGTCTTGATTGCTTTGCTCTTTGTTGAGACAAAATACCTGACGCCCAAAGTTAAAGGAGGAAAGGTTTATTTGGTTTAGTTTGTAGGGGTTTTCAGTCCATAGGTGGCTGGCTCTTAGGCAGGGTGGCAATGCAGAGGAGAAACAGTTCATGGGGGGCAGAAGGTAGCAAAGCAACAAGGGATGACCACGGCTCTTTCTATCCCTTGTATCTTACCCAGGCTATTCAGGGCGGGTAGCAGGGCAGCACTCACACCCTTATCCTCGCATTGCACCATGAATCAATCCCAGCATCACACACTCTAGATCCAGCCACCTCTGCAAAAGCCCCACCTATGACTGCCTGAGGTTGTGGGGGGACATCTAGACACAAGCAATTACAACCACCAATCCTACTTCCCAATCCTAGGAATTTGACTACATGAGACCTCATATAAGAGGGTTACCAATTGCTTATGACTGGCTTATTTCACTCCCCCACTGTCCTCACAGTTCAACAATGCTGTAGCATATGTCAGAACGCCCTTCCTTTCTAGCGCTACATAGTATTTTGTAAAAAAAAAACCCATATATATAAAACATATCAGTTCATTCTACATTCATCACAGAGTTTTTTAAAAAAATAATGTTGATGTACTTTAATATTTTTTCTCATTTTTATTTTAGGCTATGTAAAAATATAAAAGCAAACAATTTCAAATGCTATCCTACCAGCCAAGGTTAATTATATTGATAGTATTTTATGTATTTCCTTCATACTATTTAATATATACTTTTCCTTCACTGTTGATTTTAGCCCACATATGAATAATAATTTTCATGTGTAAGTAATATGACTAAAATTTATTTTACAATTCTGCTAGGATACCAACAAATAAGAGACACTTCTAGGACCAGAGAGAGAGAGAGAGAGAGAGAGAGAGAGAGAGACAGGGAAAGGGAGGTTGAACATTGTATTCAGTGATATAGCAAAGGTAATATAAAGAAGTAACATTTGAGAAATAAGAGTAGTTATCTGTATCCAAATCTCATAGATTTCTTCTAATAGTTTACATATATTTCAAAGTTTTCAGTTTTTAAATATTTTATTTCAGTTTAGTAAAGGTTTTTGAAATGTAATTCAACCAGTTGTTAGTGGTGTAAAGAAAATATACAGAATTTTGAATATTTGTTTTTTTAGGGTTTTTCTGATATATGTTGAAATTGTGAAACTAACGTATACTTTAGATTGCCAGCACTAAAATCTCCTAATAATTAAAACAGTCCACACTCCATTTATTTTATTAACTTTCGTACATATTTCAAAATCATTATGTAATGCTTATAGTAAGTGTCCTTGCTTGTGTTTTGATTTCTCTTTGTTTCTCTAGTATGTCATGAGAAACTGTCTCCTCCTTAATATTTTATGTTAAAGTTGCAACAATACTTAAGGGGTGAGTCAACTTTTTGTTTCTTACATATTTATGAATTCATGAAAAATCCCACAAAACTGTGAACCAAGAAAGAGATTTGGTCCAGTTTCAGAATTTTGATTCCTATCTGCTCTCTTTTCCCAAAGCAATTTGCTCAGCAGGGCTCCTTCCAGCAGGTCCCTGACTGTGCCTGGTCCTCTCAGAACCTGGCCCAATCAAACTTTCCCTCCCCGAACCACTAGAATTTTAAACTGCTTGAGCACAATATCTTAACACTGCCTGGTTGTCTGTCCTTGTAGAGTCACAAAAGCTGACTTACAGGTCAAATGAATGGATAATTAATTCTCTGTGTCTTTTACCAAATAATAAACTATATGTCACTGTATGAAAAAACATTTAACATCACTAAAGAAGTTAGGAATATGCTAGACTTTCTACAAAGATGTGTTAGGAAGACAGTTTTCTTTGGAAAATGATTTTAATCAGTCATGGAAAAGATGTCAAAATTCTAAGTACACGCTAAAACAAGCAAGAGACAATACGTAAACTGATATGCAGGAGAAAAGGAGATGAGAGATTTTACTTTTTATCACTTACATGTATTCATTTAATTGACACATAAAATTGTACATATTATAGGGTACCATGTAGTGTTTCAAGATATTGAACCCAGGGCCTTCATACCGAGTTACATCCCCAGCCCTTTCTTAATAAAATTTATTTACTTATTTATTTAGATACAGGTTTCTTGCTAGAAAATGAAGGTTCCAAGGTGAGCTTTAACTTACACTTTTTCTGCCTCAGCCTTCCAGAGTGCTGGGATTGCAGCCCTGCGGTTGGAAGGTGGGGCTTGGGTTAGAGTTGCTTGTGCACAGTACGTTTGACATCGGTGCGCTGATTGATGTGTTCTAAATTATACTTTCAAAAGCAATGTCCTCGTGAACCTTATTTTTCCAGATTATATCAACTTGACCTCAGATCCACAATTGCACAAATACTGAACAGTCTGACTTACTGCCTGGGTTGAAATATCCTTACTCGCCCATGGAAACATTCCCTCCTCCAAGCCCTGATTTCCTCAGAATAGATTCCCAACCTCCTTTCCTCAGTCACATGGAAAAATAAACAAATTAAAAATGCACGGTAGGGACCTGCACCCGCCTATGCCCACATCCACACAGCTGTCTGTGCATCTCTTACGGAGTGAGGCAGAAAATCGAAGCAGCAGACTTGCTGCTTGCAAGGAGAGTACCTGGGACTTGTGAGGACTGTGACTCTTTGTTGAAGACCCGATTGGCAAGAATTCTGTGACTCGCAGACCAGTCATGCCCATCCCTTCTGTGAGCTTTGCCCTTCTTGCTCAAGGGCTCCTCTGCCACCTGCAGACACAACTGTGCCCTAGCGCTGCAGTGCACAAGAGAAGTCAAGTCCCAGGAGCCAGCAGACTCCACACTGTGCGCGGTCCTCTCAGGCGGCCTCCTCTTCAGGGCATGAACAGGACGCAGAGGTAGTAACTCATGGATGGGTCGATTTATTGTCTGGATGGATAAGCTAATAACAGGAAAGCTGGAAAAGATTGGAAGACAACTCCAAAACTATAGCTGAACAGACAAAAAAAAAATCTTTGTTCTTTTTGTTTTCAGAGACTTAGGGCAGAGAAACAGAAAATAAATGCATTTTTAATGATGTTACATTGAAAAAAAAGAGAGGGAGATATTTCAGACCTGAAGCACTTGTTTATTTCTATTTGTCGACTTCCCGTTTACTCTTGGAGTCCATTTTTCCACAATTTTAGTGTTTTTTGACC